>BPTQ01000009.1:22933794-23156604 GCA_019973895.1 Chrysanthemum seticuspe | reverse complement strand
AGTATTTCACCGGTTTTCACAATTATTCACACTGGTATACCACAAAATTCACTTCTTTACACACAAAACACGCTGATAACAAGTAGGTTACCGGTGTACTTAAAATACATGTGGCCATTGGATGAACAATAGTCGCACAAAACACACATTTCTTCACTTAAAACACCATATGGTCACACTTATTAACACTTTTGGCCACTTTATGATTAATTGGATGTGACTAAATACCCAAAAAAACGTGCTTTGTGTGACTAAATGTTAGAAAAGGCCACACAAACATAAAATTCAAGTGGCCATTGGATGATAAATAGTTACACAAAACACACATTAGTCACACAAAACACACATTTCTTCACTTAAAACACCATATGGTCACACTTATTAACACTTTTAGCCACTTTATGGTTAATTGTATGTGACTAAATACCCAAAACAAACATGATTTGTGTGACTAAATATTAGAAAAGGCCACACAAACATAAAATTCATGTGGCCATTGGATGATCAATAGTCACACAAAAGACACCTTTCTTCACTTGAAACACCATATGGTCACACTTATTAACACTTTTAGCCACTTTCTGATTAATTGTATGTGACTAAATACCCAAAACAAACATGCTTTGTGTGACTAAATGTTAGAAAAGGCCACACAAACATAAAATTCAAGTGGCCATTAGATGATCAATAGTCACACAAAAGACATATTTCTTCACCTTAAACAACATATGGTCACACTTATTAACACTTTTTGCCACTTTATGCTTAATTGTATGTGACTAAATACCCAAAACAAACATGCTTTGTGTGACTATACAGTGTTTATGGTCACTAATACGGATTAATCCAACAAAATTTGTACCTAATTAGTCACACATGTTACGGTTTTGGTTACTCTTTTGCAATAGAGACTAAAAAAAAGTCAAACACGTGACCATAGGGTACCTATGGTCGCGCGACCTTTAGTCACACACGGCCGAAAAAACATGTGTGACTATATGTATATCGTCACACATATTAGGTGTGGCCAAATCCACTTTTTGTTCTAGTGATACGGGACACTTGTCGCACTGTGGTTGAGTTGCCCAATAACAGCGGTTGCCCTCGGTCTATTTTCAAATTTAAAATAAAAGTGGTCCATAAAGTGATATGCATCAGGGCGCGCGGTCTATTTGTGTCATTTTCCCATAATTTAATCGTAAATAAGTTACCTGAAGAACCGGAGCCCAAGGACCCAGAATGCTTCAACTTATTTTTCCGCAATTCATCGAGATAGAGAGCATATTTTCTCTTCCAGTGACCGACTACTTTACAGTAGTGGCAAGCCTGAACTTTCTTAGGACTCTCTTTCTTTTGAGGAGGGTATTTTTTTGGTTCAGGTTGATAGGCCATAACTTGTTTACCCATATCAGCCTTTCCCTTTCCTTTACCCTTCTTGTTCGTACGCGGTTTTGGCTTGTTGATCCTACCACCCTGAATAGCAAGTACCTGGGGAGTAGGGTCCTTTTGAGGTAACCCTTTCTCATAATCAATAAGCAATGCGTGTAACTCAGTTATTGTCTTCCCCACGCAATGCATATTGAAATTACGAACAAAACTATTAAAGTCCTTATTAAGGGACCTATTGATTAAGTTCACAACAATGTCTTGTTCATAGAATTTTCCAAGTGCTTGCAGTTGGTCCATGTAACCCTTCATTTCCAACACATGTGCACTTACGGGTTTACCTTCTCCCTGCTTACAGCTGTGAAGTGCATCAATCAAATCTCAAACATTTTTCTGAGTTCATTGAGCATGTCAAAAGGGAAGAAATTTTCAAACTACTTTTGGAGAGCAGGTGCCATCATTCCGAACATCAAACAAGCCACTTCATTATGACGCTTGTATTCAACTTTCCACGCCACTTTATTGCCTTCAAACATAGCTTTCAAACTCGAAGACATACAAATGCTTTTAAACCAAAGAAGCCACTCTTCATAAGAACAAAATCATGGTCATCGAGCTCCCACCAACACAACACCTTACTTCTCACTTGGAAAGAAAAGGGACACGTGAAGAGAAGATGAGAAGAGGATTCTACCGAAGCATTACATATAGGGCAAAGAATAGATGGGATTTCCACAACTCTTAGGGAAAGATTCAACCGGGTAGGTAGTTTATCCAAGAACACTCTCCAAGCAAAAATGTTTATTTTTATCGGAATAAGTTTAACCCATCTAGTAGCCACATCCTCCATAGGTAATAAAGTATCATCAATAAGATTATGGACCGATTTAACTAAAAACTCACCCGAACCATCCTAAGACCAATACCAACAATCATTCATTTGAGGAAGTATCAAATCAGCAAGACAAGATGGCAGGAGGCAAAACTGCTCGTCTTCAGCCCCGCCCCTTAGAGGACGACGAAAAGAAGAGGATAAAGAAGCATGCCTCGTCTTTTCAGCCACCGATAACTGCTTACAAAATTCCAAGGCATAGAGTCTAGGATATTGAAATTTCAATTCTTTCTCCCCTAACCAATTTTCTTCCCATACGAGGGTATCTTCTCCATTTCCTATATTTTTTCAAATGAGAGCAAAAAGATCAATACCTTTGTGTTTAAGAGAAGTAGACTCATGAAGAATATCAAGCCAAGGAGAGCTCCTATGAATACGATTGACTCTATCAATAGCACCATGAGCACCATAAATAGCTTTAATGAAACGAGACCATAAAGAGGACTTATGAGTCTTGAAACGCCAAAGCTATTTAAACATCAATGCATGATTAATAGCAAAGAAACTAGATAAACCAAGACCACCCTTTTTCTTGGACGCCAAAACGTTTTTCCAGCTAATACACACCATCTTCCTATTCGATCCATCAACACCATTTAAAGAAATTTCTGCGTATCGATTCTAAATGATTAAGCACACCCATAGGGACTTTGAAAATGGACATATGATAGAGCGGGGTAGAAGTAAGAACCGATTTAAGAAGCGTAAGACAACCATCTATAGAAAGAGTATTAAGCTTCCATTTAGATAACCGAGAATACACTTTAGAAGTAACCTCATCCCAAGAGCTGATATTCGACATGGCACCACCAACTTTGACACCAAGGTAATTAAAAGGAGACGAGAAAGTAGAGCATCCAATGAGCTTAGCTATTGAATCTACTTCATCTGAATGAACTACAAACCCCATCAACTTGCTTTTTTGAATATTTATTCTAAGACCCGAAGCCATAAAAAAACACTTCAAAACTTTGACGATAGTAATAATATTAGAAGCATCCCATTCACCTATAAAGACAGCGTCATCGGCATAGAACAAGTGGGAAATCGTCAAAGAGTCATTAATAGTAATACCTTTGAATAAGTCTGCATCCAATATTTTGCCAAACAAAAGATGTAAGCTTTCCATAATTTAGATAAAAAGGAAAGGAGATAGAATATCTCCCTGCTTTAAACCTTTACGAAAACAAAATTCCGAAGTCGGGCTGCCGTTAACAAGAACCGATCTCGTAGCAGTTTTAAGACAACTACTAATGCATCCACGCCATTATCATCAAATGCAAAAGCCTTTAAGATGTCAACTAAATAGTCCAATCGAACGGAGTCAAAAGCTTTTTCAAAATCAATCTTAAAGATCATAGCTTTTAGCTTTTTGTGCTTACACTAAGACAAAAGCTCGTTTAGGATGAAAGGCCCATCAAGAATCTGACGATTGGCAACAAAAGTTGATTGAACGTCACTTATAAGGTCCGACATAACTAAGCTCATTCTATTCGCCAACACCTTAGAAATAATTTTATACACACTTCCAATTAAGCTAATAGGACGAAAATCTTTAGCAAATTTAGCATCTTGAATCTTCGGGATTAAATAACATATAACATATACACGACTAGCATCATACATTGTCTATCATCTACTAATTCCTTGACTAATAATAACTTGGGAGCGGGAAGACTAGACTTATATTGCATTATAACTTTAATCATGCCATCCAAGTAGCACGACTAGCATCACCTAAGGGATAATGGTCCAAGGCGTAAGCCACTTGACACTTTCCTTTTGGCTTTAGGATGCAACTTGTATAATTAGAGAAGACTTTAGAACAACTTGTATAATTAGAGAAGACCTGGGATAGGGAAGACTAGGTTAAACTATAATTGAAGGGATAATGGTCCAAGATAGGGATGAGCATTTCGACCCGAATCCCGAAATCGAACCAGAACCGTATTGTAACCGTACCTATTTCCGATATACGGTACGGTACCGGGACTACGAAATAAGGTGAAAAAAAATCGGGACCACTAATTTGGTACGGGACCGGTACCAAATCGGGAAATTCCCGAAAAAAAGGGGAAAACACTATTTCCGGTTACCGATATCCGAATCCCGTTCGGTACATTACGGATACCACTAATTTATGCTCGGGAAAAAATCGGTACCACTAATTCGGTACGGAACCGGTATCGTGCTCATCCCTAGTCCAAGATGTAAGCAACTTGACATGAACCTTCCTATGTCTGTACCTTATTACTTTTAGGATGCTATTTGTAAACATTCAATCATGCATTTTGGTACAGAACTTCCATACTAGAAGCAATTATTTTATTTAACGTTAAAAATGCTACATTTTATAATTACGAGCGGAGAAAATAAAAGCAGCTCTTTCAATGTATGAATTAGTCCTCTCTTTTCAGGAGGTTGACGTGGCCGGCCAAAAATACATATAATCTTAAAACACTATTATATAAATATTGCTTTTTAAAGGTGTCATTTATGACGCATACACAATTTCTTATAAATTTTTTGATGGTAATTTGTTTTTTTATTGTTATTATTATGTCAATTTTTGAAACATAAACAATTATCTTATAATATTTTTTTGGGTGAAGTCCATAAATACGTAACATACTAAATATTGTTCCATTGCAAGCAAATCAGTTTCAAAATATGTAAAGTACCAATATTTTTTTGGGTGAAGTCCATAAATACGTAAAGTACCAATGTAGGTAACGCACCTCATATTGTTCCATTGCAAGCAAATCAGTTTCAAAATATTTGACAAGTATGTAACTTGTTAACCTTAGATTTCTAACCACAGTAAACAAATTGCACCCTTAGTCTTCAATACATAATCCTAGTTAAAAAATTACATCTTTCGTCCTCAATACATAACCTCAGTTAGTCGCACCACCACCACTCACCACCGCTACTCACTGCCACCACGCACTTCCACTACCACCAGTGCTACTCACCACCACAACCCACCACCACCACCCATCATCACCACTAGCACCAGTTACCACCACGAATCACCACCACCACTTACTGCTGCCACCCACTTCCACCACCACCACCACCACTTACCCCCACCACCAATCACCACCGCCACTTACCACCACCACCCACCACCACCGGGGTTACCACCACCAATCACCACCACCACTCACCGCCGCCACCCACTTCCACCACCACCCCCCACCACCCCTCACCCACCACCACCACCACTTGCCGCCACCACTAATCACCACCGCCACTCACCATCACCATACACCCACGCCACCAGTTACCACCACCAATCACCACTACCACTCACCACCGCCACCCACTTCCACCACTTACCGCCATCACCAATCATCACTGCTACTCACAACCACCACACACCACCAGCACCACTTACCACCACCGATCACCACCACCACTGCCACACACCACCACCCACCACAACCACCACTTACCACCACCAATCACGACCACGACTCACCGTCGCCGCCTAATTCCACCACCACCGCCGCCACTTCCACTACCCACCACCAATCACCACTGCCACTCACCCCCACACACTACCACCACATACCATCCCCAATCACCACCACTACTCATCACTGCCACGCACTGCCACGCACTGCCACCACCACCACCAACAGGTTCCAATAACAGTCAATACAACAGCTTGTCGGAATTATATAACATGACAATCAATAAATAATCACAAAACATCAAAGTATACATGTGGAAGCGTATAGGATTTATTAACGAATAATTAATTAACATAAGAAGAATGTGCGTACCTTACTTGATTCTAGCCGAATAAAAATCAAATCCACAAACTAGCAATGGAAGAACCCTAATTTGATTTAATTAGGATTATGTGAATTACCCCTTACCCTTTTGTAATTCAATCCAAGAATACTAACAATATTGTGTTAGTACTACTTTCTTGTACACACGTACTAAACCGAATTAAAGTAATGCTAGTTTTGATTAAACAAATAACTTGGTTATTGGAAAAGTAAGGGATCGACACCCTAAGGAGGTGTTCGACCGGAGAGTACCTAAAAGTGTTTGTAATTAACATACTGACTACTTATTAATGGAGAGTACCAAAAAAAATCTATATTTTATTTTCATTAACCCGTATAAAATGGTTCAGTTCAGGTTGTGTTAAAAAGAGATAAACAGGTCATTTGGGTCCTGTCTTTCATAGCTTAAAATTCAGGTCCTACATGTCAGTTCAGGCTATGTAAAAAAGATATAAAAATTGAAAATAGCTTAAAATGGGTCAGTTCGGATCATTTCATTAAAAAAGTAAATATGGCATATAAATCATTTGTAAAACTTGATGACAAACATTTCAGAATACCCAAACGCTACACACCATGGGTCATTCTGCTTCTCTTTTCTATTCTATGATGAGATGATGGGTCACGATCATACTAAACATCCAAGTAAGAGAATAACATTAGAAGTCGAAAATAAACATTTATTTGATAATTATGCACTGAATGCAACTATATGTTTCAGTCTTGTAAGATATAGAAAGGATCATATTAATCACTGTTTGGTTTCAACCTTACACACTTAAACATACATAATAACTCTCCTTTCATACCAACACATCTTGTAGTACCAATTATAAACAGATATTAGCAGTAGCTGTTCGTTTTTTCAAAAGCGGTTGGTAACGTGCTACTGTAAGTATACAGCGTAAACTGACTAAACAGCAATATACAGTTTTGAGTTTGGGGTTGCTTATCTAAACGATTATCCGATGAAAATAGAGATGTACTACTACTAACCATATAAGGAATATGAGAAGTATAAATACTGGAGGTGATTTATGTATCAGAGATACACTTTGATCATTATTGACCCATTTTTAATACAGTATAAAACAAATGTTTTATTGTAGTAATGTTAAAGACAAAAAGTTTCACACAACTGGATGGTTACATTTAAAGGTATTTCTGTAAAAGTTTCCATGCAAAACAATGTGTAAAAGCATATATCTGTTTCTAAATGGATCAAAAGCTGGTCTTATTTCAGTTCTCGAATATTATGCAGCATCAGCTACGATGCAAGCATAAAGAATAAGCTATCACACTCGTAAGCCAGATCATAGTACTAATTAGCAGAAGTAGAAGCAAATAGTACCTGAATTGGTGCCTGGGGCATGGTGTTCCCGTCCATCCTGCGTATTACTAGATAAACTCTACATGATTAGTAATCACCAAGTCGTTATAACTATAAATTTCAGACCTGTATAGCTTACCCCGTTGGAAGCAAGTTAGCCATTAGCATTGGAACGGGATTTGGTTGAGCTGCTAATGTAAAACATTACACTCTTAAGCCAGATCATGGTACCGTAATAGTTACTCAGAAACTTTTATTTACCTACAGTAAAAAGTACCAAGCTTTTAAAGAACCTTATTAGGAGACTATATAAAGAAACAATAAAACTGCAACAAAAGGACGTTTAGGAGTAGTGACATTGCCAAATTAAGAAAATTGCAATGACAAATATTAAACATTAGGTGATAAGATTTAGCAAAATTTTGATAAAAGATATTGCAAAACTAAAGAATTATTTGATATCCCATGTTGTGAAATGTATCTTTTTTGTGTTTATATATGCTTAATGTGTTAAGTTTGACTTTTTAAAAGTCAAAGAACTAGTTGTTGATGACTTGATGCTAATACACTGTAATTATTCTTTCCATTTTTAGAAATTTGTTGTTTTTTGGTTGTAATTTAGCATACCCATGTTGTGAAATGTATCTTTTTTATGTTTATACAGTATATGTTTATTGTGTTAAGTTTGACTTTTTTAAGGTCAAAGTACTAGTTGATACTAATACCCTGTAATTTTTCTTTCTATTTTTAGATTTTTGTTGTTTTTTGGTTATGATTTAGCATACCCATGTTGTAAAATGTGTCTTTTTAATGTTTATATATGTTTATTGTGTTAAGTTTGACTTTTTTAAAAGTCAAAGCACTAGATGCTAATATCCTGCAAGTATTTCTTGTGAATTTTTTATATTTGATGCTTTTTGGTTATGTTTAACATACCCATGTTGTGACTTGTGAAATGAGCCTTTTTTATGCTTATTGTAATAAAGTTTGGATTTTTATGCTGAATATGTGTTGGTTAGCATGTTTGACTGTGTATTTTAAGTGTTTAAAAGTTCATTATGTAATTTATTGCTCCAATTTTTTTTAAATTTTGTTGTTTTTGGCTGTAATTGATGAACCCATGTTGCGAAATGGGTTCTTTTCATGAAGATCATGATAAAGTTTGGGTTTTTATGTTTTTTACAGCTTGATAGTCTTGTTTGACTATTTGTTTTGTGTGTTTAACTGTTTATAAGTTCATGTTTGATTGTGTAAAGTTTGACTTTTTAAGGTCAAAGAATAGGCTGTTGACTTTTTGTTTTAGCTTAATTGGTGTTGATTATTGAGGGATGGTTGGTAGCCAGGATTAGTTTATAATGAGAATTCACTCTAAAAACTTGAATTGTAAGTTTTGCATTCGAAACACTAGTCCCTTAAAATTGGTAGCCAGGATCATGGAACCTACACGGCTACATTACATAAAACACTTGTCCCTTAAAATTCGACTTCATGCCGTGCTACCTAGCGTGTGGACCAGTCAGTATCCATTTTTGTCCTCGATTTCTTGCAATTAACAATAGAGAAATCCCAAATATCGCAATTTACTTGTGTTCTCTCTGTGCATACTGCATGCATGATGGTTCAGCTTCTTTCGGCGTGCAATAAAGCTTTCATTTTATGTCTCAGGGCAGCTGCTTTACCTTCAGACGATGAGGGGGATTCTGTCCAAATGAAATTATGGTACAGCACTTTCTCTCCATATACTCGTATATAAGGTCGTCAGTTCTCATTTTTTCTTTAAAATATCCCGATTTTGAAATCTTTTTAACTTAATTACAAAAACCCGAGTCATCAAAATGAGAAAAAAAAACCCCCTCAATCTTTGAATGTACAGGTTTACATGGATGGCATTCAAACAATGTCATCTCAAGAAACAAGAGCTACCGTGAGAGAATTCTATGGTTTTTCTCGATTTCTTGATATAATCTTTATTACAGTAATTTTTTTAATTTCGCTATTTTGACTTAGGAATTTTTAATATGATTCTTGCAGCTGTTATATACCCGTCACTAAAACAACTCGATGGTCATTTGATCGAGTTGAAAGATGTTAATGATAACAAGAAAATATATTGTAAAGATGTCGGTAGAGATGATGAATGTGGTATATATATGGAAACTAGATATAAAATGGCGCTGTCGAATTGTGGCCACTCGATGTGCATTGGGTGCTTCCGCGACTGGTAAGTGTATTCGCACGGACACTAAAACACACATGTGTACCCCAATCGGGCCCAACTCTAATTACTTAAAGAAAATCATGATAACAGGAACACGAGGTCCAAATCATGCCCATTTTGTCGAGGAAGTTTAAAGATATTGCACTCAGGAGATTTATGGGTTTTGACAAGTGAAAGTGATTCAGTAGACTTATTAACGCTAGCAAAATAGAATCTAAGGTTCTTCTATCTTTACATCGAGAGCTTGCCATTTGTTGTTCCGGACGCCCATTTCTTGTTGTATGAGTATCTTGTTTGAATCATTCAGTTAAGTATCATTTATCTCGGCCTTCCATATGTAGAGCATATGTATATAGTTATCATGTATGCAAGTTAAGTATCATTTATCTCGGCCTTTTTTAGCGGGTGTCGTAATGGAAATGGCGAAAGCTTGTAGCTTTTTCTTGGTATCATTTTATTAATAAAAGAAATGATCATTACTATCTTTACCCCTTATGTTGAGGATCAACTAGTGCAAGTTCTTGGTACTTTCTTGTTTTTCTTATATTGATGTTTTTAGACAGACTCAAGTTTATATCTTTTGTGTCATGAAAAATGCATTGATACTATTGACGCCAATGTCGCTTGTTTATAGACTTATAGTTATGGTTTTATGTTCTTGGCATGACGAGAAGCGTTACCTGCGTCGTTAGGTTGTCATAATGTAAGTTCGAGTTGTCCAATGTGCAGCATTTTGAGCAAGTAACACATTTGCACCTCATAATGCACACAATATTTGAACTTGTAGAAACTACAAAGCAAAATAGTATATACATTATCGTAATGCATGTTAAATTCGTACAATGTACAACATTTTGAATATGTTACATTCTTTATCTACTACATGCAATGCTCCTAGCTGCAGTTACTTTCATCTTCACAATGCAAGCTTGGTATTAGACCTGAAAGAGTTCAACAAGACAAGAATAAAGCCATTTTAGTGATAACTTATTCACAGACTTATGTAAAATCACATTGTACAAAAAGGGAGAACAGAGTACCTTATATATCTTGAAGCACATCGAGAATACGCTGCAATTCAATGACAACGATTTCCATTTTGATTCGTTGCGATGGGGAATCCACAGAGCATGATACTCCAATCTTCAAAGTTGCAGCCAAACATTCTTCCACTTTCTTTGCATTTGCTTCCGTACTTTGCAACACAATCGCATCATCATCAGTAACATCGACTGCATGATCTGGCAATGCCATGTAAACAAATTTATGAAGGCTAAGACCTTCCTTAAACATGTCGTCTGTCGGCCTTTTCCCGGTCATTACCTCTAGTAATAATATTCCAAAACTGTAGACGTCCCCACAACTTGTCATCTCGCTCCCGATACCATACTCTGGAAATTACAATGATCAGTTAATTTACAAAACTATAATCTGCAAGTACAAATATAAGCATCTTGGAATACAAGAATCATATATTACCTGGAGGTGCATAACCCATTGTTCCTTTAACCCCGGTTGAGCTGTTTTGGTTTGTGTCTGCACCAAGTAGTCGAGCTAAACCAAAGTCTCCAACATGAGCCACCATATCATCATCAAGTAGAATGTTACTAGGCTTCAAGTCACCGTGAACAATCGTTGTTTGGCTGCGATTGTGAAGATAGTCAAGTGCAATTGCAACATCTACGAGAATATTTATTCTTTGAAGAAGGTTGAGTTTCGATGTATTTGCACTTGAATGAAGCCAATCGTGCACACTTCCATTGGACATAAACTCATAAACCAAAGCTTTAAAATCATTTCCTTGGAAATCAGTACTCGAACATGAAGTTATTATCTTCAACAAATTGCGGTGCCGAATATTTCGCCATGCTTCACATTCTGCTATAAAACTTTTGTGAGCTCCTCGATTTTGAAGATGCAGAACTTTGACTGCAACAATTTTATCATCATTAGAATCAAGGATTCCTTTATAAACAGAGCTGTGCCCACCCTCGCCAATCAAATTGTTTGTAGAGAACCCATCAGTAGCCTTGAGAAGCTGATTGTATGAAACTTTCAAGAACCTTTCATTCCCTGAATACTGAGATGGTTGACTGTTGTGTTTCTTCTTACACAAAAGATATAGACAACATAATACGATGAGCAACGTTGTTGCAATCACAATGACTAATATGAAGAATCGAAACCTTTTTTTCTTTCTACTCCTCTCCTTGCATTTCGGTAACTCAAGTGTAACCAAACCACCACAAAGCCTATTGTTCCCCAAAACCGAAAATGCACTTGCATTGGCAAACACTCCTACAACTGGTACTTCACCCTCAAAATCATTAAAGGATAGGTTCAAAAATTCTAATGAATTCCATTTGCCTAAGAATTGAGGAATTTTACCGGATAAATTATTTTGAGAAATGTCAAGTACCTCCAATCCTCTCAAGAAACTTAATGAAGATGGTATTATGCCTTGAAATGTGTTGCCTTCTAGATTTAACGTTGTAAGGCTAATGCACTCACCAAGGCTACTTGTAATGGTGCCCGATAAATTGTTGTAAGATAAATCGAGAATGCTCAACATCTTGAGGTCTTTAATCTCTGATGGAGTGGAGCCACACAGGCTGTTGGATGAAAGATCTAAAAGATAATTTAATGATGGAAGTTGAAGCAGTTGTTTGGGTATGTTTCCACTGAGTCTATTGTATGCAAGGTATAACAGATTAAGTTCTTTACACTTCCCAAGGCTTGATGGAATATGGCCTTCTAATTTGTTGGATATTAAGAAAAGTTTAGTCAACGATGATAGGTTCCCAATGGCATCAGGGATAGGCCCTGAAAATTGATTGCTAATTAGGCTAAGAACTTGTAGCTTTTGAAGTTTACCAATGGTAGTGGGGATTTCTCCACTAAATCTATTAGATGCTAAAACTAAAGTGGTCAAGCCAAGTAGACTACCTATACTTGAAGGGAGGCTTCCATATAAATGATTGTCCAAAAGCTAGAAAGCTGAATTGATCAGAAAGATTACCTATTGATATCGGAAGCACACCTATACGGTTGCAATTATACAATTCCAACCTTACTAATCTGGTGCAGTTTTTCAAAGAATCAATAAACCTCATGTCATCAGTTTCTCCGCCACCATGAAAGTTGTTATAGCTTAATCTGATTGAATAAATACCTCTTAGTTTTGAAAAGTCGATAGTCAACTTCCCACTAAAATTGTTTTGACTCCTTTCAAGATGTCTTAATTTAGAACAATTAGAAATAGAAGGTGGAAGAACTCCAGTCAGTTTGTTATCCCTTAACTGAAGGAGCTTAAGATTAGGGAGCATCACACCAAATTCTGAAGGAAGGCTACCTGTGAGGTCATTTTCAGGTAAGGAAAGATTAACTAGGAGTGAGAGGTTGAAGATGGAAAGAGGAATATTTCCATATAAGTTGCAGTCGCCAGAGTAAAATTCCGTCAAGATTTTCCAAAGACCCAAGGTATCTGGAATGCTCCCACCAAACGGGTTTCCGGGAGCAGAGAACAATTCCATTGTTGTGATATTCCCCATGAAAGGTGGGATTCCACCTGTTAACTTATTGTCGTCAATTGCAAGACTAGTAAGTTTCGATAGTAAACTCATCTCCTTGGGTATGCCTCCAACTAGATTATTTCGAGCAAGCCAAAGCTCTTCGAGATTAAAACAACCAGACAAGTTTGTTGAAATAACTCCACTGAATTTGTTTCCATCAAGATAAAGACGACGTAGCCTAGATAGACGACCAAGTTCATGAGAAATGGTTCCTTGAAAGCTATTGTTCCCAAGATCAAGCTCACGGAGGAAACTGAGGTTTCCTGCATGAGGAGACAACGAGCCTTCTAAGCCTTTCGAATACAGTCTTAAAGCAGTCACTCGTTTGTGCCGCTTTCCACATGAAATGCCACTCCAGTCACAGAAATGAAAGGAATGGTTCCACGAGGTTAGAACTTTGTATGAATCATGGGTGATCTTTGACTTGAATGACAACAACGCAAGATAATCAGTCTCATTACTACCATAGGAAGCAGAGACGGTGGCGGAAGTAAGACATATTATCGCGAGACCATAAAAGAGAAAAAAAATTCGAGAGGGAGCTGATAAGCAGATCATTTCTTGTGGTGAATTCATAACTTTAATCATGCAACACCTTTTTTCTTTCCTCCACTAATTCCTTGACTAGTATAATCAGGGAAGACTTCAAGAAAACTTGGGAGTGGGAAGACTAGACTTATAAGGACCCAAAGCAGCAGTAGCTCCTAAAAGGTGGGTTATGTTATTGTTTTGTGTTCATGTTTTTTATGAAGTGGGTATTGTTGTTCTTGTAATTGCGTTTTAAGTCAAATCTATGCGAGTCAGTCTTGTGTAGGAAGACTAGACTTATTTTGCATTATCAACTTTACTTTAAGTGATAACGGTCCAAGATGTCTATTAGATAATGTTTTTTGGGTAAAGGGGAGTAATCCATCTATTAGATAATGTTAAACAATATACTAATGAAAGAAACTTACTAAAGACTTATTAGCCTGCCAATAAGGATCCAAAGCACAACCAATCAAATAACTAGTTTATTGGTCCGACTGACTGACACCTTAATATAATTTAAGGGATAACGGTCCAAGATGTAAGAAACATAATACCATCCCTTTAATACCCTGTCAATTCTTTAATGGGAGGTGATAATTACATGGAGCAAATTGATTCTTCCACATAAATTAAATGTGAAATTACTTCTCTGTGATTCTTTTGGAACTAACATTCAAGTTTTAACATATAGGATTTCATATGAATTAACATTCGGATCCTAAATTCTCCGCCGTGACCATTGAATCATTTGATAAATCTTCTTAAATCGAATGGACGAGTCTAGCTAGAAGAAATATAATGAATCTGCCCTGGAAATCCTTTGTCTTCTTTCATAGAAGTACCATACTCTAACTTTCTTCCATTACTCATCAATTACACACATTACACATATGTGAAAATGGTTATATCTCATACTTTGTATCAAAAGTCATAGCAATCCGTGAAGTATGTTCATATGGCTTGGAACCTAAAATACATGTTTTTATACAATTCATCATCTATCGATATGTTGAGTTCTCTCACATTTAGCTCACCGGTTTCGTATTCCGTTAATCGTTATGAAAACCGCATAAAGTGTATAGTCATCGTCTCCCATCGAAGCATAGCAAAACATATTTAAATCAAACGTTAGAATCGAACTCTGAGATGAAGGGATGGAACCGTATAAAATGAAATCGTTGGTAAAGTGGAAGGACTACACGGGAGAATATGAAAACATAAAAATGGGATGCGGGGGCATAAAAGACTTTTCCAACTCATTTTCCATGTGCAAAGTGTTTTGTTCCGTGTAAATATCAACTCCCTTATTTAATATCCATTTCACAGACAATATATTCCATAGTAAATGAACAATAACTTACAAAATGGGTTCTTTTTATGTTGATCATGATAAAATTTGGATTTTTATGTTTTTTACAGCTTGATAGTCGTGTTTGACTAGGTGTTTTGTGTGTTTAACTGTTTATAAGTTCATCTAATGTACCAGTGTTGTTTATTTATGTTCATGTTTGATTGTGTAAAGTTTGACTTTTTTAAGGTCAAAGAATAACCAAGATTAGTGTAAAATGAGAATTCATCACAATGACACAATAATTTATGTGGTTTAGATGATTCTGGAACCTAGACGGCTACGTTACATGAAACACTTGTCCCTTAAAATTCGACTTCATGCCGTGCTAATTACAAAAACCCGAGTCATCAAAATGAGAAAAAAAAAAAAAAAAAAAAAAAAAAAAAAAACCCCTCTCAATCTTTGAATGTGCAGGTTTACATGGATGGCATTCAAACACTGTCATCTCAAGAACGAAGAGCTACCCTGAGAGAATTCTGTGGTTTTTTCTCGATTTTAGTAATTTTTTTAATTTCGCTATATTGACTTAGAAACTTTTAATATGATTCTTGCAGCTGTTATATAGCCGTCACTAAAACAACTCGATGGTCATTTGATCGAGTTGAAAGATGTTAATGATAACAACAAAACATATTGAAAAGATGTCGGTAGAGATGAAGAATGTGGTATATGTATGGAAACTAGTGATAAAATGGCGCTGCCGAATTGTGGCCACTCGATGTGCATTGGGTGCTTCCGCGACTGGTAAGAATTTCATGCTCATGCATTCACATGGACACTAAAACACACATGTGTACACCAATCAGGCCCAACTCTAATTACTTAAAGAAAATCATGATAACATGAACACGAGCTCCAAATCATGCCCATTTTGTCGAGGAAGCTTAAAGAAGGTCCACTCAGGAGATTTATGGGTTCTGACGAGTGAAAGTGATTCAGTAGACTTATTAACATTAGCAAAAGAGAATTTAAGGTGCTTCTATCTTTACATCGAGAGCCTGCCATTTGTTGTTCCAGACACCCATTTCTTGCTGTATGAATATCTTGTTTAAATCACTCAGTAAATAAGCTAAACGGGTTAAAAAGGTTGGGTTTTAACCTTCCATATGTAGAGCATATGTATATAGTGATCATGTATGGAAGTGAAGTATCATTCATCTCGGCCTTTTTTAGGGACCTGGGTTTCGTAACGGAAATGGCGAAATCTTGTATGTTGGGATATGAAAGTGCTGAAGATTGACAGAGTGTTACAGAAAGATAAAGTACTGGAAAAGTCAAAGAGTCAAAGTACTGCTTAATGATAAAGTCAAAGTACTGCATACGAGGTCAAAGTACTGCAAGATCAAAGAATTGTATTATTCGTTTATAGAAAGTCTTGTAATTCTAGAATATTCTATGTTAGATTACTTGACGTACAAGGATAAAAATTGTAAACCGACTAGGGTATCCTTGAGCCTATAAAAGGACCCCTAGATTGGCATAATACGTACGTGATTTTATTAGAGTTTTAGAGAGAAGTTCGATATTATTAGAGTTTTTAAAGATCTGCATAATAAGCAGAGTTAGAGTTATTAATAAAATCGTTCATAGTTAAAGTTATTCTTCTTTGCTTTGTTAAGTAAATTCCGCATACTTAATAGAGTTTGCTTAGTGTTTCTCTGTTAATAACTTAGGATTTATCCGAGGTTATTAAACCTTAACAAGCTATTTAAGTTAGTTTGGTTAGAGTACATCGATCCAACAAGTGGTATCAGAGCTTGTGTGGAAACTCTGACTAAGAAGAAACCCTAAAACCTACAACAGAACCTAAAGATGTCGACCGATTCTGTTCCACCACCTTCCATCACTTCAATGAGGATTCCTGTTATCAAGAAGGGTGAATACGATCTATGGTGTATGAAGATGAGGCAGTACATTGCCATTACAGACCATGCTCTATGGAATGTAATTGTCAATGGCAATGAAGTAGTTCCAGATCCTATAGATGTTCTGGACAACCTAAAGCACCCAAACCAGTCTTACCAGCAGCAACCTTAAGGAATCAAGAGAAGGCTCTAAATATTCTCTTGTCTGCCATTCCAGATGGTCGTCTTCTCAAGTTTCATGATGCTAAAGATGCAAAGCAGCTCTGGGCTGCTCTTGAAGA
Source organism: Chrysanthemum seticuspe (assembly GCA_019973895.1). Taxonomy (NCBI): domain Eukaryota; kingdom Viridiplantae; phylum Streptophyta; class Magnoliopsida; order Asterales; family Asteraceae; genus Chrysanthemum; species Chrysanthemum seticuspe. The sequence goes on along the minus strand of BPTQ01000009.1, from coordinate 23,139,375 downwards.
CTAGATTTGGAGGGAATGAAGCTTCTAAGAAGATGCACAGAAATCTACTGAAGCAACAGTTTGAAACTTTCACTGTAGGTGAAAGAGAGAGTCTTGATGCAGCATATGATAGGTTTCAAAATCTCCTAAATATGTTGGAGTTATACCAGGCAGAAGTTTCAGTTGAAGATGCTAATCTGAAGTTTCTAAGGAGTTTGCCATCCACATGGCATGTGATTGCTACTATGATCAGAGGACAACCAGGCTTGGATGTTATGGACTTTGATGATCTCTACAATCATCTGAAGGTATATGAGCATGAGATGAATGGTCAACCAAGTTCTAAGGTATATGAGCATAATAAGCAGATTTAGAGTTTGTTAATAAAGTTTTTCTTCTTAGCTTTGTTAAGTAAATTCCGCGTACTTGATAAAGATTGCTCAGTGTTTCTTTGTTAATAACTTAGGATTTATCCGAGGTTATTAAACCTTAACAAGCTAGTTAAGTTAGTTTGATTAAAGTATATCGATCCAACAGTTTTGGTTATAGACATAGAAGAAGTCATATTGGGAGTATGGGTGAAAAACTATGTTTTGTGTGTTTTAGTCCTAATCATTTAATCAAGGATTGTGAACATCATTCAGAATATCTTAGGAAATTTTCAAAGAATAGGTCTACTAACCAGAAACCTAGAAAGAACAAACCAGTTTGGAATAATTCTAATAGGGTCAATCACAGAAATTTCTCACCAGATCATAGGTACCCCCACCAGGGAAGACCTTTTTCTAAACCACCAGTACCTTCACAAGCAGTACCTTATCAAAGTACCGCTCAGACAAACCAAGGTACTGCGAATACCACTTGGTACAGAAATCCTAGGAGATCTCATTACTATCAACCTAGAAGGTACTACAATTCACATAGGGGATCTAGATCATAGGAACCAAGTGTTAAAACTGAATGGTTTAAGAGAGAAAGTACTGCTGAGGGACACACTGTACTTTCAACAAAAAGTGAATCAAATGTTTTCATAATACAAGAAAAAGAGAATGATTTTACAAAAGAGAGTTCTGTTGAAAATCCAGAAAGTTTTGAAAATCCACATGCTAAAAATCAAAAGATAATCCTGGATCATGTTTTGAAAAACAGTGGAAATTACATACTCAAAGAATTTGAGTTTGTAACTCCACAAGGGGAACACAAGTCAGTAATGGCTTGGGTTCCTAAAAGAGACTAACTCTCTAAATCTTTGTGCAGGGCAACCCAGAAGAGGAGCTTAAAGATCATTTGATTGTAGATAGTGGTTGCTCTGGAAGTATGACAGGAGACAAGGATATTCTGTCTGATTTTAGATCTATTAGTGGAGGAAGAGTTGCATTTGGGAATGATCCAAATGGAGGAAGGATTACTGGGAAAGGAACTATCAAAGCAGGGCGTATAGATTTTGAAAATGTTAGATATGTGAAGGAGCTGAAGTTCAACTTATTGTCAGTTTCTCAAATCTGTGACAAAAAGCATCCTGTGTTATTCACTGACACAGAATGTCTCATCATTTCTTTTGAATTCGAGCCTGTTGATGATAACTTGGTAGTACTCAGAGTACCAAGAACCAATGATGTGTATAGTCTGGACATGAAGAGTCTTAACTCTTATGGAAGAGCCACCTGTTTAGTGGCAAAAGCAACAACTGAAGAAGCACATCAGTGGCATAGAATATTGGGCCATGTCAATTTCAATAATATCAACAAACTGGTCAAAGGCAATTTAGTTAGAGGTTTACCTTCAAAGACTTACAAGAATGAACACTCCTGTTTGGCGTGTAAGAAGGGTAAACAACACAAAGCTTCATGCAAGAAGCTTGAGGAGAGGACAATTAGAGAACCTTTGGAGCTGTTACATATGGATTTGTTTGGTCCTGTTTATGTGGCAAGTTTAAACAAGAAAAAGTACTGCTTAGTTGTTACAGATGATTGTAGTAGATTCAGTTGGGTATTTTTCTTGGGATTTAAAGATGATACTTTTGATGCTATTCAAACATTAATAATAGCACTGGAAAACCAATTGAGACTCAAGGTCAGAGGTATTAGATGTGACAATGGAACTGAATTCAAGAACAAGCTTATGGATGAATTTTGTGCTAACAAAGGAATCAAGAGGGAGTTCAGTATTGCAAGAACACCACAGCAGAATGGTGTTGCAGAGAGGAAGAATAGGACTTTGATTGAAGTAGCTAGAACTATGCTTGCAGATTCACAACTACCTATTCAGTTCTGGGCTGAAGCTGTAAGTACTGCTTGCTATGTACTTAATAGAGTATCAGTCACAAAACCACAGATGAAGACACCTTATTAGTTGCTGATGGGTAACAAACCCAACATTCATTTTATGAAGCCTTTTGGATGCCCTCTTACTATTTTAAACACAATTGATAATTTGGGAAAGTTTGATGGCAAGTCAGAAGAAGGATATTTATTTGGTTATTGTACCAACAGTAAGGGATTTAGAGTGTATAACAGAGTCACTAAGAAGATTCAAGATTGTCTTCATGTTGAGTTTTTAGAAGATCAAGACATTCAGAAGGGTAAAGGTCCTGATTGGATGTTTGATCTTGAGGTTTTAAATCTTTCTATGAACTACGTACCTGTTAGAGAAGAAAATCATCATGTACATGATGTAGAAGACTCACAGTATGTTGTTCATGGCGTTCATATTAAACCTGATGCTGTTCCTGATGCTACAAAGCAAAGTACTGAAGTTCCAAAGCAAAGTACTGATGCCCCAGCGCAAAGTACTGATATACCAAAAACTTCACTTTCTGCTGAAGATCAAGATATTCAAGAGACACTTAATCAGATGCTTTTACAAGATGTAATGGCACATTCCTATTCTGATGAACAAAGAAGAGCTTATGAAGCAGCAAAGAAAAAGACTAATACTGAAGAATACTCTTACAGTACTTTGGACAGTACTTTCGACCAAAGTACTGCTGCACCAGTTGACAGTACTTTAGATGATTTGGATGATCCTACCATGCCTGGATTAGAGGAAACTGATGATGAGTTTACAGTTGAAGGTATTTTCTCAGATTCCAATGAAGATGCTGATTTAACTAACTTGGATGATGCGTATGGAGTTCCACAGTCTCCAATCTTAAGGATTCATAAGAATCATCCTACTGATCAAATCATTGGTCCTTCTACTTCTGGAGTGATGACAAGACACAAAGCTAAGAGTTTTACTAAACCTCATAATGCTTTACTTAGCTTTGTCTACAAACAGAACAGGCTGAATCATAAGGACCATCAAACATGTCTGTTTACTTGCTTTATTTCTCAAGAGGAACCCAAGAATATTGCTTAAGCATTGACAAAAGAAAGTTGGGTTGAAGCTATGCAAGAAGAACTGCTACAATTCAAACTTCAAAAAGTTTGGGTATTATGTGATCTTCCAGATGGGAAGAAAGTTATTGGAACCAGATGGGTTTTCAGAGTCAAGAGAGATGAAAGAGGTAATGTCATCAAGAACAAGGCTAGGTTAGTAGCTCAGGGCTACAGACAAGAAGAAGGAGTAGATTATGATGAAGTATTTGCTCCTGTAGCAAGAATTGAAACTATTAGAATATTTCTTGCTTTTGCTTCATATATGGGATTTCAGGTTTACCAGATGGATGTCAAGAGTGCCATTTTATATGGTACTATTACAGAGGAAGTGTATGTCAAACAACCTCCTGGTTTTGAACATCCTAAACATCCTAACAAAGTCTACAAGGTGGTTAAGGCTATTTATGGCCTTCGTCAGGTACCTAAAGGTTGGTATGAGAGGCTCTCCACATTCTTATTACAACATGGTTACAGGAGAGGAGCTATTGACAAGACTTTGTTTATCAAAAGAGACAAGAAGGATATCATGTTAGTTCAAGTCTATGTTGATGATATCATCTTTGGAGCTACCAAACAGTCTATGGTTAAGGAGTTTGAGCAGCTGATGCAGAAAGAATTTCAAATGAGTTCAATGGGTGAGTTAAATTTCTTTCTGGGACTTCAAGTTAAGCAGTCAAAGGAAGGAATTTTCATAAGTCAAGACAAGTATGTATCTGACATACTTAAGAAGTTCAATTTTGATGATATGAAGTCTGTCACTACACCTATTAAATCAATTAACTCATTGGGCAAGGATGAAGATGGACACCCAGTTGAAGTCAAGTTATATAGATCAATGATTGGCTATCTTATGTATCTCACTGCATCTAGGCCTGATATCATGTTTGCAGTTTGTTTATGTGCAAGATATCAAGTCTCACCAAAGATTTCTCATATGAATGCAGTAAAGAGAATTTTCTGTTATCTGAAACAACAACCTAAGTTAGGGTTGTGGTATCCCAGGGATTCACCTTTTCACTTGGAGGCTTTTTCAGATAGCGATTATGCAGGTGATAATTATGACAGAAGATCAACAACAGGTAGATGCCAATATCTTGGAAGAATATTAGTTTCATGGCAGTGTAAAAAGCAAACAATTGCAGCAACATCATCTACTGAAGCTGAATATGTAGCTGCTGCAAGTTGTTGTGGACAAGTTCTGTGGATGCAAAATCAACTCTTGGATTATGGGTTCAACTTTAAGAATACTCCTATCAATATTGATAATGAGAGTACTATTTGTATTGTGAAGAATCCAGTCTACCATTCCAAGACCAAGCACATTCAGATTATGCATCACTTTATCAGAGATTGCTATGAGCACAGACTCATTAATGTGGTCAAGGTTCACACGGATGATAATGTAGCTGACTTACTCACCAAAGGCTTTGATGTTTCAAGATTTAATCACTTGGTGGTAAGCATTGGCATGATTAAATACTGAGCTACATTTAAGGGGAGGACTATTTAGTATTAGTATAGTCCTGTGCATTGTTTGAGGGGAGGATATTTTTGTATACTTAGCTTATACAGAGGAATTTGGAAAAGTACTATTTTTTTTATGAAAGTACTGCTTGGGAAAGTACTGCACACGTGGAAAGTACTGTTTGTCTTATTGAAGTACTGTTCCAACGGTAATATTGAGGGGTAATTCTACTAACGGTAACTTTGTTATTATGGGCTGTGATTTTTCAAATCTCACCTATAAATAACTATTCTCCGATTTTCCCTCTCATCTTGATATTATCATATCTTTTCCATATTTCTCTCACCATCTCTTTATTCTTCGATTATATCTTTAATTGTGCTTACATACTCAATCATGGCGAATCGTCCTACTATTTCAAAGAACAATATGGTGGCGAATTTAGACAAGACTGAAGATAATGAGGCTTTTCATGATATTATTGATTATATCACTGGGTCGCCAATCAGTTATGCTCTTTTAGTGGAGCCGGATATCATTGAACCTTGGATTCAAGAATTTTGGGCTACTGCAAGGGATAATATGGAGAATGATGAATTTTATATTAGGGCTACAGTTGTTGGAAGAACTATAAAGATTACTGAAGCATCTATTCGAGAAGACTTGTTGTTTAATGATGAAGACGGGGCTATTCGTTTTGCTAAGGAGTTGATTTGGGAAACTTTTGGGCACCTTGGTTATGAAGGGTCTTTAACAGAACAAACTTTCAGGAAACAACTATTTTGTCCTCAATGGAAGTTTTTAGTGCATGTGTTGCTTCATTGTATTAGTGCTAAAAGTACTTCATGGGAGCAATTTGGATCTAATATTGCATCTGCTATGGTGGGATTGGCTACAGATCGTGTTTTCAATTTTTCAAGGCTGATTCTAGATGGCATGCTTTCCCACATCACTCATGGATCAAAATGGTTAATGTATCCCAGGTTTATTCAAGTTTTTCTGAACAAACAACTTGTTGATGTACCAAAGCCTACATATTTACTTCCTGTTATTGTACAACAAGCAAAAGTTTTTACCTTTATGGCGAGAAGAAGTGATCTATTCGGAGGTCCAGATACGCCTTTAACTACTTCTATGATGGAAGTTGTTCAAGTTGTTAGAGCTGATGGTGAAGATGATGAAGACAGTGAAGGTACTGCACCTGCAAGTACTGCATCTGCAAGTACTGGTTCTCAAAGTGCTGCATCTCCAGAAGGTGCTGCATCTCAAGAAGGTACTACAACTCAAGGTACTGCTTCCCCAAGTATTGAAGTTCAAGAAGAAGTTGCAGGTTCACCTTCTCCATCTCCACAACAATCTGTTCTTGATTCTCAACCAGAGGAACATTCACCAGTTCAAGGAGATGCTTCTCATACTATCTCACCTGAAGGGTTAACGTTGGATAATTATGTTTTGACAAGGGAGTTGGTCAAGTTGAAGAAGACTAATGAGGCTCAAGCAAAACAGATTAAGAGGTTGATGCTCAAGTATAAAAGGTTAAAGAATTTTGTTACGCCTTTTATCAAACGTTATCGCTTATGGGTCAAGGAAGAACACAAGCGCCAAAGGCAATTTCAGAAGAAACCCAAAAGCAAAAAGGTTCCTAAACCATCTTCTGACCAATTGCGGAGGAATTTAGAAGAAAAGAATTTGAAAGAAGATGTTAAGGAGAAAGAACCTCAAGGTACTGAAGAGCATGTTGTCATTGAAAGTACTGAAGAAGAAAGGTCTGAAGATCAAGGTACTGAACAACAAAGTACTGCTTTCACTGGAACTCGCAGACAAGAATTGGTTACACCAAGAGTATTAGACTTTGAAGAGGAAGCTGGTTCTTCAACTATTCCACATGAAGAACAAGCTGGTCCCTCAACAACTGCTATACCAGAGGAAGCTAATACACCTCAAAGAATACATACTGCTAGTGATGATGAATTTATTGCAACTATTTTGCATGATTTATCAAAGCCAAGGGCTGTTACTATCCTAGGAGTGCAAGAAGAGGAACAATCAAGAGTTTCTCAACCTGCTATTGATCCTAAGGATAAAGGAAAAGGTGTTTTGGTAGAAGTAAAAAAGAAGAAACCAACTTTAGCACAGTTAAGAGTTGCTCAAGATGCTTTGAATGAACAAGCAGCTAGAAAGATTCAAGAGGAAATAAATGCTAAAGATAGAGAAGCTAAGGAAGCTGAAGAAGCTCAGAATAGAGAAGCAACTAAAAAGTTGCATGAGGAATTGAATGTTGAAGCTAGTGAACAATTAGAGTCACCTGTTCCTGTTTCTTTTATGCCTAGAAAACCAAATCTTGCTAAAGAAAGGAATGCAATGATGGCTTATTTGAAAAGTCGAGGATAAAAAGGATTGCAGAAGCTGAAGCATGTTGATATGAAAAGATTATATGATGCTGAGACTGAAGCTTATAAGAAGGATGTTGCAAGTATCAAAGACTATAAAGATGAAGCTACTTGGACTGAAGCAGAAAGAAAGAAAAGTTTGAAAAGAAAAAGGAAAACTGAAGTTGAAGATAAAAAGTTTTCAAAGAAAGAAAAAGTTGAGTTAAGATCTGAAACTAAGGATGAATTAAGAAATTATCTTAGAATAGTAGATTTTGAATATTCAAGAGAAGATGCTGACATGAAGATGAACATATCTCAGATTACTACTTTTGAAGTTGTGGAATCTAAAGATGGAAGCTATCTGATGTTTCATAGAGAAGATGAAAGCTTTAGAGTGTTCAACAGACTATGGGATTTATTGCATATCATATATAGAGTGGATCTATTCTATTTATATCATGTGGTGAAAGAATATTTTGAACATCATCCATAAGAAGGAATTGGTTTGATTTTACATGGAGATCTCACAACTGCATGGGGAACTGATGAACAGAGTAGTGATGAAATTTGGAAGAATCAAGAGAGCTGGGAAATTATTTGTTGGAGATTTTTTGAAGAATCTGGAGTTCATGTTCTAGAGCTGGAAAATGGTACAATGATTCACATGTTTGCTAAAAGAAGATATCCTCTTTTAGTTGATCTTATGAGGAGGATGCTAGAGCATGGAATGGAGGTTGAAGAGGACAATGATATTGCTTGTATGGTCATCAATTTGTTTATCAACTGGACTACTATTGCAGAAGATAATGAATAACTGGTATGAAACTTACTTGAATAAATTATTTTTTGATAAATCAGTACTTTATTAAAAGTACTGCTGATCAAACAGTACTTTAATCAAAGTACTGCTTGCAGCTTTTAACCAGTTAAGTGATTTTTGAAGAAAACTTTTGTTAAGTAATAAATATTTTGAAACAAAGGTTGAATAAATGGTTTTTGAGATGATAATATAAATAGGTTATCAATCCACCATGGTTACAAAAGGATTGACTAATCCATGAGCAAACGGCTCTGGTAAAGATATATCAAATCCGTTTTTAGTTGACAACTTGCTAATAAGTTGGATGGTAATCAACTCACCATATCAGTAATGTGAAGAGTTGGCTAGCCTACAAGAAAATGGCTTGTGGTAAAGGCTGTGGAAAAACCATTATATGGTAATTAGTTCACCATGATGAAAGAACTAACTAGTCCAGAAGGGTACAACTTTTGGTAAAGACAAATCAAATATGTTGATAGCTGATGATTTGCTAAAAATCATATGGTTATCAGTGTACCATGGTCTTACACACCAAAACATTTGGCTACTCCAGAGTTAATGGCTTTGGTAAAGAGATCTAAATCCATTAAATTTTCAATGATTCACCTTTCACAGGAGTTAACACACCTGGAAGTGATGAGAATAGTTTGCAACTTAAACTGAATTAATGTACAAATTGTCATATGTTGCTGTGTTGCTGAAAAGATGGAGCTTGCTGGATGATGTTGTAAAAGAATATTTCTAAAGATACTTTGACTATGCACAGAAACTACAAAGATACAATCCAAAGACAAAGACACAATCTGTTCTCAAAGATGAAGCTGATAAAGATAAATTTACAAAGGAACTTGAAGTCAATCAAGTAGAATTCAAGTTAGGGGAGGATTGTTGGGATATGAAAGTGCTGAAGATTGACAGAGTGTTACAGAAAGATAAAGTACTGTAAACTATAAAGTACTGGAAAAGTCAAAGAGTCAAAGTACTGCTTAATGATAAAGTCAAAGTACTGCATACGAGGTCAAAGTACTGCAAGATCAAAGAACAGTATTATTCGTTTATAGAAAGTCTTGTAATTCTAGAATATTCTTTGTTAGATTACTTGACGTACAAGGATAAAAATTGTAAACCGACTAGGGCATCCTTGAGCCTATAAAAGGACCCCTAGATTGGCATAATACGTACGTGATTTTATTAGAGTTTTAGAGAGAAGTTCGATATTATTAGAGTTGTTAAAGATCTGCATAATAAGCAGAGTTAGAGTTATTAATAAAATCGTTCATAGTTAAAGTTATTCTTCTTAGCCTTGTTAAGTAAATTCAGCATACTTAATAGAGTTTGCTCAGTGTTTCTCTGTTAATAACTTAGGATTTATCCGAGGTTATTAAACCTTAACAAGCTATTTAAGTTAGTTTGGTTAGAGTACATCGATCCAACATTGTAGCTTTTCTTGGTATCATTTTACCCCTTATTTTGAGGATCAACTAGTACAAGTTCTTGGTACTTTCTTGTTTTTCTTACATTGATGTTTTTAGACGGACTCAAGTTTATATCTTTTGGGTCATGAAAAACTCATTGATACTATTGACGCCAATGTCGCTTGGTTATAGTTATGCTTTTTTGTTCTGGGCATGACAAGAAGCCTTACCCGCGTCGTTAGGTTGTCATAATGTAAGTTCAAGCTGTCCAATGTGCAGCATTTTGAGCAAGTATCACATTTGCACCTCATAATGCACACAATATTTGAACTTGTAGAAACTACAAAGCAAAGTAGTATATACATTATCCTAATGCATGTTAAATTCGTACAATGTACAACATTTTGAATATGTTACACTCTTTATCTACTACATGCACTGCTCCTTGTTGCAGTTACTTTCATCTTCACAATGCAAGCTTGGTATTAGACCTGAAAGAGTTCAACAAGATAAGAATAAAGCCGTTTTAGTGATAATTTATTGGCAGACTCATGTAAATTCACATTCTACAAAAAGGGAGAATAGAGTACCTCATATATTTTCAAGCACATCGTGAATATGCTGCAATTCAATGACAACAGTTTCCATTTTCATTCTTTGCTGTGGGGAATCCATAGAGCATAATACTCCGATCTTCAAAGTTGTAGCCAAACATTCTTCCACTTTCTTTGCATTTGCTTCCGTACTTTGCAACACAATTGCATCATCATCAGTAACATCGACTACATGATCTGGCAATGCCATGTAAACAAATTTATGAAGGCTAAGACCTTCCTTAAACATGTCGTCTGTCGGCCTTTTCCCAGTCATCACCTCTAGTAATAATATTCCAAAACTGTAGACGTCCCCACTACTTGTCATCTCGCTCCCGATACCATACTCTGCAAATTAAAATGATCAGTTAGTTTACAAAACTGTAATCTGAAAGTACAATTATAAGCATCATGGAATACAAGAATCATATATTACCTGGAGGGGCATAACCAATTGTTCCTTTAACCCCTGTTGAGCTGTTTTCGTTAAAGTCTGTACCAAGTAATCGAGCTAAACCAAAGTCTCCAACATGAGCCACCATATCATCATCAAGTAAAATGTTACTAGGCTTCAAGTCACCGTGAACAATCGTTGTTTGGCAGTGGTTGTGAAGATAATCAAGCGCGGTTGCAACGTCTCTCAAAATATTTATTCTTTGAAAAAGGTTGAGTTTCGACGCATATGCACTTGAATGAAGCCAATCGTGTACACTTCCATTGGGCATAAATTCATAAACCAGAGCTTTAAAATCATTGCCTTGGAAATCAGTACTTGAACATGAAGTTATTATCTTCAACAGATTACGGTGTCGAATATTCCGCCATGCTTCACATTCTGCTAGAAAACTTCGGTGAGCTCCTTGATTTTGAAGATGCAGAACTTTGACTGCAACAGATTTATTATGATTTGAATCGAGGGTTCCTTTATAAACAGAGCTGAACCCACCCTCGCCAATCAAATTTGCCGCAGAGAAGCCATCAGTAGCCTTGAGAAGTTGATTGTATGAAACTTTCATGAACCGTTCATTCCCTGAAGATTGAGAGGGTTGACTGTTGCGTTTCTTCTTACACAAAAGATACACACTCAAAAATATGATGAGCAAAGTCGGTGCAATCACAATGACTAATATGAAGTATGGAAACCTTTTTTTCTTACTACCCGTCTCCTTGCATTTGGGTAACTCAAGTGTAACCAAACCACCACAAAGCCTGTTGTTCCCCAAAATCGAAAATAAACTTGCATTCCGAAACACTCCTACAACTGGTACTTCACCCTCAAAATCATTGAAGGATAGGTTCAAAAATTCTAAGGATTTCCATTTGCCTAAAAATTGTGGAATCTTTCCTGATAATTTATTTTGAGAAATGTCGAGTACCTGTAATCCTCCTAAGGAACTTAATAAAGACGGTATTATGCCTTGAAATATGTTTCCACTTAGGTTTAACATTGTAAGGCTAATACACTCACTAAGGCTACTAGTAATGTTTCCTGATAAATTATTGTAAGATAAATCGAGATTGCTCAACATCTTGAGGTCTTTAATCTCTGATGGAATTGAACCAGACAAGATGTTATGGGAAAGATCTAAATAATTAGTTAGTGATGGAAGTTGAAGAATTTGTTTGGGTATTTTTCGGCTGAGTCTATTGTTTGCAAGGTAAAGCTCATTGAGTTCTTTACAATTCCCAAGGTTTGATGGAATATGGCCTTCTAATTTGTTGTAATCTAAACCAAGTCCTATCAACAATGATAAGTTCCCAATGGCATCAGGGATAGGCCCTGAAAATTGATTGCTAGATAGATCAAGAACTTGTAGCTTGTGTAGTTTACCAATGGTAGTGGGGATTTTTCCTTTGAATAAATTAGGTCCTAAATCTAAAAAGTTTAAGCCAACTAGACTACCTATACTTGAAGGGAGGCTTCCAAATAATTGATTGTCACCTAAACTTAGTCTGCCAAGTTGATTAGAAAGATTACCTATTGATATCGGAAGCATTCCTGTTAAGCTGCAATTTGCAAGAATTAAATACTCTAATCTGGTGCAGTTTTTCAAAGAATCAATAAACCTCATGTCATTAGCTTCTCCGCGTCCATGTAAGTTGTTATTGTGTAAGGAGATATAATTAATATCTCTTAGTTTCGAAAAATCGATTGTCAACTTCCCACTAAAATTGTTGGAACTCATTTCAAGAATTACTAATTTAGAACAATTAGAAATAGAAGGTGGAAGAACTCCGGTCAGTTCATTACCCCATAACATAAGTGTCTCAAGATTTGGGAGTTGCTTACCAATTTCTGAAGGAAGACTACCAGTGAGGGAATTATTACCTAAGAAAAAATTAACTAGGAGTGAGAGGTTGAAAATAGAAGGAGGGACGCTTCCATATAAGCTGCACTCAGCACAGTAAAATACCTTCAAGCTTTTACAATGACCCAAAGTATCTGGAATGCTCCCACCCAACGGGTTTCTGTGAGCAGAGAACACTACCATTGTTGTGATATTCCCCAAGAAAGGTGAGATTCCACCTGTTAACTTATTTTCTTCAATTACAAGGCGAGCAAGTTTCGAGAGTAAACTCGTCTCCTTGGGTATGCTTCCAGTTAGCTTATTCCCATCAAGCCAAAGGTCTTCAAGGTTAGAACAACCAGACAAGTTTGTTGGAATGACTCCACCGAATTTGTTTGTACTAAGATAAAGATGACGTAGTCTAGATAGACGACCAAGTTCATGAGGAATGGTTCCTTGAAAGCTGTTGTTACCGAGTAAAAGCTTACGCAGGAAGCTGAGGTTTCCTACATGAGGAGACAACGAGCCTTCTAAGCCTTGCGAAACCAGTCGTAAAACAGTCACTCGTTTGTGCCGCTTTCCACATGAAATACCACTCCATTCACAGAAATGAAAGGAATGGTTCCACGAGGTTAGAACTTTGTATGGATCTTGAGTGATCTTTGATTTGAATGACAACAACGCATGATAATCAGTCTCATTACTGCCATAAGAAGCAGAGACGGTGGCTGAAGTAAGACAAGTTATCACTATACCGTAAAATAGAAGAGAAGTAAGAGAGGAAGACGATAAGTAAATTATTGTTTGTGGTGACTTCATTTTTGGAAATTTAGTTAAAATTATAAGAACAAGTGTTGGCTTTTTATACTTAGTTTTGCAGGTTAACGTTCATGACATGCAACTTGGTGGTGAAATTAATGGCTTCTATAAATTCTTTATCATCCTGACGTTGACCAAGACATTTCATTCAGAATATACTAACCAATATTAGCAAATAAAATGTATTGATTATAATAACAAAAACTTTAGTATAAGCAATATATAACTAAGATTATCATAAATTCCTTTATTATATTTTATTATTGAGATAGGCATCTAGTACAAACTTTGAACTAAAGATGCTAATATATTCTAACGTACGTGACATGTTAATTGTGAAGAGAATGTTATCCACAAATTCCTTATCAGCTTGAGCAAGACTTAAATTTGATTGATATCACAGAAGACTTTAAAGAAGACTTTAAAAATGGTGGAATTTGATTGATATCTTAAGCCCAGCACGAATTCAAAATTGCCACCATTTTTATCTACTTGAGCAAATAAATTGTGCTGGGCTTAGAATTCGTTGAGGGCAATTTTGATTTTGGGTTGAGGGCAACATTAGAAAAAGATCGCTAATAAAAAAAGATTTACACTATATATCTATGTTTATTGGGCTCACTATAGAGGGCACTGCCCCCCTATAATTTGTAAATGCCTCCGCCCCTACATGTATATGAAGTGTTTGGCATTAGTTCTAACTCCTTGTGCATTACCGGTTTTACACATTGATGCACACAAAGATTTGAAGCTTGTTCAAAGACAACAAACAAAGTATGTTGGCTTGGTTCACTCATGGGTCGCTTTAGACTTCGAACACGTGGGCCGATTTTTAATAATTTATGGGCCTATATTCCCATCGTGAGATATGATGATCGAATTGGTTAAAAAGTAACTAACACTATATATTAATTCATATTCTTTTTGTTCAAAGTTCAATGGTCACACAAAATAAATAAATAAAATTGAGATAGAAACTAGTTCCAGTGAGACTTTAACCTTTTTCTAGTGGTTCTTATTTGTTTCAACATAAGCTTTAGCATATTCTTTTACTAGCAACTTACACATAAATGTTGAATGTTTGACTTTTTATGTTTACTGTTTAAAGTTTGACTTTTAAAAGTCAAAGGACTAGTTGTTGAATGTTGATGCTAATGTCCTGTAATTTTTCTTTCTATTTTTAGAAATTTGATGTTTTTTGGTTAGGATTTAACATACCGATGTTGTGAAATGTGTCTTTTTTACGTTTATTGTGTTAAGTTTGACTTTTTTTAAGGTCAAAGGACTAGTTGTTGATGCTGATAACCTGTAATTATTCCTTGAACTTTTTGATATTTGTTGTTTTTGGTTATAATTAAACATACCCATGTTGTGAAATGAGCCTTTTTTATGCTTATTGTAATAAAGTTTGGATTTTTATGCTGAATGTGTGTTGATTAGCATGTTTGACTCTGTATTTTGAGTATATAAAAGTTCATTATGTAATTTATTGCTCTTGTTCTGAAATGGGTTCTTTTTATGTTGATGATCATGATAAAGTTTCGATTTTTATGTTTTCTACAGCTTGATAGTCTTGTTTGACTATGTGTTTTGTGTGTTTAACTGTTTATAAGTTCATCTAATGTACCAGTGTTGTTTATTTATGTTCATGTTTGATTGAGTAAAGTTTGACTTCTTTAAGGTCAAAGAATAGTCTGTTGACTTTTAGTTTTAGGTTAATTGGTGTTGATTATTGAGGGATGGTTGGTAACTAAGATCTGTTTATAATGAGAATTCACTCATTAAAACTTGAACTGTAACTTTTGCATTCGAAGATGTTAGGCAAAGTTTTGAACTTGAATTCATCACAATGACACAATATATAGACGGCTACTTTACATGAAACACTTGTCCCTTTGAAATTCGACTTCATGCCATGCTACCTTGCGTGTGGACCAGTCATTATGCATTAAGATCGCCAACAATTCCAGCTCACCCTTAGCACAAGAGTAGTACGTTTGAATGCTAGAAGCCAATAATAAACATTTAGTTATATGGAACAGTTATTTTCAGAAAGTCCTTTCATGTCCTCGATTTCTTGCAATTACCAATAAAAAAAATCCCAGAAATTGTAATTTGGCGGGATAAGGAAAACTTTGGTCAAAATGGCAAAGCCTAATGCCCAGGCATCTGGCCCATGATGTTGGAATGTGAGAGTTGGAAAGACAAAATAAGACTAGAGGTGTGTGAGCCTATTGGGGGCAACACGCTATAACATTAGAATACGTTTTTCGTATATAGCTCTAACTGACTCGTTTGGACACAATATGAACTAGACACACAACCTGTTTGTCCTTAAACTCCATTGGATGATTTAAAGAATGATATGGAAGGGTGTGTTTTGTGTCTAGGTTCATTATAGAAATGATAAGGATTGAGAAGAGAATTATGATGTGATTAGGAGTGGTGTTGATAAGGTTTAAGTTAAACTTTGTGCCTTATCAAGTGCTAGGGTTTGGAGGCTATATAAACACCTCATAACTCACCTCCTGGAACTCGACACATACATAGAATCATCACAGTTTTTCTGCCTTCGCTTTCACAGCCGATTAGAACTTAAATCGGTTCTAGGGTTTTTGGTTTTGGTTTCACTTCGAAACCTGTTACTTGCATATGTTGATCCAAGGTGAGGCGAATAGGTTTTTGTTTCGTGTTCCAGCAGTCTCGATCACAGGAGAAGCAAAAGTGTTTGTTTTGTTTGGTGTGTATTCAGACAGAAGAGAAAAACCAAGTTGTTTGGTGTTACCCGATATCGTACAGTGCACAAGTTCGGTTCTTGGGTGGTTCTGGATCTCGGGCAAGATTCTGGATTTGGATATCTCTGGTTTTGCGCTGTGATTTGGCTTGAGCTATTGACACAGGTTGTTTGGGTATACGTTATACACGGCTAGCAATCCGGAAGTGTTCGTTTGACGTGTTTGTGTGAGCACTCGTAGAGGTGATTCTTTTAATCACTAGTTTCTTGCTTTATTTGCGGGTGACTACGAGGGTTAGTTTTCTTGTTCTATTATCCTTAGTTTGTTTATTAAATGTGTTAATTATAATTACTTAAACTAGATCCATTATCCGATGCGTACTCGTAGAGTTAATGGTTAACATGTTATTTAATCCCAACAGTTGCATCACGAGTCAACTCGTTTTTGTGATTATGGGTTACACGTATTAATAAACACGCGAAAAGGATGCACGAAATCTAACTTAGTTATTTGTTTTATTTTTGTTTTGACAACTATAATGCAATACTTGTCATTAATTAATAAAAAATACCTAGACAAAAATTAATTAAATTAATAGTTAATTAGATACATGAAATTGCATTAATTAATTTGCCATGATTAATTTTATGTGTGTATTTCGGCCATAAGACTCACTCAATTGCTTTATGTGATGTATGAGGCGATCTAGGTATTGCATCTAGTAACGGTCTTATGGTTCTCCTTTTGGGGAAGACTCGTGAGAGAACTCAGATCAATATGTGTTTATATTAATGTTTTTTGTTTATATGTTTAATTCCTTATGTGCATAATCGTTACATGTTTTACACACCTAATTGCATGCAATATGGAATATGACATATCGAAATCATGAATTAATATGGTCTTAATTTACACGCCTAAATACCATGCTCATTGTGACCTCCTATTTGATTCATGAAAAATTTGTTTTTGTAAAATTAAGTGACATAAATTATTGAAACAAGTTTTTTTGAAATTAAAAACTGGGCACTATGAACACTTGGGATGTACAGTTCACCCACTAGAACAAACTATAAGCGGGGTTTAAGGCGATGCGCACAGTCACGCCTAAAGGATTTTCGATTATTGCTTCACGTTGAC
This sequence comes from Chrysanthemum seticuspe, assembly GCA_019973895.1. Lineage (NCBI taxonomy): Eukaryota > Viridiplantae > Streptophyta > Magnoliopsida > Asterales > Asteraceae > Chrysanthemum > Chrysanthemum seticuspe. The sequence continues at coordinate 23,122,369 of BPTQ01000009.1, read as the reverse complement.
CTGGTCCTCTGCCTCTTTGCGAGTTTGATTGGAGCTACCGTGAACCATGTTGATCACTACAGTGTCATTACTAAAAGTTTTTAAAATAAGTGTTACAAATTTGTTTTACATGCTTTTTTGTACACAATTTTATCACATTTATGTGTATACCCTATGTGTAAATTTTAAGTCTATGTCAGCCAACCAAGAACACGTGCATTTGGATTGACTTCTTTGGTCCGACCTTAGGGCCATTCCAACCCATGGATAATTTTGCACATTGGTCAGACTTTTGGCGATATTTGCATGTTCTTACTTGGTCGACTTATTTTGAGTATACCTGGTCAGACCTTGGACCAGAGGCATAAGATGAGACTAAACATGCTCATGACATTTACTTGTCTACTAATGCCTTGATCAGTCTCATAAGTTTAAGAGTTGCATTTTATGCAATTAACGCTCGTCGCTTACCTCTTGTCTCACTTGTTTACACATTGGTCAGACCTTTGGTAATAAGTGGGAGGTCAAGTTAGATCTTAGTCTTATTAGTAATTAATTTGGTAGTTAATTCTATTAAGAAGTTAATTATCAAAAATACTAATTATTTCAACTTTTCTAAATTGTAGATGACTACCTCAGTCGGAAATAATTCGGTACTCAGAAGTTTCTTTGAGAAACAAAAACTCACTGGACCTAACTTCATTGACTGGTATCTCCATCTTCGCATTATATTGTCAGCTGAAGATAAGGAAAACTACTTGGAGCATCATATTCCTGCTACACATGTTGCAGCTCCTAGACACCAAGTCCCTCCCCAGGCTCTTGCAACTCACACTGCTTGGGTCAAGGGATCTAAGGACATTTCTTCATTCATGCTTATGGCCATGGAGCTAGAAATCCAACGAAATCTAACTCACCTTGATGCATATGACATGCTACAGGATCTGAAATCCATGTTTGCTCAACAGGCAGAACAAGAACTTCTTCAAACCGCAAGGGAATTTCACGCATGCAATCAAGAAGAAGGTCAATCGATAAGCTCATATTGTCTTAAGATGAAGAGATACATTGAAAACTTGGAGCGTCGCGCTCATCCCGTCACTCTGAACTATGGAGTTAGTCTGATCTTAATTGGACTTTCTAAAGAGTATGACACCTTTGTGCAGAACTATAATATGCACAGCATGCAGAAGACTGTGAATGAATTACATGCTATGCTAAAAACAACATGAGCAGACGCTACCCAAAAAAGATGTTGCACCTGCACTTCATAATATACGTACGGGAAAGGTTCAGAAAAACCATGAGAAAAAATAATTTAAGGCTGCTAAGGGGAATCAAGGGAAGGGGAAGTACAAGTTGGCTTATGCTCCTGAGCATAAACCATCTTATGCTCCCAAGCTTAAGATTCCTCCACCACCCAAGAATTATAGTCTTGCTAAGGACGCGACCTGTTACCAATGTGGTAAAGTAGGTTACTGGAGAAGGAGCTGTCCCGTGTATCTCTCCTAGTTGTTGAAAAAGAAGAAGCTATCTCAAGGAGGAAGCACTTCATGTATTTTCACCATAGAACTCTAGTCTTTTCCTAATACATCTTGGGTTTATAACACAGGTTGTGGTACTCACATTTGTAATACTACTCAGGGTCTCAGGGGAAGTAGGAAGCTTAAGCTAGGAGCTTTAAGCCTATACGTGGGCAATGGTCAACGGGCAGGAGTTTGAAGCTATTGGAACTTTTCATTTATGTCTCCCTAGTGGATTAGTGGTTGTTTTGAACAATTTTCATTATACTCCCTCTATTACTAGAGGAATTATTTCAGTTTCATGTTTGTTTGACGATGGTTTTGTTAATCGTTTTTAATAGAATAATACAATTTCAGTTTCTAAGAATAATGTTGTTTATTTAAGTGCTATCCCAAGGGATGGTATTTATGAAATTGATATGTCTTGTTCTATAACAAATGATAGTTGTATGTTTGTTGTTATCAATAAAAGAACCAGGTCCAACTTGGACTCTACTCTCTTATGGCACTATCGTCTTGGACACATTAGCAAGAAACACATGGAGAAGTTGCAACATGATTGACTTCTCAACTCAATTGACATTAAGTCATTTGAAAAGTGTGTTTCATGCATGTCTGGTAAGATGGCAATAAAACCCTATTCACATCAAGTGGAAAGGGTTAGGATCTACTTGGACTAATACACACCGATCTATGTGGCCCATTTACAACTGTGTCAAGACAAGGAGCAAGTTACTTCGTCACTTTTACTAACAACTATAGTCGGTATGGTTATGTTTACTTGTTTAAACATAAACATGAAGCGTTTGAAACATTTAAGGTTTTTCAAAAGGAAGTAGAAAAACAACTCAGGAAGACCATTAAGTCACTATGTTCTGATCATGGAGGTGAATATATGAGTCAAGAGTTTTTAGATCATCTTAAGGAGCATTAGGATTATTGCCCATCGCACGCCTCCTTACACACCACAACATAATGGTGTGTCTGTAGAGAAGAAATCAAACACTGCTAGACATGGTTCACTCCATGATGTGCCCAACTACTGGTCCAAAGTCCTTTTGGGATTATGCCCTTTAGTCTGCTGCAAGCATTCTCAACATGGTTCCAACTAAGTAGGTTGATAAGACACCATACGACGTATGGCATGGGCAAGCCCCTAAGTTGTCTTACTTAAAAGTATGGGGTTGTGAGGCACTTGTTAAGCGTGATACACTTACCAAACCTGAAAAACTAGAATCTTATGTGTATCTTCATAGGATACCAAAGGAAACAATAGGATATTCTTACTACCTTCCATCAGAGAATAAAGTAACTGTTGCTCGAAATACTAAGTTCTTTGAGAATAATCTCTTGGATCAAGAAGCAAGTGGGAGTCTAGAAGATCTTAAAATTATTCAAGAAGATACAAATCCTTCTATAGACACTAGCTTAGGTCATGATGAAGATGATCAAGAAATTGATGAACCTCAAAGTGATATCAATCCCATTCGTAAGTCTGCTGGGACACGCCGTGCTCCAGATCGAATGTGCTTATACATTGATGCTGAAGAACATGAGTTAGGAGTCTTGGTGAACCCTATAACTATAAAGTTGCATTGCTGGATCCTGAATCTAAAAAATGGCTTGATGCGATGAATGTGGAAATGCAATCCATGAAAGACAACGAAGTCTGGGAATTAGTTGAGCTTCCTCCTAACTGTAAAGCAGTTGGTAGCAAATGCCTCTTCAAAAAGAAGACTGACATGGATGGTGCAGTACATACTTTTAAAGCTCGTCTCATAGGAAAGGGCTTCTCTCAAACCTACGGGGTTGATTATGAAGAGACCTTTTCTCCTGTTGCAGACATTAGAGCTGTAAGGATTCTCATAGCCATAGCTGCATTCTATGACTATGAAATTTGGCAAATGGATGTCAAAACCGCTTTCCTTAGGGATATAAAAACCAATAGATTCGTAAAACCAACAAAAAAACAATAAGTTCGTAAAACCAACAAAAACTTTACCCTATAGATCCACAAATTTCACATACAAGAACTAGTTTGATATTCGTCAGGCTTATGGTCATTTGTATATAAGATTAAGAACTATACGTAATTTAAAAAGATTCCAACATCAAACATACAAACGTAGTTAAAAAATAAATTGTTAAAAGGATTTGCAGATTTTAGACAGAGTCAACTAAGAAAGAAATATATGATATGAATTAAGATAGTAATTATTTTGCTTCAATTACCCGTGAATAGGGTAATCTTGATAAAAAGATCAATGACATAAGTTGGTTGGGAGGTGTTTTTGGCAGCCCCTCTAATGGATTGTCGCACCCTTCTTACCTTAGTTTTACCCAATCTGTTGACAGGACAAAATAATTCTTTAATCATCTTTTTTTTTCATATCTTTTATCTTTTAATATTTTTGACTTCTCAAACTTTATATTTAATATTCTCGCCTTTTAATTTTGGTAATTTTATAATATAAAACAAAATTATAAAAATAATAAAAAAGGGTTGTCATAATCCATTTAGGTGTATTAATAACAAAATCAAGTAGTTGGCCTTAAATAAGGACACGTCGTAAATATATTTGACAAAATGTTTGGCATTATAGACTGACACGTCATAAATATTTGAAAAAAACTAAAAGTAAGTAGTGGCAAACATTATTTGTTTGTTTTATAATAGCTTTTGGTAACCTAGCTGTAGTTGTAATTTAAAGTGTAAACAAACATAAAAGCTAGACCTTTCCATTATTTAAACAATATTCAAAAACTAAACGCTCGTTGTCAAACAATAAATTCTAAACACTCTAAAAAGCTATTCGTCATACAAAGCCTAACAAATTAGCCTTCCCTTTTCTTACTTTTAATTGTGGGGTTTGAACCCACAGTCACACACATTCAATCCATGTAAAGCCTTCCCTTTTCAAAGGTTGGTGTGGCCACTTCAAGGTTGTTTGCAATTAACATGAATTGAACTTGAGACCTCACAATTAAAAGTAAGAATTAGGTGGTTTAACGCTTTTGCTCTGTTGCTTAATAATTCGTAGCATACCAAAAAGTCTATGCAGGCATATATAGATTGAATTTTGTTCAAGTATTTGTCAAAAGTAACATAAGAGAGTCTTGAATAAAAATACATCTTGTATAAATAAAACCAAATATTGTGTACAATACTAATAAGTCTGCACTTGAGCTTACATCCCATAATTTGACAATTCAATCAGCTGAACCCAACGCAAGAAGCGAAACCTCACATCTGAAACATTAGGTAGAAATTAGATATTAGTTTTTAAACTTTTCCCAAGAAAAATCATCTATTAATTGAACTTTTATACGGCGTAAGAAAATCCAAACACTTTCCTAAAACCATATCTTCTACTTATAAGCATAATAATATAAGCGATCTGAAACACATTCTTAATAAGCAATTCAAAATTACAAACATAGTATCCAGCTTTAATATTTACAGCAACCAAACACCCCTTTAAACAACAGCAACCATGCACCCCTAGACACCAGTAGCCAAACACCCCTTCAGACGTCATTAATGATAAACAACAGCAACCAAACACCCCTTTAGTGCAAGCTTATAATAAAGAAAATTTTAACAAATAAAACAGAAAGCATTATAATAAAGAAAATTTTAGTATAATCAATAACAAAACATCAAAAATTCCTTAACTAAATATTTCGTTGTTGAGATAGATATTTAGTGCAAGCTTCGAACTCAAAGATGCTGATATTTTTCTAACTTTAATGTTAATGATGGTGACACGCAAATTGTGAAGAGGATGCCATCAACAAATCACCGAAGACTTTTAAGGAGACTTGGGATAGGGAAGACTTATACCATGCAATATTCAACCTACGTAGCACGACTGGCATCACCTTTGGTCTATCATCCACAATTTTTTTCTCAGCTTGGCCAATGCCACATTTAAGAAGACTTGGAATAGCGAAGACTGCACCTTATATTCAATTATAACATTAATCATGAAACTCAAGTAGTACCACTAGCATCATCTATCTCCTTTTATTATCAATATACAAAATTGTTTATATTTTTATTTGTAAAATGATTTAATATCCTTAGGAAAATATTTCTATAAAAAGGCAAATAATTTCTTTTTTATTTTTATTATGTTATCTTTGTTGCTTTTTTACTTTAATGCTTAAATATCTCCAACAAGATTCTAAATTTAGCCGGTAAACCCGCAAATTTACAAAAAATCAAACATAAACTCCAATATACATCCTTGTAATTTGCCCATTTTCACGCTGCACATCTCTGTTAGAAAATTGGGACATATACATCCCTCCGCCAATAAATGTTAGACACTAGACATCATTAAGGAGGAACGGTGCAAATAATTTTTCTGTTATATGCTAACGTTGATCTAACATGAGGGTTGTTTTCATCCTTTTGCTAGTATAGGAATGACATATTTTGACTCTTTTTTTAGTGTTAGGAATGACATATTTAGTGTTATTAAATTATTCTTATTCTTTGACTCTTTTTTTCCAAACACACTCATTCGAGTGATCTCGGCCTTATCACCCTTTTCACAGAACTTCACAGTCAAGCCCTTCCACACCCTTTTTTAATATTCAATTTTTCAATTTACTTATGCACATGTTATTCAAAGTATACGTTATAATAGTTCAGATCAATTCTAGATTCAAAGTTAGTTTACCATTGGCAAATTGTTTGCTGTGTGTAGCAGTAGGTGCTGGGGAAAGGAGATAAGTGAGAAAGAAGAGTATATTTGTGTTTAGGTTTACTGCCGCCGGATCGAAACCACCGATGGTGGTTACGGCTGATGGTTTGGATACCAAAGTTGAGAGCTGTAAAGAAGACAAAGGCTGGTGATGCTGCCAAGAAAATACTTCTCATGTTAGATCCACGTTAGAAGATAACGTAAAAGTGTTTGCATCGTTTGTCCTCAAGGATGTATAATGTCCAACATTTATAGACAAACAGATAAATATGTCCCAACTTTTATGACAGAGATGTATTGAAAATTGGCAAACTACAAGGATATAAAAACCAATAGATTCGTAAAACCAACAAAAACTTTACCCTACATATCCACAAATTTCACATGAAAAAAATATAAGAACAGTTCGATATTCGTCAGGCTTATGGTCATTTGTATATAAGATTAATAACTATACGTAATTCAAAAAGATTCCAACATCAAACATACAAACATAGTTAAAATATAAATTGTTAAAAGGATTTGCAGAGTTTTTGACCGAGACAACTGAGAGAGATTTATATATGATATGAATTAAGATAGTAATTCTTTTGCTTCAATTACCCGTCAAGAGGGTAATCTTAATAAAAAGATCAATGACATGTAGTTGGGGAGGTGTTTTTGGTAGTCCCTCTAATGGATTGTGGCACCTTTACCTTATCTGTCCCATTCTGTTGACAGGACAAAAAATTCTTTTATCATCTTTTATTTCGTATCTTTTATCTTTTAATATTTTTGACTTGTCAAGCTTTATATTTAATATTCCCGCCTTTTAATTCCGTAATTTTATAATATAAAACAAAATTATAAAAAGAATAAAAAAATGGTTGTCATAATCCATTTAGGTGTATTAATAACAATCCCAAGTAGTTGGCCTTAAATAAGGACACGTCATAAATATATTTGACAAAATGTTTGGCGTTAAAGACTTGACACGTCATAAATATTTGACAAAACTAAAAGTAAGTAGTGGCAAACATTATTTGTTTGTTTTATAATAGCATTTGGTAACCTAGTTGTAGTTGTAATTTTAAGGGTGAAGGCTCAAAATACGTAACAAACTTTCTCAAATATACCGAAGTACGTAACATAAAAATTTTATTATTTTTGTACGTAATATACTTTCAAATTTGGAACAATGTACGTAATATGACCGGTAACTAACAAGTTACCAGGTAAAAAAATTTGAAAAATGACATAAATGGTCCATGTGGCTTGCGTTGACTTTCACAGGTCATCCAATGACTTTATTTTCGGTTAAAAAAGTTTCAGTAATAGTCCTTATGGTCGATTTAGTCATTTTATTCCTTTTTTGTTCATTTTTATCGGTTTTCATCCGTTTTTCTTACATTTTTCTTAATTTTTTGTCCGTTTTTCTTACGTTTTGTCTGTTTTCTTTCGTTCTTGCCAGTTTTCATCCGTTTTCGTTTTGTCCGTTTTTCTTATGTTTTTATCAGTTTTTGTCCGTTTTTCTTACGTTTTGTCCGTTTTTCCTACGTTTTTGTACTCTTTAAACATATTGAAAATTTATTCCAAAAAGAAAAAGAAAAAAAACTGGAAAAAAATTTTCCAAAAAATAAATTGGAATTTTTTCCCTAATTTGAAAAAAAAAATCCAAAAAAATTTTTAAAAAATTTGAAATTTTTAAATTTTTTTTAAAATATTGAAAAATATTTTTTCAAATTTTTATAAAAAATCTTCAAAAAATATTTTTTTTAAAAACATATTTTTTTTAAATCTTAAAAAAATTTGAAATTTTCAAATTTTTTAAAAAATCTTGAAAACTGGCAAAAACGAAATTTTTTAAAAACATATTTGAACTTTTTATTCAATTTTTTAAAAAACATATTTGAAAAATAATTTTTTTTATTCAATTTTTTTGAAATTTTTTATTTTTTTTCGGGAATATTTTTTTTCCTATTTTTTTTTTAATTTTTTTGGATTTTTTTTTTTCAAATTTGCGAAAAAATTCCAATTTTTTTTTTGGATTTTTTTTTTGAATAAATTTTCAATATGTTTAAATAGTACAAAAACGTAAGGAAAACAGACAAAAACTGATAAAAACATAAGGAAAACGGACAAAACGTAAGAACAACGGACAAAAACGGATGAAAACTGCAAAAACGATAGAAAACAGACAAAACGTAAGAAAAACGGACAAAAAAATTAAGAAAAATGTAAGAAAAACGGATGAAAACCGATAAAAACGGACAAAACGTAAGAGAAACGGAACAAAATGACTAAATCTAAAAGCAAATGACCATAAGGACTATTATTGAAACTTTTTTAACCGAAAATAAAGTCAATGGATGACCTGTGAAAGTCAACGCAAGCCACAGGGACAATTTATGTCATTTTTCAAACTTTTTGACCTGGTAACTTGTTAGTTACCGGTCATATTACGTACATTGTTCCAAATTTGAAAGTATATTACGTACAAAAATAATAAAATTTGTATGTTACGTACTTCGGTATATTTGAGAAAGTTTGTTACGTATTCTCAGCCTTCACCCTAATTTTAAAGTGTAAACAAGCGTAAAAGCTAGACTCTTCCATTATTTAAACAATATTCAAAAACTAAACGCTCGCTTTCAAATTATATATTCTAAACACTCTAAAAAGCTATTCATCATACAAAGCGTAACAAATTAGCAATATGCCATAAATCATATATCTTTTTCAATAATTTCACCAAACACGGGGTTTGAACCCACCGTCACACAGACTCAATCCATATAAAGCCTTCCCTTTTCAGAAGGTTGGTGTGGCCACTTCAAGATTGTTTGCACTTAGCAGGAATTAACTTGAGACCTCACCATTTTATTGTCATAGTCACAAGCCCTTTTGCTACTAGGTCACCACAAGCAATAACTCTATTTTGTTTAATAAAAATGTTTAGCACATATATGTATAAGTGAAATGTAAAACCATGTAAAAGCTAAATGCTTCTTCAAGTAGCATTTTTAGAAGGAAAACAAAAACAAAACGCTAAACACTGCCTGCCAAACAAGCTATCAATCCAATACGCTAAATGCTAAAAACTCTTAAAATATCCTCGCTTACTAAATTCCGTAAACACAATAATCTCTCCGGAAACACAATGCTAAAGACGAATAAAAAATATCTTTGAAACAGGCTTCACTAGTTTTATTAATTGTACAAACAAATAATTAGTAGAAACATAATCAATATTTGAATAACAATAATAAAAGCAACAATCAGATAATGTAATACGTACATGTGGTGCGCGTGTATGTTTGGATCAACACTAGCAACTGTATCTTTCATTAGTAAGGTAGTTGGTTAATAATGGTGGTTTTGATCAAATATTGCTTGGTTGATTGAGTGTGTATGGTAAAATAGTTAAATCTTGGGTTTATAAAAGAAGAAAATTGCTAAACATTGCCCTAAAGGCTATATATAAAGTGTTAGGACATGCACGTATTTGGTTTTCACCCTAACAATAAATCATCCACTCTTACAAATAACTGCTTGAATAATAAAGAAGGGTGAAACTGATCAAATGATATTTGGGGTTGGTCAGTTAATAGGGCAAAATGGGTAGTCTTAGGTACGGGTTGGGTAGACCCGAAATTTCTTTTCCAAACGTGTTCAATTTTCATATTGTGAACATGTTCACCGATGCATAAATTCGTAGTACACATACCATGAATAGTCTCAGTATAAATCAATCAATTAACCTATTGCTTTTATGTTGAATTTGCACTTTCGTTGTTCATAAAGTCTATGGTTTTAAGAACAACCTTCAAAATAAAAATACAAATATATTTTTACGTGAAGTCTTCCATCTTTCTATGTAATAACATCCCAGTTTGATCTTTATACTCAGATGAGTTAGAAATTTTCACAAAACGAGTTATAGGTGTCAAAAGGGGTTGGTCGGTTAATGGATCGAAATGGGTAGTTTTAGGTAAGGGTTGGGTTGACCCAATAGTGGGTGTAGAATTGTTAATAGCCTATTTATATATAGTGGGTGTAAAATTGTAAAACTTATATTCCTACAACAATACTCAAATACTTCAAAAAAACAAAAAAGAATGAGGTGGTTTAACGCTTTTGCTCTGTTGCTTAATAATTCGTTGCATACCAATAAGTCTATGCAGGCATTTATAGACTGAAGTATGTTCAAGTATTTGTCAAAAGTAACAGAGTCTTAAATAAAAATACATCATGTATAAATAAAACCGAGTATTTTGTAGGATATTAATAAGTCTGTGCAGGCATTTACCTTTCTTCAGGTTTTGTTGGTGTTGCACCTGAGCTTACATCCCATAATCAGCCGAACCCAATGCAAGAAGCGAAACCTCACATCTGAAACATTAGATAGAAATTAGATCTCAGTGTTTAAACTTTCTCCAAGAAAAATCATCTATTAATTGACTTTTTTTACGGAGTAAGAAAAATCCAAACACTTTCCTAAAACCGTCCCTTCTACTTATAAGCGTTAATAATATAAGAAATCTAGAACACCTTCTAAAAAAGCAATTCCAAATACAGATATAGTATCTTTCGGTATCTACCTTTTAATTTATAGCTGATTGTTACAAATTACAAACATAGTATCCACCTTTTATATTTACAGCAACCATACACCCCTTTGGACAGTAGTAACTAACCCCCCCCCCCCCCCCCCCCCCCCCCCACCCCCCTCGACAGAAGTAGCCAAACACCCCTTTTAGACAGCATAAACCAATAAAATAGTAGTAAAAAAAAGTAGCAGTCTTTGGACAGTAGTAACAAAGAATAGATCTAAAGTTTGGGTCCTTTTGATCACCCTCCCATAAAGTTAAACTGTTCGCAGAGTTGATTCTCATATTTCATACTTTCTCCCGAAAGCCCCAACTAATATATAGAACATCATAGACCAAACTACGCCGTCGAAAGTAGTATAAACCATTCAACAAAAAAATAGTCAATCTCCTCAAAAATGTATGCTTTGATATCTCATTTTACTAATCTTGTGTTGCTTATATAAGTGTATTTGAGATTTAGGCATTGAAACTATGTGACGTACACACTGTCACTATTTGTACTACCGATGTCAAAGTTCCTTGGAAACCAACTACTAAACCTACGAGTCGCAAAATATAAAACAGTGATGAAATTCCCTTTAAATTAGTTTATAAAAACAGTTTACACGTGAACTCCTAACCAAACACGAAGTACAATCAAAGTCAGCACAATTTTTATAATAAAATGTACAACACGTCACAATTTATGAAATTAAAAGTCAAAGAACTGGAATAACATTAGGCTGTTCATTCAAAAATCAAACACCCAGTAGAACTTAAGTAGAATTCAATTACACAAATTGGATTGATGGAAATTAAACCACACTTACAAACATGCTTCATACATATGATAGGTCACCAGGAAAGTAAACGTATAGTACTTTTATGTTTCGTACACTTATGCAACAACAAAATTAAGCCACAATTACAAACATCTTTAACAACTTAACATTTATTTAACTACGACATGCACTGCTCCTTGTTGCAATTACTCTCAACTTCACCATACAAGCTTGATGATCGACCTGAAAGAGTTCAAAAATAAAACCATGGTAGTGATGATTTACTAACAAACTCATGCAAAATCAGATTTTACAAAATTGGATAGCAGAGTACCTTATATATTTTGAAGCACGTCGAGAATACGCTGCAACTCATTGACAACAATTTCAATTTTCATTCGTTGGGGTGCGGAATCCACAGAGCATGATACTCCAATCTGGATAGTTGCAACCAAACATTCTTCCACTTTCTTTGCATTCGCTTCCGTACTTTGCAACACAATTGCATCACTATCAATAACATCGATTACATGATTTGGTAATGCCATGTAAGCAAGTTTATGAAGGCTAAGACCATCGTTAAACATGTCGTCAGTTGGCTTTTTCCCAGTCATCACCTCTAGTAATAATATTCCAAAATTGTAGACGTCCCCACTGCTTGTCATTTCGCTCCCGATACCATACTCTGCAAATCACAATGGTAAGTTAGCTTACAAAACTGTAATCTGCAAGTATAAATATAAGCATCATGGAATACAAGAATCATATATTACCTGGAGGTGCATAACCAATTGTTCCTTTAACCCCAGTCGAGCTGTTTTGGTTTAAGTCTGCACCAAGTAGTCGAGCTAAACCAAAGTCTCCAACATGAGCCACCATATCATCATCAAGTAGAATGTTGCTAGGCTTCAAGTCACCGTGAACAATCGTTGTTTGGCAGCGGTTCTGAAGATAATCAAGCGCGGTTGCAACATCTCTCAGAATATTTATTCTTTGAAGAAGGTTGAGTTTCGATGCATATGCACTTGAATGAAGCCAATCGTGTACACTTCCATTGGGCATAAACTCGTAAACCAGTGCTTTAAATTCGTTGCCTTGGAAATCAGTACTTGAACATGAAGTTATTATCTTCAACAAATTAAGGTGTCGAATATTCCGCCATGCTTCACATTCAGCTAAGAAACTTTTGTGAGCTCCTCTATTTTGAAGATGCAGAACTTTGACTGCAACAGGTTTATTATGATTAGAATCGAGGATTCCTTTATAAACAGAGCTAAACCCACCCTCGCCAATCAAATTTGCTGCAGAGAAGCCATCAGTGGCCTTGAGAAGTTGATTGTATGAAACTTTCAAAAACCGTTCATTCCCTGAAGATTGAGATGGTTGACTATTGTGTTTCTTCTTACATGTAAGATACACACAACATAATATGATGAACAACGTTGGTGCAATCACAATGACTAATATGAAGAATGGAAACCTTTTTTTCTGTCTACCCCTCTCCTTGCATTTGGGTAACTCAAGTGTAACCAAACCACCACAAAGCCTATTGTTCCCCAAAACTGAAAATAAGCTTGCATTTTGAAACACTCCTACAACTGGTACTTCACCCTCAAAATCGTTAAAGGATAGGTTCAAAAATTCTAAAGAATTCCATTTGCCTAAGAATTGAGGAATTTTACCAGATAAATTATTTTGAGAAATGTCGAGTACCTCCAATCCTCCCAAGGAACTTAATGAAGATGGTATTATGCCTTGAAATTGGTTTCCTTGTAGGTTTAACGTTGTAAGGCTAATGCACTCACCAAAGCTACTTGTAATGGTACCTGATAAATTATTATAAGATAAATAAAGATGGTTCAACATCTTTAGGTCTTTAATCCCTAATGGAATGGAACCAGAGATGCTGTTGTATGAAAGATCTAAAAAATTGGTTAGTGACGGAAGTTGAAGAAGTTGTTGGGGTATTTTACCACTGAGTCTATTGTGTGCAAGATTTAACCCATTAAGTTCTATACAATTCCCAAGGCTTGATGGAATATGGCCTTCTAATTTGTTGGACAATAAAAAAAGTTTATTTAACAATGATAGGTTCCCAAGGGTTTCAGGAATATGCCCTGAAAATTTATTCCTAGATAGATCAAGAAATTGTAGCTTTTGAAGTTTACCAATGGTAGTGGGGATTTTTCCTTTGAAGTGATTAGGTCCTAACTGTAGAGCGGTCAACCCAACTAGACTACCTATACTTGATGGGAGGTTTCCAAATAATTGATTGTCTCCTATGTTGGTTTTATGGATATAAATTAGTAGATGTGAGTTAGGATCGAACTCGAGACTATGGGATTGCACACTTTACGTATGAGAATTTAAAGTTAATAATTAAATATAAATGTTATATTTATTTATTTATTAAATGAAATAACTAACGGACGTTAAGTAATTAATGTAATGGACTAACGGTCGTTAAATGTTTATGGAAAAGGATCAAATTGCAAAATTTGGGAAGGTTCTGGAATCCCTTTGGGGACTCCTTAACCGATCGGCCTAGGGACACAAAACAAGGAAAGAAAAACCAACTTGTTCACCAAGTTTGCTTGGGTATATAAACAAGGCTTGGGGTTTTATTTTTCCATCTCTTGTGCTCATTAGCTAAACCCTAAAAATTGTTTTGTGTGTGTTTTTGTTCTCCAAACCGATCGTACACCTTCATAAGTGTCGATCCACTCTTTTCCAAACATCAAGTTATTTGTTTGATAAAAACTAGCATTACTTTAATTCGGTTTAGTACGTGTGTACAAGAACATAGTAATAACATACTTTTGTTATTATCTTGGATTGAATTACAAAACGGTAAGGGGTAATTCACATAATCCTAACTAAATCAAATTAGGGTTCATCCGTTGCTAGTTTGTGGATTTGATTCTTGTTCGGCTAGAATCAAGAAAAGGTACGCATATTCTTTTATGTTAATTAATTGTTCATTAATAAATCCTATACGCTTCCGCACTATTACTTTGATGTTTTGTGATTATTTATTTGAATGTCTTGATATATAATTCCAACAGTGGCATCACGAGTCATTGGTTTTAATGAGTAATTAATTACATAAACGCGTAATAAAACAAATACTTGTATGTTGTTTGCTATGTTTATGTTTTATTGATGTATTGGTCGTTTTTTTTTAATGAATGGGGCGTTCCCTATTTTTTTTAATGTCGACACATGTATAAAATTTTTAGGGTTTTGAAAATTGTTTGCTAACCTTATTAAAACCTAGAATTAACATTGATTACGTGATTAATTCGTGAATAATTTGTTATGTGTCATGGAATTTTTTATGCGATCTTGTGACTTATTTGTATAAATTGTTATGATATCCATGATTATACATGCATGTTAGTCATGGATAAGTTGCTTTGATATATTGTTTAATTGTTGAGACATATTTATTTACGATAAATCTTGAATTGGGGAAGACTCCAATTATACGTAAATATTAATGAATCAATTATGTGCAATTTGGTATAAATTAATTAAGGGTTTACGCAATCGATTCATCGATGTATGTGGTTCACTTTCTATTGTTGGAGTGAAAACCCTAAATTAATATATACATTAATTTAACCTAGATATTGATTATTAATAGGGTTTTATCGAATAAGTTGCATGTGGCTACTTGTTTACACGTATAAATTGTTTATTATATGCGCATTGTTTTTTACTAGTGTATTTTTTATTGTTACTTGTTTGTTTATTATGTTAGACAGTTTTAAGCAAAGGGTAATTTTGAATAGAAAAATAATACGGACTAAACAATGGCGAAATTTGATTTGTTTTGGAAGAGTTAAGTTTTCAATAGTTTAATTGATTGGTGACTTTGGTACAATGACTGAACGGCTCACCCATTCGAATGAACTATAAAGGGGTTATTTAAGAAGTGCGCACAGTCACACTGAATGGATGTCTAAGGTTATGCGTTTGCGCTTACCTGGTCCTCTGCCCTCTGTAAGTTCGAATGGAGCTACTTAGTAAGCCTGATGAGTGTCTAAATACTCATCATTTTTGTACCATTTAAACTGCAAAAACATCTGAAAACACTCAGAAATGTATCAAAATGATAAAAATATCACAAATAAGTGTTTTATGTGTTTTAAATGCAAAAATATCAAAATCTGGTGAAAAACGTATCAAATTTGCATAATTGGCAGTTTTAGTCCCCCAAGTTTCAAAAGTTGTCAAAAACAGTCCCTGGTAAATCTAAATAAAGAGAAATGTTATTCAAGGTCCCTGGAATATTCTAATTTGTCAAAAATGGTCCTTGAATAAATCTTTTGTAAAATGGCAGAAAAGGTCCCTGAACTTTCAAAATTGGCAGAATTAGTCCCTGGAAAATGTGAAAATGGCAAGTTTGGTCCTTATACTTTGTGAGATTGTCAATTTTAGTCCTTGTGACAACTTTGGAAAAATGGCAGGAATGGTCCTTCAAAATTGCAGAAATTACAAGCTAGTCCTTGTCATATTTAAAACCTTGGTCCCTTGTCAAAACAATGTGAACCCCTGCCATATACCTGTTTTTGACCCCCCTGTCACCTAGCCACTTTTGACCCCTTGGTCAAACCAAGTCAAACTCAACACCTGCTCTTTCCCTCCACCTTGGTTTCCCTTCCACTTGCCCTGTGCTCCTCTGCAACACCTCACCCAACCATCCCATCACCTTATCCCAACATCTTTCTCACCACTCATCATCACCCTACACATCCACCCCCCCCCCCTAGTGCTAGTTTCAGAGGTCAACAGGTCAAAAACAGGTTTCCCGCCAAAATTGCCAAAATAGCCAAAACTCACAAAAGCTCCCATTGGCTCTAAAATGTGGTGGGATTTACTCTAAAGGACACGTGGAAGCCATTGAAAGTATAAAAAGGGATAGAGATGAAGAAAGGAGGCAGTAGTTTTAGTTTTAAATTCCTTTGTATGTCGAATTTTAATTTTATGTCTTTAAATTAGTTTTAAACTATAATTTTTGGTTCCATTGTATTCAATTAAGTTGTTTAAGTATATTAAAACTATTTTCAAGTGGTAATTCACATTATCTTAGCAGTTCATGTTTCCAAAGTCTACTGTGGCAAATCTCTTATTCACACTCTTATGTTCAAGTACTAAGCAGCTTAATTTTAAGCTAAAATAAGCTTAATAAAGCTTCTTATAGCTTCCTGTAAGCTTACAATGAAATTTCATGCAACTTTGAAAATTGGTCAACTGAAGTCAACTTGTAGCACAAATGAGTATGAAATGAGAATGGGTGATGCAGACATATATATGGGTTGATAATAAGTGTTTGAATTGGGTTGAAATCAAAGTTAAGTAGTGGTTCTTGTTTTCAGTTTACAACCCATAGTAGCTGGATCAGTGTGAGTTATCTATCTCACTTCTCATTTCAAGCCATATTGTAGTTTTAGCTTATTACTGTTTCTGTGGTCTCCTCTAGTTTTAACTAGTTTATGTAGTTGTATTATTGTCATGTAAGTCTATTTTGATCATTAAAACAAAGTGGATCAGTAGCTAGTGTGATTACAAATGCATTTCAGTACTTACAAGAGTGTTTGGTTCATTGGCTTTAACTGAGACATAGGTTTGTGCAGTGCTTGGGTCCTGTTGGTCCATGCTTGGTTAGTCAAATTGAGCTCTTATCTGTCTTGCTCTTGTACCCACATAAGCTTAAAGTCAAAATCAAATTCAAACTGCTTCTATGTTAATTTCTGTTGGATTCACTAGCTATAAGACCTAATATAGGTTTAGAAGTAATTGAGTCAGCTTGCATCAGTGTTATTTCACCATTAAACATCCAAGTCAGCCAAGCATTTGGGATCAAAACTCATTAAAGTCAAAATTTCATCTCTGTTGCAAAAGTCAAAAGTTATTAAAAGCAGTTTTTCCTCAACTGAGAAGATTTATCATTGGCTAGTCATTGATCAACAGCTTTTGGTGTTTTGAACTTAGCAAGTTTAGCTGGTCTAGTTTCCATAAATGATTTTTTCAAATTTTTCCAAAGGCTTCTTAAGCTTCAAATAAGCTGTCCAAAAAGCTCTCAAATGCCCTGTGCAGGGGTCTGTTAACTGCACAGGATTTGTGCAGGTTTTGTAAGGCCTGCACAGGTTTCATCATAGCTCCATTAGGTCTGATAATTGGTTTGCATGCTCTCACCTAGGTCTCCTCCAAGTTCCAATTGGTGGTTTTCTGTTTCTAGCTTATTTAAGTACTTATTTTCTGCCTGCAAGTAGCCCCCCCAGTCACTGTTTTGTGCTTATAATCTCAAGTCTCAAATCTTAGCAACTTGTGATTTAGAGGATTAGGATAGTTTATTCTTGTTGCATTTCTGTTACTTTAGCATATTAGAGCTTCTCCTTTGGTTTGGTAGCCTTTGGATCCCATCTGCTTATCAAAGTGCTTATTTCAATAAGCACTTTGACCATCAGTTTCATAATCTGCCACATAACCCCATGATTTTCCATTTTTCTTAGCTTCCTAATATTATTTTAAGCATTTCCTGAATTTTTCAGATTTTTCCTAGCTTGTTTGGTATTTTTCTGCATTTAAATTAGTTTTTAAGCATTTTTAAATAGTATTTAATACAAAAAATTAGAAAAAGGTTCAAAAAAATAATTTTTCATTTTTATTAAGTTAAGATAAATATAAAAAGAGAAAAAAGTATTTTTCTAGATTTTTCTTAGTTAAATTTGTATTTTTAAATAATTTAAGTAGTTTTTAATAGTTTAAAATCCCTAGAAAATAGAAAAATAATCAAAAAAATACAAAAATAGTTTTGAAAATTCTAATTTGATATTTTAGACTTTTTCATTTCATAATTTTATTTTTCTAGCTTTATTTCCTAATTTCTTGTATTTTAGATAATTGTTTAATAGTTAAAAATAATTTTTAATTAATAATAATTAATATAATAGTTATAAAAATAATTTTCTTTTTCTATAAATTTTCTTTTATCATTAGGATTGTAAAAATGTATTTTTCATATTTTTAGGCTTAATATTGTGTAAGTTTCACTTTTTATTTTGTGCGTTTACGTAATTTTTATTTAAACGTAAGTTTTTAGTTTTAAGTTTTAAACGTTCATCACTTTAAAAATAGTGATAGCGTTTATTTAATAGATTTTATCTTTTTTAACTTTCTTTAATTTGCATTTTAGCCCCTGTAGTTTATGGGCTTTTTCCTTAGTTATAATCATCTTCAAATTTCTTTTCCCGTTCAAATCTCTCGATCACTACACGTTTGACTATTCTCGCACAGCTCGTTGGGACTTAACGACCTGGGGAAACACTATACTCTCCTGATCTTCATTGCATTGGTGCTTGAGCAGTTTTAAGTCTGTTACAGTCTGTCATTCACAAGTGGCAGACTTGCGTGATTAGACTTGACTGTTTGGAACCGATCAAATTTTGGCGCCGCTGCCGGGGAGCAGTGCTAATAGTCTTACGTTTAGCAGATTAGTAATTTGGATATTCACTCTTTGTTCATACCATCCATCTACATATGTTTATATTTTCTTATCCAAAAATACAAAAATACTCTTCTCATTCCTCTTATCCGTATGATTCTATTTCTCTTACCCTCTTTTGCCGTTTAATTCTATTCTTCGTATCCTCTCAACCATTTGATTCTCTTCTTAATCCTCTATATGTTTAATTCTTATGTCGACAATCGTCAACTTCATCGTCAAAAATGTGTGTGAGCGGTGTGGAGGGCCTAGTTCAAGCGAATTTTGCAATTCGTGCGAATTATCCATCAAAAATTCTTTTCAAAGTTATTTCGACCACCCGCCACAACCTGAAATACATTCTAATCTTGACAAACCGATGATCATCTTCAAATAGTGATAGCGTTTATTTAATAGATTTTATCTTTTTTAACTTTCTTTAATTTGCATTTTAGCCCCTGTAGTTTATGGGCTTTTTCCTTAGTTATAATCATCTTCAAATTTCTTTTCCCGTTCAAATCTCTCGATCACTACACGTTTGACTATTCTCGCACAGCTCGTTGGGACTTAACGACCTGGGGAAACACTATACTCTCCTGATCTTCATTGCATTGGTGCTTGAGCAGTTTTAAGTCTGTTACAGTCTGTCATTCACAAGTGGCAGACTTGCGTGATTAGACTTGACTGTTTGGAACCGATCAAATTTTGACTACCGAGTCGCTAGCTTGACTCGACCCCGAATTCATTTGTTCTTGGGGAAGTAAGTGGAAGAAACAATCTCCATCGGACTTTCATTCAAGATGTTTGGATAAACATTGAAGTACGTGAAAGTTCCACGCCGATGAGATATAGACAGACCCGGCTCACAAATGGTACATGGAAATGCCTGGGTCAAAGATAATGTCTTCATTCCCGAAGGAGTGAAGAACAGGAGAAGCCACGGGATAGGTGAAGAAGAGAAAGAAAATCATGATAAATATCATGACTAACTCATCTTCATCCATAGGAGGATCCATAATTTCAGGATTATGAATCTCATCATTTAAGCTTATGTGATCAAGACAAATCTCGGGTGTGTCATGATCAAATTGGGAGTTATCATACTCCGGTGGAGATATGATATGAGTGAGTTCACCGGCGAACTCCTCGTGAAGAGAATCAATCACAAGATGTAAATCTGTGGATTCTTGTTCCACTGTAGATTCATCACTATCCTCAATCTGAGTATCAAAGAGTGGATTCTCAGAAATTAAAGTGAATTCAGAGTCGAATTCAAATAGAGGATTAGTGAAAGTTGTTTTGAATGTTTCAGGAACAAAGTGATTAACATTCTCTATTGGACTGTTGGGATAAGAAGTGAGTGAACGATCATTATCAAGGAGACTTTCAGTTTCTCCTAGATCAACTTTGAAATCAGAAAGATTATCACTACTTTCTGATGAAAGTGGATTGGTGTGAGTGAGCTCATCGGTGAACTCCTCAAGATGATGATCAGCATCAGACTGTGGGAGTGATGCCTCAACATACTCGATGTTTCCATGAGAAGTACAATCTTCGCTAACATCGGAGAAAGTTTCAAAATGATCTTTTGAACACTCAAGAGGGGAAATAGGATCACACACATGATCAGAAGTTCCCTGTGACTCTCTCGGGATTGGGACAAGGTTCTCAACACTAGACTTTATGAATTCGTCCGATTCCTTTTCAGGAACAGTGTCAAGATGCTCGTCCCCCATGGTCAGAGAGTAAAATGTACAAGCTCATCTTAAGGGCGAATTAGTTTTAATTCCATGCGCCACTTCGGTGGTAATTATCCGAAACACTAAGTGTTTACACTTATGCAAAAGTACGGTATAATGGATGATAATTAATACTAAATTGCTTGATTGGTGAACCCAATACCTCAATCAAAACTTTGATAATTTGATCTTTATGAATTGGTAATAAAAAGTTTTTTTATTAAATTATGCTACAAGATGAATGCATGACATCTTTGTACATATTTGATTTGACCACATAAAATCAAAACTAGTACCCTTTTAAATTAAGAATATGCCATCTAATTAAAAGGAACACTTGAAGTTGCAATTTACGTCATGACAGTACTTGGCTAGATTCTGATGGAGAGGTAAATCTCTATGTAAAGTCAGACCTTACATGGACATATTTGCAGTTCTTTAAGTTAGACACTTAAGTTGAGTAGGAAGTGAGACCTGGACTCAATGGCATAAGATGGGATGAAACATGTTTATATTTGCAATAGCGTTGGAAAATATAAATCCCATAATGATCTAGGAGTTGGAAATTGTTTGCCAATTAATGTTCGACAGATTACCTTATTATACGCGTTCGTTGCTAGCAGATCAACTGATGTAATGAACCTATGATAATTTGGATCCTAGTTTTTTCGAGAAAATTATATGGTTGTATGTTTATATTACCGTTGGGTATATTTTATTTTCTTGAAAAATTGTATTATCGAAAATACTAATACTTGAACTTTTTTCTGTAGAAATGGCTCAAAATAACGATAACACTAACACTGCACTAAATTCTGCGTTCAAAAGTTTTTTTGATCGAGAAAAGTTGACTGGCTCTAAGAATTTCAATGATTGGCACCGCTCTTTGAGAATTGTCTGTAGAGTTGCTGACCGTTTGAAATATCTTTATGAACCTTGCCCTGCTGAACCAACTGGTCCTGAAGCTACTCAAGCTCAAAAGGACGAGTGGAAACTGGAGTATAAGCGTCATAATGATGTGGCTTGTCTTATGTTGGGAACAATGGAATCTGCTCTTCAAAAGCAGTTCGAACATTATTTCCCATATAATATGCTCAATGAACTTCGAACTATGTTTGAGAAACCAGCTGCCGTCGAGATTTATGACTTGAGACGCGTTACACAGCTGTAGGCAGGGAGAGGGTAAACCCGTAAGTGCTCATGTGCTGGAAATGAAAGGTTACATAGACCAGCTAAAAGCACTTGGCAAAACTTATGAGGATGACATGGCTGTGAATCTGATTAATAGATCCCTTAACAAGGATTTTAATGGTTTTGTCAGAAATTTCTATATGCACTGCGTGGGGAAGACAGTTACTGACCTACACTCATTGCTTATTGATTATGAGAAAGGGTTGCCTCAAAAGGTTCCTACTGCCCAGGTACTTGCTATTCAGGGTGGAAGGATTAATAAGCCAAAACTGCAGCGTGCGAACAACAAGAAGGGGAAGGGTAAGGGAAAGGTTGACAAAGGCAAACAGGTGATGGCCTATCAACCTCAACCCAAGAAGAACCCTACTCCTTGGAAGGATAATCCTAAAAAGGATCAAGCATGCCACCACTGTAAGAGCGTTGGGCATTGGAAGAGAAACTGTGCTCTCTCTCTCTTGATGAATTGCGGGCAAATAAGATGAAGTATGAAGGGTCCATGGGCGCCGGTACTTTTGGTAATTTATTTGTCATTGAATTATTTACTCTAAATCATAATAATTCCTGGGTATATGATACGGGTTGTGGTATTCACATTTCTAATACACTGCAGGGGTTTAGAGTGGAAAGGAAGCTTGCCTATGGGGAGCAATATCTGCACATGGGAAATGGCGCACATGCAGCTGTTGAAGCCATAGGAACGTTTAGTTTAGTATTGCCTTCGGGCTTAGTACTGTTATTGAACAATTGTCATTACGCACCTTCTATAATTAGAGGTGTTGTTTCCTTTTCAGTTTTGTTGGATGATGGTTTTACTCATACTATTTCACGTAATGGAATTGATGTTTCTTTAAATGGTGTATTTTATTTTAAAGCAATTACTATGAATGGTGTGTTTCAAATTGATGTGATTGGAAATGAATCTAACAATAATAATAATTCAATGTTTAGCATTAACAAGAAGATAAAGTTAGACTTGAATTCTTCTTATCTTTGGCATTGTAGACTTGCTCATATCGGCAAGGCTCGCACGCATAAGCTGCAACAAGAAGGGCTTTTGCAAAATATCAATGATGAATCATTTGATAAATGTGAGTCATGCATATCTGGGAAGATGACTAAGAAACCTTTTCATAGCAATATGGAGAGGGCTTCTGATCTACTTGGTCTTATTCATATTGATGTGTGTAGACCACTTAGACATGTGTCAAAGAGAGGTGCTAGCTACTTCTTAACCTTTACTGATGATTTCAGCCGTTATGGTTATGTTTATTTACTTAAGCATAAACATGAGGTGTTTGAAACATTTAAGGTTTTCAAAGCGGAAGTAGAACTGCAATTGGGAAAGAAGATTAAAGCTCTTCGATCCGATAGAGGAGGCGAGTATCTAAGCCAAGAGTTTAAAGATTACTTAGCTGAGAATGGAATTGTCCAGAATCTCACTTCTCCATATACTCCACAACAAAATGGTGTATCTGAGAGAAGAAATCGTACATTGTTGGACATGATACGATCTATGTTTAATCTTACCACTCTACCTTTATCCTTTTGGGATTATGCTTTGGAATCAGCTGTTCACATTCTAAATATGGTTCCCACAAAGAAGGTTGATAAGACACCATATGATATATGGCATGGTAAAGCTCCTAACCTGTCTTATTTAAAGGTTTGGGGTTGCGAGGCGTATGTTAGACGTGACTCAGCAGATAAACTCCAACAAAGATCTGTAAAGTGTATCTTTGTAGGATACCCTAAGGAAACTATGGGTTACTACTTTTACTATCCAACTGAAAATAAAGTAATTGTTGCTAGGTATGGAGATTTTCTTGAAAGAGATCTCGTATCTCAAGAATTCAGTGGGAGAGTTTATGATCTGGAAGATGATCAAGAAGATGCATTACCTTCTGAAAACACTAACGTACTTCCGGTAGAACCTGATAGTCTGGTCCTCCACCAGAAGTTGAAGTGATTCCCGTTCGTAGATCCGTAAGGAATATACGTGCACCTGAACGTCTATGTCTTAACGTAGAGGTTGAGGAAACTATGTTAGGAGATCTTGGAGAGCCTACTAGTTATAAAGCTGCCATGGCAAGTCCTGACAAGGCTAAATGGCAGGTTGCAATGAATGGGGAAATGCAATCCATGAGAGAAAATGAAGTCTGGGTAGAGGTTGACTTACCTCCAAACTCTTCGGTGGTTGGGAGTAAGTGGCTCTATAAGATTAAGACTGACATGGATGGCAATGTACACGTCTATAAAGCTCGTCTAGTTGCGCAAGGTTTTACTCAAACTTATGGCATTGATTACGAGGAGACCTTTTCTCCTGTAGCGGACATTAGAGCTATTAGAATTCTCATAGCTATAGCAGCATACTATGACTATGAGATATGGCAAATGGATGTAAAACCCGCCTTCTTAAATGGTCGCTTAGATGAAGACATCTATATGAAGCAACCTGAGGGGTTCGTGAATCCACAATTTCCAAACCGTGTATGCAAACTTCAAAGGTCCATTTATGGATTGAAGCAAGCATCAAGGCAATGGAATAAAAGATTTGATGAAGAAATCAAAAGGTATGGATTTATTCAAAATCTTGATGAGCCATGTGTATATCACAAAGTTAGTGGGAGTGATGTAATTTTCTTAATTCTTTATGTCGATGACATATTAATTATGGGAAAAGACAATCCAAGTATGCAAAATGTTAAGGCATATCTTGGGAAGTGTTTTTCCATGAAGGATTTAGGAGAAGCTGCATACATTCTGGGAATCAAGATCTACCGAGATAGGTCAAAGCGGTTAATTGGTTTAAGTCAAAGCGCTTACATTGATAAAATATTGAAGAGATTCAGTATGAAAAATTCCAAGAAAGGATATTTGCCGATGGAAGTAAAGCGTGGCTTATGTAGCGATATGTGTGCTTCAACACCTGCTGAGGTGGCACGCATGCAGAAAGTTCCTTATGCTTCGGTTGTAGGATCTATTATGTATGCTGTGAGATGCACAAGGCCAGATGTGGCGTTCGCTCAAAACATGACCAGTCGATATCAACAGAATCCGGGTGAACTTCACTGGATTGTTGTTAAGCATATTCTAAAGTATCTTAGAAATACTAAAGATATGTTTTTAGTGTATGGTGGAAATCCAGACACAGAGCTTGGTGTTACAGGTTACTGTGATGCGTCCTGGCAGTGTGATAAAGATGATACGAAGTCTCAGACGGGTTATGTCTTTGTCATCAATGGAGGAGCAGTTGACTGGAAGAGCAAGAAGCAGAGTACGATTGCGATGTCTGCGACAGAAGCCGAATACATAGCTGCTTCGGAAGCTGCAATGGAGGCTGTTTGGATTAGGAAATTCATTTCAGGGCTTGGTGTTATGCCTTCAATTGAATCACCTATTGATATGTATTGTGACAATTCTGCTGCAATCATATTTGCCAATGAACCTGGAGTCATGAAGGGCACCAGACATTTTCTACGGAAGTATCACTATGTTCGGGAACAAGTCCAGGAAGGTGAAATAAATCTACTGAAAGTTCACACAGATGATAACTTAGCTGATCCGTTCACTAAGGCTTTAGCTAAAGACAAGCTTGTAGGACTTGCCAATGGAATTGGACTTCATTTAGCTAATAGTTTCATGCATAACTGTGATTTGCATTTGGATAAAAGATATTGTAAAACATTTATTATTTTGATGAAATAAAGTTTGGATTATGTTTATTTTCATTTATAATATTGTTGTCCTATATTTGCATGTTTAATCCGTGAGTAACTAAGTTATTCTAAATGTCCATTGTCGATTAATGATATGGAAGTATCATTAAACTAAGACAAATCAGAGAGATGTGGTAGAATATACTTGAAAGTATATTGATGAGAATGCATACCAATTTCAGATGATATTCAATGAATTGAATATAGGACTTATCCCAACTACATAATTTACTTTGTGGATATTGTTATAAGTAAATTATGAATAGTTATCCTCAGACTTGAGATACCAGATAAGTGTCATGAATGTAGTGCATTTCTGTGAAGCAACTTAACGCTATACGTAACTGGTAGTCATAAGGGTTGTTTTCAGAAATGTTACAAAGTTTGTGGGTTATTCTTGTAGTCAAGATAGAATTTGTTCCTTCAAATTTATTTGGAGTTTAATACTGCTGGGCCCCTCGTAGGGTTGACAAGATGTTTGTGCGGCCGCACCCAAATCTCCCCTAAATATGTTTAGATGATTCGGTAATCTTGGTCAATCACTTACAAACGAGAAACAGAATAGTTATATAAAGAATGAATTAATTCCATATCTTTATTTAACGTGGTATTAGAAACAAAAGGATAATAATAATGAGAAATCATTAAAAGGTTTTCCAGGAGCCTTGCTCGAGTTGTACTAGAGGCATCGAAGTGTTGCTAGACGCTAACCGAATGTGATCACTCTATTAAGATATATCCAAGTGGGAGTTGTTGGTTTTATGGATATAAATTAGTAGACGTGAGTTAGGATCGAACTCGAGACTATGGGATTACACACTTTACGTATGAGAATTTAAAGTTAATAATTAAATATAAATGTTATATTTATTTATTTATTAAATGAAATAACTAACGGACGTTAAGTAATTAATGTAATGGACTAACGGTCGTTAAATGTTTATGGAAAAGGATCAAATTGCAAAAGTTGGGAAGGTTCTGGAATCCCTTTGGGGACTCCTTAACCGATCGGCCTAGGGACACAAAACAAGGAAAGAAAAACCAACTTGTTCACCAAGTTTGCTTGGGTATATAAACAAGGCTTGGGGTTTTATTTTTCCATCTCTTGTGCTCATTAGCTAAACCCTAAAAATTGTTTTGTGTGTGTTTTTGTTCTCCAAACCGATCGTACACCTTCATAAGTGTCGATCCACTCTTTTCCAAACATCAAGTTATTTGTTTGATAAAAACTAGCGTTACTTTAATTCGGTTTAGTACGTGTGTACAAGAACATAGTAATAACATACTTTTGTTATTATCTTGGATTGAATTACAAAACGGTAAGGGGTAATTCACATAATCCTAACTAAATCAAATTAGGGTTCATCCGTTGCTAGTTTGTGGATTTGATTCTTGTTCGGCTAGAATCAAGAAAAGGTACGCATATTCTTTTATGTTAATTAATTGTTCATTAATAAATCCTATACGCTTCCGCACTATTACTTTGATGTTTTGTGATTATTTATTTGAATGTCTTGATATATAATTCCAACATCCTAAACTTAGATGGCTGAGTTGATCAGAAAGATTACCTATTGAAATAGGAAGCACTCCTATAAGGTTGCAATTCAAAAGACTCAATTCTACTAATCTAGTGCAGTTTTTCAAAGAATCAATAAACCTCATGTCATTAGCTTCTCCGCGTCCATGGAAGTTGTTATTCTGTAATCTTATTATATAAATATCTCTTAGTTTTGAAAAATTTATTGTCAACTTCCCACTAAAATTGTTGTTTCTCATTTCAAGATATCCTAATTTAGAGCAATTAGAAAGAGAAGGTGGAAGAACTCCGGTCAGTTCGTTATCCCTTAACTGAAGGAGCTCAAGATTTGGGAGTTGATTACCAATTTCTGAAGGAAGACTACCTGTGAGTTGATTGACAGCTAAGGAAAGATTTACTAGGAGTGAGAGGTTGAAAAGGGAATGAGGGATGCTTCCATATAAGTTGCATTCACCAGAGTAAAATTCCTTCAAGCTTTTCCAAAGACCCAAGGTATCTGGAATGCTCCCACCCAACGGGTTCTCTAGAGCAGAGAAATATTCCATTGATGTGATATTCCCCAAGAAAGGTGGGATTCCACCCGTTAGCTTATTGTCATAAATTGAAAGATGAGTAAGTTTCGAGAGTAAACTCATCTCCTTGGGTATGCTTCCAGTTAACATATTTGGACCGAGTTGAAGCACTTTGAGATTAGAACAACCAGACAAGTTTGTTGGAATGACTCCACTGAACTTGTTTTCATCAAGATAAAGATGACGTAGCCTAGATAGACGACCAAGTTCATGAGGAATGGTTCCTTGAAAGCTGTTGTTCCAGAGAGAAAGCTCACGGAGGAAGCTCAGGTTTCCTACATGAGGAGACAACAAGCCTTCTAAGCCTTGCCATTCCAATCGTAAAACAGTCACTCGTTTGTGCCGCTTTCCACATGAAATACCACTCCAGTCACAGAAATGAAAGGAATGGTTCCACGAGGTAAGAACTTTGTATGGATCATGGGTGATCTTTGACTTAAATGACAACAACGCGAGATAATCAGTCTCATTACCGTCATCGGAAGCAGAGACAGTGGTGGAAGTAAGACATATTATCGCGAGACCATAAAAGGGAAAAGAAATAAGAGAGGAAGATGATAAGTGAATTATTGATTGTGGTGACTTCATATTTGAAAATTTACTTACAGTTATAAGAACAAGTATTGGCTTTTTATAGTCGGGTTGAGTAAGAAAATTTGATGGATAATAACTAATTTCTATGTATAATCATATCAAGAATGACTTTAAAGAATAGTTGGGGTAGGGGAGACTACACTTATATCGCATTATAACTTGGGAGTGGGAAGACTAGACTTATGTTGCATTATAACTTTAATCATGCCATCCAATATAGTAGCACGACTGCAAGCATTACCCTCTTCAACCACTAACATAAGCTTTAATTGTAGTTCAGATTTTATCTTGTGAAAGTATATACTCCGTATTTTTTTACAAATTCTTTGAGATGGTTATTCTCATTATCTCATATGATCGAGAATGTTACGTATAAATGTGCTTTATGTGATTAAAATGCTCACTTGATCTTTGGCTGCATATTTCTGTATTCTTATTTTCAACAGATTCGAGATCACGAACAGCCCACTTTTGAGCCTATGTATATTGATGAAACCAGTGACTGAAACCAATTAATCAGGTATATGTGACTACTGTTTAATATTTGTAATCACATACAGGTTGCATCTATGAACTGCTAATAAGTACCTTGGTTTTGGAATGGTAAAGCCCTTTGTTGTCGGTTACTCACTTTGATAGATTTTTGGTCAAACTGTGTTGTTAGGTCTTAGGGGGAAACACTAGTTGTTATTAAAGTTAGTTACATTGTTAGCAGAGTTATAGGAAACGCTAGTTGTTATCAGGTCTGTCATTAGTCATATTTATTTTACCGTTGTTTTACACTTACGTCGTTTACTTGGAATTTTCAAAATTAAAAGTCCAGAACTCAGGATAAAGACGTATTTCAGAGTCTACAAGTAACTGACAAAACCAAGTATCATCACTGTTATTTATTTGAGTTTTACATGTATTACAGTTGGGGATGGAAGAACCAAAAGTAAAATAAATGGTTGAAAGCTCATCATCAGGTAAATTTAAACAATAGTAATGATTTATTATTTTAGACAAAAAATTGTGGTTCTATATTCTATCATCCACTAATTCCTTGACTAATAATAACTGATTTCAATGTAAAATCATATCATAAAAGACTTTGAAGAAAACTTGGGAGTGGGAAGACTAGACTTATATTGCATTATAACTTTAATCATGCCATCCAAATAGCACCACTACCATCACCTATAATGTAAGGGATAATGGTCCAAGATGTAAGCAACTTGAAACATTCCTTTTGGCTTTAGGATGCAGCTTGTAAACATGCAATCATGCATTTGGTTCTATACTAGAAGCAATGTATTATTACATGAAGTCTTCCATCTTTCTACATAAAGCAGACCAGTTTTATCTTTATACTTAGATGAGTTTGAAATTTTCATAAAACGAATTGTTGTCGAAAGGGGTTGGTCGGTTAATGGGTCAAAATGGATAGTTTTGGGTACGGGTTGGGTTGACCCGAAATTTCTCGTCCAAACGCGTTTTATTTCCTATTTATTCTTTGTGGGTGTAATATAGTAAAAATTATATTCCTACAACAATACTCAAATACTTCAAAACAAAACAAAAATGGTGGTTTAATGCTTAAAAAAATACTTCATGTGGCTCTTGCTCTGTTGCTTAACAATTTGTAGCATACTAATCAGTCTGTGCAGGCATTTTTAGATTGAATTATGTTCAAGTATTTGTCAAAAGTAACATGCTAAAGTCTTAAATAATAATTCATCTTGTATAAATAAAACCAAATATTTTGTAGGATACTAATAAGCAGGCATTTACCTTCGGATTTTGTTGGTTCTACCCTTATTTAAATTATTTTTTCATATTTTATGGTTGAAAACGAAATCAACAAAATATTACATTTAAAAGGGTTATTACACAAAAACAGAAAGGTCGATTCTTTAAAATTGACAAACTATGTATGTTAAACTTCCTTGAACTCCACTCCATTCCATCATGTCTTGTAGCCTTGTACCATCTTTAAAGATGGCATCTCGAATAATCCAACTATCGAACATTCGCGCCCACCGATTACTATGTACCAACGGATATCTGATCTAAACACGAGCTTAAAATAAGAGATGATTTGCACACTCCTATGTGCAACCAGTTAAAGTATAATATATTTATATAGTATACATACTACAACAGTTTAATGCATATGTTAAAGTGTTGCAATCAAAAAGTTACATGTGCAAATCATTTCACTTTTTAGATTGACCATTAACTGACAATTTTTAATTCTCTCAAATTTATTTCTTGCAACTCTTCAATTTATTTTAACAAAAATTATTGAACGGTTTTATAATTAACAGTCGAAGTAGCCAAACACCCTTTTAGACAGCAAAAACCAATAAAATAGTAGTAAAAAAAAAGTATCAGTCTTAGGACAATAGTAACAAAGAATAGATCTAAAGTTTGGGTCCTTTTGATCACCCTCCCTTAAAGTTGAACTGTTCAGAGAGTTGATTCTCATATTTCATACTTTCTAACCGAAGGCCCCAACTAATATATAGAACATCATAGATTAAACTACACCGTCGAAAGTAATATAAATCGTTCAACAATAAATTGTCAACCTCCTCTAAAATGTATGTTTTGATATCTCATTTTACTAATCTTGTGTTGCTTATATAAGTGTATTTGAGATTTAGGCATTGAAACTATGACACACTGTAACTATGTGTACTACCGATGCCAAAGTTCCTTGTAATCCAACTACTAAACCTACGAGTCGCTAAATATAGCTAAGTAAGTCATTGACTAATTTACATACAAACAGTGATGAATTCTCTTTAAGTTTTTTTATAAAAACAGTTTACACATGAACTCCTAACCAAACACGAAGTACAATCAAAGTCACCACAATTTTTATAAAAAAATGTACAACACGTCACAATTTATGAAATTAAAAGTCAAAGAACAAGAATAACATTAGGCTGTTCATTCAAAAAAGAAACACCAAGTAACACTTAAGTAGAATTTAATACCACAATTTGGATTGATGGAAATTAAACTACACTTACAAACATGCTTGATACATACGATACGTCACCAGGAAAGTAAACGTATAGTACTCTTATCTCTCGTACTCTTATGCAACAAGAAAATTAAACCACAATTATAAACATCTTTAACAAATTAACATTTATTTAACTACGACAGGCACCGCTCCTTGTTGCAATTACTCTCAACTTCACCATACAAGCTTGATGATAGACCTGGAAGAGTACAAAACTAAAGCCATGATAGTGATGATTTATTAACAAACTCCAGTAAAATCATATTCTGCAAAAGGAGATAACAGAGTACCTTATATATTTTGAAGCACATCGAGAATACGCTGCAACTCATTGACAGCAATTTCAATTTTCATTCGTTGGGGTGGGGAATCCACAGAGCATGATACTCCAATCTTCAAAGTTGCAGCCAAACATTCTTCCACTTTCTTTGCATTTGCTTCAGTACTTTGCAACACAATTGCATCATCATCAGTAACATCGATTGCATGATCTGGCAATGCCATGTAAACAAATTTATGAAGGCTAAGACCTTCCATAAACATGTCGTCTGTCGGCCTTTTCCCAGTCATCACCTCTAGTAATAATATTCCAAAACTGTAGATGTCCCCACAACTTGTCATCTCGCTCCCCATACCATACTCTGCAAATAACCAGTTAGTTTACAGAACTGTAATATGCAACTACAAATATAAGCATCATGGAATACAAGAATCATATATTACCTGGAGGTGCATAACCAATTGTTCCTTTAACCCCAGTTGAGCTATTTTGGTTTAAGTCTCCACCAAGTAGTCGAGCTAAACCAAAGTCTCCGACATGAGCCACCATATCATCATCAAGTAGAATGTTACTAGGCTTCAAGTCACCGTGAACAATCGTTGTTTGGCACCTGTTGTGAAGATAATCAAGTGCGGTTGCAACATCGCTCAGAATATTTATTCTTTGACGAAGGCTGAGTTTCGATGCATATGCACTTGAATGAAGCCAATCATGTACACTTCCATTAGGCATAAATTCGTAAACCAGAGCTTTAAAATCATTTCCTTGGAAATCAGTACTTGAGCATGAAGTTATTATCTTCAACAGATTACGGTGTCGAATATTTCGCCATGCTTCACATTCTGCTAAGAAACTTTTGTGAGATCCTTTATTTTGAAGTTGTAGAACTTTGACTGCAACACGTTTATTATGATTGGAATTGAGGATTCCTTTATAAACAGAGCTAAACCCACCCTTGCCAATCAAATTTGCCGCAGAGAAGCCATCAGTAGCCTTGAGAAGTTGATTGTATGAAACTTTCAAGAACCGTTCGTTCTCTGAAGATTGAGATGGTTGACTGTTGCGTTTCTTCTTCCACAAAAGATACACACAACATAATACGATGAGCAACGTCGGTGCAATCACAATGACTAATATGAAGAATGGAAACTTGTTTGTTTTACTACCCGTTTCCTTGCATTTGGGTAACTCAAGTGTAACCAAACCACCACAAAGCCTATTGTTCCCCAAAACCGAAAATGCACTTGCATTGGCAAACACTCCTATATTCGGTACTTCACCCTCAAAATCATTAAAGGATAGGTTCAAATACTCTAAGGATTTCCATTTGCCTAAAAATTGTGGAATTTTGCCTGATAAATTATTTTGAGAAACATCGAGTAACTGCAATCCTCCTAAGGAACTTAATGAAGGTGGTATTATGCCTTCAAGTATGTTGCCACTAAGGTTTAACTCTATAAGGCTAATGCACTCACCAATGCTACTAGTAACATTACCAGATAAGTTATTATAAGATAAATCAAGATAGCTCAACATCTTGAGATCTTTAATCTCTAATGGAATTGAACCAGACAGGTTGTTATGAGAAAGACCTAAAAAATAAGTTAGTGATGGAAGTTGAAGAAGTTGCTTGGGTATATTACCTCTGAGTCTATTGTATGCAAGTTCTAACCCATTAAGTTCTTTACAATTCCCAAGAGTTGGTGGAATATGGCCTTTTAATTTGTTGAAATCTAAATAAAGTTGAGTCAACAATGATAAGTTCCCAATGGCATCAGGGATAGGCCCTGAAAGTTCATTGCTATCTAGATCAAGAACTTGTAGCTTGTGTAGTTTACCAATGGTTGTGGGGATTTTTCCTTTGAATAAATTAGGTCCTAAATCTAAAGAGGCCAAGCCAACTAGACTACCTATACTTGAAGGGAGGCTTCCAAATAATTGATTGTCACCTAAACTTAGGCTGCGAAGTTGATTAGAAATATTACCTATTGATATCGGAAGCATTCCTACTAAGTTGCAATTTGAAAGACTCAAAGTTACTAGTCTGGTGCAGTTTTTCAAAGAATCAACAAACCTCATGTCATCAGCTTCTCCGCGTCCATGTAAGTTGTTATTCTGTAATCTAATTTTATAAATATCTCTTAATTTTGAAAAATCAATTGTCAACTTCCCACTAAAATTGTTATTGGCCATTTCAAGAAGTCCTAATTTAGAACAATTAGAAAGAGAAGGTGGAAGAACTCCGGTTAGTTTGTTATCCCTTAACTGAAGGTACTCAAGTTTCGGGAGCTGATTACCAATTTCTGAAGGAAGACTACCAGTGAGGTGATTTTCAGCTAAGGAAAAATTAACTAGGAGTGAGAGGTTGAAAATGGAATGAGGGATGCTTCCATATAAGTTGCACCCACCAGAGTAAAATTCCGTCAAGCTTTTCCAAAGACCCAGTGTATCCGGAACACTCCCACCAAGTGGGTTCCCTGCAGCAGAGAACAATTCCATTGATGTAATATTCCCCAAGAAAGGTGGGATTCCACCTGTTAAATTATTGTAATCAATTGTTGTCCCAACTCTAGATCAATGATATATAGATTGCAAAATGTAAAGTATATTGAATAAGTAAAATTGTCTATTAACTTGTAAAATATGAATTCGGTACATAGTTGGTTTAAAAATGCGTGCATCATTGCGTAAATTGCGTGCATCATTGCATTGCTTTTAGGATTTCGCATCATGATACCTAATGCGAGGCCATCTCAAAATGCACTCGCATTAGACCGCAATTTGCCGCATTTGTGTAATGCTAGCAATGATCGCAATTGTCGCAATATGGAATTTAGGTCATTTTGAAAAAAATAAACCATTTAGAAAAAGATAAAAATATTTTAATGGACTTTGAAAAATAGAAGTTGTTGAAAGACTTTTAAAAGAAACACAATAACAACATCCAAATTAACCTTCGGTTCAAGATTATGCACCATTAACATGATTTGAAATCACACAAACAATCATCTTATTACAGCTTCATGTTATGCAATAGTTCATATTATTCTTTGATCATAAATAATCATATATGTTAAATAGTTGAGCTTAAAATCATACGTGTGATTAAAATTTGACTAAAATTTTTAGTTTTGACTTTTGTTGTTGATTTGGTAATGAATGAATTATGATTGTTAGCCACTGGTATAACTTATCAGTATACCTTTAACATATTATAATATCATGTCATCATGTCTATGTATAGAAGCATGTATATGTATAGAATAGACTTTAATCATTCATGGTTAACCGCATTACTACTAACAATAACAAGGATCTAGAAATTATGGAATTCAAGATCCTAAAATTAAAAATAAATTTACATGTTCATCCTGTTCGAAAGTAATTAAAGAAGGCTCGTTTAAAACATAATTTAGTTGGATTTTATAATGTTGTTTCTAAGTATTTTATGTCCTGACTTATTGACTTATTTGTTTTACAAATAGATTATTTGCCTATTTTTTTTTTGTCTTTGTGACTTACTTGTAAATTTATTGCATTTACTTGGTAATTTTTTTAATTAACTACATACAAATAATTTTTGTATCTTTTAATACAAAACGCATCGCGTCCAAAATGCGCTCGCATTCGCAACACGCATCACGCATCGGCCTCTGGTACCCTTAACGCATCGGATCGCAAAACGCAATTTTAAACCAAGGGTACATATATATACTAATCTAATCGGTATGTCCTAACCGATGTAATGGTTGGAGGTTTGTAACCGTTTTCCAACTGCTTGTAACCGCCAATATGGTTACCAAGTTTCTACTTGACATGTTTAGTCCTTTGTCTAATAATAAATACATAAGAAGCATAAAGATAAAGATTATTGGTTCACATTCTCCTCCTTAATCTTGATCGTTGCTTCGTCCTAAGTCTTGAACTCCGAGCATTTGTCGCATAGTCACAAACTTCAATCTTGGTAGAGCCTTTGTTAGAATATCTGCTCTTTGTAGTTCTCCGCTGACATGTTCCACATTGATGTGCCCATTCTCTACGCATTCTCTAATGAAATGGTTGCGAATATCGATGTGCTTGCTTCTTCCATGAAAAACTGGGTTCTTCACAAGTGCTATTGCTGAAATGTTATCGACCTTCAGCGTTATCCTTTTTTCTTCCCATCCAGTTAGTTCACTAAGCAATCGCTTTAGCCATAAGGCTTGACATGCTGCTGCAGTAGCCGCCATGAATTCTGATTCACATGATGATAGCGCCACTGTTGGTTGCTTCTGAGTACACCAGGTAATCGGTGACTCTCCGAAATAAAATACGATCCCAGTAGTTCCTTTTCCTTGATCAGTGTTGACTCCATAACTACTGTCGCTATAACCTGTAATCTTGCAGCCGCCTTCTTGCTTGTATATAATGCCATGCTCCTTTGTTCCTTTGATGTATCGGATTACTTGTTTTACCGCCTTCAGGTGATGATCCTTCGGGTCTTGCATGAATCTACTGAGTAGTCCGACTGTGTAACTAAGATCTGGTCTTGTATGCAGTAAGTACCTGAGACTTCCTATTAAGCTTCTGTAGTAAGTTGCGTCAACTGAGTTTCCTTCTTCCGCCTTGACCAACTTAGTACCGGTATCCATAGGTATCTTCGTATCATTGCTGTCTGCCATACTTGTTTCCTTCAAGATCTTGTTAATATAACCTGTTTGCTTGATTGTAATCTCTCCTCCTGTCTGTGTGACTTCTATCCCAAGATAATAAGCTAACAATCCTAAGTCGCTCATTTCAAATATATCCTTCATCTGGGATTTGAATTCTTCGATTTCTTTCTTTGGAGTGCCTGTGATTATCAGATCATCTACGTAGACTCCAACTATAAGTGTAGAATTCTTGTTCCGCTTCGTATAAACTGCTTGTTCGAGATTACATTTCTTAAAGTCTAAGGACTTTAACGTTTGATCAAGCTTCACATTCCAAGCTCTCGGTGCTTGCCGTAAGCCATATAAAGCTTTAGTAAGCTTATATACTTTTCCTGTATTTCCTTGTTGTATAAATCCTTCAGGTTGTGTAACGTAGACTTCTTCCTTTAAATCTCCATGTAAAAAGGCTGATTTTACATCTAAGTGATGTACTTGCCATCCATGATATGCCGCTAATGCTAATATCAACCGAACTGTCTCTATCCGAGCAACCGGTGCAAATACTTCATCGAAGTCTATCCCTTGTTCTTGTACATAACCTTTTGCCACTAACCGTGCTTTATATTTGATGATGTTTCCTTTTGCATCCCTCTTGGTCTTGTAAACCCATTTGAGTCCTATTGCCTTCTGATTTTCTGGCAATGTAGTAAGAGTCCATGTTTTATTCTTGTTGATTGAATCCAATTCAATCTCCATGGCCTCAATCCATTTCTCATCTGTTGATGCTTCCTTGTAATTACGGGGTTCTTCTTCCGTAAATAACAAGCTTTGTGGTTCAACTCTACGTGCATGCCTGTATATATCCGACATGTTTCTGTACTCACGTATGGGTGTATCATCAAATCTATCTCTTGAGTTCTCTACAGAACTAGTAGTAGCTTCTTTTTCCTCTTCTGAGTGTGGGTCGTAATGATATGCCGGTGGTGTGTTTGGTGAAACTGGATCAGGAATCTGATCTTGTTCATGATACGTGTTATCATCGTTTCATGTGTTGACTGGTGTAACGTTTTCATTGTCAACTCCGTCTACCACAAAACTAGCCCAAAATGTGTCTTGTGTGTCCGTATCTTCTTCATCTTTGTTCCAAACCCACGGCTTTGTTTCCATAAATTTTACGTCCCTACTAACATGTTTCTTCATGGTTATAGGGTCATATAACCTACATGCTTTTGATCCTTCCTCTACTCCTAAGTAAACCAATGGTATGCTTCTATCGTCCAGCTTCTTTAAGTGAGGTATCGTTATTTTTGCATAAGCTGTGCATCCAAATATTCTTAGGTTTTCCAAGTTTGGTTTTCTGTTGTAGAGTGCCTCATATGGAGTTTTATCTATCAGGGCCTTCGTAGGTACCCTATTGAGTATGTATATAGCATGTTTAACTGCTTCCGCCCAAAAAGTTAAAGGTAACTTCATTGCTTTCATCATACTCCTAGTGGTTGATAACACTGTCCTATTCCTTCTCTCCACTACTCCATTCTGCTGTGGGGAGTATGGTGCTGTCAACTGTCGTGCTATTCCATTTTCCTTACAGTACCTTGAGAATTCATTTGATGTGAATTCACCACCTCTATCCGTTCTTAGCATCCTTATTTTCAACTTCATTTCCATTTCTATCTTCTGTCTAAATTCCTTGAATGTACTAAACGCCTCATCTTTCGATGTCAGAAAGTAGGCCCACATAAAACGTGTACAATCATCCACTAACAAGAAAATGAGTTTCTTGCCTGAGTGTGTTGCTGGACTTATAGGACCGCAAAGGTCTCCGTATACTAAGTCCAATGGGTTCTTTGATCTGAATTTAGTTTGGTTTGGAAATGGTGTTCTACTGTGTTTTCCTAATAAACATGCGTCACAAATCTGCCCTGCATGATTTATCCTTGGAATTCCATCCACTAGACCTTTCCTAGTCATCTTGTTTATATCGTCAAAGTTCAGATGACCTAATCTAGCATGCCATAACCATGCTTGGTTATCTATATTTGCTAAGAGACATATAGGTGCTTCTATCTGTAATTGTATCTTGTAGAGTCGATTCTTAGATCTTTCTACTTTCATCAACAACTTCTTATTCTTATCATACAAAGTCAATTTTTTTCCGTCCATAATGACCTTACAACCTATTTCCGTAAGTTGTCCTAGACTAAGTATGTTGCTCTTGAGGTTTGGTATGTAGTATACTTCCGATACTACCTTCTGTTCCTGGTTCTTACAACCTAACAGTATAGACCCTCTACCCATTATCTGTACATACGATCCATCTCCAAAACGTACTCGTCCTGTTACGCTTTCATCAATATCCCTAAAATGACTCTTTATCCCAGTCATATGGTTACTTGCACCATTATCTAAATACCATATGCTTGTATCCGCTGTAGCATATTTCTTTGGTTGAATTTGTTCTTCATTCAACAACACTTCTTTGTGTTCAGTTTCGTGCGTAGTCATTAATAGTGATGGTTCATCGTCTTCTAAGATAAGGTTTGATTGTTCCTGAGTTGCTGGTTTTCCTCTACAGTTTCTTTTAAAGTGTCCCATTTTATGACACCTATAGCATTTTATCTTGCTCACATCCCACTCTCCTTTATTCTTATCCGAACTCTCCTTATAACTAGAGTTCCCTTCCTGTGGGTTGTTTCTGTTTTTATTCTGCCAGTTCCCTCGTGAGAAATTTGATTTTCCTCCACGTTTGTAAAAACGTTTCCTATTTCCTGAGTGTTCGCCATGTGCGAATAATAGGTTTTCCTGGCTTTCTACATGTCCTCCCTTCCGGAGTTTTATCCTTTCCTCAAATGCCTTGAGTCTTCCAATGATCTCATCTAAAGTGATTTCGTCGAGATCAGTTGTTTGTTCTATGGATGCTACTATCTGAATGAACCTATCTGGTGTGGAGTCTAATAGTTTTTGAACTAAAAGTGATTCATCCAAAGTTTTCCCTAATTCTTTTGCCTTAGTGGCATAGCTGTTTAGTTTAGCCGCAAATGCATCCACCGTCTCATCTTCTTTCATCTGAAGTGAGTTAAACCCAATCATCAATGATTGTAATCGTGCTTTCTGCACTCTATCTTCTCCAACGTGTCTTTTCTTCAATGATTCCCATAAATCTTTTGCCGTCTTACAACCCGCTACTTGTAAGATCACATCTTCCGTCAATGCTTGATATAGGAAGGCAGTCGTTGCCTTTTCTTTCTTTTCATCCACTGGTGTATCTATCTTTGGTTCTATTGCTTCCCATAAGCCATGTGCCTCTAGTATAACCTTAATTTGTATAGCCCAAACTGTGTAGTTTGTGGTTTTCAACTTAGGGCATTGATATTGTGCAATAGGTGTTACGGGTTTTGTTACAGTTACAGTGGTTGCTATATCGTCAGTTGTCATTTTGAAAGTGTTTAGAATCTTCACTTTCTAATTCAATGGGATATATTCTTCCTAGTGTGGTTTTTCTATAAAGTATGGAAATTTCTAATCTTCTGGGAATCCTAATAATACGGGATCAATAAATAGTTTTCGGGATTTCCTAATAGTATGAAATAAAGTATTCTATACTATTCTATACTATATAAAGTAATGAAATCCAGAAAGATTTTAACTTGTGACCTCGTGTATCCGATGAGTTACTTAGAGTATTCTCTTGTTTTCGTTAGTAAATCGTTTACCAACGTTGCTTTGGTTCCCCTTTCTTTGCCGCGTACCCTTGATGTTCTTTTGCCTCGTTGTGTTTTGTTTTTCTTTCGAACACAACCACCAGGAATCTTGTCGACTTCCCTTTTTTTTTTATTCCGACTGGTACTTGAACAAAACTTCACGTATTGTTTTGAATTTCCTTTTTTTTGCCTCCAAAGTTTCGGATTGTTTTGAAACTTTGGGTTTCCAAGTTTCGAATGAAACTTCTGTCGAGATGTATCTCCTCCAACAAGTCCGAGAACAAACAGGTTGTTTTTCTTTCTTGTTCCTCCACACTACACGTTCCTCTTTCTTTTCCCTTGTACGTTATTGATGTCTATGTTCCGAAATCAATTTCCCATGTACAAAATAATTTTGGTACCGAGATGGTATCAAAAATCTCCGAAACAAAAATGTTTCTGATCTTCTTCTTCGTTGTTGTTATTCCTTGTGTCGTTTTGACACTACTCCACACAATTCTTGAGCGCTCCCTTTTCCTTACACGTACGTATCCTTTTTTCACAACAACGTTTCCCGCGTCTTTCCCGCGTCTTCCTCCCTTTGTGTCTTGTTTAACCCGGTTTCACAAAGTTTTATCCCACTCGTTCCTATTACCAAAACGTAGTGTTCGAATTCTTCCTTCCCTATGTTGTTGCCAACACAGTTTTTCCCCACCAATCCGTTTGGTGTACCACGTTTGCAATCCCCTACGTAAATGATCGTGCACTATCTTCTATGTATCCTTATTCACGTTTGTTCCTCTTGGAAGTAAAGAGTAAACAAAAACTTGTCGAAAAACAAAAAAAATTCCTTGCGTATGGAAATTTTGTTTGTAATCAAAAACGAAGGTGTAATCCTATGCTCTTGATGCCAATTGTTGTCCCAACTCTAGATCAATGATATATAGATTGCAAAATGTAAAGTATATTGAATAAGTAAAATTGTCTATTAACTTGTAAAATATGAATTCGGTACATATATATACTAATCTAATCGGTATGTCCTAACCGATGTAATGGTTGGAGGTTTGTAACCGTTTTCCAACAGCTTGTAACCGCCAATATGGTTACCAAGTTTCTACTTGACATGTTTAGTCCTTTGTCTAATAATAAATACATAAGAAGCATAAAGATAAAGATTATTGGTTCACATCAATTACAAGTTCAACAAGTTTCGAGAGTAAACTCATCTCCTTGGGTATGCTTCCAGCTAGATTATTTCCAGCGATCCAAAGGTATTCGAGGTTAGAACAACCAGACAAGTTTGTTGGAATGACTCCACTGAATTTGTTTCTGTTAAGATAAAGGAGATGTAGCCTAGATAGACGACCAAGTTCATGAGGAATGGTTCCTTGAAAGCTGTTGTTCCTGAGAACAAGCTCATGGAGGAAGCTGAGGTTTCCCACATGAGGAGACAACGAGCCTTCTAAGCCTTGCGAATCCAGTTGTAAAGCAGTCACTCTTTTGTGCCGCTTTCCACATGAAATACCAATCCAGTAACAGAAATGAAAGGAATGGTTCCACGAGGCTAGAATTTTGTATGGATCTTGGGTAATCTTTGACTTAAATGACAACAACGCATGATAATCAGTCTCATTACTGCGATAGGAAGTAGAGACTGGGGTGGAAGTAAGACATGTTATCACGAGACCATAAAAGAGAAAAAAAATACATGAGGAAGATGATAAGGAAACCATTGCTTGTGGTGACTTCATTTTTGGAAATTTACTTAAAATCATAAGAATTAGTATTGGCTTTTTATAGTTGGGTTGAGCAAGAAAATTTGATGGATAATAACTAATTTCTGTGTATAATCATATCATAAAAGACTTTAAAAGAAGAGTTGGGGTAGGGGAGACTGCACTTATATTGCATTGTAACATATAGCAACACCTAATGTCTATCATCCACTAATTCCTTGACTAATAATAACTAATTAAGTTCTATGTATAATCACATCATAAAAGACTTTGAAGAAAACTTGGGTGTGGGAAGACTAGACTTGAATTGCATTTTAACTTTAATCATGCCATCCAAATATAATAGCACGACTAGCATCATCTATAATATAAGCAACTTGACACCTTCCTTTTGGCTTTAGGATGCAACTTGCAAACATTCAATCTGCAGGCATTTTGGTACAGACCTTCTATACTAGAAGCAATTATTAAACATTAAAAATGCTGCATTTTATAATTATGAGCACATTCATATATTCCATTTTACAAACAAATATTACTTGTTAAAAATGCGGCTCTTATCAATGGAAGAAATTATAATGATCCAAAGATGAAGTAGCTTCTAACGTAACTAAGCTGTTTTGTTTTGATTAAATGCGTGACTCCAAAAACTCAACCGATCAGGTCATTTTGTAATATATTTTACACATTTAGGTTGTTTTTTTGTTAAACTGAAAGCCTGGAATGTGGGTTATGTTATTTGGGTTGAACAAGGGGTTTGTGTTCATGTTTTTTGTGGAGTAGGTGTTGTTGTTCTTGTTACGTTTTATATCAATTCTATTAATACCCACTAAAAGTTTCAAGGTTGAACTTTTACATTTAAAAGAGTAAGAGGGAAAAAAAAAATCACAGCTTTATTAAATTCAAAATAACAATGAAATCGAGATTTCAACATTATCTGACAATAGAAAGCTAATAAGATTAGCTTCCTGGTTAAACCTTGAGCAACAAAGCTTATGATAATGGAGGTTTAAATAACACATAAAAAGTTGGACTTTCTAAATTAATGATTACACTGTTTTATGTGGACACTTTAATTTCAGTGGTGTAAACATACATGAAAGACTTTAAAGAAGAGTTGCAGTAGGGGAGACTGCACTTATATTGGATTATAACATATAGCACAACTAGCATCACCCA
Source organism: Chrysanthemum seticuspe (assembly GCA_019973895.1). Classification (NCBI taxonomy): domain Eukaryota; kingdom Viridiplantae; phylum Streptophyta; class Magnoliopsida; order Asterales; family Asteraceae; genus Chrysanthemum; species Chrysanthemum seticuspe. The sequence goes on along the minus strand of BPTQ01000009.1, from coordinate 23,079,436 downwards.
TTGTCTACCATCCACTAATTCCTTGACTAATAATAACTATTTTCTATGTATAATCATATCATAAAAGACTTTGAAGAAAACTCGGGAGTGGGAAGACTAACTTATATTGCATTATAACTTCAATAATGTCATCCAATAGCACGAGTAACATCACCCATTGTCTATCATCCACTAATTCCTTGACTAATTACAACTATTTTCTATGTATAATCATATCATAAAGACTTTGAAGAAAACTCGGGAGTGGGAAGACTGACTTATATTGCATTATAACTTCAATAATGTCATCTAATAGCACGACTAGCATCACCCATTGTCTGTCATCCACTAATTCCTTGACTAGTAATAACTATTTTCTATGTATAATCACAGAAGACTTTAAGAAGACTAGCATAACCTATAATTGAAGGGATAATGGTCCAAGATGTAAGCAACTTGACATGCACCTTCCTTTTGTCTGTACCTTACTAGTTTTAGGGATAATAGTACAGAACTTCTATACTAGAAGCAAGACGCTGAGATGGCTTTTTCCTCTCGACCTGTGATGATGAAGTGATGATGATCCACAAATCATAAAAGCATATGACTACGATAGGGCCATATTGTTTTGACCTTACTAGCTGCCAGCGAGAATCATCTGTTAGTGTTAACAGGTTCCAAAAGCAGTCAGTGCAGCAACTAACCAACACTAGTAGTCTAGTACAGATGGCTATTTCGACCCATTTTACTTATGAATGGTAAATAAAAAACTGACTTCGAGAAATAATAACTTGGTGCCCAGTACATAGAACAATTTTAATAATATCAGAGATAGTGAACTCTTGTACTCATAATTAACATACTGACTACTTATTTAATGGAGAGTACCAAAAAATATTTATATAATTTTTTTTCTTTATTTTACAGAGCTGCAACAAGCCCCTTGGAGCTGTTTTTCTGGCTACATTGACCTTTATAAAATGCTTCAGTTCAGGTTATGTTAAAAAGATATAAACATAGCTTAAAAGTCAGGTCGAACATGTCGGTTCTGGTCTTTCATAGCTTAAAATTTGTTACACAGGTTTACTATTGGATTTCCAGGATCGATTGATCAAACTACATCATGTATATCAGCAATCAAGAATCAATAAAAGGAAGAAACAAAGAAGATTTGATGAACCCTTAAAATCTAATATTATATAACTGAAAAAGGGTTTGATGTTTACAGAGAATCCTAAACCTATTTATACTAGATGAAGCGGCACCTTGGAAGAGAATACCGTTTCACCAAAAGTAATAGACATAACTGTTTCTAATCATTATAACTATTCTAAAACCTAAATAACTATGTATTGGACGGTTTGGACCCAGCCCATGTACACTTTGGTAATCAAAGACATTAATACGGGCCAACAAAATTCAGGTCGTACATGTCAGTTCAGGCTATGTAAAAACGATATAGAGTAAAAGTTAAAAATAGCTTAAAACGGGTCAGTTTGGGTCATTTCATTAAAAAAGTAAATATGCCTGGCATATTAATCATTTGTAAAATTTGATGATAAAAACTTTCAGAATACCCAAACGCTACGTACGTACCATGTGTCATGCTGTTTCTCTTTTCTATTCTATGCCGAGATGATGGGCCACGATCATCCTAAAACATCTAAGTAAGAAAATAACATTATAAGTGGCAACTATATGTTTCAGTCTTGTAAGATATAAACAGGATTATACTAATCACTGTTTGGTTTCCTACATAATAACTCTCCTTTCATACTAACTTAACAGCTTAATTACACAACTTACACTTGTACCCCTACACTATATTCAGTTTCCAGAATAACCCTTTAACTTAGCCTGTTGTCAATCAATCCATACGGATAAAGGATCAATAAAATTTATATTTTGAAAATAACATTAGAAGTCGAAAATAAACGTTTATTTGATAATAAACATCCAAGCAAGAAAATAGCTGGTCTTATCTCAGTTCTCGAATATCATGCAGCATAAAGCTGCACATTAAGGGCTTAAGTGTTGTTTGGGCTTGCTTAGACTAAACAGCAATGTGCAGTTTTGAGTTACAATTAAAGGTATTTCTGTAAAACTCTCCATGCAAAACAATGTATAAAAGCTGGTCTTATTTCAGTTCTCGAATATCATGCAGCATCAGCTACGTATACGATGCAGAATATCATGCAGCATCAGCTACGTATACGATGCAAGCATAACGAGTAAACTATCTATATTCTATATTTCTATATACCTTAAATGACATACAGAAGACTCATATTCCTTCAACTTCATGAGTAAAAAAAATAAATAATAATCTTTAAAATGGGTCGACTTGAAAACATAATAATAATAATAATAATAATAATAATAATAATAATAATAATAATAATAATAATAACAATAATAATAATAATAATAATAATAATAATAATAATAATAATAATAATAATAATAATAATAATAATATATAGTTACTAAAAGATAAAGTATACAGCCAGAGGTTATCCCCAAAACAGATTACCTAAACAGATTTAAAAACTTTCACCATTTTTTTATAAAATTGAGTGACACACTGCTTGAAACCAGAAGAAGGGGAAGCCTTGAGCTATTCAAGGAAAGTCAAATTAGGCTATTCATTAAGGAATCGAACAGTAAGTAAAACTTAAGTAGAATTCAATACCACAAATTGGATTGATGGAAATTAAACCACATTTACAAACATGCTTGGTGCATATGATACGTCACCAGGAAAGTAAACGTAACATAACATAACGTTTATTAAGTTATGTCTCGTACACTTATGCAACAAGAAAATAAAACCACAATTACAAACATCTTTAACAACTTAACATTTATTTAGCTACGACATGCACTGCTCCTTGTTGCAGTTACTCTCGACTTCACCATACAAGCTTGATGATAGACCTGAAAGAGTTCAAAAATAAAACCATGGTAGTGATGATTTATTAACAAACTCAAGTAAAATCATATTCTGCAAAAGGAGATAACAGACTACCTTATATATTTTGAAGCACATCGAGAATACGCTGCAACTCATTGACAACAATTTCAATTTTCATCCGTTGTGGTGGGGAATCCACAGAGCATGATACTCCGATCTGGATAGTTGCAACCAAACATTCTTCCACTTTCTTTGCATTCGCTTCCGTACTTTGCAACACAATTGCATCACTATCAATAACATCGATTACATGATCTGGTAATGCCATGTAAGCAAGTTTATGAAGGCTAAGACCATCGTTAAACATGTCGTCAGTTGGCTTTTTCCCAGTCATCACCTCTAGCAATAATATTCCAAGACTGTAGATGTCCCCACTACTTGTCATTTCGCTCCCGATACCATACTCTGCAAATTACAATGATAAGTTAGCTTACAAAACTGTAATCTGCAAGTATAAATATAAACATCATGGAATACAAGAATCATATATTACCTGGAGGTGCATAACCAATTGTTCCTTTAACCCCAGTCGAGCTGTTTTGGTTTAAGTCTGCACCAAGTAGTCGAGCTAAACCAAAGTCTCCAACATGAGCCACCATATCATCATCAAGTAGAATGTTGCTAGGCTTCAAATCACCGTGAACAATCGTTGTTTGGCAGCGGTTGTGAAGATAATCAAGTGCGGTTGCAACATCTCTTAGAATATTTATTCTTTGAAGAAGGTTGAGTTTCGATGCATATGCACTTGAATGAAGCCAATTGTGTACGGTTCCATTGGGCATAAACTCGTAAACCAGAGCTTTAAAGTCATTGCCTTGGAAATCAGTACTTGAACATGAAGTTATTATCTTCAACAAATTACGGTGTCGAATATTCCGCCATACTTCACATTCTGCTAAGAAACTTTTGTGAGCTCCTTTATTTTGAAGATGCAGAACTTTGACTGCAACAGGTTTATTATGATTAGAATCGAGGATTCCTTTATAAACAGAGCTAAACCCACCCTCGCCAATCAAATTTGTTGCAGAGAAGCCATCAGTTGCCTTGAGAAGTTGATTGTATGAAACTTTCAAGAACCGTTCATTCCCTGAAGATTGAGATGGTTGACTGTTGCGTTTCTTCTTACATATAAGATACACACAACATAATATGATGAACAATGTCGGTGCAATCACGATGACTAATATGAAGAATGGAAACCTTTTTTTCTGTCTACCCCTCTCCTTGCATTTGGGTAACTCAAGTGTAACCAAACCACCACAGAGCCTATTGTTCCCCAAAACTGAAAATAAGCTTGCATTTTGAAACACTCCTACAACTGGTACTTCACCCTCAAAATCATTAAAGGATAGGTTCAAAAATTCTAAAGAATTCCATTTGCCTAAGAATTGAGGAATTTTACCAGATAAATTATTTTGAGAAATGTCGAGTACCTCCAATCCTCTTAAGGAACTTAATGAAGACGGTATTATGCCTTGAAATATGTTGCCACTTAGGTTTAACAGTGTAAGGCTAATACACTCACCAATGCTACTAGTAATGTTTCCTGATAAATTATTGTAAGATAAATCGAGATTGCTCAACATCTTGAGGTCTTTAATCTCTGATGGAATTGAACCAGACAAGATGTTATGAGAAAGATCTAAATAATTAGTTAGTGATGGAAGTTGAAGAATTTGTTTGGGTATTTTTTGGCTGAGTCTATTGTTTGCAAGGTAAAGCTCATTAAGTTCTTTACAATTCCCAAGGTTTGATGGAATATGGCCTTCTAATTTGTTGTAATCTAAACCAAGTCCTATCAACAATGATAAGTTTCCAATGGAATCAGGGATAGGCCCTGAAAATTGATTGCTAGATAGATCAAGAACTTGTAGCTTGTGTAGTTTACCAATGGTAGTGGGGATTTTTCCTTTGAATAAATTAGGTCCTAAATCTAAAAAGTTTAAGCCAACTAGACTACCTATACTTGAAGGGAGGCTTCCAAATAATTGATTGTCACCTAAACTTAGTCTGCCAAGTTGATCAGAAAGATTACCTATTGATATCGGAAGCATTCCTGTTAAGCTGCAATTTGCAAGAATTAAATACTCTAATCTGGTGCAGTTTTTCAAAGAATCAATAAACCTCATGTCATCAGCTTCTCCGCGTCCATGTAAGTTGTTATTGTGTAAGGAGATATAATTAATATCTCTTAGTTTCGAAAAATCGATTGTCAACTTCCCACTAAAATTGTTGGAACTCATTTCAAGAATTACTAATTTAGAACAATTAGAAATAGAAGGTGGAAGAACTCCGGTCAGTTCATTACCCCATAACATAAGTGTCTCAAGATTTGGGAGCTGATTACCAATTTCTGAAGGAAGACTACCAGTGAGGGAATTATTACCTAAGAAAAAATTAACTAGGAGTGAGAGGTTGAAAATGGAAGGAGGGATGCTTCCATATAAGCTGCACTCAGCACAGTAAAATACCTTCAAGCTTTTACAATGACCCAAAGTATCTGGAATGCTCCCACCCAACGGGTTTCTGTGAGCAGAGAACACTTCCATTGATGTGATATTTCCCAAGAAAGGTGGGATTCCACCTGTTAACATATTATCTTCTGTTACAAGACCAGTAAGTTTCGAGAGTAAACCCATCTCCTTGGGTATGCTTCCAACTAGCTTATTTTGAGAGAGCCAAAGTTCTTCGAGGTTAGAACAACGAGACAAGTTTGTTGGAATGACTCCACTGAATTTGTTTATGTTAAGAGCAAGATAACTTAACCTAGATAGACGACCAAGTTCATGAGGAATGGCTCCTTGAAAGCTGTTGTTTCTGAGATAAAGCTCACGGAGGAAACTGAGGTTTCCTACATGAGGAGACAACGAGCCTTCTAAGCCTTTCGAACCCAGCCATAAAACAGTCACTCGTTTGTGTCGCTTCCCACATTGAATACCAGTCCAGTCACAGAAATGAAAGGAATGGTTCCACGAGGTTAGAACTTTATATGGATCTTGGGTGATCTTCGACTTAAATGACAACAGCGCGAGATAATCAGTCTCATTACCACCATACGAAGCAGAGACGGTGGCAGAAGTGAGACATGTTATCGCGAGACCATAAAAGAGAAAAGAAATACTAGAGGAAAATAAGCAAATCATTGCTTGTGGTGACTTCATTTTTGGAAATTTAATTAAAATCATAAGAATAAGTAATGGCTTTTTATTAACAACTGATAAGCAAGAAAGTTGCTAAAACAACTACTTGGACAAAATTTAAAACAATTCTTTTGTATTAGGAGAAATACACTCAATGTATTCATAGCTTATTGTTTGCTATGCCTTATATAGACCAATTGGATGGCCATGAACAACGTAAAACTATTGAGATGCTACTAGTCAAAGATATTTTTCCCTAAAAAATTTTCCACGCGTTTGTTGACTAGGTGTTTAGAAAACAAATTTTCCACGCATGCATAGTGAAGCTTGTCTCCCATTTTTCTTTTTCAATTATTGCAAAACACTTTGTGGAAATGTCTGCTTGCTGATAATTCGTTCTACAATCCTTGTTCATACTGAAAAATTTATGTCCTAAAAGTGAATCTACAAGTTCTTCTACAAGTACCGCATGCTTTGTTTGTGTAACACCCCCAAATCTCGGTACAGCGCAAGACTTAATCAAGTTTTCGGAGCGTTACTATTGGATTGGTATCGCACACAAGTATAGCAAAAAGATAGTCATTTAACATTCAAAACCAATCCCAAATTTAGTTATTCAAAACATTTAATCCAAAAGTGTAAATATTAGGCCCAAAACATGATTTAATAAAATAGGTCCTCAAAGTTTATCAGAGTCAGAAATGATCATTGAACCCCGCCTTCTTGCCAAGCTTCCACCGATCACGTATTCCAAACATCTCTCAAATACCTGAGAAATCATGCTAAAAGGTCAGCTTACGCTCGTGAGTTCATAGGTTTAAGTTCAACAAAATCATAGTGGACCTGTAGGAGTTGATTTGCTATGCAAGACCTAAGATAGATAAATACCGATCCTACCCGGATCACCAACCAAAATCATATCCCGCATCCAGGGATTACTCGGGCCCCGCGACTCTAGTCCAGCACCGTCGTGGCAAAATCTAGAACAATTGCCAACCCCGGACTAGGTCGAGGTAGAAGTCTATTCTTAGCTAGGCAACAGTTATAGCAATTAGGATTGCTACCCTAGTCTAAGGCAACAACTACCGCACATCTATCTAAACAGTCAAGCATATAAGCAAATCCAAATAGTTTTCACGGTCCGAAAATAGTAGCATGATTCTCACCCCAATATAGTTAAAAACGTAGATAAAAGTGGGGCTATAAAACTCACCTCAAGCAATCAACGTACGAATAAATACTAGCAGAAGATAACCGTAATCATGGCACAGCAACTATTGACTCGGCACAACCTATTAATGTAGACCAAATTTAATATATATATCTCTCGAAATCAACATTATCTACCCCAATGTATTCCAATTCGTTATTTCCAAAAATGTCTCGTTTCACCATTTAATCCTAGTGTTTGGTATCCTCATGTGGGTGTATCGACTCAATATGATGCTATGAATGCACTCAAACAACCAGTATATAACTCAATGCAACACAATGAGACCTCTAAGCGATAAGCTCCATAGTCCAATAAGTTTCGGAATAAATAGTAGACCTTATCGAATTCGTCAACTCGATAAACTCATTTATTTACTCGTGTCGCTTATTATCCCATAAATCAATCGTTTCCTAAAGAGTCATAAGGATAATTCACCCATCAATAAGGTTACCCAACGTACCTAGCGGGCTCTTATTAGATTCGTCAATTTAATAACTCCGCTACCCACGTGGATCAACACTATTAATGCTAGGTTATCCGTAACCCATGCACACAACGTAAGCAAATAAATACTTAAACTAATATTAAATGCCCATAATTGGCATTTATCGATAAACGTGTACTCGAAACATTAATTACTTATTTATTATAAAACATTTCCAATTTAGTCGTTAGTTTCCATTTAAAAATATTAAATAACAAGATAAGACTTGTTATCGATATTTTTGGTACAAAAGCCCATTTATTATTTATATTTCATAGTCTATTAGCATTTTCATGTATATATCTCTATATTATATATAACAGGAGGCATTTGGCATTAATGCCACCTCAATGCCCAGTAATTTTTTTTCATGCCACATAGCATTAACTTGTGTGTATACCACTTAGGCAACAAGTTATTTTGATAATTATGTTGCATTCTATCTATACTACTTATAATACACAAACGACTCTCTCTCCTATTTAATTTTCAGACTTTCAGACTTGCAAGTAATAAAGCATGCTGTACAACACATTAAAGCACAAAATTTCAGACTTACAAGTTACAAAGCATTAGTTACAATACTTAAAGCACAAATAAAAATACAAATCAAACTACAATTAATACACAACTTGACCAAACAATTAATACACCCCATCACCAATTAATACAAAATGTAAAGCATAATGTACAAATCTATACTCCATTATTTCCGGCAATAAATATGATTCCGGCTACTGTTCCGGCTACTTGTCCGGCGAGAGTGACGGCTGCAAAAAAAATTAAAAATGTTACTTATTACGAATAGAAAACATACACGATCTCTAAATCATCCCACTTTGTTTATAATCTTTTAATAGATTTTTTTAGTGGAACTTATCTCATCACGGATCTTAAACACAAAAATGAATATCAACTTGTTAATATCCGAAACTAAAGAAAGAAAAAAAAACAATAAGTATTTCATTCTTTCTTCCTTTCGGTTAAACACAAAACGAAACCACAACATATCATCTTACCCGAGACCTTGATATTTCAAGTACTTACACTGATCTTAAACACACGAATAGAAAATATCATCATAGGTCTATGAAGAGATTAAACTCATATTTTTAATATCCGAATCATTTACAAAAACAAACAAAAGCCAAATCGTTTTTCATCCGTCTTTTTGTTCGGTTATAACGATATGAAAAAACGAAACTCACAACAAAAAGGAGTTACCTACCTTAGACCTTTATCAAAAGATCTTGAAGTTCTTGTGAGCTTCGAATAACAAAAGATGACAAGAAGGGTCATGGTAAGGTTGTGGTAGAAACAAATCGAATGAGGCTTATTGTTAATTCTGGGTTTGTATTTGGGAGATTCAACAGGTTGAGATATGAGTTGATTTTTGTTCGTGTGGATGGATCTGCAAAAACGAGAGGAAAAATAGAGATGGGAGCGGAGTGTTTATGATGTGTGTCTCTAATTAGGGTTAGTGGTTGCTTATAACCGGATATTAGGATTGTAGGTGAACTGGGCCTCTTCCGGGTTTGTGTTGGGCTGAGACACCGGACACGGGCCACCATTATTTTGTGTTGGGTTTGTATTTGTGATGGTTAACACAATACAAATTTTCGTTATCTTGTGTTATCTTTGGGTTTGGATTTGCGTTGCAGCGGCAGGGTACCATGAAATAAAAAATTTCGGTGAATCATGTATTTTAGTTTATTATGTTCTTTTACACAATAAATTTACGGATATCAAGAATTTCGTTTAGCCCGTGCTCGTTCGGGCTCAAGCTCATTTGTCCCGTTGTCCGTTCGGGCTTGAATATTTGTATAATGTACTTTATTATTTGTATTGGTGACATTTAATGCAGGAATTGTGTTTAATTTGGTTGTATAGTAAAATATATAATCAAATAATATTTGTTCGCCAAAAGTTTTGATTACATGGTACCCGCCGCTGCAACGCGCGGGTACCCTGCTAGTAATATATAAATAGCTTTATGAATTTCGAATTTAATAAAAAATTTAGAAATCTATATTGTTTTAGGATTGTGTTTGTGTGTTGATTTTTACCGTATTATCATAATTTCCTCATCCATCTTCTCTAATGATACAATACTCTCTAAAACCCAAATTTTCCAATATACACAAACGCATGTTCATCACAAATCAAGTTACACAGTTGTATATGATAAATTATAATGGATACTTATGGTGTTTTTAGTTTGTCTAACAGTTGTTTATATATTTTTTTATTGGTTTTATAAACGGAAGACAGGATCACATGATGCTCAAGAATATGTTGATGAAGGTTTAAGCGTTTATTCAGAATCCGATACTCTTTGTATGCTTTGTTATTTTTTCGGTTAAAAATTCCAGCTTCTGATATACATATCAGTGGATTTAGAATGATAGTATTAACTGATCTCTGATGAAGAAATAGATGTGCGAGGGAAATTATACAAGGATGCAAATACATCATCTTTCCTATTCAACCTGAATGATCAGGCAAGCCCTTTCGATATATAACATCAATGTTGATAATACCAAATTACCAATGTATTTTTCGCAGTTCTAATTTCAGTCATTGTAACCTTTTCTACATGTAAGTCATTGTAGCCCATTCGAGTTACTTTGTAAACCAGTATGCAAGTTCCCGTGAGTTAATGTGCACTATATGATTAGCATTTGAAACGCTTCTTTATATGATGCAGTGCGTCATTGATCCAATTCGTATGGGAAGCAAACTGAAATTCGCTAACCATTCAGCTAACCCAAACTGTTATGCCAAGGTATGTTTCTTCTTATGTCTTAAATTTCACTTAAAATCATTGAGTCTAAAAAAATTTTCTTCCATAAATCGATGGGTGACCATCGATTCTGTAATCTGATAAAGTGGTTATGTTTAAGAACTTGACTGGTGTTTTCATTTGTTTTATGATGCGTTGGAGAATGAGATTTTATGCCTATTTCACCTAAACTGACAAGATTTGCCTATTTGTTGATCTTGCAGTTTTGAGAACGAAGTTTACTATTGGTTGTAATGACTTTGTCATATTTTATAATACAATGCAACAATGTATTAAATCTTTTGTGATGAATGATGAAGTTACTATCTTCTGATTTCTAATTGATATCTGTCGTGATTTCTTTTATCGTTGATTCATTCATGCATGTAATGACTATATCATTGTATTCATCTCTCTTAGATAGTTAGTGACTTGCATAAATTAAGACTTCAGATTCCTACTAAGATAATTGGCACTGATGTCGGAATCTATAGTAAATTGAAGCATAACTTCAGATTCATACTAATTTAATTGGCACTCGGGCTTTGGTTTCGATCTAGGGAAAATAGTAGTATTGGTTCCGAATTTTTGAAATAGTGTGCAATAGTGAAATATTAATTCACACTTCAATGGATGTGGACACTTTGTTGGATTCTAATAACGATGTCTGTCAAAGGGCTCTTAACAGGGTTGGTATTATAGATATGCCGGGTAAGGTGTCAGATGATAAATAATGATTCATGGGCCAAAGGTTGGTGCTTTCACGGATGTGGGCGTTTCGTTGGATTATAGCAACGTTTCCCGTGAAGGGGCTGTTACCAGGATGGATACTACCGGTATGTGGCTAGATGCGTTTCTGAGACTTTCATGGTTGGCCACAGCATCATGGATGTGCTTTTGCTTTCTTGCAATCATACTGTGGGTATTTTGTTACATGATTGTTCGATTTTTTAGGTGTAACTATGTCTGTCGTTGGAGATGCTAATTTGGATTTCGGCATTATTGTTGCAGCTGAGGTTGGAGTTGGGACCAGTAGCGGGTTCACTCCTGCTGTCAACAAGGGTCAGTTATTATATGTCTACAAATGTTTCATTTATAGTTTTAGTTTTTGTCTTTGACTGCCTTGGATAACGAAAATTTTGACTCTTCTTTTTGCAGATGCAATGGCTGTTTCTGATACTCAGGATTGCTCTCCGGTTCTACAAACGCATTTGTCAACCACTTATGGATGTAAGTTGGGCATCTAGCTGTGGCAGCTACATACGCTGCCTTTGCTTTCTGACACAAATTTATCTTTTGGCATTATTTTAATAGGTGAACCCCGCAAATCTATCTAAGCCCAAAAAATTTACGGTTTTTTTCTTTGCAAAGGAAGATGACAATTCTGAGAACTTGCACAGAGAGTGATGTATGTAAGTGTTACTTATAAGCCATGTTTTGTTATTAAATAACGTCGTTGTTCAGATGTTTTATGTACCTCAATTGTTATGCAAATACGATTTTGGCCGCAGCTATTACAAAGATGGTGTGATATCCTCTGCGTTCATGTTTGAACACTAATTGCTTCACCGATATCTTCATTTTGGCCAACATGTAACACTTCTACTTGAGTTTTACTTTCTTTTTCCCCTTTGTCAGTACATTGATTTATGATGTTGTTTCTGTTAGGTATTACTGGCTACAGAAAACTGAATACAGGTACTGGCCCCTTAAGGGCTGGACATAGAGCATAGCATGTTACACAAGAGCAACCTTTTTTGAAAGAGCAGAGGGCTCCCAACGGAACACCGGCGCTCCCCACATTATTGTGAGTATTGGTTTCACGTAGCACTATTGAGTATTGACCGTGTGAAACTTCACTTACTTTGGCTTATAAATTTCCAATATGTTACCATAATCAGGTTTTATTTGGTCTATCTGCTTTTGCAGACATAAACCTCATAGAAACTCAAAAACACGTTAGGTGGTCATTTTATGGTCTGACGCTAACAAGATTACACATGTTAAAAAGAGCATTCCTCCACAATCCTTGAAGATCTCAAGTCAACAAGTAACAGCGAGAACGTACAGGCATCTGCTCATATTATGTCAACCATTTCTGAGTATCTACGCGTGTAATAAGGTAACCGCCCTCTTTTTTTAATCATTATTATTTTTTATATTTTTCGGGTGAACCAGAAACAAGTGTAATTGAAATTAGACCTCAATGCGAATCTTTTATTGTTGTTTCTGATGGAATTTGGGATATGTTAAATACTTGATAACAAATTATGTCTGCTATTTAACAAATGAACCGTCTTTTTACAAATAATTGCTAAGTTGCTCTACACTCATGTATTATAATGGATATGTAACGTTTTTCTGTTCTTAAATCTCCAAGTCAGTGATACTAAGTAGTTTTGTTCAAGAAAAGAAATTAGTTCCTTCATCTTAAATCTGTTTCAGCAAATATCCCATAAAAGTGTGTTTGGGTCAGGAGAAAAAGTGGTCAAGAAAATCATTTTTTACCCACTTTGACCTCTGAAGTCAAACTTATTTTGAGTGACCTAAACAAAATCATTGAATTGGAAAAGGGATTTGCAAGATTTCACAGTGTTTAAGTTTTCTTTGGTTTCAAAAAAGTGAGTTTTTTCAGGTTTTCCATAGCAGTTTAAGTCAAGATTTAGATGTGATAAAAATTTGTAAAAATTAAAAATAGAGAGTTCACTAGCTTGTGTAATCACTGTCAAAAGGAAAAAATTCACAAAAATGTTTTACTAGGGCTGCAGTGAGTTGAAAGTTGGTGGATTGGCAGTTTATTGTTCTGTGCACAGGGGATTCTTCCCAACTCAGGAACTTTTACAACTTATTTATAGACTGTAGACAGCTTATTTAGGCCAGATATGGTGGGGCAAAAGTAAGATGGGTTGGTGGACTCCTTAGGTTCAGAAGTTCAGAAGCTATATCCTCCTTTAGCTTATCCTAAAAAAGCCCATAAGGTACTCCTTTGGCCTGTGCTGCTACAACCCACGACAGCAGCTTATTTCTTTTCTTTTCTTTTTTTTTTTTCTTTTTTTTGGGTGCTTTTGAGTGTTTAAACTTGGCTTATTTGGTCCCCCTAAGTGCTCATCAGTTGAATTAGATCACAATTGTTAGATTATAGCTGTAACAAAATCCGGATAGGTAGTTTTTGGTGGTGTGTTTGGGATTGCCTATTTTTAAAATGACAAATGAACAGTTTGTGAGAGTGTGTGGCGCTTTGTTTGGAAAGGCCTGTTTGGGACTTCTAATTAAAAGTGTTACGGGTTGCTTACGGCTGCTGACTGACACAGTTATGGGTTGTTTACGATGGTCTATTAAAACTGCTATGGGTCATTCGATTGCTAATTGAAACAACTTATAATATAAGGATTGTTTGAGATTGCTTATTCACACTCCTAATAATAAGATACTATAAGAGCCGTTCGAGATTCTTACATTTACACATCACATTTGCATGATATATAGGTATTGTATCAGAAATAGGCCCATGATATTGAAGCTGATCTTGGTCGTCGAATGAAGGTACAGGTTTAAATACTTTTTATGATCCTTTTTAATATTGGAGAACTTATTAGAATGGAAATTTGTTGTCTCCGAAGGACTTATTGGAGTAGGAAGTATGAACGACCAACGACCCTCCAAGATCTGCAACTTAAGAATGCAGCTTATCTCCACACTATACTCCAAGCAACAGAATGTTTGCCTTGAAATATGTTCAAGGTATGGATTTTTTCTTTATGTTTTTTAGTTATTCACCAATTTTAGTTAGGATTCTAATGGGCAACAAAGGTTGGGGTAGAATTTCACCCAAAAATTTCTAAGGATTTTGCAGCGATATGTTGGCAAGTTACTTCTCATTACCTAATGAAAACCACATTTGAGTGAACTTGATTGGCTTCACTTATGTGTGGGCTTAATTTGACATGTATAGTTTACAGATAATGCAATTTAACAGTCAACTTCTAAGCGTGGATTTAACATCCAGCACTAATGTTATTTCCAACGAATCAATAGCATCTTATTGACTATCAAACAAGTCATTGATTTAACATCACTGGAAGTTGTGAACATCTTTTGTCAAATTTTCCTTGATTTTTATACTGGATGTAATTTTATACCTATTCTAATCATCCGAACTGTTCCAGTTTCGAATGAATGTTAAATGTTTACCCATTTTACAGGCTAAAGGTTAAAGGTAAAATAACCTGAATCGAACAACTTTCTTGATGGCATAACTTTAGTATATACTAACTTTGTCCATGTTCGTATGGAAGGAAAAGCTAAGCGTGATGATTTTATGCTGTAAGTATTTGTGTTGCGTTAAAATATTTGTTTGTTGTACAGTCAGAATCGCATTTAGGTTTTTCAGTTATTATCCGTTTTCGCTTTTCAAATTTTCCACTTGATGCAGGTTTAATGTCACTTGAGATAGAGTTTTTGAGGTACAATAAATAATTCACTCAAGTTTTAAATCCTTCAAAAGTGTGATAATGCCACAAGATTTGAGTAAGGTGGATGTAACGAAACAACATCCACTCTTTCCAGAGTTATATAAAGGCAAGTTATTCTGAATTTCATAAAATTTGAATGTACAGAATATTGCATTTGTACTAACAGTTTTGTTGTCTGTCTTAACAGTTAGTCCTCTTTGTGATGTGCCCAAGTTTGAAAAGAGTAAGATGACACTCATAAGACGTGTGCCATTTGCTGACTGAAAGTAAGTAACCAGATCTTCCAAACTTGCTCTCAGAAAATTTATTATTTTTGGGACAATTTACATGAAACGAGTCACTTTTGGTTAGTTTTTATATATAATAGGTCAAACGGGAAATAAATAAAATGAAAAGCAATAGATTATTAGAAAATGGGTTGTAGAAGTCCAGTTGGTTGTTTGTGACTGGTGAACAGGGTATTTTGATACAGTAAAATTTTTAGTTCTGTGACAATGAGGAAAATAGGTGTTTGGATTCTGGTATAGTTTACTATGCTTTTACTTGTGCGAGAAATCATTTTATGAATAATCTATCAACTTCGTATATCTGTATCAGGTTTGAGAATCACGATCAAAAGTAGTAGCTTGGTTAAGCATTAGCTCGGGCCAGAATATTGCCTAATCTTCACGTTTACTTGAAACTATTAATGTAGTAGCATTATTAAGGAAGTGGTGAAGTAGATTAACTGCTTACTACGTGAACTCGTGAAGGATGGAATGCAATAAGGATAAAGCCACGAGGGCTAAAGAAATAGCTGAAAGTAAGTTCTCTTCAAAGGATGTAAAGGGCGCAAAGAAATTTGCTTTAAAGGCGCGAAATTTGTTTCCTGGTCTTTGTTGGTGTCGTGAGCCCAGTAGCAGGGTTAGATAATCAATGTCAGCAGAAACAAATACCACTAGGTGGTTACCGGATATCACTTGGAATCGTGTGATCACTTTCCAAAGTAAACTATTCGACCCTAATGCCTGGGTTACACGAATATCTACTTGGGATAAGACCAAATGCATTTATGGAATTAGGCACAATTCTATAACCCTTGCGCTAATAAGTGTTAATAGTTTTCTGTGTGTCTTTCATGCATAATCAGATCTCCTACTTATAGGAGATTACTCTCAGCCGTTCAAATGGAATTATGAGGATTAATCGGCCCATTAATCACCTCATAACTATCCCCATTATATCCGTTAGTGGTTACATGACCAATTAAACGTGGTCATTAAGCAGTTGTAATCCTCCCCAAATTTAGTTCACTTCCTTTGCATGAAAAAATAAACATCAAGCAAAACATGTGCATAAACGAAAATGTCCTGAGGATTGAATTTCCATCTTAGTAAATTACACGTTCAAATATTCGAGAATCAGGGTGTTCTAAGAATTGAACCCTTCAACCCATTTGAATACCTGAAGATAAAATACACACAAGTTTTCAAACACTTATCAGCTCCTGACACTATACAAGCCATGTGTCCATATCTAAATTCATAAATGTTGTAAAAGCTAAAAGTCCAAAGCTTCCTGAAACGGCAAAACTTCAACATTTACATAGGTGGTTCCTCTTTAGTCATGCTCCTGCTAAGCACTTCTTCAAAGAAAATTAACCATTAAGAAGTAAAGACTTCATCCTCCTTTCAGCAGGTTCTGAGCACAACCTTGGGATGTAAATAAAACATGTGCTCCAGTCCACTGAATGTTCAGCTTTCCACATTGAACTCAGCTCCCAAGTTTCCTTAGGAGAGAGTTGGGTGTCCTAGCATTCAGTGACTAAGTTGGACTTAAACCCATCCATTTAGCATACTTTATAACCAAGTCTCTAGCCAAACCCTTCGTCAAGTGATCAGCTAAGTTCTGTTGAGATCTCACAAACTCTACAGATACCACCCCATTCATGATAAGCTCACGAATCATGCTATGCCTGACACCTAAGTGTCTAGACTTACCATTGTATATCTGGCTATAAGACTTAGCCAATGTAGCTGCACTATCACAACGGATAGAAATAGGTGCTATAGGTTTAGGCCACAATGAAATCTCAAGAAGCAAGTTTTTCAACCATTTAGCTTCTTTACCAGCAGCTGCTAAAGCCACAAATTCAGATTCCATTGTTGAACTGGTGATGCAAGTTTGCTTCTTGGATGCCCAAGAAATTGCACCTCCACCAAGTAGGAATACCCAGCCACTGGTAGACGAATTGTCTTCAGTGTTACTGATCCAACTTGCATCAGTGTAACCTTCCAACACTGAAGGATAACTAGTATATGAGAGACTATAATCCATAGTTCTCTTCAAATACTTCAGTACCCTGTGAACAGCTTGCCAGTGATGAGCACTAGGATTACTAGTATACCTGCTCAATTTTTCCACTGCAAAACCAATATCAGGTCTTGTACAAGTCATGGCATACATCAAGCAGTCAATTACCCTAGAATACTCAAGTTGAGATACAGCTTTGCCATTATTAGGCATCAGCTTCTCACAAGTATCCATAGGTGTACTCACAGGAGTACAATCAAAGTAATTGAATTTCCTCAACACCTTCTCAATATAATGAGACTGAGAGATAAAAATTCTTTTACTTTCATGTTTAATCCTTATACCAAAGATAACATCAGCCTCCCCCATGTCCTTCATGGAGAACCTTGATGACAAAAATTCCTTTGTCAGGTCAACCTGATTTTGGTCAGTGCCAAAGATCAACATGTCATCAACATATAGACAAATGATGACTCCTTTACCAGATTCATCAAATTTGCTATATACACATTTGTCAGCTTGGTTAAGAACATAACCACTAGACAAAACTACTTCATCAAATTTTTGATGCCATTGCTTAGGTGCCTGCTTCAATCCATAAAGAGACTTAATCAGTTTACACACCTTGTTTTCATTGCCAGGCATGATGAAGCCATGAGGTTGGTTCATATAAACCTCCTCTTCCAACTCACCATTCAAGAAAGCTGTCTTCACATCCATCTGATGAATAATCAGATTGTGAATTGATGCCATAGCAATCAGCAGTCTTATGGTACTGATACGAGCCACAGGGGCATAAGTATCAACATAGTCTATCCCTGACTTTTGTTTAAAGCCCTGAATGACTAGTCTAGCCTTGAACTTTTCAATAGTTCCATCTACCTTCATCTTCCTTTTGAAAATCCATTTGCAACCCAAAGGTTTGCAACCTGGTGGTAGATCAACCAACACCCAAGTGTTGTTGCCCATGATGGAATCCATCTCATCATTAATTGCTTCTTTCCAGAAAGCAATATCCTGGGACTTCATTGCTTCTTCAAATGTCTTGGGATCATCCTCAACAATGAAGCAATAGGAGTATTGGTCTGAGACCTCATCCCTAGTGCCTTCAACTAAGTATAGTTGAAACTCAGGTCCAAATGACTTTGGAGTCCTGACCCTTTTGCTCTTCTTGAGCACAGGTTCAGGTTGCTGAACCACAACCTCATCAGGGACTACTGATGGTTCATCATCAGGGACCTCTGATACACCAGTGTCATGAGTTCCATTAGGAATCCTCTGACTTGGTCTTGGGACTGATGAGAATCTATTCTCATCAAAGTCTGCATCCCTTGATTCAATTATTGAGTTAACTAAAACATATTCATTAGGTTCAATAACATAGAACCTAAAAGCCTTGGAATGCTCAGCATATCCAACAAAGATGCAGTCAATGCCTCTTTCACCTAAAGTCTTTATCTTTGGATCAGGGAGTCTTACAACAACCCTACAACCCCAAACCTTGAGATAATTCAGGTTGGGTTTCTTTTTAGTCCAGAGTTCATAAGGGGTAACCTTGTTCCTTTTGTTGGGAACCCTATTTAACAAATAGCAAGCTGTTAACATAGCTTCACCCCAGAACCCTTGACTCAGTTCTGAATAGGACAACATGGAATTAACCATCTCCTTCAGCACCCTGTTTTTCCTTTCAGAAATACCATTTTGCTAAGGAGTATAAGGGGCAGTCGTTTCATGGATTATTCCAACAGACTGAAAGTACTGAGTATCCATGTACTCACCTCCCCTATCAGTCCTTAATCTTTTGATCAAAGACCCAAGTTGTAATTCAACTTCAGTTTTAAACATTTTGAATTTATCTAATGCTTCATCCTTGGTATGTAACAGATAGACATAACAAAATCTAGAAGCATCATCAATAAATGTCACAAAGTACTTCTTATTTCCCAAAGAAGGAGTGGCATGCAAATCACACAAGTCACTGTGAATAAGCTCCAAGATCTTAGTCTCACGACTAACACCCTGAAAGGGTTCTTGGTTATCTTAGTCAACATGCAAGTTTTACACTTTTCAGTGTCGATGTCAAAAGCAGGGATTAAACCATCCCTAGACATATCTTACATCCTTTTATAGTGAACATGGCCAAGTCTAGCATGCCAAAGGGTAGAGTCAGTCTGGTCATATGTGGTCACAAAAGCTGAAATAACACTATCAGTGGTAACATTAAGCCTGAACATTTGATTACATAAATAACCAAAACCAATAAAAACACCATTCTTAGAAAGAACAAATTTATCAGATTCAATAACTTGTTTATATCCATGATTATTCAAAACACTACTTGAAACCAAGTTCTTCCTTATATCAGGAACATGAATAACATTAAACAAAGTTAAAATCTTTACAGAACTAAACCTAAGATCTACACAACCATGACCATACACCAAGGCTGTTGACTCATTTCCCATGTGAAGAATAGAACCATCATTCAGTGACTCATAAGTCTTGAACCAGCTTCTATCTTTGCACACATGAACTGTTGCACCAGAGTTAACCCACCATGCAACATCATCATCCTGCACATAATTAGATTCAGATACATATGTAACATAATAAATCTGAAAAGACTTATTAAACATATTCTGACCTTTCAGTGAGTTGGAAGAACCACCACTCCCTGAACCATTAGTGCCTGATCCATTGGCTTTACCACCAACTTTAACACCTTTGCAGTCCCTTTTAATGTGACCAGTCTTGCCACATTTCCAACAAGTAGGAGTTGCCTTCTTGTTAAGATCTGCCTTTGTGTTATCATGATATTTGCGTTTGCCTTTGTTATCATTGTACCTGGTGGAGTTGTTATGCTCCACCATATTGACAACAGATGCACCAGTAGCATTGCTACCCTATGGCTTGTCATTATCCTGCACCTTGAGAGATTCCTCAATGTGCAGATGACTGCCCAACTCAACAAGAGTTAACTCCTCCTTCATATGTTTCAAGGTATGCTTGAAATCTTTCCATGAAGGAGGGAGTTTGTCAATGACACAAGAGACTTTGATAGCCTCATCCATGTTCATATGGTGTTGTGTAAACCTTCCAAGTATTCCAAGAAGTTCATTGTATTGTTCCATGACTGGTCTTGAATCAGTCATTTTGTAATTTGTGAAATTACTTACAAGAAACTTCTTACTTGATGCATCCTCAGCCATATATTTGGCATCCAAGGAATCCCACGGTTCTTTGGAAGATTCAAAGTTCTGATAAATATCAAACAGAGAATCAGACATACCATTGAGAATAAGACCTCTGCATATGTAGTCATCATTCTCCCATTTGCTCATTCTCCTGATCTGCTCCACAGTAGCATCATCCCCATCATCAGGAATAGGTGTAGTAAGCACATACACCACACTCATGCTTGACAGCAAGAAGTGCATCTTCTTCTGCCACATCCTAAAGTCCACCCCTTCAAACTTATCAAGCTTGGCAAAGTTTGAAGCCATATGTTTCATTGCAGCAGCAGCCATTGATTATCACAGAATAGTTTACTTTGATTGTTGGTGTCGTAAGCCCAGTAGCAGGGTTAGATAATCAATGTCAGCAGAAACAAATACTACTAGGTGGTTACCGGATATCACTTGGAATCGTGTGATCACTTTCCAAAGTAAACTATTCGACCCTAATGCCTGGGTTACACGAATATCTACTTGGGATAAGACCAAATGCAGTTATGGAATTAGGCACAATTCTATAACCCTTGCGCTAATAAGTGTTAATAGTTTTCTGTGTGTCTTTCATGTATAATCAGATCTCCTATTTATAGGAGATTACTCTCAGCCGTTCAAATGGAATTATGAGGATTAATCGGCCCATTAATCACCTCATAACTATCCCCATTATATCCGTTAGTGGTTACATGACCAATTAAACGTGGTCATTAAGCAGTTGTAACTGCCATTTAGCAATACTTTAACACTAGCAGTACTTTCATACCTCTAGCAATACTTTTATAGCACTTCAGTGGAAACACTGCTTATCAGTGGAAATACTGCTTATCAATGGAAACCACAAGCAGTACTTTCCACAAGCAGTACTTTCCACAAACCACTATAAGAGTCAGGGTGTTCATGGACCTTATGGGTGTACACTCCGTACCTCCTAACCCATTACAAGGTATGAACTAATCCCACAAGTGCACTAAATTTTCCAACAGTATTGAGGGTATTTCCCAACTATTAGGGATGTGCATGTTGCTGCTGAAAAAAAAAGTGGTGAATCGGATTATTATGGGATACTTGGTGTGAACCCATTAGCAGATGATGATACTATGAAGAAACATTATAGGAAACTAGCTTTATCACTTCATCCCGATAAGAACAAGTCCGTAGCTTTATCACTTTATCACTTCAAGCATGGAATCTGTTATCCGATAAAGACAAAAGATTGGCATATGATCATAAAAGGCATGCTCAATTTTTGAATCAGAGGGTTCCTCAGAACGTGTTTTCACGTGTGCATATACCTCCAACTCATAACGGTTTTCACAATGTCACGAAGAGTGCAGCTATGAGTATTATAATTCCAATAATAATTTAACTTTATGTTAATAATATAGGAGCTTTAATGAATTTTAATGCATTTATAGATGATTTTGGATGGAAAGAGGGTGGCTTGGATAACAGTAAAATTGGTTTGGGTTTAAACGGGTCATTATTTAGTACGGGTTATAACAGGCTGTGTTGGCTTAACCTACATTCTTTTTGTTCAATATTAAATATAATTATAAAAAATTCATCTGTCAATCATATTACAATGATAATATTATTATGTTGATGATAATTCGCATAAATGCTTTTAGAGTTTGCAAAACACTATCTCACATGTTTATGAGTTATCTCATATGACCCATTAAAGACACCAAATATATGTTTCTATAATATGACCCAACTTTATATCAAGAGGTGTTTGGGCCTGCTTATTTTCAAATTTATATTACTGTAATACATGGATTCAAATGCGCTTTATTCGGCACTAAGCCAACTGGATGCTCATGTATAGTTACTATGCTATATAGTTTAGGTCTTCAGGATAATAATGTTTTTGTTAGATTATAATTCATGAATGGATATTGTAGGGTGTGAACCTAAATATGTTGGAAGATACATAATCACCGACCCTGATTTGCTCAAGGCGGCAATGGATTCAGCTTGAAGAATATGTCTGATGATCGAGGCAAATCTGTCTCCAGGGACATCAATATGTGTTTGCCGACATGTAAAAAACAGACGAGTGCATGAAAATTGTATGTGTTGTGACTGGCAATTTTCTTGCAGCCAAGGTTAGCTTTCTCTTTCTCAATTTCATACAGTAATATAAAGCAATATTCGTCACTCTATTATATATTATGTCTACCAGAAAAGAGGAGTTGTTGACGGCACTGATTATGGAGCAACAGGTGAAGTGAAGAAACTTGATATTGATCGCATCCGTGACAAGGTGGATAACGAATCAATCGTAATCTTGAGCTACCTTGGATATTCCAGCTCTAAAGGTGTACTGAATTGCAAGTATGCTATATATTATGTGGATTTAGTGATTTACTAATAGGTATCCTTTGTTACTGTTTGACATGATCTAATCGAATACAATATAAAAATATCATAGGCGCTCCCCCATAAGTTTTGTGATCCTATAAATACAACATACATTCAGCCTACTTAGTCTTGAGGTAATAAAGAAACCATATGTGTATCTTATTCTATAATTAACCAATGTATGTGTTATTTAGTTGCAAGTTGTAACTGTATGTCAGTGTTTTGGATATTATACATATCTTCGAGTTCACACACCAGCAAATGGGTTCATATTAAAGCTTTTGGGTGAATAAATAGTCTTGAAAGATTTCCATAAGTTTACCATTCCCCTAAACACGCAAAAAGAGAGTAGTAACTGTTACATTGTGCCAAAGACAACCAATAAAGAAACTCTTATTTTGTTCTCATACTTTTCATTTTTCTTTTCACTGTTTATCTCTATTAGTTTATATATGCACTTTTTTAAATATGAATTTGGGGTGTTACTACTTAACTAATCATCTTCTAATGGTATGGATCAGGTAAGAATAAGAAACAACTTAACAAGCAAATAAAGAATCCGTAATGGCATAACATATATGCTGCGACCTATGGTGATATTTCCATCAAGCAACTTCAATCAATGATGGATACTGGACGTGAATGGAAAGCGGTTAGTTTATTATCATAAGGCTTGATAGATCGTCCAATGTTAGTTAGAGGATAAGTGCAAGTAATTTGTCGTTTTGGTAAAATGGCATTTTTGACCGTAAGAGAGGGTGGGTATACAGTCGAGTGTGTGTTGAGAGCTGATTCTAATCATGTCGGGTTAGTGATCAAATGCTTAATTATGCTATTGGCATTAGTAGAGAGTCCTTCGTTTATGTCAAAGGAATTGTTCAATTTCCTACTGAGCCAATTACCAGCGCATCTCAACAGGTGAATACAAGCTCTTTTAGTACTATTCTTGGTCTAAGTGGTGCCACAAGGTAATTCTCACTGGCCAATATATAGAGGTATACATTAAAGCCTTTTCGGGCCTCAATCACCAATCTTTACTTTGATGACAAATTATATCCACATCAAAAACAGTCTAAAGAGTGGTCTAAGAGATTCAGACAATATGTCACGAATCTTCTTGCCTCTCAGGACCCACACATCAAGGTCGAAAAGTTCCACCTTAGTTGCACTCATTCTTTACGATTACCCTCCTTCTTTCGCTATAGCAAATTATGTCAACGATAATTATAAGACATGCCCGCCCATTGGGCGGGCTTCGAATACTAGTATATATAAATATATATATATATATATATATATATATATATATATATATATATATATATATATATATATATATATATATATATATATATATCGTCAAATTCCAATATTAATCTCATATCGTTATTTGTTTCGAGTCCACAAGAACGAGTCATGACTTCTCGGCTTTTAATCAATCAATAGTCCAAACCATACTAATGTCCATGTTACGGCTTTGTCGGAGTCAACTATTGACTAAAAAGTCAAAGTAACACCGACGTAGCTCAAAGTTGACAATATATATATCAAGTCCAATTAAAAGTCATAATAGCGCAATTCAGTCCCAAACCAACTCAATTCAATCTCGCCAACCAATCAATGAACCAAATATGCCCGAAACCAATGTTATGACCCTAATGGACATGACACGGTCACGGTTAAGACCACGTGAACCAAACAAGCTCTAGAAGCTTTTTGGCTCCACGCGTCTCATCCAAACCTCAACTATATCAACCAACAAGCTACCAAAACGACCCGACCCGGACCCTTGGTCCATGTGGGTCACGTACACCACCCAAACACAACCCAACGTGGGTGTGGTGGCTCGTACGCCCCATGCTCACATCCAAATACCTCCCAAATCAATACCACAACATCCAAATACAATCAATCAAGCTCCAATCATCAACCAAACACAAAACCCATAATCTATTCTAACCAAAAATATGAAACTAGACCTA
Organism: Chrysanthemum seticuspe; assembly: GCA_019973895.1. Taxonomy (NCBI): domain Eukaryota; kingdom Viridiplantae; phylum Streptophyta; class Magnoliopsida; order Asterales; family Asteraceae; genus Chrysanthemum; species Chrysanthemum seticuspe. The sequence goes on along the minus strand of BPTQ01000009.1, from coordinate 23,054,524 downwards.
AAATGCATAAACCCATCAAATTGATATACCACATGCTTACCAAACACTAACTACTTGTTTATTTAGATGTTAATTAGACTTAATTCCATGTTTCACCGAAAAGCCCTAAAAATTATCATAAGGTCGAAACCCTAATTAACCCATACGTGGGTTTTTATAGCTTAAACAAGCTCTACCCATGTTCCATTTACCTTATTCAAGCACGAATTGCAAAACCCACTTGAAACCATAAAAATCCGAATCTTAATCTTTAGATTTGAAGGTGTTAATGGAGGTTTTAGTGAGAGTATTATATATGGATAGAAAGAGGGAAAGAATATCTACAAGATAGTGGTGGAGGTGAGATACCACTTGCCAGAATTTGGCCGGATAGGGGGCGGCCAATGGTGGTCGTGGTGGCTAGAGTTTTTATTTTTTTAAAGAGAGAGAGAGTAGAGAGAGAAAGTAATGTGTATGTGTATTTTAGAGAGAGAAAATGGAAGTAAAAATGAGGGTGAGTGAGGGTATTTATATTTTGGAAGGAGGGACTAAATAATATAAGAGAAGGAGGGGAGGGGGCGCCGACCTAAGCAAAGGAGAGGGGCCGTGGTTGCCATTTTTTTGTAAAACGTCCCGTTTACCCATTCCCGAGCTCATATATTGTCCCCCGAGTGTCTCACAACATTCATTCAACTTTCTAACATCGTTATTTATGTTTTTCCACGAGTTTTGACTATTTATTTGTCAATTTTTGAGTTACGGTCTAAAAGTTACAACATTTCTCGTTTTAGGCTTTTCTAGTACCGAATCTAATAGTGCCTACCAAATATAGTTAAAACTCATACGATAACTCATTTAATAGTGAAATAATCCGTAAAAACCAATAGACGATATAAAATCAAGTCATGGTTTATAAAAAATAGCGATAAAGGCAAAGCTCGGTTTAGTTTAACGTAATGCGATTACCTAAAATAGACTCCTTAAATTGCCAGTTGTCACAACCTCCCAGCCTCAGAGGAAACCCGTCACGGGTTTCACTCCGGGTTGCTTGGTGTCATAAAAAGTTTAGGATACTTCCTACGGAAAACGTCCTCACGTTCCCAAGTGAACTCCGGTCCCTATCGGGAGTTCCAACGAACTTTGATAATCGGAATTCGGCTATTCTTCAGCCTTTTAATCTCACGGTCCATAATCTCAATCGGTTCCTCAAAAAAATTCATTTCTCATCAATACGAATATCTCTTAAGGGAACAACTATGTTTTCCTCCGAAAGACATTATTAAGATTACTAACATGAAAGACATTGTGTACACTGCTCAATTCCGATGGTAGCTCCAGGCGGTATGCTACCGGTCCGATTCTTTCCAGGATTGGAAAAGGACCAATATATCGGGGATTGATTTTTCCACGCTTTCCAAAATGAATCACTCCTTTCCAAGGAGAAACTTTCAACATAACACGATCTCCTACCTGAAATTCTAAAGGTTTACGTCTCCTATCGGCATAACTCTTTTTTCTATCACGAGCAGTTTGCAATCGGTTACGAATCTGAACTATCTTATCAGTGGTTTCTAGGACAAGTTCGGGACATGTAAGTTGACTCTCGCCAACTTCATCTCAACAAACAGGAGAACGACATTTTCGGCCATACAGTGCCTCAAATGGAGCAGTGATAACGCTCAGATTGTACATGTTTTTAGTAGCGTTATGTGTGCTTTTGTATATATTATTTGGTTATATTTGTGTGATTTCAGTGCTTAATCACATCAAAAGATGTTTGTCTAGTGTTTATAACCAAGTGCGGGGAAATGGAAGGAAAAGTAAAGTAATGTTCAACAAATAGAAGATTCCCGTTTCAGTGAAGCATGTCAAGCACAAATCAGTATCTCAAGTACCTTTGAAGACCATAGTGATCGAAGAACCAAGTTCTAAAAGACAAAGAAGTAAAGATCAAGTTTCTGTAATTCAGAGAATCCAACCGGATCAGTTGCGAGTGCAACCGGATCGGTTGGAAAATGACCATAAAGTGCCAAAACGCCATCACCAACCGTTCGGTCGCCACCCGCAACCGGAAACGGTTGGCCCATTTGTCGAAGACCAACCAGATCGGTTGGTCATGTAACCGATCCGGTTGGAGGACATGTATCTGCCAAATCTTCATCACCAAGTTTCCCCTTTGCATCCAAACGATTCTAGGTCCTTCTCTTGGTATATTCTAGTCCCTTCCTTACTCCTTGGAGGCAAAGTTCAGCAATTAGTACCCTAGGCTTTGGAACTAGTATAAATAGAGGCCTTTTGTGAGCATATGAGACACACACTTCAATACAACTCTCTCTACTCATCAAACAAAGCTCTTAAGCTCTCAAATTCGTCCTTAGAAGTCCAGGAAAGTTTCGAGTTCCAGAAGTTCCACATTTGGACGCCAAATCACCAAGAAGTCTTCCCAAATACTTTGGGAATCATTACTTCACCATTTGTAATCTTATTCCAAGCATTGTAAGACTTTTAATCATGTTTTCTAATGTTCAAAGTTCTGAGTTTATGTTCACGTTTGCTATGAGTGGCTAGTTTCTTTATACACTTGCTTAAATGATGTTGATTATCATATGATTAGTTAGTGATTGTGTTAACATGTTTTAATTCAATTTCAAGTTGATTCTAAGATCCAATTGTGCCAAAGTTTCATAATGACATTAGTTAATCAAGTTTGACTAGTTGATAGTAATCGTAGAGGTCGAAAGAACTTATTGTTATTCAACTAGTTATAATCATTTTGTCTATGGATGATTGTTTTTACCCATTATTCTTGATTAAACAAAGGAACTAAGGTGTGGTTGTAATAAAAACACTTTTTGATTATCAAATTGGATTGGTTGGAAACATCTAAAAGGTCGTAAGATTAGTTGTTGAGAATTAATTGTAGCCTTTTGTCTATGATCGGTTACCTTTTGTATTGACCATTTCTTAAGAAATTTGATGAAACAAGTGGATGTTTTTGTGTTTAAGTTTATGCAAGTAAACTTATGAAACTTGAATTGATCTTGAATTGATTGGTTAAATGTAACGCTTGTTTTTATGAACTAAAATCTTGACGAAGGTTTAACTTGTAAGAACAATAGATTAGTACACCAACTAATTATCATAACCAATATGTTAAGAGGTTAATACAATCACATTAATCTAGGATATGAAACTAGTTTAAGCAAGTGTAGTTTTTAATCATCTGAATTTCATTATATCTATTTGCTTTGTTATATGTTTCGGATAGACTCTGTTGATTCAAACTTGTAGTTAGATTCACTCAAATCCTTGCGAACGATCTCGACCTACCTTCATAATCTTGCCATAACGGACGAGTATACTTGCTCGTATGTGTTATTGGTAATATTGGTAATTCACCTTTTATAAATTTAAAACTTGTACACACGTAGCACATCAAGTTTTTGGCGCCGCTGCCGGGGATTTGATTGTGTTTCAGTAAGTTTTGAATCCCCATCAGTCGATTCACTCCAAAATTTTTCTCTCAGAAGCTTCAACCGATCCGGTTGCCCTTCAACCGAACCAGTTACGTTTTTAACTCACCCAAACTGATCTAACAGATCAGTCGCAACCCGTAACCGATCTGGTTACCCTTTCTGTCCCAGAAAACTGTTTTCGTTGTTTGTCTGTGTGGTTAGATATTGCCTGGATTCTCTAGGGCATTGTATGAAAACTCGTGCAGCGGAAATAGAACCAATTACACCTCTTACCAATCCCGAACGTTTGATTTGAAGAAGAAGAAGAACACCTTTCATACCATTGGAAAATCATGTACCAAGAGTACCAAACCCACCATTTGATAATCTCGTAGAAGCCAAAGTTGTTGACAACCCTTTCACCAATTTACCTTTTCCCATGGCGGACGATCAACCCATGTGGGGGACCAACCGAGCCGTAGCACCAACCCCCGGAAGTGCTATTGTTGCTGTCAACCTTGGTGACAACTTCACCGTGAAGGGTCATCATCTTTCCATGATCAAAGACCGGCAATTCGATGGCCGTGCGCGGGCCGATCCGCATAAGCACATTGCCGAATTCATCGAAATTTGCGGCATGTTCCGTTATGGGTACATCGATGTCAATGCCATCAAACTCAAGCTTTTTCCATCATCACTCGCCGGAGATGCTAAAGTATGGTACAATGAATTAACCCCAGGAATTATCAATACTTGGGATGAGATGAGGCAAGCCTTTGTACGCCGATTCTTTCCACCTGCCATGTTTGATCGATTAATGGGAGAAATTCGTGCTTTCACACAAAATCCAAACGAATCACTTGTCGAAGCTTGGCTTCGGATGAAAGATTTGCTTCGTAGTTTTCATGGACATGGACTATCCAAAGGAACCATTATCCAAATCTTTTACCATGGACTAGATGAAATCTCTCAAGGCATCCTTGATGCTGGAGGAATTTTTTTCTATAAGACTCCCAACAATGCACACCAATTGCTCGAAGATCGAGTACTTCTCAAACTCGATTGGTCCAAAGATTCCAAAACCAAACCTCTCCGAAAAACCGTTGCTTTTGTCGAAAACACCGATACCTCAAAACTCATGGAGAAAATGGAAGCCTTAACCTCAAAAATCGACTCGCAATACAAAGATTTCAAGGATGAAATGAAGGAAAAGCGAGACGGATGCAACAATTGTGGAGGAAATCATTCATTGTCCGAGTGCGATAAGCCTATGGGTGGACCTAACGAAGGAGAAGCGAATTACGCCCAAGGAGGATACCGTGGAGGAGGATATCGTAGTAACTATTACAGTCAAAATTCTGGAAATTGGCAAGATCGCCGACCAAGGGATGACAACCGTGATTCTCAACCACGAACTGACAATCCCCCACCACAAAACCCCGAAAAAAAGATGGAAGAAACCGAATTCAAGAAAACCATGAGAGAATTCGTGGCTAATCAAAAATCTGCAAATGATTTTATCAAAAATCAATTTTTCAATCTCAAAGCCAAAGTTGAGCAAGGACAGAAAAATCATCAAGCATCTATCCAAGATCTTGAAAACAAGTTTGGCAGATTTTCTGACCAACATTCCTCTCGACCATCTGGTTCGTTGCCAAGTAACACCCAATCCAACCCAAAACCATCAAATGATAAGATGTACCGTCCACCACAAACAAGAAATGAGCATATCAATGCTGTCTTCACAAGAAGTGGTCTCTCGTACGATCCACCACCAAATCCTAATGAAAATACTCCTATCACCAATGATAGTGAGGATGAAGCTGAGGAAAACAACACAACTCAACCCACCAAAAAGAAAACCACCCCATCTGTCAAGGCGTGTACACCAAAAATTCCTTATCCTCAACGCCTGAAGAAAGAAAAAATGGAAGAGCGTTATAAGAAGTTCATTGAAATAATCAAAGAGGTTAGACTCAATGTTCCTCTCATTGATGTCTTAGCCGGAATGCCCAATTACGGGAAATTCTTGAAAGAACTTCTTAATAACAAAAGCAAGCTAGAGCAAATATCAGCTACTTTCCTCAACGAAGAATGCTCAGCTATTGTCTAAAACAAGATCCCACCAAAGCTCGGAGACCTTGGGAGCTGTCTTATTCCATGTACTTTCGGGAATAATATTAAATGCGATGCTTTAGCCGATCTTGGCGCGAGTATCAATTTGATGCCTTATTCGTTGTATTCCAAGTTGTGCAACAACAACCTAAAACCAACAAAAATGAGCATTTGATTGGCAAATCATTCTTATCAATATCCTGTGGGTATTGCCGAGAATATGCTTGTTCAAGTCGGTAAATTCATTTTTCCCGTGGACTTTGTAATCTTAGAAATGGAAGAAGATAGTAAAGTCCCACTCATCTTAGGAAGACCTTTCCTAAATACCGCTGATGCAATCATCAAAGTGAAAGGAAAAGAACTCAACCTTGGAGTTGGAGAAGATCGAATCACCTTTCTAATCGATAAAGCGATGCGCTATCCACATTCCAGTGATGACATTTGTTTCAACATCGATGTTATTGATGAAGTCACTGACGAAGAATTGGACGCATTACTTAACGAATCAGATCCATTCATGACTACTTCTGAAAAAATCAATGAAACAGACTTTGACAAAGAGTTTGATGATTTCATGAAAGTAGAGTTCGAAGGAGATAACTCGGAAGAAGAAGAAATGAAGGAAGAGGAAGAAAACTTTGAAGAAATAACTTTCAATGATGAGATGCGAATTAAATCCTCTATCGAAGAACCACCCACAGATCTAGAACTCAAACCTCTCCCTGATCATCTTGAATATGCTTACTTGGAGGAAAACTCACTTCTCCCAGTAGTCATATCTTCATTGCTCGAGGACAATGAGAAAAAAAGTTTAGTTTCTGTCCTCAAAAATCACAAACAAGCTTCCGCTTGGAAAACATCTGATATCCCAGGAATTAGTCCCAATTTCTGCAAAGACAAAATCAATTTCGAAGAAGGGATTAAACCTGTGGTAGAACGTCAACGTCGACTCAATCCCAACATGAAAGAAGTTGTTAAAAAGGAAATCATAAAACTTCTCGATGCTGGTATCATTTACCCAATTGAGGATAGTCCTTGGGTAAGTCCCGTTCACTGTGTTCCCAAGAAAGGAGGAATGACGGTTGTGACTAATGAACGGAATGAACTAGTTCCAACTAGAACTGTCACTGGCTGGCGCGTTTGTATTGACTATCAGAAATTAAACAAAGCCACCAGAAAAGATCACTTTCGACTCCCGTTCATGGATCAAATGCTTGAAAGACTAGCATGAAATAAATTCTTTTGTTTCCTCGATGGATTTTCAGGATATTTCCAAATTCCAATCGATCCTAACGATCAAGAAAATACCACTTTCACTTGTCCTTTTGGAACCTACGCATATCGGCGTATGCCTTTTGGTCTTTGCAATGCACCTAAGACTTTTCAAAGGTGTATGATAGCCATATTCCAAGACATGCTAGAAACTTCCATGGATGACTTTTCAGTCTTCGGAGACTCATTTGAAGCTTGTCTTTCTAATCTTGATAAAATGCTCAAAAGATGCGAAGCTGCACATCTTGTCCTTAACTGGGAAAAATGTCACTTCATGGTAACCGAAGGAATTGTGCTTGGCCACCAAAATCTCCAGTGCAGGAATGGAAGTAGACAAAGCAAAAGTCGACATTATCTCAAAACTTCCACCATAAACTAACGTCAAAGCCGTTAGAAGTTTTCTAGGACATGTCGGTTTTTACCGCCGCCTTATCAAAGATTTTTCAAAAATATCTTGTCCGATGACAAAACTTCTTGAGAAAGAATATATCTTTGACTTCAATGCTGATTGCATAAAAGCTTTTGAAACATTGAAATCTCAACTAACTAGTGCTCCGATCATGGTTTCACCTAATTGGTCACTACCTTTCGAGCTTATGTGCGACGCAAGCGATTTTGCTGTTGGAGCCGTCTTAGGCCAACGTGAAGGAAAACACTTTCGACCCATATATTTTGCTAGAAAGACAGTGAATAGTGCTCAGCAAAATTATACCATCACTGAAAAGGAATTACTGGCCGTAGTTTTCGCATTCGACAAATTCCGATCCTACCTTGTGCTCTCAAAAAACAGTCGTTTTCACCGATCATTCAGCACTCAAATATCTGTTCACCAAGAAAGATGCTAAACCGCGTCTTATTCGATGGATTCTACTACTTCAAGAACTTGACATCGAAATCAAAGATAAGAAAGGAGCAGAAAATCTTGCTGCTGATCACTTCCCCGATCTTGAGGAGTTAAAGGAAGAAGAAATCGATGATTACTTCCCCAATGAAACTCTCATGACCATCGATGGAACTGACGATCCTTGGTTTGCTGACTTTGCAAACTATCTCGCTGGAGGAATTCTCATAAAAGGTTTAACTCATGCTCAAAGGAGCAAATTCTTTTCAGAACTGAAATACTATTTTTGGGAAGAGCCATATCTTTTCAAAATGTGTCCTGAAGGAATGATCCGACGATGTGTTTCTGGTTCCGAAACCCATAAGATTCTTGACGAATGTCATCATGGCCCAACTGGGGGACATTATGGTCCTTCCACCAAAGCTAAAAAGGTTTTTTATGTTGGATTCTATTGGCCAACAATATTCAAAGAAGCACATACACTTGTTCAAAATTGTGACGCTTGCCAAAGAACCACAAATCTTTCACGAAGAGATGAAATGCCATTAACAAGCATCCAAGTGTGTGAAATATTTGATATTTGGGGAATTGATTTCATGGGACCTTTTCCTAAATCCCACAAATTCGAATACATTCTCGTTGCTATAGATTATGTGTCCAAATGGGCAGAAGCTGAAGCTTTACCAACGAACGATGCTCGTGTCGTCGTTAATTTCTTCAACAAGCTTTTCGCTCGTTATGGAATTCCCAAGGCCTTGATAAGCGATCGAGGAACCCATTTTTGTAACCAGCAAATGGAGAAAACCATGAAAAGATCTGGAGTTCATCATCGATTCGCGACTGCCTATCATCCACAAACCAGTGGGCAAGTTGAAAACACCAACAGAGCTCTCAAAAGAATACTCGAGAAAACAGTGAAGGACAATCCTTCAGTGTTGGCAAAGAAACTTGACGATGCTCTGTAGGCGTTTCGTACGGCTTATAAAACTCCAATTGGCACAACCCCGTACAGACTCCTGTATGGAAAGACTTGTCATTTGCCATTTGAAGTTGAACATCGTGCTTACTGGGCTCTCAGAAACTGTAACACCGATCTCAAAATAGCTGGAGAAAAGAGATTCTTACAATTACACGAATCGATGAATTAGGAGTCCGAGCTTACGAAAATTCCAAATTGTATAAAGCTAGAACAAAAGCTTATCATGACAAAAAGCTAATAGTTCGAAAAGAATTCAAAGCCGGAGATAAAGTTCTGCTTTTCAACATGAAATACAAATTCAAAGCTCCTAAATTACAACCAAGATGGTTTGGACCATATATCGTTAAACATGGATATCCATTCGGGTATGTCGAACTTTATGACAAACAGGGTGGAAGTTTCATTGTTAATGGGCACCGAATCAAGTTATATTATGAAAAGGAGCAAATGAATGAAGTTTCAGTTGCAACAGTTTCCCCCGAAAATGAATTCGAAACCATCACCTTTGTAGCACCTTTTCCAGGAAGAATCCCACAAATTGTTCCTTGGAAACCATCTGCTGAGTTCGTCTGGGACGATATTGAAGCTACTGGTGAAGAATTCATGTATATCCCCGAACTTTTCAAAATTTTCAAGGCTGCTTCTGTGGCCAAGTGAATTCGGGAAGATTCGAGTCAGGCTGATGACTCGGTAATAAAACAAGCGCTTCTCGGGAGGCAACCAGTGTGTTTCCGATTTGATTTTCTGTGGTCACGCCCCAAAGTTTAAACCTTTGGTTGAACTTAAGTGTGGGGGGGGGGGGTTCCACCTCTTAATAAAACTTTTTGTTTGTTTATAAGATTTTGTGCAGGTAATGATTTCTCCAGTGGATGCTAGGAATAAAGAGAATTTAAGCTGATAAACTCATTGGAATATCTAGTTTCATCTCTATTTTCCCTATTTCTATACTTTGAAGTTCGTTTTTCACATTGAGAGTGTGGGGGGGTGAATAGGATAAATTAGAGTTTTTATGCTTAAAATCAAAATTTTGTTTGCCCTTATGATCTAGTCATTTTTCACGCTTCTAGGATTATTTATTAGAATAACTGGATCAAACCACTGGTAAAACTGGTAATATTTGAAAACTTTGAGATGTGTTCCGATTACTGTTGCAATCCATTCTTGGATCGATAAACATTTGCTAACACATATTATATCCCTTTCCACTAAATTGTGAGGATTTGAGCCTGTTCTATAAGAAGCATACATCTTTTATGCTTGGATCTTTTGCTATGAGTGTGCTGGTGATTTTATTTATTCTAGAAATTGTACTTGTAAATCATTACCAGACCACAATGAGATCGCATTCGTGCGATATAAGTGAATTCATGTGATAAAGAGGCACCTTAGGATTTAACCCAAATGGCCTTCCATTTTTCATATCATGCTATATTGGCTAGCCACATCGGTTAGTTAACCACCCACATGGACCCATTTGTAGTGCTCATTTTTAGCACTAGATACCCCTAGTTACACCCTCTGAGCCATCCTTTTCATTTTTGCTTCACCCAGAAAATACAAAAAGATTTTACACTTTAAACCTTAGCCTAACCCTTATCAATGTCTAAACGGTTGGTTGCTAGTCACCTGGAAAGTGAAGATTGTTCAAATGATTATGAGTACCACATCTTGTGAGATTGATTGAGCCATATTATGTTTCAAAAAAAAATTGAAAGTATGGATATATTAGCCAATGTGCTATGTTCGAAGAAAAATTGTCATGGCAAAGCAAAGCAAAAAGCTGTGGAAAGCCGAAAAGAAGAAAATGAAGCTATAATCATTTATTGGTTCGCGGATTGTTTGGTAGCTAGCAACACGGGTATTAGAATTGATTTTATTTTTATTTTAACACCAATTTCATAAACACTCTCATGCCTTATCCATACCCTTAACCCGAAGCCATATCATTATAACCCGAATAAAAGTCCTCTTTAGATGTTTTTACTTGGTTCTCATGCCACGTCGGTGGAGTTTTGTTTCTTGTACAAGCTTATGGTAATAATCTAATCATGACTGAGCAATGAGTGTGATTTTTCTTGTTACTCTACTAAATGAGTGATTGAGTGAATTATATTTCGTGAGGTGTTTTGAAATGTTAATCATGCAAGAAAATCATTGGATATTGTCAAACATCTTGAATGTTTCACCTTTAAAAGCATAATTGATGAATCTTCTCTCGTACTCGTACTTGGTAGATTTGCATCACATTTTTCATAATCACGATCTTGTACCAGTGGATGTTTTTCCTAGATTTGCTTGAGGGCAAGCAAAGTTTAAGTGTGGGGGAATTTGATAACGCTCAGATTGTACATGTTTTTAGTAGCGTTATGTGTGCTTTTGTATATGTTATTTGGTTATATTTGCGTGATTTCAGTGCTTAATCGCATCAAAAGATGTTTATCTAGTGTTTATAACCAAGTGCAGGGAAATGGAAGGAAAAGTAAAGTAATGTTCAACAAATAGAAGATACCCGTTTCAGTGAAGCATGTCAAGCACAAATCAGTATCTCAAGTACCTTTGAAGACCATAGTGATCGAAGAACCAAGTTCTACAAGAAAAAGAAGTAAAGATCAAGTTTCTGTAATTCAGAGAATCCAACCGGATCGGTTGGAAAATGACCATAAAGTGCCAAAACGCCATCACCAACCATTCGGTCGCCACCGCAACCGGAAACGGTTGGCCATTTGTAGAAGACCAACCGGATCGGTTGGTCATGTAACCGATCCGGTTGGAGGACCTGTATCTACCAAATCTTCATCACTAAGTTTCCTCTTTGCATCCAAATGATTCTAGGTCCTTCTTTTGGTGTATTCTAGTCCCTTCCTTACTCCTTGGAGGCCAAGTTCAACAATTAATACCCTAGGCTTTGGAACTAGTATAAATAGAGGCCTTTTGTGAGCATATGAGACACACACTTCAATACAACTCTCTCTACTCATCAAACAAAGCTCTTAAGCTCTCAAATTCGTCCTTAGAAGTCCAGGAAAGTTTGGAGTTCCAGAAGTTCCACATTTGAAGGCCAAATCACCAAGAAGTCTTCCCAAATACTTTGGGAATCATTACTTCACCATTTGTAATCTTATTCCAAGCATTGTAAGACTTTTAATCATGTTTTCTAATGTTCAAAGTTCTGAGTTTATGTTCATGTTTGCTATGAGTGGCTAGTTTCTTTATACACTTGCTTAAATGATGTTGATTATCATATGATTAGTTAGTGATTGTGTTAACATGTTTTAATTCAATTTCAAGTTGATTCTAAGATCCAATTGTGCCAAAGTTTCATAGTGACATTTGTTAATCAATTTTGACTAGTTGATAGTAATCGTAGAGGTCGAAAGAACTTATTATTATTCAACTAGTTATAATCATTTTGTCTATGGATGATTGTTTTTACCCATTATTCTTGATTAAACAAAGGAACTAAGGTGTGGTTGTAATAAAAACACTTTTTAATTATCAAATTGGATTGGTTGGAAACATCTAAAAGGTCGTAAGATTAGTTGTTGAGAATTAATTGTAGCCTTTTGTCTATGATCGGTTACCTTTTGTATTGACCATTTCTTAAGCAATTTGATGAAACAAGTGGATGTTTTTGTGTTTAAGTTTATGCAAGTAAACTTATGAAACTTGAATTGATCTTGAATTGATTGGTTAAACGTAATGCTTGTTTTTATGGACTAAAATCTTGACGAAGGTTTAACTTGTAAGAACAATAGATTAGTACACCAACTAATTATCATAACCAACATGTTAAGAGGTTAACACAATCACATTAATCTAGGAAATGAAACTAGTTTAAGCAAGTGTAGTTTTTAATCATCTGAATTTCATTATATCTATTTGCTTTGTTATATGTTTCGGATAGACTCTGTTGATTCAAACTTGTGCTTAGATTCACTCAAATTCCTGCGAACGATCTCGACTTACCTTCATAATCTTGCTATAACGGACGAGTATACTTGCTCGTATGTGTTATTGGTAATATTGGTAATTCACCTTTTATAAATTTAAAACTTGTACACACGTAGCACATCAAGCGGCCTTAATGCTAGAATGATAACTATTGTTGTAAGAGAATTTGGCCAAAGGGAGGTGTCTCTCCCAGCCTTTGCCGAAATCAATAACACAGGCTCTAAACATGTCCTCTAAAGTCTGAATGGTTCTCTCGCTCTGACCATCGGTCTGAGGGTGGTAAGAAGTGCTCATATCCAAGTTTGTTCCTAATGTTGTCTGTAATGATCTCCAAAAGTGGGATGTAAAACGGCTATCCCTATCGGAAATGATAGATATCGGTACTCCATGACGCGATACTACCTCCTTAAGATACAATCGAGCAAGCTTATCGAGACTATCGGTTTCACTAATGGCTAAAAAGTGAGCAGACTTAGTTAAACGATCAACTATTACCCAGATAGCGTCATTGTCGCTAACTGTTCTCGGTAATTTAGTGATAAAGTCCCGCTCCCATTTCCATTCTAGGAGTTCGGGTTGAACTAAGAGTGTAACAATTCGCATTTTCGGATTTTAACTATTCATCCTCAGATATTTACTATTCACCATTACTATTTATTTTTACTATTCATCTTATTTTGGGTCATTATTTAAACTCAAACTTTTTCCAAAAAAATTACTATTCATGGGTTACTATTCACGAGTTACTATTCATTGTATTTTTTATTATTTACTAATTTCGCCTAAATTGAACAAGTAAATACTTTTACACGATTTCCATGCATAAACAATGTACTTTGTACTCCTAATATATAAATATCTAGTTACTATTTATAAATATCTAGATATTTTCAAAAATATCTAAACACTATTCATCAAAATATTTAAACACTATTCATCAAAATATCTAGATATTTTCCTTATAAATAGAAAGAAAACTAGTTCATTTTATTTCACAGAAAAACACACAAAACCCCCTCCTCCTCCTTGATGCCGCCACCCTCAACCCTCGATACTTGATTTTCAGGCTCCGAGTTATACACATAAGTTGAAGGCATAAGTATTCTCTACGTAAAAATTAAGTTTATTTTGTATTTCCGCGGTTGGATTAAGAGCTACACAATGGTGGATAGGAGCTGTGGTTCTCAGAAATTTCTTGAAACTTTGGCAATGATAGAACGGCTAATTCTAAGGATGGGTTTTTATTATGGGAGCAATTAGGATAGTTTTGGGGTTGATATGAGGTGATTTAGAGGTTTTTATAGTTTTAGAAATGGATTTTTGAATTTAGATGCGGAAGCGCTGCCCAATTTGCTAGTATCACTCATCAGTTATTATCAGGTGAGTTCATGGCCCCTCTTTTAAATGGTTTGAACTATCTTTGGGGGAGATACATGCTTTTAACTCCTTTTATAACAATCATGATTATTTGTAAACTATATGTTGTATCTGAACTAAATGTTTATTTATACTAAGTAACAGTATTGTCATACTTAGAGTTTCGATATCATGGATCATTAAGCACTATGCGTAGTGAGCACGAATATTATCGTTAGATTTATTGGGATTAATGTAACTATTAAGTTGACTCAGTTAGAGGAAACAAACGCAACAAATATTTGAGAACACTAGGTATAAGAGCAGATTACCTACTAGACTATGATTGCAACAATTATTCCAATTTCTATTAGTATGAGATTTATATTTTGGTTTCATAAAGATAGTGCAATAACAAACGATTTCCAACGCTTTGGGTGTATAACAACGTAACCTAGACACAAAACAATTGGTGGCCCCCTACCGGGTAGATTGTCGAGGTTATCGAAATCTACAAAATGGGATGATTTCATGTACGTGGTGCAAGTTATGTGATCTAATGGATTTAGTGTAAATCTCGAAGCTAATAGAATTGGTATAATATCAAACCAATGGACTTGGTACAATTGTGAACAAACCAGTAACAGAAATTTAAGGTTTCGATGTCAAGAACTAAGAGCAACAAAAACACTACCAACATGTGATATTGTATTTAGTACAATAGTCATACACTTGGAATCCTAGAAAACTACAATTACTATTTATTGATACTAGTAACGATGATTTTTACAAGGTCTTCACATTATTTTTTTATAAACTCTATGAACTCACTCAACCTTTGTGTTGACACTTTTAAGCATGTATTTTAGGTCTATATTGTACGAGGCTGGCACGAAGGAGCACGGATACTCAAGAAGGCTATAAATTTTATTATCATTCGAAAAACCATTTAATGTATTTTGTAAACCATGAAACTACTGGGACCTCATTTTTGTAAACTCTGATATTTATATAAATCGAATGATAAATCTTTTAAAACGACTCCATTAGATTTCGTTTTCTATTGTTATGACTGTTGTGCCATGAAGTAACACCCAGTTTGAATTTCGCTGCGTATCACGAAATTGGGGTGTTACAGATTGGTATCAGAGCCATAGTTATAGAGAAACAAGTCTAAATTGAGACTTAAACTATAACTACTTTTAGAAAGAAAAAAACATTTTATAGCCTTCCGTTCTCCGTGCCTTCCATCCTCCAGACGATTATGTGACGTTTAGGCATTTTAAGCTATACGAACATAATAGTGCATTAAGATATAATACACACTGAATTCCGAGACGGAATTCCCTTAAGGGGTAGAGACTGTAACAATTCATATTTTTGGGTTTTAACTATTCATCCTCAGATATTTACTATTCACCATTAGTATTCATTTCACTATTTATTTTTACTATTCATCATATTTTAAGTCATTATTTAAACTCAAACTTTTTCCAAAAAAATTACTATTCACAAATTACTATTCATGAGTTACTATTCATCGTATTTTTTAGAGTTAACTACATTTTTGGTCCTTGTGGTTGTACCTGGATTTCACTTTTGGTCCATTTGTTCAAAAAGTTGCGATTTTAGTCCAAAATGCATAGTTTGGTTCCACTTTCAGTCCAATTCCGTTGATTCCGTTACCAAAGTGTGTCACGTGAGAAACACATGAGGGATTGATTAATTTATTATAATTACACAAGGGTATCTTCGTCCTTTAACTTTCCCCTCTAAATGAAAGTGTATAACTACTTGAAAAGTCAACGAAACTATCATTTCACTTGTCATCCTCATAGTTGAACGAACTGAAAAAAAACCCTAATTGCAAGCTGAGAAGAACCCTAAATGTTGCTTTGCCAATGGGTCTTGAGACCTGATGGTCGTACATTTGATCTATACCGTGTATACAGTAAGTTATTTTTGTTTTTGCAATTTATGGTTTAGGTTGTGTTGGGGGTTTAATGTTTTGTACATATCTGTCAATGTAGACTGATATATCATGTATTTTGTTGCAACAAGGAAATTTCCAAGTGTTTTTACCCTAGAGGTACACCATGGTGGTTCCTTTACTAGTTCACCAAATCGTGTATACAATGGTGGAATGGTAAATTGGTTTGATCAAATTGATGCAGATGGGTTTTCAGTAGTTGAGGTAAAAAGTATGTTAGCAGGCTTAGGTTATCTCAATCCATCTATGCAATATTGTTATAAGATTCCAAATGGCAATTTAGATACTGGTCTGTATGTATTAAGCAATGATAGTGATGTCTTGGAGTTGATAAAGTATGTTGATAGGTTTAAAATCATTGAGTTGTATGTTATACACCCAGTTGATATGCCTAAAGTAACTGACCCAAATGAGAATCCTGACTTAGGAGATGACTTTAATCCATTCTTTTGTGACCTAGAACCTGAAATGGGGGAGTCAAGTGCTATGCCTAATCAAACTGACCCAAATGATAATCCTAATGTTAGTGAACCAAATGATAATCCTAATGTTAGTGAACCAAATGAGACAGATGGTGTAGTTAGTGATCACAGTCAAGAGAGTGATGATAGTGAGGAGGGTTCTGATAGTGATGACAGTGAAGACAGTGAATTTGATATTGAATTAGAGGATAATATTGATGATGTTGAGGTAGATATGGAAGATTTTAGGAAGCACACTGATGCTAATGCTGAGTGGGTAGGATTTAATGTGGCCCAAGATGAACCAGTTGAACAAGATGACCCATCTTTAGAAGAAGACTTGGATGATTTTGGAAGTGCTAGTGACTTAGATGATCCAGAGTGTAATAGGAAAAGAGCCTTAAAGAAGTTACAAAAAAACACAAACCTATTGATGGGCAGATTTACAGTGAAAACTTTTATGTTGGGCAAAGTTTTGGTAACAAAGACTTGATAAAGGAGATGGTTACTAGAATTTCAGTTGATACAAGAAGAGACATATACTTGACAAAGAATGATAAAACCAGGGTAAGGGCTGAGTGTAGAGGAAATGTTCCTATTTTTAGTAATGAGAATGCATCTCAATTTGGGCCTAGTGGGCCAAGTGGATCACATGTTGATAAGTCCAAGAAGCTTAAGACAAAAAAAAAAGAAACTGGGTCAGATACCCTTAGTCCACAAAAAAAAGGTGGTAAACCTAAAGTAAATGTTAAAGATTCTCACTCTTGTCAATGGCTGCTACACTGTTCAAGATCAAAGGAAGAAACTTGGTATGTGAAAATCTTTCAGGATACCCATACATGTTTACAAACAAGAAATGTGAGAAAGTGTACAGCTAAGTTTCTTTCCAGAATAGTAGAAGAATCAATAAAACCAAACCCCAAGATACCCCTAGCTGCTTTGAAAGACCAAATACAAAAGAAATTTGAAGTTGGGGTTTCAAAAGCAAAAGTTTTTAGGGCAAAACAGATGGCACAGGAGAGGGTTTCTGGAGATTACAACCAACAGTATGCTAGGTTAAAAGATTATGCCTTAGAATTGGTAGCTCAAAACCCAGACACTACAATAAAGTTTGATGTGGAAAGAACAAGTGATGTAGCTAGTAACACAAGGCAATTCAGAAGAATCTATGTTTGCTTGGGAGCTTTAAAAAGTGGATTTAAAGCTGGAAAGAGAGATCTCTTGGGTCTGGATGGGTGTTTCATGTCTGGACCATATCCAGGACAGATATTGACTGCTGTAGGGGTTGATCCAAATAATGGAATATACCCCTTGGCTTATGCAGTTGTTGAGTCTGAAAACAAAGAATCTTGGAGGTGGTTTCTAGACTACTTAGGAGATGACTTGGAGCTGTTCAGAAATTCTAACTTCAGTTTTGTGACAGATAGACAAAAGGTACATGGTAATTGTTTTTTATTTTTTCCATTACAATTGTTCATGGTCTGCATCTATTATAACTTCACTTTTGTGACAGGGGCTTATACCTGCTCTGCAAGAAATGTTCCCAGCAGCTGAACATAGATATTGTTTGAAACATATCTATGACAACATGAAATTATCATGGAGGGGGAAACAATATAAAGATCTGTTGTGGAGGTGTGCAACATCCACTACTGTGCAGTCTTTTGAAAAAAACATGGAAGAATTTAGAAGAGCTAATAAGGAGCTTTATGATTGGCTGAAGTTGATTCCACCTCAGCATTGGTCCAGGTCTCATTTCTCTGGTAAGAATATGAACCATTTTAATGTCATTTGATATTGCAGTTTAAGAATATGAACCAGTTTAATGTCATGCAGTTTAAGAATATGAACCAGTTTAATGTACTTTGATATTGCTGTTTAACTAATGCACTGTCAATGATATTGTCATTTCAGGGAGACCTAATTGTGATGTTCTCTTGAACAATATGTGTGAGGTTCTCAACAGGCAACTATTAGATGGCAGGGATAAGCCCATCATCACTTGCCTGGAATTCATTAGTCACTATCTCATGAAAAGGATAGTCATTGTGCAGCAAAATATCAACAAGAGTACTGGACCTCTCACACCTAATGCCACAAAGATTTTCAATCACATTAAAAAGGAGGCTGCACAATACATTGTTACATGGAATGGAGGAGATTTATATCAAGTATCTGGTCCTTTTGGAGAGCAGTATGTTGTAAACATGAATCAGAGGACTTGCTCATGTAAGAAGTGGGATCTCACAGGAATGCCATGCAAGCATGCAGTGGCAAGTATCTGGGACATGGCAAACAATGGGATGGAGCCTGGACTACCTGAGTCATGGGTGAGTGAGTGTTATTGGTTCTCTACTTGGCAAGAAATGTATAGGTTCAAGATAAATCCTTGTAGGGGACCTGACATGTGGGAGAAGTCACCAAGCCCAATCATACTAACACCACCAGATTATCACCCTCCTGTTGGTAGACCAAGAAAAAAGAGGAAGAAAAGTGCAGCTGAGTTATATGATGGTATGGTTAAAAATGGGAAGTTAAGTAGAGAAGGGAAGACTATTAGTTGCAAAAAGTGTGGGGAATCAGGACATAACAAAAGATCTTGCAAAGGTCAGAGAGGGCCAATAGTCAATCCATCACAAGCATCTGCAAGTGTTAGACCAACTGCCAACCCATCTCAAGCATCTACTAATGTTACGCCAACTGCCAACCCTTCACAAACATCTGTCAACCCATCTCAAGCATCTGCTAATGTTAGGCCAACTGCCAACCCTTCACAAACATCTGTCAACCCATCTGCACCATCTGTCAACACACCAGTACCAACTGTTAGTCGTTCTGCACCATTTGTTAGGCCAAGAATGACAAAAACTTCTGCAAGCAGGCAATCACCCATAAAGAATCTTGCAAGGCCATCTGCACCAACTATTAGGCCTACTGCAACCAGGAAATCACCAAGAAAAAATACTTAAAATGGTAAAGGTAAAATGGTTCAGGAATAAACTTGATGTTTCAGACATTGGTATGTTTGACTTTTGTGTTTTGTGTCACTGAATATTGGTAACTTTGTTATCTTTGACTCTGGTTTGTCAAAATTTATTAGGGTACTTTGTTTAAGACTTTGTTATGTAAGACTTTATTGGTCTGTCAACTATGTAAGACTTTGTTTGTTTGACTTTGGTATGTCAACTAGTAAGAATTTGGTATGTAAACTTTGTTATGTTGGTGTTCACAAGTCTGC
The DNA here is from genome assembly GCA_019973895.1 of Chrysanthemum seticuspe. NCBI lineage: Eukaryota > Viridiplantae > Streptophyta > Magnoliopsida > Asterales > Asteraceae > Chrysanthemum > Chrysanthemum seticuspe. The sequence continues at coordinate 23,034,887 of BPTQ01000009.1, read as the reverse complement.
AAGACTTTTGTTCTTTTGGTATGTCAAATGTAACTAACATAAGTCAATACAAACACACTGCCATTACTTCACCAACCAAAACAGGTAGCATTTACCATTGAGTAAATACACTGCCATTACATTAACATCACAACAACAACAACAAATTTATTTCATCTTCACTACCATTACATTCAAAAGTGAAAAGTCAAAAGACTTTTAAAGTCAACAGACTACCATTACATTCCCAACTAACTAATCCCTAACATCATTTAACAAGATAAATTACAATGAAAAAAACCCAACTAAACAATAACAACAACTTCAACCTTCTTGATTCAACACGATTTTGAGCAACAACACCTTCTAAGTGATTAATTGATCTTAATAATCCAGGAATCAATGCCGTAGAACGTTGACACATAGGTGGATCATACCAATCAATAAACCCATGATTTGATACCTAAACAAATTGCAATTGCAAAATTAGGTCAAATTGAAAAAATGTGCAAAAAATAAAGGATTCATTGCTCACCCTTTTAGAACAACACCAGAAACATCTTCCTGGGTTGAATGCCGTCCATGAAGTACGGATTACTCCTACTGAGTTGCACTCTCTGCATCTAAGCATGGGATACGTTTTTGGTGTTGGTGTGTGTTTAAATGGGGATAATTTGTTTAGTGTTATGTATTAAATAGGGGAGGGTTTTTAAGTTAACAAAAAAAACGAATAAAAAATAACATAGAAAGACCAAATTACCCTCACTTTACTAATTCATATAGGTGCTAACGACTATATTTGACGGAATCAACAGAATTGGACTGAAAGTGGAACCAAACTATGCATTTTGGACTAAAATTGCAACTTTTTGAACAAATGGACCAAAAGTGAAATACAAGTACAACCACAAGGACCAAAAATGTAGTTAACTCTATTTTTTATTATTTACTAATTTCGCCTAAATTGAACAAGTAAATACTTTTACACGATTTTCATGCATAAATAATGTACTCTGTACTCCTAATATATAAATATCTAGTTACTATTTATAAATATCTAGATATTTTCAAAAATATCTAAACACTATTGTTGGGAATTTTAGAAGTTCCTACTGATGAAGTTCTACTGACAGGTTCCTACTGAAGCTATGATGGTTTCTGCTGATGACATGGTTCCTGCTGATAATGTATTTCTACGGATATAGTTATTCAGTATTAGTTTGAAAAGGCTTTAAAAACTTTAGAAAGACAAAAAATTTGGTTTCAAAAGAATAAACTTGCTTATGATGAAAAGATAAGGGTGTTAGAGAGTGATTTGGAATGTACTAGAATTGATTTAAAACGTACTGAGAAAGAAAAAGCTAATATAGTTTCAGAAAACCAAGTGCTGAAAGATAAATTAGATGAGGAAGTAGCTAGACATAAAGAATGGTTAATATCAGGTGACAATCTAGCTAGACATATCTATGGTAGTCAATCTAAGACCTCTGGGATAGGTTTAGGTTTTCAAAAGTATGTAGGATTAGAAGCTAGGAATGATGGGCGTAAATCTACACCAGCAGGTTTAGCTAATTATGTCAAAGAAGGAAAATTACATGTTGTCCCTGGACCTATTAGAGGAGAACATATGCCCATTGACCTATCCATCAATGTTGACTTTGATGGATCACACCATTTATATGGCAAAAAGTCAAGTGACTTGCTAGACCTTAATAGCAAACCTAATGACTCTGTCTCTTGTTCTAAAAGTGACAAGTCGTCAGACCTAAAGTCCATTGACTATGCCTCATGTGATTCAAGTGAAAAGTCTGTCTCACCTAGGCACACACCTAAGACCACACTCAAGTCCAAAGTAGCTGATGATGAGCCTAAAACAAAGCCAGTTACTTATTCTGTTAAACACAATTTTGCTTCTAGTTCTGTTTTTGATAAGTTTATGTGTAATAAACAAAGTTGTGTTAAGGATAAGTCTTTTAAGAAGAAATCTTGTTTTGTGTGTGGTACTAATCTCCATCTTATTAAAGACTGTGATTATCATGAGAAAAGGATGGGTGTTTCCTATGGCCAACAGACCTTTAGACCCACATGGACTAATGTTGCTAGTATTCCTCCATTTGTTCCCAAAGATGCACATGTGAGAGCAGGTAAACCAGTTCCTACTGGTAAGCCACAGGTATATGCATCTGTTTCTGCTGACAGGCTTAATAGGCCTTTTCCAGTACCCTCTGGTGGAGGATATTCTTCACCAGTTACTACTGGTTGGTGGAATGGTAATGCTAGCCTTATGCCTTATAGACCTACAAGTTCTTATTTTCAGTCATATACACCTTATGTATCTCATATGAATATGGCACATGGTGGAGTTAGAGTGGCAACTGCTGTTAAGCCCTCAACAGGTTATTCTTGGAAAACTCAAAGGAAAGTTTCATTCTGGGTACCCAAGAACAATAGTCTTTGTCAGGTGCATTGATTGAGGGGAGGCTTATTGTTGTATTTTTGTATTCTAACCATTTTTGCAGCTGTTAGATCCTCATAAGCCTTATGGGAGGCTTAGTGTTTCTGCTGACACTACATATTTCTTTGGTTTCTGCTGCTGCTTGATGGTATTTTACATGTTTTGTATATTTTTATTCTTTCTTTATTTTATGTTAAATATAAAAAAAAAAAAAAAAAAAAAAAAAAAAAAAAAAAAAAAAACTTTTCTTTGTTCAATTTCTACTTTTTCTTGTATGCAGGTTTTGGTGTTGGTCTATTACCACACAACTAATGGTTTTCATCTCATCATGTCTTGCTGACACATGAGTTGACTAGCCCACAAGATTATGGCTTGTGGTAAAGGCTGCGGAAATCCATAAATGGTAATCAACTCACCCTGATGATGACGGAATTCCATCAAAGCGTTGGCTAGTCCAAAAGAAAACGGTTTTTGGTAAAGACATCTCAATTCCGTTGATAGCTGTAATGGCTTGCTCAAAACCATAGGGTACTCAACTCACCCATGCTTCATTGCTGAGAGTTGAAATGGTCATCAATTCACCATGGTTGCTGCCCCTATTGGGTGACCAAAGGATTGGCTAGTCCTGAGCAAACGGCTACAGGTAAAGACATGTCAAATCCGTTTATGGCTGTGATGATTTGCCTAAAATCATTAGGGTTATCCAACACACCAATGATTCATGTTCTAAGTGTTGGACTGGTTACTAGTTCACCAGGGTGATGTCATGATTCCACCAAAGGACTAGCTAGCCCAAGAGTGAGTAGCTACTTGGTAAAGGCTTATCAAATCTACTCATGATGTTGTTGATTCTGTTGCTGTTCAAAGATAGGAGTTGATGTGGAATCTTGTTCTTCAAAGATGGTTTCTAGTTGCTGCTGATATATATAAATTTGGTTGCTGCTGGTTACTTTATTTTGCTGCAGAAGTTACAGTCTCAATCCTCATACTTTGGACGTTACTCATCTAACTAGAAACTTGAAGTTAACCAAGTCAAATTCAAGTTTAGGGGAGGATTGTTGGGAATTTTAGAAGTTCCTACTGATGAAGTTCTACTGACAGGTTCCTACTGAAGCTATGATGGTTTCTGCTGATGACATGGTTCCTGCTGATATTGTATTTCTACGGATATAGTTATTCAGTATTAGTTTGTTAGGATTTGCATGAGCTATTTTAGGTAGTAATATGCATTTATTTTATTTTTATTGTCTATTTAGGGTTCCTTGTGTATAAAAAGAACACATGGCTTTTGTATTAGATAACTCTTGAGAAAAACATTCCAGGAAAACATCTTTAGAGAGAGTTATAGAGATCCATAGAGGATCATTGTTTTATGAGAAAAACCTTGTTGGTAACTTTGATTGTGTTCTTATTATTCCGTTGTGCATATTCAATCATTGTTATTATATACCCTAGTTGAGTCCGGATCTGGGTTTTTACAACTATTCATCAAAATATCTAAACACTATTCATCAAAATATCTAGATATTTTCCCTATAAATAGAAAGAAAACTAGTTCATTTTATTTCACAGAAAACACACAAAACCCCCTCCTCCTCTTTGATGCCGCCACCCTTAACCATCCATACTTGATTTTCACGCTCCGAGTTATACACATAAGTTGAAGGCATAAGTATTCTCTACGTAAAAATTAAGTTTATTTTGTATTTCCGTGGTTGGATTAAGAGCTACACAATGGTGGGTTGGAGCTGTGGGTCCCGGGAAATTCTCAAAACTTTTGCAAGGATAGATCGGGCAATGTTAAAGATGGGTTTTGATTTTTTAAGCTATTGGGATAGTTGTGGGGTAGATATGAGGTGATTTATAGGTTTTTATAGTTTAGAAAATGGATTTTTGAATTTAGATGCGGAAGCGCTGCCCAATTTGCTAGTATCATTCATCAGTTATTATCAGGTGAGTTCATGGCCCCTCTTTTAATTGTTTTGAACTATCTTTGGGGGAGATACAAGCTTTTAACTACTTTTATAACAATCATGATCATTTGTAAAGTATATGTTGTATCTGAACTAAATGTTTATTTATACTAAGTATCAGTATTGCCATACTTAGAGTTTCGATATCATGGACCATTAAGCACTATGCGTAGTGAGCACGAATATTATCGTTAGATTTATTGGGATTAATGTAACCATTAAGTTGACTCAGTTAGAGCAAACAAACGCAGCAAACATTTGAGAACACTAGGTGATGCAGGTTTTACTGCCAGGTCTTCATATTTATAGTGTCTCGCTATACCTATAGTCTACCCTAATGCACTAAGGGGCAGCGTACCCGGTCGTGTGTAGTGTTGTAAATGGTAAAGCCGAGGTTGTCCCAAGAGCTATGTGTGTCGGATAATTACTAAGTTTAATTGTCACAGAATAATAATGGTTTGATAGGGTTTTAATTAATTAAACTACTAATGCAGAAAATAAAATAAAATCAATTAAATGTGTGAAGGGAAATCAATAGAGGAATAGTGGTGCTAACCTAGTTAATCCTCCTAGCTAGTTATGTCTACGTCTACCTACTTCCAATTATTTCAGGTGGGGTCAAATTCGAGAGGACAACATTTGGTCAATTAGCCCTAACCTATCAGCAAAGATGCCACCACAGGAGAAATCAGGTGCACCGTCATAAGTCATGTTGTTCCTGGTCCCCTAAGCCGAGTCATTAAGTACCGCTACATGCTAGATTCTAAATAGTGAGTGCCCGGCCGTTAGGAACTTAGACACTACACCCCCCCCCCCTAATTCTTAAGTTCATCCAAACGATAGGTTATCAGTTGGTCAAATCGCACAAGTAGAAAGGGTCGTCAGTTGGTCATATCTTACCCTTCCCGTCTCAGTCCGCTCACCTAGGGCCAGTTGGTCATATCTCCTAGGAAATTGGCCTCTATCGCCATTCAAAACTACCGAACCAAGGGTGACTACCAAAGAACTATGCATGCATACACTTAGAAATAATTGTACGGAAGTAAGGGTAAACGCAAACAAAACAATTAAGGAATCATAACTAGGCTAGCACCAAAGGGTGCTTAGCCGCTCATATTAATCATGCAAGTCAATTCAATATTCAAAGGTACGAAATACATGAATTGAAAGTAAAAGAAATAATAAACGCTAAAGCTTATCGTAATGGTGTGACTTCTCCTTTGGAAACAGCTCCGTATGCTTCCCTAGACCTGCCTTGAGTTTTTTCCCACGTTCTCAGAGTGTTGTGTGTGGAATGGGATGCTTTGAAATGCTGGAATTCGTGGGGTATTTATAGGCCAGGTCTGGATTACGGCATAACCAATAGAGGAGTTACGCCGTAACCTTCTATTTCTTCGTAAATGCACTAGATCTGCTAGTTACGGCGTAACCTTATAAGTGGTTACACCATAGTCTTCAATAAACTCGGTTACGTAAGTGATGCAGTAGTTACGACGTAAGTATCAGCGGCATGGAACCTCTTTTGACCTAATGGAGTTACGTCGTAACCTTTAGGAAGAGTTACGTCGTAACCTCTTGATAAGTTGGACTTCTGGGTCACGCAATAGTTACGGCGTAATGTGAGAGATGAGTTACGCCGTGACTTCTTCAAAATAAGCATATGTGATAAATCTTTAGTAATGTTTCCAATTCCGCGTCTCTTTAGCTCCAATACTCGTAATTTACTTGAAAGTGGAAAACAATGGAAAACAAGCGTAAATCCATATAAATGATATAAATAACGAGCATTAACGGGGGGAAATTGACACTTAATATTCAGGACTATTTGATGTTATCAAATATCCGCCCACCTGAACTCTACTTGCCCTCAAGTAGACCTTATTACATAGATTCCTAAAAAGATATCACCCAAAACCTGGAAATATGAGTTTAAAAATCCCTTATGCTAGAATAAAACAAAGCCGAACACCTCACGAAAGGGGAACAAACACTCAAATCTCTCAACTATTCTAAGTGTCAATTTCGGGGTGATTACTCAATCGCACAGTCATAGCATGTATTCTATCATAAGCTTGGCGGTTGCACAGCGGCATGGAAACAATTCTCGAAGGCAATATGGGTAGACACGACAAAGGTTAAGGGGTGACTCGTCATTACTAACATGTCACGGCGAAGTGGACAAAATCAATGATACATGACTAAATCCATGGCCAAGACACCAAAGATTGCTCGCTGCATCACCTAGACACGCTTCATGACTAAAGGGTAGGATAAGACATGGGATATATAATTGGTGTAAAATGAAAAACAAACAGGTAGTCTAAATCTATAACTAAGACATCACCACTTACCGTCCGCCCAAAGTTCAAGCTTAGAAGTCTAGAGACCGGATCATGAAATGCAAGGTAGATGTGTCATTAGAGGACGTCGTGATGGGCACACTTCCTTTTCTTCTTCAGTTGGTATAACTCCAACTTCAATCTTCAAATGTGACTGAGGTGGCCTCCTCGATACTAAACAATAAAGCTCATACTATAGTGCTTATAACATCGCACTTTACATAAATCAATCAACTTTTTTTTTTTGAACATAACATAATAACATAACATCCCCCCACTTGAGATGAACAATGGGAATTCGGGGGGCTTCATAATTGTTGTCGATGAAAGCGTGATTTCCAAACCTTTCCACTCGAACCTTGAACTTAGGCAAATGATGACTTTCCAATTACAAATAAAGACTACAGGGTAGGCTAAGGTGTAAGGGTGTAACGAAACAATATATTGGGTTGACAAAATGAAATGAATGGCTCAGAAGGGTGTATCTAGGGGTATCTTGCACTAAAGGGGAGTGCAACAAAAGGGTTTCACATGGGGTTCGAAAAGTCGAGGTGAAAAATCGATAGACTCACAATGGTAGGCTGTTTGGGTGATAATCCTATAATACTGCCTTCTAAAACTGAAAAGTCCAAATACATCAAGTTAACTCAACATACCTCGTCTATGGTCTCGAAATGATGCAAAGGCCAAGTTCTAAAGTTTACAAGCTACCAGAACAATCATAATTTGGTGGATTTGGGGTAAAATATTGGAAACGGATAAGGCTAATCTCACCATGTAATATCAAGGGTTGTATGTGCTCGGCTAAGGTCTAATCTAGTTAGGTTCGGAAAAACATGTCAAAATTTTAAAAATGGCATAATTTTTCAAAATAAACTAGAAAAATGAGGGTGAAATAAAGTTCAAGAGATAATTCTACTCCCGTCCCCCCACTTGAATTGTACAAAGTCCCTTTTGTACTAGGCATTAAAATAAAGGTGACGAGAAAGGTAGAATTAGAGCGAGAACTTCCCTGAAATTTGCTCCAAAAAGAAGAAGGCCCATGAGAAAGGATCGTGCCTTCGTTTAAGTGTCATGAACAAACTTCAATCCCTGAAATCACAATACCGACAAGCATAATTCTAAAAAGAAAAAAATAAAATGAAAAACAAACCTAACTCACTTTCGTAGGTATCACGGTTGCATTTAGATAATGCAACAAGCCTTTTAAACCACTTGGTGTCCCAAGTGGACGAGTGAAGTCTCGTGAGGGTTTACAGGGAACACACCCACAAAGTTCATTTAGAAACTAATACAAGGTTACTGTATTTTAAAATGAAAGAATTAAAGCAGAGGAGAGTTACGTCGTAAATCCTATGAGAGAGTTACGCCGTAACTGGCAAAACCTGGTATGAGATGTGAGGCGAGTAGTTACGGCATAACCACTGAGATGGTATTACGCCGTAATTGGTAATGCGTCAAGAATTCTGCTGCTAAAATGTTGGTTACGGCGTAATCACCAAGATGAGTTACGCCGTAACTCTGTTTAGATCAGCAACTGCAGCAGTAATTACTTCCTGTCTTCTACAAAAATGGTTAGAAAACACAAAACCCAACAGAAAGGAAATAAAACAAAAGAAAGGGATAATTCGGGTTGTCTCCTGAAAAAGAACTTTTCTTTATTTACGAGTCTTTAAGTTAGACTCTTAGCCGTGGGCTACCAGTGTTTGTCCGTCATTTCATGGACTGGGTAATCTCCATGTTGAAGCCAGCTGATCAAATTCTCATCCCCGTTTGTATCCATCTCCAAGTTCTAAACACCCTAAGTAAAAAATTTTGATCTTTTGGTAGGGGTGATCAAAACCTTTGGCCTTATCTTCAACACTAAAACCAAGCAGCGGTCTAGCATAACTCAACTGTCTTTTAGTCCAATTTTTAATGTTTTTGACAGTCCTTGGCATTTTGAAAACAGTTTTATCATCGCCAATCTTTAACCAAACCAGTCCTTCCTTCTCGTTTTTATCAAGCCCATATATTTCTTTAAAGGGTTTTTCTGAAAATTACCCCAGTCAGCCCATCTGCCACGAATTCGCTAACATCATCCAAAACCACAAAGTCGACTAGAAACGAGTGTGTTCCAACAAAAACTCGTATGTTTGTTGCTATCCCGAGGAAGTTGTTTCCTTTGTAATCAAGCTCCTTTTCCATAACCTGGTTGTAGCATTCCTTAGAGATAATGTTGACTGGGGAATATGTGTCGATAAATGGGTGAAAATCAATGAACCCAATTTTGCATGAGATTTTTAGATAGTGGGGATTCCTATGATGGATTCGTGCCCCCATCTCATAAAACTGTGGTTGGTCCAATTGCAAGAATGTTTTTTCAGAGTTATCTTGCCAATGGGTCATCTCGACATCACTAGAGAGGTCTTCAGCACTTAATTCTAAGTTATCCTCTTACTCAAAATTCACGAAAACATAAAAATCCTTCCCCGAGTCAACCTATCCAGGATCTGGGGGATCGCTAAGAAACTTTTCAAGGGCTTCACCAAAATTCCCCACTGGGTCAATTGCACACACCTTCTCCGGGGTAGACAAATGTTCATTAGGTCCGAATATGGCGATCTCTCCATTAGCTTCCAGAGTCAATTTTCCAGCAAAGACATCCACTTTAGTGTGAGCAGTAGCAAGCATGGGTCTTCCTAAAATGACAGGTATCCTGTTGTCTTCCGGGATATCAAGAATCACAAAATCTACTGGGAAAAGGAATCTCTTTATCTTTACTAATACATTTTCAACAATTCCTAATGGCGATTGCATGGATCGATCGGCCATTTCAATTTTCATCTTGGCCGGTTTTAAGTTGCCAATTCCCATACGCAAAAACATCGAACGAGGCATTATGCTAATACTAGCTCCAAGATCTGCCAGGGCGTTACACATGTTTAGCAAGGGAGAGTAAAGCATCCTGGATCTTTTTCCTTTTGTGGTAGCTCGTTCCTCAAAACCGCTGAGCATCTTTTGTTGAGGCGAATAGTCTCATCATAACTTAATTCCAGCGTAGTATCATGACGATTAGTATTATCAGAATCATTAGTACGAGGGTTTACCAGCAAAGTTTGGTCCAAAAGTGATTGTTTCTCCATGCTGATCCGTCGCTTAACCTTTTCTGAAAAGGTCAAAGGTTCTTCAAGGATAGTTTCTACAGTGTGGACAACTTCTTCCTCCCGAGCTGCTAGGTAATCAGAGATGGCTTCTGAACATGAACTAACACTTTTCTCTAATCTTTTTATCCAATCATCGTGAATTTTAATAGAAGAGACTGTATTATCCACGAATGCTTTCATCATCTTTTCTATCCTATCGTCGCGCTTTCTTGATTCTTTGATGTGGTCGAGAATCTTTTTCTCAATATTGTTCCCAGTATTGGTCTCAAATACACTTTTAACTTTCTCAACCCTACATGCTTCAGCTTCTCTTTCCAATCTCTGTTTTTTGAAAATTTCCCCGTAATTGTATTCTTGCTTCGTTATTGTCTTCATTACCTTATGATCGAAGTTATCTCTCGGTCTGTATCCAGTATCCATGTGCCACTTGTAGCAATGTTCAGAAATCCGCTGAATACATTCCAAGGCCTGATCAGGAGTCATGCTAGGAATAGGTCTTGGTGAATCAAGGAGTTCTCGTGTTTGCGCATTAATCCCCCGATAGAAGACCTATACGATCTGATGTTTGTTTAAATCATGAGTAGGGCATCGATAGAGAAGCTCGTTAAATCTTTCCCATGCTTGGTACAACGTTTCTTCTCAAATCTGCACGAATTGATAGATTTTCCCAAGAAGCCTAGCCATTTTTTAAGGAGGGCAAAATTGCTGGACGAACTCCTTTCTTAGTTTTCCCCATGCTTCTTTACTTTCACTAGGAAGTTTGTTATACCATCTTTTTGCTGTTCCAGTGAGAGTCATAGGAAAAATCCTTGCAGTGACTAAATAACTTGGAGTACCCCTGACGTTGAAAAGAGAGGATAAGTGGAGAACTTCATCTACGTGATCCTGAACGTCCTCATCTTCGTCTCTAGAAAACTTAAGCTCATGTAACTCTCGAATAATATGATCTGGGATGGAGTATTTTTCGTAGGAGAATCCTTAGTGAAACTTCGTTGGCAGTTATCGTTTGGTCGGTCCAAATACTGCTCCACGGTAAGGTTATTGATATTATTGATGACCTCTGGTTCTGAGTCCGACTGGTCTGATTCGTAAAATGAGAAGATGTTGTGAATAGGAACCGGAGAATAGATCCTCTTTTTCCGAAATTGTTTCTCCGGGTCAACAAATGGGGTAGCCAGAAAGGGCCTAGAGCTGCGACTCTTGTATCCTGACATTATCAGAAAGAAAATTAAAAACAGACTTAATATGAAATCCTAAAATAGCTCCCCGGCAGCGGCGCCAAAAACTTGATGCAGGTTTTACTGACCAGGTCTTAATATTTATAGTGTCTCGCTATACCTATGGTCTACCCTAATGCACTAACGGGCAGTGTACCGGTCACGTGTAGTGCAGTAAATGGTAAAGCCGAGGTCGTCCCAAGAGCTATGTGTGTCGGATAATTACTAAGTCTAATTGTCACAGAATAATAATGGTTTGATAGGGTTTTAATTAATTAAACTACTAATGCAGAAAATAAAATAAAAGCAATTAAATGTGTAAAGGGAAATCAATAGAGGAATAATGGTGCTAACCTAGTTAATCCTCCTAGCTAGTTATGTCTACGTCTACCTACTTCCAATTACTTCAGGTGGGGTCAAATTCAAGAGGACAGCATTTGGTCAATTCGCCCTAACCTATCAGCAAAGATGCCACCACAGGAGAAATCAGGCGCACAGTCATAAGTCCTATTGTTCCTGGTCCCCTAAGCCGATTCATTAAGTACCGCTACATGCTAGATTATGAATAGTGAGTGCCCGGCCGTTAGGAACTTAGACACTACACCCCCCAATTCTTAAGTTCATCCAAACGATAGGTGATCAGTTGGTCAAATCGCACAAGTAGAAAGGGTCGTCAGTTGGTCATATCTTACCCTTCCCGTCTCAGTCCGCTCACCTAGGGTCAATTGGTCATATCTCCTAGGCAATTGGCCTCTATCGCCATTCAAAACTACCGAACCAAGGGTGACTACCAAAGAACTATGCATGCATACACTTAGAAATAATTGTACGGAAGTAAGGGTAAATGCAAATAAAAAAATTAAGGAATCATAACTAGGCCAGCACCAAAGGGTGCTTAGGCGCTCATATTAATCATGCAAATCAATTCAATATTCAAAGGTACGAAATACATTAATTGAAAGTAAAAGAAATAATAAACGCTAAAGCTTATCGTAATGGTGTGACTTCTCATTTGGAAACAGCTCCGTATGCTTCCCTAGACCTGCCTTGAGTTTTTTCCCACGTTCTCAGAGTGTTGTATGTGGAATGGGATGCTTTGAAATGCTGGAATTCGTGGGGTATTTATAGGCCAGGTCTGGGTTACGCCCTAACCAATAGAGGAGTTATGCCGTAACCTTCTATTTCTTCGTAAATGCACTAGATCTGCTAGTTACGGCGTAACCTTATAAGTGGTTACATCGTAGTCTTCAATAAACTCGGTTACGTCGTAAGTGATGCAGTAGTTACGGCGTAAGTATCAGCGGCGTGGAACCTCTTTTGACCTAATGGAGTTACGTCGTAACTTTTGGGAAGAGTTACGCCGTAACCTCCTCATAAGTTGGACTTCTGAGTCACGCAATAGTTACGGCGTAATGTGAGAGATGAGTTACGTTGTAACTTCTTCAAACTAAGCATATGTGATAAATCTTTAGTAATGTTTCCAATTCCGCGTCTCTTTAGCTCCAATACTCGTAATTTACCTGAAAGTGGAAAACAAGCGTAAATCCATATAAATGATATAAATAACGAGCATTAACGTGGGAAATTGACACTTAATATTCAGGACTATTTGATGTTATCACTAGGTATAAGAGCAGATTACCTACTAGACTGTGATTGCAACAATTATTTCAATTTCTATTAGTATGAGATTTACATTTTGGTTTCATAAAGATAGTGCAATAACAAACAATTTTCAACGCTTTGGGTGTATAACAACGTAACCCAGACACAAAACAATTGGTGGCCCCTACCGGGTAGATTGTCGAGGTTATCAAAATCTAAAAAATAGGATGATTTCATGTACGTGGTAGAAGTTATGTGATCTAATGGATTAAGTGTAAATCTCGAAGCTAATAGAATTGGTATAATAACAAACCAACGGACTTGGTACAATTGTGAACAAACCAGTAGTAACAAAAATTTAAGGTTTCGATGTCAAGAACTAAGAGCAACAGAAACACTACCTACATGTGATATTGTATTTAGTACAATAGTCATACACTTGGAATCCTAGAAAACTACAATTACTATTTATTGATACTAGTAACGATGATTTTTACAAGGTCTTCACATTATTTTTTTATAAACTCTATGAACTCACTCAACCTTTGTGTTGACACTTTTAAGCATGTATTTCAGGTCCATATTGTACGAGGCTGGCACGGAGGAGCACGGATACTCAAGAAGGCTATAAATTTTATTATCATTTGAAAACCCATTTAATGTATTTTGTAAACCGTGAAACTACTGGGACCCCATTTTTGTAAACTCTGATATTTATATAAATCGAATGATAAATCTTTTAAAACGACTCCATTAGAGTTCGTTTTCTATTGTTATGACTGTTGTGCCATGAAGTAACACCCAATTTGAATTCCGCTGCGTATCACAAAATTGGGGGTGTTACAAAGAGTCCTGAGGGTTTCTGATGTTTGGCCTTTACCTTAGAACAAGTCAGGCACCAACTGACATACTGAGCTATATCGGCTTTCATATTAGGCCACCAATAAAGTTTCTTAAGGTCCTGATACATCTTATCGGCTCCGGGAAGAATAGAGTATTTTGATTTATGCGACTCATGCATAATCAACTCACGGATTCCACCATGAAATGGTATCCAGCTTCTGTCTCTGAAGCATAAGGTTTCGTCAGAACGCTTCAAGAAGCCGTTTTCACTTTCTACCATTCCATGAAGATTCTCGCAAGGACGGTTCTCTTCCATCAATGCCTCTGCTTGGGCGGCTAAAATTTGAGATGGTAAGGGCGAAACAATGGTCATTCCTAAGGATCTAACAAGTAGGGGTGGAATGTCCTCCTTACGACTAAGTGCATCCGCCACAACATTAGCCTTACCAGGATGATAACGAATCTCACAGTCATAATCACTAAGCAATTCTAACCAACGACGTTTTCTCATGTTCAGTTCCTTCTGATCTAAGATATGTTTCAAGCTCTTATGGTCGGTAAATACTACACACTTGGTTCCATACAGATAATGTCTCCAGATCCTAAGAGCAAACACTACAGCACCTAACTCAAGGTCATGGGTGGTGTAGTTTTTCTCATGCTTCTTAAGTTGTCGGGATGCATAAGCAATCACCTTCTCACATTGCATCAAAACAGCACCTAAGCCTTTATGTGAAGCGTCGCAGTACACGACAAAATCTTCGCTTCCTTCAGGCAAAGCTAGGATGGGCGCACTACACAACTTCTCCTTCAGAAGTTGGAATGCTTCTTCTTCCTTTTCTTCCCATTCATACTTAAGGTCCTTCTGCGTTAGTTTGGTCAGCGACTTAGCTATCTTGGAAAATCCCTCAATGAATCTCCTATAATAGCCTACTAAACCTAGAAACTGTCGGATTTCTGATGGGTACTTAGGAGCTGCCCATTCCTTAATGGCCTTAATCTTAGCTGGGTCAACATGAACACCTCGAATATCTATCACATGACCTAAGAATTGCACGGACGGAATCCAAAATTCACACTTAGAGAATTTGGCATACAGCTTTTCCTCTCTCAACAATCCTAAATTGAGCATTGTGCTCCTCACTACTCTTAGAGTATATCAAGATGTCGTCTATGAATACTATCAGAAACTTATCTAGGTATGGCTTACACACTCGATTCATGAGATCCATGAAAACCGCTAGCGCGTTGGTCAAACCAAACGACATCACTTGGAATTCATAGTGTCCATAACGAGTTCTAAACGCAGTCTTAGGGATATCCTCCTCTCGAACTCTAAGCTGGTGATAACCAGATCATAAGTCGATCTTAGAAAAGACACTAGCTCCTTGGAGTTGGATCGAATAGGTCATCTATTCTAGGTAACGGATATCGGTTCTTCACTGTCAACTTATTCAATTCCCTATAATCAATACACATCCGAAACGATCCATCCTTCTTCTTCACAAACAACACCGGTGCTCCCCACGGTGACGAACTTGGTCGAATGAATCCCTTCTCTGTTAATTCTGCCAACTGTTTAGATAGTTCCTCCAATTCTCTTGGAGCAAGTCGATAAGATGCTCGGGCTACGGGTGCCGCACCGGGTATCAACTCTATTTGGAATTTCACTTGTCGGACAGGTGGAATCCCTGGCAGATCGTCGGGAAACACATCCGGAAATTCTCTAACGACGGGTACATCATTAAGGTGTCTTTCACTCTTCTCCTCACTTTTCTTTTTAGAAATTCGAGCCAAGAAAAGACAACTTCCTCTATCGATGTACTTCTGAGCCTTAATACAAGAGATGATGCTCAACCGGGAAGGACTTCCACAGTCGCTCCGATCTCCTTGTATGCTCAGAACTTTTCCGCCATACGGTAAACGCACAACCTTCTCATCACAGATGATGTGTGCACCGTTCTTCGACAACCAATCCATTCCGATAATGACGTCAAAACTCCCTAAGGTAACCGGCAATAAGTCTATACTAAACGAGCGGTCTAGGAAACTTAAGGTACAACCTCGGACTACGGTGTCTATCTTCTCTCTATTCCCATTGGCTAATCCCCATCGTAACTAAATCCTAGAGGTGTTTGGGAGATTCCTAGTAATGGCATAAAATTGGTGGATACGAAACTCATATCCGCACCAGTATCAAACAGTATGGAAGCATAGCGATTATTGAGAAGGAACGTACCTATAACTACGTTAGGGTCCTCACCAGCTTCCTTCCCAATAGCGTGAACACGCACTGTTCCCATGTCTCTCTGCTGATTCCTAGCACCATAGTTTCCCTTGTTTTCTACAACCTCACTATCGGGAACTATATTTAAAGTTGATAAGACAAAATACATGAAAGATGAAGGACTGTTGAAGACAACGAAAGACAAGGGACCTACTTGGCAAAGAAGTATTTATTATCTAGTCCCTTGTATTCATTTGTAACTCTAGTATCTCTATTATATAAAGAGATATAGGGAATTAGGTTTTATGTGTGTCAAGATGTAAAACACCAAAGGTGTGTGTGTGTGGGAAAACCCAGGCGTGGGGTGTCTAGGGTTTTGATGAAGTCGACATATAGTGTTTAGCCTCAAGGATCATTGATCCCTGTTAGATTGTAACCGTCTTAGAGTTGATCGTCTAGGATTGGGGCTGTAGATGTGTTTTGTAGAACACATGATGATGACGAAGAAACCTTAATAATAACAATGATAGTTTGATTATTCCGCTATGCATATATATATTGTTCATTGTTATTTGTGCTTTATTGATAATCCTAGATAAGGTCTAAACAACCTAGAGTATCGATTCTAACATGTGGTATCAGAGCGTGTGGCTCTTGATATCTAGGATCTACAAGGTTTCTTGAAGAAAATGGCGAAAAAATGAAGAAATTCGAATCTGAAAATTTTCGTATATGTTTCTGCAGCACTGTTTTGTAACGATCATAACGTTTTCGTTAACCGTTGGATCGTGACGAAATTTTAGGTGGACGTTCTTTATATATTCATCTAACTTTTCACCAACGGGATTGTCGATCTGAACTTCCAGTAAAAAGTTATTCATTGTCGAAGTTGGCTGCTGAAGGGTTTTTCAGAAAAACAATTTTAGGGTTTGTTCATAAATATTACTCAAATATGAAACCCTGGAATTTTTATTGATTGATCTTCCTCGTACTACATTAATGCTCTGGTCGGTGATGTATATAATTCATCAAGGTGGTATAAATATTTCTGTGAGATACGCATCATGGTCTAGTTCTATTAGTTTCATATAGTGGATGCGTTCATGGTGAAAGAGGAGATTGAATGACAGAATTGTACTAATCGGTATGTGTTTATGCTACTCCATCATATTACTACTATTCTTTGATCGTTAGTACTGCTCTTCATGTTAAATTTATGTTGCGTTCTTGATAAGCTACTGCCATTGACTGTTACCACTGCTACTATATCTTGATACCACTGCTCCACGATGATTGTTTCCACTGCTAGCCTCGTTCGTTACCACTGCTCATTATCTCGTTTCCACAGCAAGTTGTTCGAACCACTGCTATTATGTCTGGTACCACTGCTGGGAAACTTTATGTGCTCGTAACTGCTGCCAAAGAGAGTTACTACTGCTGCGGATTGTTTGAAATTTGATTACTGTTAGTATTGCATTGTGGGTATTTGGAACTTGATAGACACTCGTACATGAGAATATTATTACTGCTCCTTGTTGAAGTATTACGAAAGTTTCAAGGTTTATTATTCACGAGTGGAGTAGTATAATTACTAGAAGCTTGGATTCTATAAAGACTAATGTTCGTGAGTTTCATACTTGGCATTTACTACTGTATGGTTTAAGTGCATGTGATCGTGTGTTCTTCATTTATCTACTACATATTATTGTTTATTGGTTTTCTTAAATCAATATATAGTAGTGGGACAGAATGTCAATTGTTACTTTTATGAAGTTTTGCATGATCTATAACTTGCTACAATGCATGGTTGAGGAAAGTAAAGTGTTCAAGGGATTAAAGAGAAGCTATGGCTTGTGTAGGATACGACAATACAAGTGACTCAACATTGAATATTTTATTGTTCATATTTGCTACATGGTTTTGGTTTTTGGATGGTTTGAAGGATGTTGGATGACACACACATGGGATTTGGTTCACACACACAAGAAGATTGATATTTGTTTCTAAAGGTTTTAAAAAGGCTCGTATTTGGTTTCTATTGAAGAATTGATTTCGAAGAGAATTATTTGTCACTTATTTGAAGGTGAAGTAGAATTTCTTAGATGCGTGTTCTTATTTTTGTGCATTCTTATTATGACAAAGAATTGACAAAACACTTGAAGGAGTTATGTTATTGTGCTCAGTGATTATTGTCAAGAGATTGCGGTCTCCCTATACATGGATATACGTTCGGAGTCATGTGGTTTGTACAAGACATAAGACATACGTTTGGGTTATTCTACTTCTTCAACAAGTTTGTTATATTTGGTTTTCTTCACAAGTGATCATTACAAGGAGCTTACAGATTTGAAGAATCAAGAAGATGGTTAACACATGGGTTTCGGGGGAAGCTTATTGCTCAATGTTTAACCATCTACATGCAGCATTCGAGGGGAAGATTTTTACTCTTGTTATTCATTATTATTACTTTTGGTTTAAGTATCTAGTGTCTTAAGTTCATTTTTAGTTGCGGAAAACATCATGGTGGGTAATTTGAGACATTAGATGGCTGAATTGGAAGTGTGGTGATGATTTGTGATGGTCAAGATCAAAGTTGCTTATATTCGCGGTTCTCCTAGTGGATTATGACAAAAAAGGGGAAGAAGTACTTGGAAGCTGCAACTTGAAGATTCTTGGTGATTGCATGTTTAAGGGGAAGTTTGTTTATCTTTCATGACATATTTGTTCGTGCTTATTTGGTTTTGTCATTATCAACTAGGGGAAGATTGCTGGGAACTATATTTAAAGTTGATAAGACAAAATACATGAAAGATGAAGGACTGTTGAAGACAAAGAAAGACAAGGGACCTACTTGGAAAAGAAGTATTTATTATCTAGTCCCTTGTAGTCATTTGTAACCCTAGTATCTCTATTATATAAAGAGATATAGGGAATTAGGTTTTATGTGTGTCAAGATGTAAAACACCAAAGGTGTGTGTGTGTGGGAAAACCCAGGCATGGGGTATCTAGGGTTTTGATGAAGTCGACATATATTGTTTAGCCTCAAGGATCATTGATCCCTGTTAGATTGTAACCGTCTTAGAGTTGATCGTCTAGGATTGGGGCTGTAGATGTGTTTTGTAGAACACATGATGATGACGAAGAATCCTTAATAATAACAATGATAGTTTGATTATTCCGCTGTGCATATATATATATTGTTCATTGTTATTTGTGCTTTATTGATAATCCTAGATAAGGTCTAAACAACCTAGAGCATCGATTCTAACACTCACGCTTCACAGGGTTTAAGCCATTACTTCCCATACTTCGGTTAGCAAATCCTCCTACATTACTGGGATTTCCTCTCATCCACGGCTCTCGGCACTCATTCTTAAAGTGTCCCATCTTTCCACATCCAAAACAGGTGACAGTGGCCTTCCAGTCCGCTCCTTGTGCAGTTTGAGCTGCAGCAAGTGGACGAGACCTGCAGTCTTTGGCCATGTGTCCTACCTTAGAGCACTTTCTACACACATTCGGGCATAGTCCATGGTGGTGTCGGTTACCACGACCACACACAGGCTTACTACCTTCATAATATTTCCTTCCTCCATTTCCTATGGCGAACACCCTGGCTGTCTCATGCTGTTTGTTGCCATTCCCTTTAACAACTCCATTCCTCTTCCTCTTATCACTCCTATCATTCTTACCCTTGTCTCCTACTTCTAATACATAAGAGTCCATCAAAAGCTGAGCCACAGTAATTGCCTTATGCAAATTAACTGGCTTCGCAACGATGACATCATTTCGGGAAGCTATAGACAATCCATCAGTATACCTCTCAATCTTAAGTTCTTCAGTGCAAACCATATCAGGGCAAAGCAATGATAACTCTTGAAAACGACGAGTACAAGTCGCCATGTCAGTACCCTTAACCTTATGGTTCCAGAACTCACTCTCTAACTTCTTAACTTCATTCCTAGGACAGTAAGTCTTGATCAGGAGAGTCTTAAACTGAGTCCAAGTCATACTATAAGCTACATCAATTCCTACTGATCTGTGGTAGTTGTTCCACCAGGTTAACGCTTCATCCTTCAAGGTATATGTTGCATACTTGACCTTACAATCCTCCTCACAATTACTAACGGCAAACACATATTCAGTTTTCTCTAACCACCTAGTTAGGTAAACTACTCCCTCAGTTCCTCCAAACTCAATGGGACCACAGAATCAGAACTCTTTGTAGGTACAACCTCGAGTTCGATTCAGCATTGGGGTCCCACCAGAGGTCTTAGAGAGATTAGTCTCAGCTAGCAGTTCAGTGACACGCTGTGCCACTAACTGGTCAACATGGGCTGGGTTCACGGGTGGAGGGTTTTGTGGAACAGGACCATTCTCAGCACGGTCGTTCACATTCGGGTTTTCTACAGCTGGGTTATCAGGGTTCGGGTTCTAAACAGGTGGAGTGGTCGGGGCCGGATGACGACCTCGACGGACAGGGGCAACAACAGCAGCAGGAGCTGCTCGGTTGTTCCTAAGCGGGTTTTGTCTTGTTGCCATCATTCTGAAGGCAAGAAGAACGGTTTCATAAGTTCACAATTCACGCTCTAAGGATATAGTTGGATTTTAAGGATCACTAAATAACTATATCAAAGCGAAACTATCGGATACTGAATCATAACTAAAGGATGCACGTTCCCATAACCTTAACTCATAGGTTTCAAAAGTGGAAATACATGGAAGGATACGAAGAAATCAAAAACGATCCTAACGACGATACTAATAAGATAACTAGGAAAATCCTACATCTTGAACCAAGTACTACTTAGTTTCAAGATGGTACAAAACCCTGAATCTAATGCTATCTAGCTACGATTACGAGCACTCCTAAATGATCTCCAAACATCATCCATCACTCTCCGTATTGACAAAATCCCCAAATGCTGAGAGTCGCAATCCTTCCTAAGATTCACGACCTCCTTCTCCAAACCGTCGATCCTGCGCTGAAGCGCTTGGTCTGCCTCCAAGGCTATCAAGCACTCTGTATGTCGGTCTCCAACCTGCTCAAAGAGTCCCGATAGACCTTCTCTCAAGGCCATCGACTTCTTCCCTATCTTATTCAAATCTATCCTCAAATCCTCTACACCAGTCCTCGTTACTCCATCTAATCGATCTGACAACCTACTGAGACTAATATTCTGGGATATAATCCTCCTCCAGATCAGACCCCCATACTCCTCGAGCTCTGAAGCAATCTCCGATGGTATCTCAGATCCTAACGGGCTACCTATATAAGGTGAGTAAGGTGGTGAGTCAATGTCTAAAGGTTGTCCAGGGGACTCAGGATCAGGCAAAGGAGAACCTGGTCCTGGAGAATGTGCAGGACTCTGCAATGGAGGAGTACCCCCTTCTGGGATATCCTCATCATCCTACTCCTGAGGATCCTCATCCTTATCTACATACTGCTCCTCAATCTCATGCTCCTCCTCGACCTCATGCTCCTCCTCGACCTCATCTTCAGAGGGAGAGTCCATGAGTCGGAGTCTCTGTGCAGGTAAATCCTGAGGTGGTATACTAGGAGATCTAGGCCTCCTAAGACATGGTAATGCTGCTAAACGGGTAGGTGATGATGGTGGTCTCACGGACATGCTGGCAGTGCTAAATAAGAAGCTTCGGCTTGGCAAGCGGGCGTGCGTCGGTCGAGGATCAATTTTCTTAAAAAGTGGTTATAGTTTAGGGTTTATAAAATACCTAATTCTCGATAACCTTGAGCTCTGATACCAATCTGTAACACCTCCAAATCTCGGTACAGCGGAAGACTTAATCGAGTTTTCGGGGCGTTACTATTGGATTGGTATCGCACACAAGTATAGCAAAAAGATAGTCATTTAACATTCAAAACCAATCCCAAATTTAGTTATTCAAAATATTTAATCCAAAAGTGTAAATATTAGGCCCAAAACATGATTTAATAAAATAGGTCCCCAAAGTTTATCAGAGTCAGAAATGATCCTTGAACCCCGCCTTCTTGCCAAGCTTCCACCGATCACGTATTCCAAACATCTCTCAAATACCTGAGAAATCATGCTAAAAGGTCAGCTTACGCTGGTGAGTTCATAGGTTTAAGTTCAACAAAATCATAGTGGACCTGTAGGAGTTGATCTGCTATGCAAGACCTAAGATAGATAAATACCGATCCTACCCGGATCACCAACCAAAATCATATCCCGCATCCAGGGATTACTCGGGCCCCGCGACTATAGTCCAGCACTGTCGTGGCAAAATCTAGAACAATTTCCAACCCCGGACTAGGTCGAGGTAGAAGTCTATTCTTAGCTAGGCAACAGTTATAGCAATTAGGATTGCTACCCTAGTCTAAGGCAACAACTACCGCACATCTATCTAAACAGTCAAGCATATAAGCAAATCCAAATAGTTTTCACGGTCCGAAAACAGTAGCATGATTCTCACCCCAATATAGTTAAAAACTTAGATAAAAGTGGGGCTATGAAACTCACCTCAAGCAATCAACGTACGAATAAATACTAGCAGAAGATAACAGTAATCACGGTACAGCTACTATTGACACGGCACAACCTATTAATGTAGACCAAATTTAATATATATATCTCTCGAAATCAACGTTATCTACCCCAATGTATTCCAATTCGTTATTTCCAAAAATGTCTCGTTTCACCATTTAATCCTAGTGTTTGGTATCCTCATGTGGGTGTATCAACTCAATATGATGCTATGAATGCACTCAAACAACCAGTATATAACTCAATGCAACACAATAAGACCTCTAAGCGATAAGCTCCATAGTCCAATAAGTTTCGGAATAAATAGTAGACCTTATCGAATTCGTCAACTCGATAAACTCATTTATTTACTCGTGTCGCTTATTATCCCATAAATCAATCATTTCCTAAAGAGTCATAAGGATAATTCACCCATCAATAAGGTTACCTAAAGTACCTAGCGGGCTCTTATTAGATTCGTCAACCTAATAAGTCCGCTACCCACGTGGATTAACACTATTAATGCTAGGTTATCCGTAACCCATGCACACAACGTAAGCAAATAAATACTTAAACTAATATTAAATGCCCATAATTGGCATTTATCGATAAACGTGTACTCGAAACATTAATTACTTATTTATTATAAAACATTTCTAATTTAGTCGTTAGTTTCCATTTAAAAATAGTAAATAACAAAATAAGACTTGTTATCGATATTTTTGGTACAAAAGCCCATTTATTATTTATATTTCATAGTCTATTAGTATATATATATATATATATATATATATATATAATCTAGATCAAATAAGATCAAACTTAAAGTTGTTAAAATGAGATCATACTAAAATTTGACAAACGACACTCTTCTTACAACAAAAATAAATTTTTTATCAACTACAACTAAAATTGTTAAAGTTTCGATAGATTTATTTTTAAAAATTACGAAACCTAGATGATACACTTTGATTAGAAGTGTAATGTGTATCA
Organism: Chrysanthemum seticuspe; assembly: GCA_019973895.1. Classification (NCBI taxonomy): domain Eukaryota; kingdom Viridiplantae; phylum Streptophyta; class Magnoliopsida; order Asterales; family Asteraceae; genus Chrysanthemum; species Chrysanthemum seticuspe. Next base: position 23,011,610 of record BPTQ01000009.1, on the reverse strand, counting down.
GGTTTTTGTATGTGTATCAGATTTTGGAACGTTTATTAGTGTAATGTGTATCAGGTGTATCACTAGTCCAAACTCATGTATCATTTGGTTATTAGTTGCTAAAATGTTAATTTGTATTAAAATATTATTTTTATGTGTATTATTTCTAAAATTGTTATTTATAAATGTTTTAGTGGTTTTTTAGACTTGATCTTATTTTTACAACTTTAAGTTTGATCTCACGTTAACCCTCCCCTCTATACACACACACACACACACTCACACACACACACACACACACACACACATATATATATATATATATATATATATATATATATATATATATATATATATATATATATATATATATATATATATATATATATATATATATATATATAGAGTTAAGATCAAATAAGAAGATTACTTATAATAAGAAGGAATAAGAAGAACTATAACTGTAAATCCGAGATGCACCGATCTAAATTAGATGCATCCCTATAATCTTAGATGCATTATAACGCACCATAGTGTGTTTTCTAGCTTTTAATCAGTTGCATATACGTATATTAGATGCATTTTATGATTTCTCTTGTTTTTTGTTCCTCTACACGTGCCGAAATCATGAAAATCAATTTAAACCATCTATACATCAAATTAACTTTTGAAACTCAAGATGTTGCATCTATATGAATAGAAATGCATCTAATGCAAGTCATTGCATCTTAAATACGTGGTTTTGGTCACTTCTCACCACTTCTTATTTTAATTTACCTCTTACTGGATCCCTACTATATATATATATATATATATATATATATATATATATATATATATATATATATATATATATATATATATATATATATTTCGTTAAATTCTAATATTAATCTCATATCGTTATTTGTTTCGAGTCCACAAGCACGAGTCATGACTTCTCGGCTTTTAATCAATCAATAGTCCAAACCATACTAATGTCCATGTTACGGCTTTGTCGGAGTCAACTATTGACTAAAAAGTCAAAGTAACACCGACGTAGCTCAAAGCTGACAATATATATATCAAGTCCAATTAAAAGTCATAATAGCGCAATTCAATCCCAAACCAACTCAATTCAATCTCACCAACCAATCAATGAACCAAATATGCCCGAAACCAATGTTATGACCCTAATGGACATGACACGGTCATGGTTAAGACCACGTGAACCAAACAAGCTCTAGAAGCTTTTCGGCTCCACGCGTCTCATCAAAACCTCAACTATATCAACCAACAAGCTACCAAAACGACCCGACCCGGACCCTTGGTCCATGTGGGTCACGTACGCCACCCAAACACAACCCAACGTGGGTGTGGTGGCTCGTACGCCCCATGCTCACATCCAAATACCTCCCAAATCAATACCACAACATCCAAATACAATCAATCAAGCTCCAATCATCAACCAAACACAAAACTCATCATCTATTCTAACCAAAAATATGAAACTAGACCTAAAATGCATAAACCCATCAAATTGATACAGCACATGCTTACCAAACACTAACTACTTGTTTATTTAGATGTTAATTAGACTTAATTCCATGTTTCACCCAAAAGCCCTAAAACTTATCATAGGGTCGAAACCCTAATTAACCCATTCGTGGGTTTTTATAGCTTAAACAAGCTCTGCCCATGTTCCATTTACCTTATTCAAGCACGAATTGCAAAACCCACTTGAAACCCTAAAAATCCGAATATTAATCTTTAGATTTGAAGGTGCTAATGAAGGTTTTAGTGAGAGTATTATATATGAATAGAAAGAGAGAAAGAAGATCTACAAGATAGTGGTGGAGGTGAGATACCACTTGCCGGAATTTGGCCAGAATGTGGCCGGATAGGGGGCGGCCAATGGTGGTGGTGGCGGCGGCTAGGGTTTTTATTTTTTTGAAGAGAGAGAGTAGAGAGAGAAAGTAATGTGTAGGTGTATTTTAGAGAGAGAATGATAAGATCGTTTATAAGCTCAGCTAGGGATCAATAACAAAGACTAATAACATGCACAGCGGAATAAACTAATCAATTCTTTGTTATTGAACAAGGTTTCATTTACTAACACTAACTAATCTTAGATGTTTATAGGAACACGTCTAGATAACTAAACTACTAACTAAACTAATAACCTAGGCGTTTACAAGACTATACGCCTAGGACACACACACACCTTTAGTCGACTACATTATTGAAGACTTGTTTATAAAACCTACACCTATGTCCTCTTTATATACTAGAGGATTAGAGTTTACAAAATACTACAAATGACTAATAAATAAAACTTTTTTTGCAAGCAAGTCCTTCCATCTTTTTGTAGGTTTCCTTCTTGTCGTATTAAGTCTCTTTGTTTCATTCTTTTTGTCTTATCAACTCAAACGTATAATTCCCAACAATTTTCCCCTAGTTGATAATGACAAAACCATTCTTGAACGAACTTTCCTAGACGAAGTAGAGAAATTGAGATCAGGAATCTCACCATGAATGAAACAAGTATGTCTTCCTTTGTCTTCCCCTTAATTCATGCCATGCCACTTAAACATCTCTTCCCCTTTTTGTTATTATCCAAATAGGGACCGTATGCAAATAATGATCTTGACCACCAAGAACCAATATCATACTTCCAATCTAAGCAGTCCAATGTTTCGAATTGCCCTCCATGAAGAACACCAAAATGCTTACTAAAAATGAATCCAAAACAGTAGAAAACTCCAACTAGTAGTAGGAATAATGATCAACAATAGTAAAAATCAAATACTTCCCCTTGAGTTGTGCATGAACATCAAATGATTCTTCAAATCTGTAAGCTCCTTGTAATGATCACTTGTGAAGAAAACCAAATATAAAAAATTTGATGAAGAAGTAAAATAACCCAAACTTGTATCTTATATCTTGCACTATAGATGACATTGAACGTATACCTATGTATAGGGAGACCTCAATCTCTTGACGATAATCACTGGGCACAATAACGTCACTCCTTTAAGTGTTATGTCAATTCTTGGTCATAATCATTGAAGCACGAACAAGTTACCTTAAAAGTAGCTATGATCCTTTTAAGATATGATAAAACACGTATCCAAGTAATTCCACTTCACCTTCAAAGAAGTGATAAATAATCATCTTCGTAATCAATTATGCAATAAATCCAAATCCGAGCCTTTTAAAACCTTTAAGAACAAATTCCAAATTTTCTTGTGTGTGAACCAAAATCTCAATCTGTGTGTGTCGCCAAAAATCCATAACAATTATTATGCTCAACTTCCCCTCAATACCAAAACAAGCCTATTATATTAGAGACCCATGATCCCACCATAAAAAAATAGACCAATACTACTCCACTGATGACAATTGAATCTTCACCAATGTCGAACAAGTAGTAGCAGCACTTTAAAACAACGAGCAGTACTTTTAACTTATACAGGCAGAGTAGTACTTTTACAAGAACGAGCAGTACTTTCAAGGAGGAGCAGTACTTTCAAGGATAAACAGCAGTACTTTGAGCAATTTAGGGTTTTGACAGCAGTACTTTGAGTATAAACAGCAGTACTTTGAGTAAACAGCAGTACTTTGTCAGCAGCCATATTCGACAGCCTGTAACTTTTGCATAAAAGCTTAGATCGACAATCCCTCTGGTGGAAAGTTAGATGGCTATATAGAGAACGTCCACTTAAACTTTCGTCACGATCCAACGGTTAACAAAAAAGTTATGATCGTTTCAAAATAGTGTTGTAGTAACCTTACGAAACTTTTTCAGTTTCTGCAGCAGACTTCGATAGCTTATAACTTTTGATTGAGAGCTCTAATTGACAATCCCTTCGGTGAAACGTTAGATGAATATATGGAGATGCAACAGAAAAAATTGTAGCTCGATCCAACGGTTCAAGAAAAAGTTATGCCCTCTTGAAAACAGCCCTGCAGAAAGATACAAAAATTTGTAACAGCTTCGAATTTTGCATCTTTTCTTCGAAAAACCTTGTAGATCCCTATATCAAGAGCTCCCCGCTCTGATACCAATTGAAAATATCGTTTATAAGCTCAGCTAGGGATCAATAACAAAGACTAATAACATGCACAGCGGAATAAACTAATCAATTCTTTGTTATTGAACAAGGTTTCATTTACTAACACTAACTAATCTTAGATGTTTATAGGAACACGTCTAGATAACTAAACTACTAACTAAACTAATAACCTAGGCGTTTACAAGACTATACGCCTAGGACACACACACACCTTTAGTCGACTACATTATTGAAGACTTGTTTATAAAACCTACACCTATGTCCTCTTTATATACTAGAGGATTAGAGTTTACAAAATACTACAAATGACTAATAAATAAAACTTTTTTTGCAAGCAAGTCCTTCCATCTTTTTGTAGGTTTCCTTCTTGTCGTATTAAGTCTCTTTGTTTCATTCTTTTTGTCTTATCAACTCAAACGTATAATTCCCAACAATTTTCCCCTAGTTGATAATGACAAAACCATTCTTGAACGAACTTTCCTAGACGAAGTAGAGAAATTGAGATCAGGAATCTCACCATGAATGAAACAAGTATGTCTTCCTTTGTCTTCCCCTTAATTCATGCCATGCCACTTAAACATCTCTTCCCCTTTTTGTTATTATCCAAATAGGGACCGTATGCAAATAATGATCTTGACCACCAAGAACCAATATCATACTTCCAATCTAAGCAGTCCAATGTTTCGAATTGCCCTCCATGAAGAACACCAAAATGCTTACTAAAAATGAATCCAAAACAGTAGAAAACTCCAACTAGTAGTAGGAATAATGATCAACAATAGTAAAAATCAAATACTTCCCCTTGAGTTGTGCATGAACATCAAATGATTCTTCAAATCTGTAAGCTCCTTGTAATGATCACTTGTGAAGAAAACCAAATATAAAAAATTTGATGAAGAAGTAAAATAACCCAAACTTGTATCTTATATCTTGCACTATAGATGACATTGAACGTATACCTATGTATAGGGAGACCTCAATCTCTTGACGATAATCACTGGGCACAATAACGTCACTCCTTTAAGTGTTATGTCAATTCTTGGTCATAATCATTGAAGCACGAACAAGTTACCTTAAAAGTAGCTATGATCCTTTTAAGATATGATAAAACACGTATCCAAGTAATTCCACTTCACCTTCAAAGAAGTGATAAATAATCATCTTCGTAATCAATTATGCAATAAATCCAAATCCGAGCCTTTTAAAACCTTTAAGAACAAATTCCAAATTTTCTTGTGTGTGAACCAAAATCTCAATCTGTGTGTGTCGCCAAAAATCCATAACAATTATTATGCTCAACTTCCCCTCAATACCAAAACAAGCCTATTATATTAGAGACCCATGATCCCACCATAAAAAAATAGACCAATACTACTCCACTGATGACAATTGAATCTTCACCAATGTCGAACAAGTAGTAGCAGCACTTTAAAACAACGAGCAGTACTTTTAACTTATACAGGCAGAGTAGTACTTTTACAAGAACGAGCAGTACTTTCAAGGAGGAGCAGTACTTTCAAGGATAAACAGCAGTACTTTGAGCAATTTAGGGTTTTGACAGCAGTACTTTGAGTATAAACAGCAGTACTTTGAGTAAACAGCAGTACTTTGTCAGCAGCCATATTCGACAGCCTGTAACTTTTGCATAAAAGCTTAGATCGACAATCCCTCTGGTGGAAAGTTAGATGGCTATATAGAGAACGTCCACTTAAACTTTCGTCACGATCCAACGGTTAACAAAAAAGTTATGATCGTTTCAAAATAGTGTTGTAGTAACCTTACGAAACTTTTTCAGTTTCTGCAGCAGACTTCGATAGCTTATAACTTTTGATTGAGAGCTCTAATTGACAATCCCTTCGGTGAAACGTTAGATGAATATATGGAGATGCAACAGAAAAAATTGTAGCTCGATCCAACGGTTCAAGAAAAAGTTATGCCCTCTTGAAAACAGCCCTGCAGAAAGATACAAAAATTTGTAACAGCTTCGAATTTTGCATCTTTTCTTCGAAAAACCTTGTAGATCCCTATATCAAGAGCTCCCCGCTCTGATACCAATTGAAAATATCGTTTATAAGCTCAGCTAGGGATCAATAACAAAGACTAATAACATGCACAGCGGAATAAACTAATCAATTCTTTGTTATTGAACAAGGTTTCATTTACTAACACTAACTAATCTTAGATGTTTATAGGAACACGTCTAGATAACTAAACTACTAACTAAACTAATAACCTAGGCGTTTACAAGACTATACGCCTAGGACACACACATACCTTTAGTCGACTACATTATGGAAGACTTGTTTATAAAACCTACACCTATGTCCTCTTTGTATACTAGAGGATTAGGGTTTACAAAATACTACAAATGACTAAGAAATAAAACTTTTTTTGCAAGCAAGTCCTTCCATCTTTTTGTAGGTTTCCTTCTTGTCGTATTAAGTCCATCTTGTTTCATTCTTTTTGTCTTATCAACTCAAACGTATAATTCCCAACAGAGAAAATGGAAGTAAAAATGAGGGTGAGTGATGGTATTTATATTTTGGAAGGAGGGACTAAATAATAAAAGAGAGGGAGGGGAGGGGCGCCGGCCTAAGCAAAGGAGAGGGGTCGTGGTTGCCATTTTTCGTAAAACGTCCCGTTTACCCATTCCCGAGCTCATATATTGTCCCCCGAGTGTCTCACAACATTCATTCGACTTTCTAACATCGTTATTTATGTTTTTCCACGAGTTTTGACTATTTATTTGTCAATTTTCGAGTTACGGTCTAAAAGTTACAACATTTCTCGTTTTAGGCTTTTCTGGTACCGAATCGAATAGTGCCTACCAAATAGAGTTAAAACTCATACGATAACTTATTTAATAGTGAAATAATCCGTAAAAACCAATAGACGATATAAAATCAAGTCATGGTTTATAAAAAAATAGTGATAAAGGCAAAGTTCGGTTTAGTTTAACGTAATGCGGTTACCTAAAATAGACTCCCTAAATTGCCAGTTGTCACAGTTTGTGAGTTTAATGTTTCTAATATTACATTATGTCGTAGTTACATGTATATGAACTACTAAGTATATGTTTTGTATGTAATGATGTCTGCTGTCGGAGAAACAAGCAGACTTTTGAGTTCTTATCAAGTCAATTCGAATAGAGGAACTAAAAAAAATAGGGCTAATAACCTATTAAAGCATCATATTTGTCACAAATGTCAGTTCGACGTAGCGAACAAAAAAAATACCTCTTTTAGACATTAAACTTGACATTGTTGTCTTCAATTGAGTATTATGACCATTTTACCCTTCCAAATTACATAAATGGTCTGCATCCATCGTCCCTAGGCTAAATTACAAAAATAGTCCCTGTCCTTTAGATCATTTTCTGGCATATCATGGTTACAAGAAATAAATATAAGTGGTACAGGCGTTATCATAATTTTAAACGATTAATAGGTACAGATATAAGAAATGACTAAGATATAAGAAATGACTAAGAACATAGAACATAGAGTATTGGCAAGGATTAGCTTCCGCACTTTCACCACTAAAAATCTTCTGGCATCCATCGTCCTTTTTTTCGAATGTCATTACCAACATCAAAAATAAAACAATCATCATCTAACATAGAAATAAAAACCCACTAAAATTAATTAACTAAACCCACTTGGATCAATTCAACCAAATACCTTCAAATCAAACACCAATCAAAATCCAAAATTAATTAACTAATCTTCATCTTCTTCCAACCCATTAATCTTCCTCAACACCATCAACCCAGCCACCTAAAAAACTCAAAACGCTCGAAACCCAAAACTGTAATAGTGTTGCATGGTAAAACTAGTGCTGGATCTCTGGTAGGTGGTCGTTGGTGATGGTTGTAGTGGCGGTGATGAGTTGCAGCTATCGAGGTGTTGACGGTTTCAGATGTAGAGTTGGTGATGCGCGGTGGCTGTTGAGGTGGTGATGTAGAGTTGGTGGTTGTTGAGGTGGTGATGCGCGGTGGCTGTTGAGGTGGTGATGTAGAGTTGGTGGCTGTTGAGGTGGTCATACTTGTGGTGTCGCCAACTGATTTTGGTGGTGGCTTTTACTATTGTAGATAAAGTAAATAGGATTTTGCTATGTATTTATTAACCTTCATCATTATCATGCTTTATTGATAATCTTTGGGATTACTTTCATAATCAATTCTTAGTTTGAGATAATCTTGGGTTAGGATAGAATAGGAATTAGATGGCAATTGGGATAAGTAGATACCTTGTTCTCACTTAGACTTTTCTCTTTGAGTAGCTTCCATATTATCTGATCTAGACAAACATCAATATAATTGGGGTAAACAAAAAGAAAACAAGTCATGCCTTATTCCATTAAAGCAACTTATGTATGTAATAGAGGGATCATGGATGCAATGGATGCAATTTATGTAATAGAGGGATCATTTATGTAATTTATCTTTTGGACAATGGATGCAATTTTTAAAAAATCAAGGGTAAAATGGTCATCACAATTTTGTATTTTATCTTTATTACTCAATTGAAGACAACAATGTCAAGTTTAATATCTAAAAGAGGTATTTTTTTGTTCGCTACGTCGAACTGACATTTGTGACAAGTATGATTCTTTAACAGGTTATTAGCCCAAAAAAATATGGCAACATGTTTACAAGAAAAAGATAAATGTGGTGTCATATGTGGAAGAAGAAGATAATTATCCACAAGAGTGTGCATGACCATATTATGGGATGAAATGAAAACCGCCCAAATAGCAGCCCAACCTGCATTCGAAACCTTGCCCGTGACGCTTACTGGGGAAATAGAGGTATTGTTGAAACCAGACAAAGTGGAAGGAATACGTTTAGGACTATCAGGCTTGAGCCATGATCGCGAAGTGCTCATTCGTTGGAAAATTTTAATAGACTATGAATTGACTTGGGAGCCGCATCATACCATTGAATATCAATTTCTAGAATTCCATCTCAAGGACAAGGTGGCTTCCCTCGGGGGACTAACTATACGCCTCGTCGGTATGGCCAAGTGTATCAAAAGACTGTTTCTTATGGTTTTAAAAAATGATTTGATCATTTCTTTTTCTTTTTTTTTTTATTTATTTTTTTATTTTTTTGTATACATCGACTGTTTCTAAAAGACTCAAGTTTATCAGTTAAGGATCATAGAAACATGTTGATACTAAAGGCAAACGACGTCACTAGGTAATCGTTGCCTGTTTATTTGGGCATGACGAGGAACCTTAGAATATGTCATAGGATTGTATATACATTATATGCACCTTAAATTTGTAAAATGTGCAACATTTTGAATATGTTACATACTTTACATGCATGTCCCTCATGTGTCATGATGCACAATAATGCATGACTTGATTCTTTACATGCCCATTTGTTACTTTGTTCAGTTTACTTTTATTTTGATATTTTTTTTAATTTTTAATAATTTCTAGAATTTTTGCCGACTTGTTCAAAAGTCATTACTATATATAGACACAAACCGGGTAAAACCATTCCTTTCTTTGAGAAGGTTGGCCTGGAAAAAAGTTGTCCTTCTTCACACACACATATACTTGTCTTTTGGTTAGGGTACCTATATGTAAAAAACACTTGCACCTCATGATGCACCTAATAAGAACGTGAACAAACCTCAGTAGGTACATATTTTGGGGTCGTCTGAAAAAGAGTCAGAAGTAGTCACGAGAATACCTAAGTTTGATCGCGTATATGTAAGTCAATATATGGTCAAAAAAATACGTCTACCACTATAAAAATATTGTCTTTTAGTGACAGTTAAAAAAAGTGTCACTAAAAGTTTAAAAGGTGAAGTAAAAAGTGTCAATAAAAGTTTTAAAAAAAGTGTCACTAAAATTTTTATATGCTTTTCCAGCATTTAAAAAGTATAGGTAGAAGTTAAGAAGATAAAAGTTTATTTATAGTGACACAACAAAAGTGTGAGGATACATATTTTTGCCTTTTAATTAAGACATATTTTGCACATTAAAAGTTTCATTAAATATCAAAATTTTAAGCTTTTACTCACATTATTTAAAAAGTGTCATTAAAAGGTCTATAGTCTATTTTCTTGTAGTCTATAATCAATTATGTATAAGACAAACCAATATTAGCAAATAAGATGAACAGATTATAATAACGAAAAGTTTAGTATAAACTATGATAAGAAAATCATAAATTCCTTTATAATATATTTGTTGTTGAGACACATGTCTAGTGCAAGCTTCAAACTCAAAAGAGATTATGATATTTTCTAATTTTAATGTTTAACGTTCGCGACACGCAAATTGTGAAGAGAATGCCATCCACAAATTCCTTGTCAGCTTTTGCAAAACAATATTTAATTGATAAGTAGTTTGTATGTATACTCAGAGAAGACTTTTAAGAAGACCTGGGACCGGGAAGATGACATTTAGATTTCACTGTAACATTAATCATGCAACCCAAGTTGCACGACTAGCATCACCTATGGTCTATAATCACTGAAGACTTGGGATACGGAAGACTTATAACAGTAATCATGCAACCCAACTAGCACGACTAGCATCACCTATGGTCTATAATCACCGAAGACTTGGGATAGGGAAGACTTATAACACTAATCATGCAACCCAACTAGCACGACTAGCATCACCAAGAAAATTTGATTGATAATAACTATATTTTCCATGTATAATCGATCACAGGAGACTTCTTAGAAGACCTGGAACATGGAAGACTACACATACATTGCATATATCGTAGTTGCAAGTATAATTATAAAGATAACAGTTACAATATAGAATGCTTTATGTGTAGAAAATTCAAAGAAAGTTAGTTGAACAATATTTTGAATCTTTTACCTTTAGAGTTGTGGTTTTAGAGTAGCGTGTGTTAATTTCTTGTTGATGATGACGATAACAGTTACAATATAGAATGCTTTATGTGTAGAAAAGCATTGCTGACATGTATATGAAGTGTTTGGCATTAGTTCTAACTCCTTGTCCATTACAACGACACAATTAAATTGCTATTGAAAAAGATATAGGGATAGATTGTTGCTCTGTATATCATGCTGTTTTGTTGAGGCTTCTAGAGTTTGTGGCTTGGACTTGTAGCTAATTAACCTGGGCATCGATAGTCAAAATTTTTACAGAACTGCAGCAAGTGCTACCAAAGTCCTTGACATTTATGTACCAATAATGTGTCTGAAAAAGATATTCCATATACTTTAAGCTTTTTAATTGGACTTGGTATAATGCAGGTACAAATTTTAAAAGAGACAATAAGAAAATTGCACGAGGACAACACACAAATGAGACCACGACTGGAAATAGAGATGCAATTGCAGTTACAACGACAAGTGGAATGTCAAGTGCAAGAACACGTGCAACAGCCGGAGTCGGAAGCGAATGCTCATGAAAAAGCTCGAGAGATGGAGTGGCAACGAAACATGAATGGCAGTAACTCGATTTTAAGAAGTTTAACCGTCCACGCCCCCTTAGGTAGCCGGATATTTTCATTATATATTTGAATATTTGGAATACATACTCCCATTTCATCTTGAATGCCTTGAATGACTCGATATGGATTGTGAATTAATTGTAGCTTTTCTGATGGGAATGATGACTTTTCATAATTGATATGTTTAACACTAAAATTATCTTCTTCTTCTTTTTTTATTTATTGGCTTCTTTTAAGCTTTTAAATATAGCTTACATAGTTACATAAAAATGAGCTTTAATATGTGCAAGTATTTGGTTTTTTTGATTATATTCCAACTAACAATTTCCGACAGAAATGACCGAGAGTAGTTTACCGACGAGTTTCTGACAGAATTGTTACAAACGACTTTCCCGGCAGACATTATATCGATAGACTTCTGACAGATGAATACCAACAGAATTCTGACATATGTTATCCGTCGGTGTTTCCGACAGAACTTCGACATATAGTAATTACCGACTATAGATTATCCGACAACCTATTTGTGTCGCAAAATCTGTCGGAAACCGCTAATACCGATGGATTTCCAACAGACACTTCCGTCGTAAAGGACCTGTCTTGTAGTAGAATGTGCCGCGACTCATCTTTTTGTTGGTCTTTATTTATCGTCTATCCTTTGGCTTTTGTATATGGTTCATGTATCTATCTAAGTTCTTTCATTTGCAGTATTTTACAAAAGCATACAGTACTTCTTTGTGTTTGTTGTAGAAATTGATTTGGTAGTTTCATTTTTTTAGTACATTGATTGTTTCTAAATGACTCGATGTTAAGGATATAAGAACACGTTGACAGGGACGGAACTTAGAAGGGACCGTGGGGTTTGTGCCCCTCACCTCCCAAATTTTTTGATCATATGTACGCTTTATACCTTTTTATATATGGTTTTAGTCATTTGTAATACAAATATCCTGGTGTAGTGTATATGGCCTATGGGCTCCCCTAAATATAAATATTTATCAAGTTGGCCTCTCCACCAATAAGGTTCAAGTTCCGTACCTGCATGTTGATAGTATTATCGACAAACACCGTCACTTGGTAATCGTTATGCCTGTTTATTTGGGCATGACGAGTAACCTAAAAGTATGTCATTGGATTGTAAAATACTGCAAGTGTTATGATGCACAATACTGCATTACTTGATTCACTCATGGGTCAAAAGTCAAATATGGACGGTTAGGCCCATTTGTCAGTTTATTTTGGCCTAATTGCTATCGTAAGATTTGGGTCAACTTTGGTCCGCTATATGTCTTTGGACATTGGACATTTAGACTTAAGAAATGGGAGCTAAATAGCTAATGTAGTATGATTATTGAAATTTATTATTAAATTATAATATATATAATTTGACGGCAAAACGGAGCCTTCTGATTGGCTGATTTTCGGACCGCTTTTTAGCCCAGCCCATTAACGTTTGTCCGGCCCAAAAAATTAAAAAAGCCTACTTGATTAACAAAGGTCATATGAATAGATGGGCCGGCCCAAAGCAGAATTTACAAAAAAATTCATATACTCCATAAATGTTAAAATATGTTACAACATAGTTTTAAAAACATGCTGTTACAATTCTGTTTCCCAAAAAAAAAGTTAAATAAATGAATGATATAAAACATATTTAAGATACCTAAATAAATACGCTAACAAATTTTAAAAAAAAAAATCTATATATCAACCATACTTCAAAACAATATAAATTTTAAACCCGAAAAAATGCAACAGGAACTTTTAAAATAAATATTATCCCACGTTTACAAAAACAATACTCCTTAAACATTCAAATGTAATATAAAACCGTAAACATATAAAACATAAAGCAACAGCCTCCCGCCGCAACGCGCGGGTTAACCCGCTCGTCTAATAAAAGATCTAGCAGTTTTCATTTTTGATAACCATGGTTTCAACCTTGTAATTATTAATATATGTTATGAAAATAAATTTAATAACATATATCTATCTTTTTGCACTTTTTTTTCAAATAATTTTTGACATCTTTACCGGCTAATTTAGGAGTTACTTGTGTAAAACACTTGCATCCGTTTTACACATGTTAGTTTTCTTTTAGTTAGGGTTACCTATGTAAAACACTTGCACTACATAATGCACCTAACATGAACATTAACAAACCTCACTAGCCCACTAGGCACAAAATGGTGGTCAGAGAAAGAGTCGGAAATAGTCACAAGAATACCTAAGTTTGATCGTGTATATCTAAGTCAAAAACCCGTCCTCTTCAGATAAGATAACCTGAACATGAAAAACATAATATGCATACCCGTTTTACACCTCATGATGCACACAAGATTCGAACAAAGTACGTATGGCTTGGTTTAGACTTTGAACTAGGGGTGTTCATCGGTTCGGTTATTGGGTTGTTCGGTTCGGTTTGTTCGGTTAATTTTTTTCTGGGTATAACCGAGAACCGAACCGAACCGAACTTAAATTGATTAAACCGAACCAAAAACCGAACCGAATAACCGAAAACCGAACACCCATAACCGAATAACCCGAATTACATAAATTTAATTATTTATTCATTTATTTATGTATATTTTTAGCAATTTTTTTTTCAAACTTAAAAAATGTTATATATATAGAGTGTAGAAGAGTTTTATATTTTTTTATATATAAATATATAAAAAATATATATAAAAATTTATTTGAATTCGGTTTTCGGGTTGGATTGCTAAAACCATAACCGAACCGAAAACCGAATATTTAATTCGGTTCGGTTCGGTTTTGGAAATTCGGTTCGGTTACGAGTTCGGTTCGGTTATTTTCGGTTCTGTTCGGTTTCGATTTTCGGTTTATTACCCAACCCATGAACACCACTACTTTGATCAGGTCACATGTGGGCTGATTTTTAATAAGTTATGGGCCTATATTCCCATAGTGGGCTTGATCAAATTGGTTAAAGGTAACTAACACTATATATTTTTCTTTACTGCTATTGCCATGAGCCCATGATATTAAAGCTTGCTCTCCATTTAATTCATATCCTTTTTATTCAAAGTTCAATGGCCACACAAAATAAATAAAAAAATTGAGATAGAAAAAGATACTTACTGTGACACTTTAACCTTATTCTAGTAATGGTTCTTATTTATTTCAACATAAGCTTTAGCATATTCTTTTACCAGCAACTTGCACATTTTTAATTCAAAACATTCAGCATAAGATGCTATAAACATGTACAAGAATAAATAGACGAAATTCGGTCCATGATTTAACTATATCATTGAAATGAACAGAATCATGAAACTGAACAAGACCGATAAAAGGTTTTTCCTTTTCGCATTATTACCATCTAATGATAATACTAATACCAATTACCATAACAAACACAAATATGTAACTTTTATAAGATTAATGATTATGCATTATTGCTTCCAAAAATTTAACTTTAATTTATTGATACATAAAGAAGAAACACATGTAGACACAATGACAAACCATGTTGAAAAGTTGAAATTCCAACTTTTTAGTATATTAATTAAAAAGGAATTCCACTTCATTGAAGTTGCATTGTGTATTTGTGTTCATCCTTTCAATTTGTTAACAAGACATTAATTATTCACCCCACATCAGTTTTTATGATATTTAGTATGATTGTCAAAACTAACTGTAAGCTGTATGCTGTAAGTTGTAAGCTGTAAGCTGTAAACTGCAAAGCTGTTAACATGAGCTACAAGCTGTATCTTTTTTTTCAATAAAAGTGTTTGTTAAATTAGCTGTTAAATGTAATTATAAGCTATTAATTTATGTTTTAACAGCTCCAAATATTTTAAAAGCTTCATGAATCAGCTTTTCATTTGAGATCTACTTGTTTAAAATAAAAGTTTGAAGTTGATGTATCTAAACGGAGCTACTTGTTTCAAAGGAGATGATTTTTGTAACAAAAAGCTTAAAGCTCCAAAAAAGTTATGTACCAAATATGCCCACTATATTCGTTTTAAAATTATAGTCTTTATTTTTATTTTGAGATGTTTCAAACTAATTGTCTTTTTTTTTATGTCAGTCAATCAAAATAAAATTTAGTTAACTAAGGATGATATTTGATTGATATTTTAAACTGTATTTTTTTATCAAGAGATAATAATTTTAACACGAATGAAAAAATACTATTCTGGCAAATAAAGACCTTTTTGTTAGTGGGTGTCTTTTCAAGCCAATTTAAGTGTCTTTTGAAAGTCCAATTCTCTATGTCCCACTCTATAAAGTAAAATCCCCTTAAATCCCTTCTTCTATTTGCTTGAAAATGTATATATTATTACCAAAAGAATAATAAATCAATTTTATTCGATTGGCTGAATTGTTTTTTGCCAAAATTTAAAGATACCAAGTACAAATACCTTTTTAATCGAATACAACAATTGTGAAATCACATCATTTAGCACAACTAGGAAATCTATAAAATATATTTAGAATATAAAAAGCATAGTTTTGTTCGCGAGAAATCCAGATTATGTGCACTTCTTTTAAACGTCGACCCAACTTAAATATAAGTTAAGACGAAACTAAAAGAGTTACCAAGTACAAATGATATTTGTTCAAAATAATGGATTAGAAAATTTTATAAGTCGTCACGATACTTTTTAAAAAAAAACAAACATAATGACTAATGTTGGCCAATTTACACATAATTGATGAAAGCCCTTTTGAAGAAAAGCCATTGCATGATGGGAGTGGGAAAGTGGTTTGATTTTGTTGTGAAAATGATTTGTGAATCATAATATTCGATGAAAAATATGGATCCAGTGAAAAGAATAAGAAGGATTTCAGCTACATATTTCAAATAGTTAAATGATATATGGACCTAAATAAATAGGCTTAAAAAATACCTAACGCATTAATGACTTGTACATTATGCAAATGTACAAGTCATTAATGCGTTAGATCTCTTTTAGGCTCTGTTGCAAAAATCGGCCTAGGCGGCCGATTAATCGCTAGGCGGTGATTAGCCGTTCCGATTTTCATTAATCGGCCTTATTAATCGGTTACTGACAAAAATCGGATAAAAATCGGATTAATCGGCCTAGGCGGCCGATTAATCGGCCAAATCAGAAAAAATCGGATAAATCGGAAAAATCAGTTACGGGTGAAAATGGGCAAAATCGAAAAAAAATCGGCTAGATCGGCCAAATCGGGCATATAGTTTCAAAATTTTATAATTTTATATATAAAAAATTCAATCCGATTAATCCCCGCCTAACCGATTAATCGCTAGGCCCTACCCGGCCGCCCAGCTACCGCCTAGCGATTTTTGCAACCTTGCTTTTAGGCCTATTTATTTAGGTTCATATATCACGTCTCAAATAAGAGAGAGAATTTTAAAAGTGATGCTTTTATTTTTTATATGTGCATCTGAAATGTATGATTATGCTTTCTTCTCATCATTCTCATTTTAATTTTTTTTTTTTATTTGATTTCGACTCATTTTATTAAAAAAAAAATCCTTAAGTTAGATGAAAGATAGCATGGTTTGCAAAAGGTAAGTAAACTCAAAATGGTAAGCACACTATATGATATGTTTTTTATAAGGGTTTCTCACTAAAATATATTACTCCAAAAAACAATTAAGTATATAAGATGAAAGTGAATTTCACATCTCAGCCTGTTACCGACCAACAAACGCATGAAGGTGAATCCCACAATTAAGTACACTATATGATTTTTTGGTATGGTAACTAGAATAATAACTAGCTATAAACTAAACAAAAGAAATCACATTTTGTGCTTCAAAAGTTCACTTGCTCAAACTGAATTTTTCTGAAAAAAGTATTCGACACTAGGGTAAGTACGTTTCGTAACTCCATTAGAAGTGATTTAAGCTCTAGTTAATGTCAAATCATGTCTAGAATCCCATTAGTGATCTAGGTTTGTCAAATCATGTTGGAGATCCCGGAAACGATGAAGTTTATGTCGATTGGATGTGGAAACTTGCTTGGACAACTTACATAGGCTTATATTATTTTGAATATTTCGAGCTTAAAAGTTATCGTATTATTTTTAATTAAAAAAAAATATTCATAAAAAAATATATCCATAGTACTCTCTTTAACTAAAAAATTATTAATGTCACTAATCAATAACTATTAATATTGGTTGGACCGCTCACAAGTTGCAACCTAGCTTAATCAAAAGTTAAATATTCCCTAATTAGTGCATGGATGGAATATAAAAAGACTTAGGATGAGGGTTGTGGCCCCACTTAAATTTAGACTAAAATACATTGTTGGTCCCTATACTTGGCAAGGTGCATCGTTATGGGATAAAACCCGGCCTTTTCATCGCCATAGGTCCAAACCTTGGCCATTAAATGCCAGAATCGTCCCTTGACCAGGATTGGGACAGTCAAACCGATTTTCTTCGAGGGTATTATAGACCATTCACTTTTTTGACCCAACCTAGTTAAAATGTAACCCAACCTTCAACCATATATGTATCGGCTACGACCAAGAGTGAACCCTAAAATACAATCAACACACATTCTACCCAAAGCAAAAAGAAAAACAATAATGGCACAAAACGATAAGGGGAAGGCTTTGTTGAGTTCGTTAAGGAAAGCAGACTGCCCAAATGAAAAGCGTTTGGGTGTTAAGAAGGAGAAGGAAGAGGATGACATCTTGTTATCAAAGTTTAACGATTTGGGAGAAAGGATTAAAAATCTGGAAATTTTGTTTAAATATCTTAAGGAAATGAAGGAAAAGAAGGAAAACGATGATAGGGAGAGTTGTGGGTCTAGCTAAGTGTATGTTTAGATGATAGTAAACATTTGTAATTCTTGAGAACATGAAATCGATGAATAAAATTTTGTGTTCTTATTTAAGTAATTGTGTTTGAAATCGTTTTGCATTTCTTAATAGGTTTGACTTACCCAAGTCATACCACAATAGTAAGTTACAATTTGTTGGTTTTCATAAGTTTGTTTGACTTTGGTAAGTCAAAATTCAAGATGTTACAATACACCATTGTCAATACATTGTAGTTTACTGCTAAAGCGTTTACATTTTCAACTCGTGTTTTGAAACCACTGCCTCTAATTTTTCTGATACGGGGGTGTTTGGTTTTGCTGTAACAACTTTTGCTGATAAAAGGGGTCGTTTGGTTTAGCTGATACAAGCGGATGTTTGTTGAAACATTATGATTTAGTGCTAAAGTATTTGCATTTTCACCACATCTTTTTAAACCATTGCCTTTGTTTTTGCTGATACAAGGGGGTTTTTGGTTTTACTGATTAAAGTTTTGCTGATACAAGAGCCTGTTTGGTTTTGCAGATACAAGGGCCTGTTTGGTTTTGCTGATATAAGGGGATGTTTGGTTTTGTTGATACTAATTACACTAAAATACACCCAATATCACAATACAAGAACAGATTAAACAACACATAACCCAAATGATATTTTATCATTAATAAAGTCTATTAAACATCATAACCAACTACATCAAATCTAATTTACATACCCTTTTTAGCAACCTATATTCCCAAAACTATCACCCAAAAGACCGCCTTTATCTACCCTATGGAAAACCAAAAATTCAGGCATTATGTTCAGCCATTTTCTTAACAAACTCTTGGTTGAACCAAATACCTTCATCTGTTTGACCAACAATCGTATAAGTTGGGCAAGTTGGTTTGTGTGCCTCGACTTGATTTTGGTCAGCGCATCCACACAGTCAAGCGCAATTCCACGAGGTCCCAGAGCTTGATTCTCTTCTATCAGCTCCCTACGCTTGATGATTCCTGTCTTCAGATGCTGGATGCACTGAAGAACTACCTTCCTCAGAATCCCTTCATGGGCAGCCTCTTCTTCAAACCAGATAGCCATACGATCATTCAAATTTGGGGAATCAGCAACCTCCATGAGTTCGTTTAAAATGGGGAAATCTGCCATTGGAAAATTGTTTGTGTGTGGAAAAAGTGGTAGATGAGTTTATCGTTTGGTGTGAACTAGTTAATATCGTCTCCGGTAAGAGACGGTCACGGGTCTAATAGTTACTTTTTTTTCACACTCGGTCCTTGAATTTGTCTTGGTTGCCATTGTCATACTTAAAACTTCAGCCCAATAATCACTTTAGAATACACAATTGGTCCCTCAAGTTGCCAACTTACGTAAAACCATTAGAAGTTTGACTTTGTTAAGTCAAACTTCTAAAACATATCAAATTATCAATTCACTCCAAAATGGTTTTGCAATATTGACTTTACAAAGTCAAATACCATTCTATATATTATTGAACATTCCACTAGCCATCCTTATCATCAAACTTCAAATACCATTCTGCCTTTTGCACTTAATCTTCCAAAGGTTTTCAATCCTTCTGACATTACGACTCTCGTTCACAATTAACACATTCACCATTTTCAAGTATTGACTAACTAAAGTAAACTCGAAATGTAGTTTTACTTGCTACAATCAAATTAAAATGCTAAATGAAAGTTTGACTTTCGAATGTCAAACTTTCATCACCTACAATACGCACAAACAACAACATATGAACAATCTAATATTAAGCAAATCATATAAACAATTACTGTACAAAATTACCAAAACTATTTTGCAACATTAATTGTCTAAGGGTATTTAACCCAAACTTAAACTACAACCAGTCAAAGAAATCTACCACGGCTGTGGGGGAAGCTCGGTGGAGTTTCAACAGCTTCCTAGCCAACTCCCAGTTGTTCCTGGTATTTTCATTCACATCATGACTCCTATCGCTTTGCCTGATATTGATTGTCTTTAGCGACCGGGAACACGCAAGTATACACTTTATTAAAGTTATTTCATGCTCTGTTCTGGGAAAAGCTCGAAACACCACCGTCTGTAGCTGGCCATGGCTGAATGTGTTTGTGTCTACAACAGTGGAAAAATTTTGCAAAGGTAGATCACTAAGCGTGTTTGCAGCCTGAAAAATCAAATAGTGTTGAGATACACAAACATGGCAATTTAGGAATGTTTTATTTGATACATATGCATTACAACATTACACTTACTCTGGTATCCAGCATTTTCAAATTCGGAGATGACCGAATCATTACAGTGGTGAACGCTACCATAACACTATTCCCAAAATCGACATCGGACAACTTAAGGTTAATCAGGGAAACAAAGGGCACCTTCATCCTAGGATTAGCTTCATGTATCAACTACAAGAAGTTTTACAAATTAAATTTCATTACTGTTACACATCTCTATAACATTGTTAAATTATAAGTTGTAAAACTGAAATTGTTCTTACCGTGCAATCACCAAAATCCAATGTAAGGGTCTCAAGATTTTGAAGTCTTGTCAAGTGAAAGATATCGGATGTTGTGATTGTCGTTACAACATTATAACGACCTAATGACAAATGTAACTTCTTCAAATTCCCAAGTTTTGCAATATCCCATAGTCTCATCTCGTTTGTACTAGGACGATTCATTTTAAGAGACTCAAGTGAGGGACAACCAGCAATAAAGTCTCAAACTGTACCGCTTAGAAAATTGACATGAATCAATTCTAAGCTCAGTAGATTTGGAAAGCCATGAAAATATTCCAAAGTAGCCATAGCACAAACATGAAGTACCAGATGTTTCAACTCACTACGAGAGTAAAGTTGGGTTGGGAACGCAACTGGGTCACCATACCAGTTTGTAATAATCAGCTCCTCAATTCCATTGTCAGCCAAAAACAAGAGCCACTCATGAATTTGTTCATAATGAAAGTTGTCTATTCCAATAATTGATCTTGGCTCTACAGCGAAGATAAACTTTCTTATTAGACCCATAAGCCGATTTAAGAATCTAGTAACAAGCCTCCCATCAAACTCGTATGTTAAATAATAAAAGAAATCCTCATCAAGTATGACATCGGTGAGCAAAGTCCACTTAGACCTCCAGTTTCGCGCTAAACTAGATGTTCTCACCGCTTCTAATAAAGGCAACCGATTCAAAATGTTAGTGATCACTTCATCTGGCATGTTGGTAAAACGATCGATCGACATGGTTTTGTTGGAAGTTGGGTTGGCCTTTTGAGTTCTGGAAATGAGGATTTATATTATTGATTTCGATTTGCAGTTTATCGTTTCTGGATAATGTTGTTTTATGTGATTGGTAAAGTTGTTTGTTGGGTGGGTGTATTGGTTCCCGCGAAATTAAATGCAAGCGTATCAGGGAAGAAACGGCTAGTAGCCATACTCACAATTGGTCCCTGGGTTGAAGGTTGGGTCAAAAAAGTGAATGGTCTATAATACCCTCGAAGGAAATCAGTTTGACTGTCCCAATCCTGGTCAAGGGACGATTCTGGCATTTAATGGCCAAGGTTTGGACCTATGGCGATGAAAAGGCCGGGTTTTGTCCGATAACGATGCACCTTGCCAAGTATAGGGACCAACGGTGTATTTTAGTCCTTAAATTTATATACATTTTATACCTTTTTATTTTTAGTTTTAGTCTTTTTTAATACAAAAATTTCAGTGTTGTATATATCGTCTCTTCTAAAATAAGTACTTTACAAGTTGTTTCTTTCAACGAAAACGTTCAAGTTTCGTCCCTAAATTAGTGGATGCCAAAAAATGAAGGAGAAAAAAGATGAAAAAAAATGTTGTGTAACACAAAGTTTTATAAAGGGGTCTCCTCCATTTAAGTTGGAGAAAAACCATTGGATGAAGGTAAAATCTTTATTTTATATTAGATCATGTATATTTAGTAGCATAACATTTTAACTATGCATTTCTTGAAGAAAACATACCTTTTCGAAAATAAATGAGGATTGTGACAACAACATTAGTGATGTTTTAGCTTAATTCCTAGACAAATTCAATCAAAAATATTTGTGGATATATAGCTAAATTAGAATTTTCATCTATGAAAAATAAAAAATGGAATAGAAAGCGATACAACTAAACTCTTATAACCAGGGACAGAACTAGGACCAAATATGACCATGTGCACAAAATATTTTGAACTGTAACATAGAAACACAGTTCGATAGACCATGTGCATTTAAAATGCATTTAGGAAAAATTGATATTTTCTTAAAAAAAAATAACACTGCATCATAAAAATCCATAGGGGTCCCGGGCACCTGCAGAAACCCCCTGGTTCCGTCCCTGCTTCTAACATATGTCACACGATAAGCAACCTTAAAAGCGTTTTCTTGCTTAAGGTTTGATTTAACATTAGATTTCTTATATATCATTTTAGGGATGAGTAAAAGAATCAAAAACTGGACCGGAACTGAGAATTGGACTGAAACTAAAAATAATTTAACTGAATCTATAACCGATTGTTCCATTTTGGTTCTTGAGTTTGAAATTTTTCGGTTCTTGTGTCAGTTCAGTTCGGGTCAACCGGTTCTCGATTCCAGAACCGAATACCCAATAATTCTAAAAGCATGCAATTTTCTTTACTTCCCATTCTCAAAACATTTCATGGAATACGTTTGATTATAAAACCATGAGTAAATCAGTGACACTTCTTGCTTGGATCTAACAAAACGGCAACTCAGTTTGGTCTGGCTCTCTTGTTCTTTTGCTCTTCACTATCAAAGACGATGTGATTGTGAAACCATAAACGGTTTTGGTTATTTAGTTGCACAAAGTTTGGAGTTATTTTATTTTGCTTTTCGGATTGTTTTGTGTCATTGTATTGTTAAACATTTGTACAGTGTGAAACTATAACATAGTTATTTATTTAAGTTTATGCTTTAGTTGTTATACGTTAGTGGTTTAAACGTAAATGGTTGAAAACGCTTAAAAAAATTAAATTTTCTTTTTGCTTTTTATTGGCCTAATTCATTAGTGCATGAGTTGTAATTTATTTTTTAGAAAATCGGTTCTTATCCGGATAGACCCGAAAAATCAGAAGCGAAACCAAAACCGAAAACTATATTTAGTTCGGTTCTCGGTTCCTGCTTTTCACAAAATTCGGTTTCCGGATCCGGATGCGTGCTCATCCCTATACCATTTGGTTTCTATGCACTGGCTCTAAATATTGCAAATTCCTATTTCTCAAAATAATTTTTTTTTTTTTTGTAAAATTATGTTCAAAGAGCCATATGCCTCTTGTTTTGATAGAAGTTAAAATAAAGGTATAAGTTGAAGGTGTCAATGGCCATTAGGCTTTAGTGTGGGATAATATGACTCAACATTCACTTTATTTAAGCATTGGAAACCTACTCTACATATTTCTAAAACCAACTTTAACCATGATTGGCACAACTCACATTAGTTTACTTAATATTCAAAAATGATAATATAAGTTTAAATTAATTGTAATTTATTGTTCATGAATAGTATCATAGCTGAAAACCTTTTTGATAACATTTATAGTGAAGACTAAAGTGACTATACCTATAATTTCTTAAAAAGAAATTAAAAGCATGTTAGTTATGTTAGTGGAAGAAACTTTTAGCTTTACGCTGGTATCATGATAGTTATGTTATGTTGTTTCGCATCTTTTTTTAACGGATTAGTCATGTTCTTGTTCATAAGGTTTTTTTTATTTGTTTTTTTTTGTCTGATTTTTAAATATGTGCAGTTAATTTTCAGTTTAACAAAGTAGTTTATTTTGTATTTGAGCCATTTTTATTTTTAACAAAAACATGACATTTATTAATATAAAATCAAACTTTACAATGATAAAACATTTGATTGAAACTCGAACATATTGTTCATTTGTTTTATTATACACAAATTTATTCTCTTTCTATAGTGGTCATTTAAATATAAGATATTTGTCTAAGTCTCATTGGTTTATATAAAGCAAAGTTAAACCACTCTTACCCCAATTATTTTATCCTTAATAGTATTAAGATACATACAACTATAAAGCAAAGTTTAACCACTCTTACCCTAATTATTTTGTCCTTAATAGTATTAAGATACATACAACTATAAAGCAAAGTTAAACCACTCTTACCCCAATTATTTTGTCCTTAATAGTATTGTAAGATACATACGACAAATGTGTGCTTGGCTGGAGGTATTAAGGGATTAGAAATGATAATGATAATAATTAGTGATACTTGATTTGCTACGAAGCAATGAACCATCACCCACTATTGGGTCATTTATCATTCGTTTCTAATTTAAAGGTAATGAATCAGGTAATGTTTTCTAATAGCATATGAATATTAGTGGTCCAAACTTATTAATTACATGTCATAGTCAATCTCGTTATCAACACTTGATAAGCCGATATACATTTACAAGTCGCATATGGCCTGAGAAAGCCTCTCAGGCCGTGTCTATACACGCACAAACAACTGTCTCCCACATGTCACCCAAGAGTTAAGATATGGTATTTGACACGTGATAGTGTGAGACATATGACTAAGAATATGGGACGGGCACGATCCGGTACGGACCAAGGAAAGAATGCCACCTGTCATTCTTGTTTTGTTTTTTGTTTTTTGAACGGCGAATATTATTAGAAAAACTAGCAAGGAGCTAGAAAATTATAAAGTTACAAGATGAGGGTTTTTAAGTCACTCAATCCAACTAAAAGAGACTTTACATCTATAGCGACACCATTAAAAAGAGCGAGACACCACATCTTCAAAAATGACCGCCTTTGAAGGAGACTCCAAACCAAAGATAATTTTATTACGGAAACTCCATACATGCTACCACATCTAAATATGCTTATACTTATTCGAAAGCCGAAGATCCAAAATCCAATCCAACCACTCTTCGTAAAAAGACACCTCTGTATATGTAACATCCCACCAACGAGAGATCTTACACAAAATTTCTCTAGCAATATGGCATGTGAAGAAAATATGCCTAGTCGATTTCACCGCCTTACCGCACAAAGGACAAAGAATAGACTCAATATCCATTCTTCTACGAGAAATGTTCAATCTAGTTGGTAGAGATAGTCTAGCTTTACTTTCCAAGCAAGAACAATTACCTTAATAGGCACCGCTTTAATCCAACACGTTTTAGAAGCAACCTCCGGTAATATGTACTCGTCAGTCAACTTTCTAACTGAAGTGACGAAGAAATCACTTGAGGCTTCCAGGGACCACACCCATTTATCCCTCATGATATCAAGGACTGTGCCTTTCACCTTCGCCATTCTAGGTCACACTGATCTTGCTCCACACCGACCCTAGGATTTCAACGAAAAGAATAAACCAAATTACTATGAGAAATTGACAACATCAAATAATCCCGAATATTAAGTGTCAATTTCCCCCGATAATGCTCGTATTTTATATCATTTATATGGATTTACGCTTGTTTTCATATGTTTTACACTTTCAGGTAATTTACGAGCATTGGAGCTAAAGAGACGCGGATTTGGAGAGTTTATTAAAGATTTATCATATTATGCTCACTTTGAAGAATTTACGGCGTAAATCCTCTTTCACATTACGCCGTAACTAAAGTGTGACTCAGAAAACCAACTTAACAGAAGATTACGGCGTAACTCTATCTAAGATTACGATGTAACAATATAAGGTCAAATGAGGTTCCGCGCCGCTACTAATTACGCCGTAACTCATGCATAACTACGGCGTAACCAAGATTTATTGAAAATACGGCGTAAATCCTTCCATAGTTACGCCGTAACCAGCATATCTAGTGCAAATTACGAAGAATTATATGTTACGGCGTAACTCTTATATTAGTTACGCCGTAACCAGATCTGGCCTATAAATACCCCACGATTTTCAGCATTTCAAAGCATCTCATTTCACACACAACAATCAGAGAACGTGAAAAGAAGTCGAAGGCAGATCTAGAGGAGCATACGGAGCTATCTCTAAGGGAGAAATCACTCCCCTACGATAAGCATTAGCTTTTTATCTTTTCTTTACTTTCAATTCATGTATTTCGTAACATTAAACATCGAATTGATTGTTATCATTAATATGAGCGGCTAAGCACCTCTTGGTGCTGGCCTAGTTATGATTCCTTAATTATTTTGTTTTCGTTTACATTGCTTTCGTATAATTATTTCTAAGTGTATGCATGCATAGTTTATTGGTAGCTACACTTTTTTCGGTAGTTTTGAATG
The DNA here is from genome assembly GCA_019973895.1 of Chrysanthemum seticuspe. Taxonomy (NCBI): domain Eukaryota; kingdom Viridiplantae; phylum Streptophyta; class Magnoliopsida; order Asterales; family Asteraceae; genus Chrysanthemum; species Chrysanthemum seticuspe. Next base: position 22,985,080 of record BPTQ01000009.1, on the reverse strand, counting down.
ACGGTAGAAGCTAATTGCTTAGGAGATGTGACCAAATGACCCTAAGTGAACAGACTGAGACGGGAAGGGTAAGATATGACCAACTGACGACCCTTTCTACTTGTGCGATTTGACCAACTGATCACCTACAGTTTGGATGAACTTAAGAAGTAAGGGGTGAGTGTTTAAATTGCTAGCGCCCGGGCACTCACTATTATAAATCTAGCATGTAGCGGTACTTAATGACTTGGCTTAGGATCCAGGAACAACTGGACTTATGAGGGGATACCTGACTTCTCCAGTGGTACCCTTTGCTGATAGGTTAGGACGAACTGACCAAATGCTGTCCTCTCGACTTTGACCCCACCTGAAGTAATTGAAAGTAATTAGATGTAAACACTACTAGTTAGGATGAGTAACCAGGTTAGCACCACTCTCCTCTATTGATCACAACCTTTGCCTTTATCTTCTTTAGTAGTTAATTAGTAATTTCCATATCGAAATCATATTAAAATTTGTGACACCTAGACTTAGTATAAATCCGCACACATAGCTCTTGGGACGACCTCGGTTTTACCAAATACTACACTACACACGACCGGGTACACTGCCTGTTAGTGCTTTAGGGTAGACCATAGGTATAACGAGTAATTATAAATATAAAAACCTGGTCAGTAAAACCTGCATCAGGCATCTTCGAAGCAACATCGATACTTTTAAGCGATTCCAATGCATATGCCCTTGGGAACAAATTTTTTAACGCAATATCTCCACGCCAAGCATCCTCCCAAAAATATGTATTCGTCCCATATATAACTAACCAAATTTGTACCCCGATTCTTTAACAAATCCACTTCTTTAACTATATCGAGCCATATGGACGGATATGAAGCTTTCACCTTCTTACCAATTTTTTCGCCTTCTCCATGAATCGATATAATAACTCTCGCCCATAAAGAAGAGTTTCGAGTAAGAAATCGCCACACCCATTTAAACATAAGGGCTCTGTTCAACGCATATAAACTTGAAACTCCAAGGGAGCCTTTATCTTTAGAAACCAACACTTTATTCCATTTCACCCAAATCGGTTTTTTATCGAGGGTCAGAACCATTGAAAAAGAGAGATCGAATAGCACCTGTCATTCCTGTATGCCCGTCAGATGATCAACACATGATTTGTTCATAGTCGTTGATCATAACATGGGATTTATCCCAAAACCCTAGATGCGTCTCCATAAATAGAGAGTTATCCCACAAAAAGAAATGGATCACTTTCTTGACAATTTACACACATATTCACTCACAATGATAATCACACTTTGTTTGAGTGTTACCTCAGCCTTTGATTCTCGATCATACCTTGGAGTCCTTACCGTTCCATACGGGAAACCGAACCACAAAACCATCACAATCTACTCATAATCACGTTTTACCATCTCTTACGTAAACATGTCACCACCCGTAGGACATGATACGAAATAGTCACACACTTTCACTTATTTTCACTCAATTTCTCACCAAAAAAGCGTATTTTTTTTTTTTCCTTTTCAACAAAGTATTAACATAACTGGTGAACAACCCCCACAACCTCAAATTTTGGAAATAACCCGTAACCACATTGGACCATTCCAGGAGAACGACCTTGGACCTTGGGCCAATAGATACTAGAAAATAGGGGTGGGCATCGGGTCAAACACGACCCGGCCCGACAAAACCGACACGACCCGAAAATCAAAAAAGGGAAAACTCAAACCGAGAACCGAACCGAGAAATAGATATTAAAACCGAAACCAAACCGAATAACTCGGTTCGGTTCGGTTTTCGGGTTTGGGCCGAAAACCGACAAAATCCGAATGGAACCGAAATCGACAAAAACCGAAATAAATATACAAAACTGAAACCGAACCAAAAAAGGTCGGTTCGGATTGATTCGGTCCTGTTTCGGTCAGTTTATCAGTTCGGGCTAGTTTTCGGGTGGATTTGCCCAGCCCCTACTAGAAAACGAGGTTCACCGGTCAGTTAGAAATATATATAAAGATTGCAAATTATCAATCTTAAGGGGCTGAACAGCAATATTCTTTAAATTTAATTTAACTAGCAGGCAACTACTAAGCTAACTACTAGCGCCAAAATATTCTTTCATTCACTTCACTTCTCTTATAAACAAACAACACCTTCAGTCTGAACTCTATTTTGAAATCTCAAACCTCAAAGCTTTACTAAGGTCCGGTTCGTTCGGCGAGTTTATTTTACTAGCTAGCTAGTTTACTACTCTGATGACTGAGGGAATCCACGGATTTTCGTCGCCTAGATCAGATGTTTTTCCAGCAGGTTTACGCGTACTTGTGGTTGATGATGATCCCACTTGGCTTAAGATTCTTGAGAAGATGCTCAAAAAGTGTTCTTATGAAGGTACTTATTATTTCATATATTTTGACTTGTTTTACTATTAGTTCATGTGTACAAAAGAGTGTGTGTGGATCTTGTTGCCACTAGGTCAAGTCTTGAAGTGTATCAAGCACAAATTAAGATCGAGAGCTAACGCAAGCTGTTATAGTTATGTTAGGAGCTAGTATATTAGGGTAGATTAGCCTTTAGTGTTGATACTTAGAAAAGTACCAACAGAATTTTATTTGATACATACATAAGTGTAAAGAAGATTGCGCGCATAAAAAAGTACTCGTATAAAAGAAACCTTGAACATGTAACGTGTTAGTTTGTTTGCGTCTATATTAGTACTTTTTTTGTTGTATATGTTATCTGGGGTGATGCTTCGTATAAGTTTGTTTGCGTCTTCTGAAATAAAGATACTTCATTTTCCAGAAATAAAATGATGATGAAGAGGTTCATTTCAGTGAAGCACAAGAATAATGCTGCTGAAGTTGTAATATTTGTATTTCTGATGTTCTTATTCTCCATTGCATACTGTTGTATCAGTTACTACATGTGGACTAGCTATTGAGGCGCTGGGTCTGCTTCGTGAAAGAAAAGGCGGTTTTGACATTGTAATTAGTGATGTTAACATGCCTGACATGGATGGTTTCAAGCTTCTAGAGCATGTTGGACTTGAGATGGATCTTCCTGTCATAAGTCGGTTTTCTCTATTTTCAGCTTTATATGCGTGTATACGGGGAATCCTAGTACTGATTTCTGATTGTGTTTAACGAATTTGATGCAGTGATGTCTGTTGACGGAGAAACAAGCAGAGTTATGAGAGGTGTCCAGCACGGGGCTTGTGACTATCTTCTGAAGCCGATTCGAATGAAGGAACTAAGGAACATATGGCAGCATGTTTACCGGAAGAAGATACACGAGGTGAGAGATACTGAAAGTCTAGAAGGTCTTGAAGAGATTTTGATGATGAGAAATGTTTCTGAACACTCTGATGATGGTAATTACTTGCTTTGTGGAGGTGACATCACACCAGGTAAGAAAAGAAAAGACGCTGAACTTAAGTATGATGAGAAAGACTTTTCTGACCATTCTTCGGCCAAGAAAGCACGAGTCGTTTGGACTGTCGATCTGCATCAGAAATTTGTGAAAGCTGTGAATCTTATTGGTTTCGAGAGTGAGTCATATCATATAATCTCTCCTCTAAGCTTTTGTTTTCGTGAAGTTGGTTTTGATATTTTTTATCATACGGTTTTTTTTAATGACAGAAGTTGGTCCTAAGAAAATACTCGACCTCATGAATGTGCCATGGTTAACAAGAGAGAATGTTGCAAGTCACTTGCAGGTATTTCTGCCAGCTCTGCATTTCTTTTTTCGGTATAAAGTGATTGACAACCGGTATTCTCATAATTGTCTTTAAATAGTGCAGAAATATCGCCTCTACTTAACTAGGCTGCAAAAAGATGATATTAAAAGTACATCTAGTGGGCTAAAGCTCCCGGAGTTTTCTCCAAGAGATGCAGCCGGAGACCGTATGGAACCTATAAAAGTGCAGCAAAATGAAGCAGTTAATAGCTACCGAACTCACAGCAACCCTCATGTCCAGAATACCAGTTCTAAAATTCAAGAAGTTGACTTCAAATGTTCTACATCATTGAAGCCGATAAAACCTAAAAAGATATTGACTGGTTATGCAGTCGATAGTCACAAGGCCAGCAGTTCAAACATCGGAATTAGCCAATCTTTTGGGTCAACTGAGTACTCGTCATTTAATACCGCGTTGCCTACTCAGTACTCTTGGAACGGTGGTTATACAGAGATCCAGTTCAAACAAGAACCTGCCCCGCAGTTTCAGGTACAAAATGGTTTCTCCAATATCGGACTGTCAACTCAACAGGTGCAGTCAACTGCACATGGTCAAACTTTAATTAAAGAAAGAGACAAGCCGGCAAAGTTTGGCTCCTTCAGTTTACAACCACCTGATCCGGTCACCAGTTCAACGTGGCGCATGAAAAATGATCAAAGTTTAGAACCAACTTCCATAAGCAATATGGAATTGTCCGCTTTTTTGCTACAAGGTGAACATCGCTCTTCAACAAATCTCGACATGCAAAACAAAGGAGCTCCCGAGTTTAATGATCTAGAGTTCATTGATGAAGTTCCTTCAGACTTGTACAATGCACTAAGATTTGACGAGTATCCTCCTGACTTGTTGGAATACCCTCCCGACTTGTTAGACTATCCTGTAATAGATCAAGGCCTATTCATAGTCTGATCATATCACATCATCATAACCATCATGTGCATTCAAGAAGTTAAAACACAATGTGGGTCAGAAGGATCCTCGTCAACAAGAACTTTAGGCACGCAACATTTACAAGGAAGATACTATTTTGTTTGTGGGTACATACATTGATCCTTTTGCAACAATTTACATAGAAACTTGTTTGTTATAACACAATAGAATAATACTTTAACTTGCGTAGAAAATCTGTAAAACTCGACAAGAGCCAAAAAAAATTACAAAACTTAACTGTTACATGATGTTGAAAGAAGCAATCAACAAACAACACTTGCGAAAACACATTCAACGTATTATTTCACTGACATCAAGGTTGAATCATGCACTTTTTTCTTTGCCATATAACAACTGAGTTTCTTCTTATTTATTTCTATAAAATTCTTTGGCTTGGAAGATGACCTCCAAGGCGGAGATTGAGTATCCTCTACTGGTCTGGGAGCTGGCTTCCTTCCAAGCTTTGGTGAGCACGGTTTTGTAGGTGTAACCTGCATAACACCAAATACAATTACAGATCAGACAAAAAAAAAAAAAAAAAAAAAAAAAAAAAAAAAACTTTATATACTATGTGTCGAATAGAATATATCATATTTTTAAAAATAATGAAACGATCACACAAGTTCTGATAACTGAGATGTTTACCTTCTGCATGCTATTGATTGGTGCTTTTGTTTCACGTGTACTTGCTTTCACTTCTACAGCGGTGCTCCATCGCAGCTTTTTATTGTCACTCCTAGCTTTCTCCTGTAACACCGTAAAAAGGTCATTTAGACATTTTCCTTAAACTATGTGTCCAATAGAACACGTCAAATGTCATCGGGAACAATGATATTACATTGTTACAGACCTTTAGTTTTGGTTGAAGCTGAATCTTTTTTGTGTCGTTGGTGTTGCTCTTTTCTTCAAGCTTTTGAAAGAACTGAACAAAATAACATAACAATAAAACATCAAGAACATGAGAGAATAGTGAACGCAATAGTCTTATGATTTCTCGACTTACCTCTTTACGTTTTGCTGCTCTTTCATCACTTCTAAAGCTAAACGATGAAGGCACAGTAGAGGATCTCGGTTTCTTTGTACATGGGCTTGATGTTTCTGAATGGCTGATGCAATAATTTATAGTACTCATTAGGACATATTACATCTAAAGGATACATAATACAATTGGTATAAGTTCGATTTTGCAAAATCAAGGCCTCTTTGGTATTGTTCTATAGATAAGATAACATAAAGAAACGAAGGTTCTTACTTTGTTGAATGGGACTTCGAGGTGACTGTTCTGCTGCCATTGACTAAACGCTCACTTGGTGTTTTAGACCTGCAAAACCATAGTAAATGTTCAGATTTTTATATCGACTTACCTTACAAGCTATTTCAAGGGTTTCGAGATAAATTACCTCGCGTGTTCTGGTCTTGGAAGCACCTTAGAATTCTCCTTGACTCCATTGACCGACACCTGTGAATCAAAACAAATGATTAACTATTGATAAAAATAACTTAAATGTGATTGTAGAAAGTTGAAGTACCCTGGTTAGAGCTTGTTGAGTCAGTCTATCTTTAGGTTTACTTATCGTTTTTGAGGCCAAATCCTTATTTCTAGCAGAAGGAAAATTCATTGACATATGAAGGGATTGTAAAACTGATCGCTTTTTATCCGTCACAACTCCTGCAGCCTTCTTGGGGTGAACCGTAGGAGTCAGTGGTGCTTTACGAGGACTCTGAAGCTTCTTGTACGGTTCATTTCTACTTAAAGATTTAGCCGACGTAACTACCTGTTTGATCTGCCCTGATAATTTATCCGGATCACTAGCAGCATCCTATAAGCAAACATCATATAAAGTATAAAACATTAGAACACAGAACTTACAATAAGTTATTATCAGCAACACATCGATAAAATTTAGTATCATGAGCGCAATTGTACATACCTTGATGTATCTTTTCTTAACTTTGTCAACAAGACTAGATCGGTTTGAAACCTTGACTTCCGACTGATGATCCTCAAAGTCAATATTTCCGGTCGACGCTTTGACCTGTTCCACTTGGCTGGTACTCGGCACGTTATCCTCAGAATCACAAACTTGTGAGAAAACTAGATCAGTACTAGGTGAGGGAACGTCTTCATTTGGTTGTTTATCCTGTTCCACTTGAATTGTACTCGAGATGATGTCATCAACATTTCCACCTTTTGAGAAAACTGGACTTCTTGTGCTAGGTTTCTGAGCATCATCTACATTTGATGCTATTCCCTGTTCTGACAATCTGTTAATCGACCCATTTCCTCGTTTCTCGTCAACAACCGAATCCCTCTTGGAAATAGCAACAGGACTAATGCTGGTTATAGCGTTTACTTGAGGGGAGTAATTAGGAGCCTGGTTTTCTTTCTCATGTGATTTTGCAGTTTTCTTAAGTGCAAAATTTTTGTAATGTGCCTCGAAGAAAGCTTTCTTCTCAGCAACAACACCTGGTCTAGAGTATTTTTGTACATCTTCAAGGGTTCGGTTGTGAGAAAACGAAGACCATCTTTCCCAATTCAATGGTTCAGTCAGAAACCGCCCAAATGAAACAGATGTCGTTAAGGCCCGAATCGGGTCCCCCTGTGGCACATAATAATGTCTTAGAGTCAACAACCTATTTCATACACAAAAGGTACCCCCCACAAACTATAATACATATCTGAGAGTCCAAAAAATCAAATTTCAACTTTTTTTTATCCGGTTTCCTAATGAACATGACACATTCCAAGTATACATACATATTCATAAACCGCAACCCAGAATTTTGTATCAGTATCTAGATAGTAACCTATTTAGTGTACCCGAATCGTCAAAGCTAACTCTTTTTCTGACACTCAAACGGTCTAAAGTTTGACTTTTTCGGGACGAAGTTTACATGAAACATTACATCTTCCATTAACAGTAACTATACCTCACAGAATATAAAGCCATAGAAACTGTAAACAAAGGCGACAATTAAACTGTGAGCAAACAAACACATATGAACAACACCCAGTGTCCTACTTGGGTCATTTGACTTTCCTAAAATCAAATTTAGACTAGTTTAGTATCCAAATACATAGCCATCACTTAGTTGGACTAGTCCACTCTAGGAAAGTCAAACTTTGACTTTTTAGAACAGATAAAACCCTAGAAACAATTTTTAATAATGTAGGGTTCTTGATATTTAACCAATTATATTCAAGAAAATAATACACAAAATGCTAAAAAGATTCAACTATATTCAACATAACACATTTATAAACAAAACCCTAATCCAATTCAGATCAAATTTCAAAAACCAATACAAAAATTAGGGTTCTTGATCACAAATCTTGAACTATTCAATAAAAATAAAACCATATCCAAACACCCCAAATTCAAACTTTAGGCAAGATTACACATTTTTAAACAAAACCCAAATCAAATTCATATCAAACTTTAAAAACCAATCAAAAATTAGGGTTCTTGATACAAAATCTTAAACTATTCAATAGAAATAAAACCATATCCAAACACCCCAAATTCAATACTATAACCACTAAAACTTATAAAAATGCTAAAAAGATCAAACTTTAAGCAAGATTACACACTTAAAAACCAAACCCAAATCCAATTCATATCAAAAATTAGAAACCAATCAAAATTAGGGTTCTTGATACAAAATCTTGAACTATTCAGTAAAAATAAAACCATATCCAAACACCCCAAAAGATCAAACTTTAAGCAAGATTACACACTTATAAACAAAACCCAAATCAAATTCATATCAAACTTCAAAAACCAATCATAAATTATGGATCTTGATCACAAATCTTGAAAAAAAAAATATAAAAAATAAAGGGTTCTTGATATTAAACTAACTGACCTCTTTAAGTTCGCAAGAAGCGAATAACGGCTGCGAATTCGATCTCATCATCATACAAGGAACTGCTGCTTCACCCATTTCAATTAAATGTGTTAGTGTGTGTTAATTTTGGGTGGTTTTTATAATTTTTTGTGAAGAAAATGTTGTGATTTTGTGATGTTTCCAACGTCTAGTTTTGATTCTGTGGAGATTGGAGGGATTGATTGTGGGACCCACTAGAATTACAACGGCTATATTTCTTTGGGAGTGATATGAAGGGTGAGCAAATGGACCGGATGGACCGGACCGACCGACAAAACCGACCGGACCGATAGACCGGCGGTCCGGTCTCGGTCTAGGGTTTTTGCCGGATTCGGTCTCGGTCCGGTCCGGTTTTTCTCGGTCCGGTCCGGTTTTCGACCGATGAGCACCCCTAATATGAAGTTGTGTTATGGTCAATCGAGAAACCGGACCGGACCAGATGATCGTATTTTGGTTCGGTCTTCAGTCCATCTTTTTCTTAATCTTTGATTTTCGGTTCAGTCCAGTTTGGTTGATCTTTTGTTGAATCGAACCGAACCTACGAAGGACCGGACCCGGACAAAAAAATTGGTCTGGTGTGTTGGGCTAAATCGGTTTTCGGCCCAATCCAGTTTTGTGCAGTTATGTCTGGTTTTCGGACCGTGCTCATCCTTACTGTATACAAAAAAGAATTAAAATTGTTTCACGCAAAGCCGGTTTTGGAAAATACCAGATGAATCGAAATGCGAAAGCTTGATCTGGTCGAGTTAGTAAATGATATTTGGAAAAACAGGAATTACTCTACCTGTCCAAAATATAGTGTTCGTCTTACTATACTTTTTTTGTTTCAAAACATAGCGTTCATCTTATTTTTCGAGTTTACTTTAAGATAGAGGTATGATATGTCTATAAATCTCATACCTCGCTCAGATAGAATTGAATATTGTTGTTGTTGTTCTAAAATACAATCAATCAAAACATCTCATAGGTTTGCAGTTAAATCTTTGTGCGTGTATAAAATTGTGAGTGGCCATTTATTTTAAGACGGATGAGTAACTTGCTACCGATATAATTCATCAACTGTAATTGTTGCGCTTTTTAGAGTATTTCTAAGTGTTTAAGTTATAATATAATGTTTATTTACCGTTTAACTTTACGTTCATAAAATAATGTTTAAAGCTTTTTAAAATTTTGAGAAGCTAATATAGCGTTAAATCGATGGTGGTGATAAATGTCACTATTACCACCGACCTTAACCTTTAGCGTTTGACTTTACATAATTGTGTTGTCAAATATGCTTATAAACAAACTGCTACTACTAACAGCATGACTTTGTGTTTTCTCAACGTAAAACAAGACCATAAACTACAAGTAAAGTAGGGTACGGTTTCGCTAAAAGTGTCTGTATATGAACTATAACTATAGGCTAGTTATTCAAGACTGCCTTGTTATCTAGTTAGGGTTCGTAACGAAACCAAACGAGAGACGTAATGAACTGATCTTTGTTATGATCGACACCAAAAATGATAAAACCGACTCAGTTCGAGTTGACAGTTAATTTGTCTAAGTGTTAAAATATCTTACATTTAAGTCGACATCAATTTTTAAAATATCTTTCAGTTTTCACTTTATGCATTACTCCTAGAAGATACAGTATTAATCTGTGTGTCATGTCGATCAATAACATTGAATATTAAGGTAAGCTACCTTAATATATAATAATGACCCATATAACTTGTGGAGTATCAACTAAAAGACACAATGATCAATCTTTACTCTTTAGGTGTTTGAGGAGCCAAATAATGGGTTACACTATTGCTACGGGGCTACCACATAGCCCTGCCACCTTTGTCCCAGGGAATATTCCTTTTGTCCCCCGCTTTTTTCAGTACAACACAGTTTTTTGTCAGTTTCTGTTCCGTATTTCTAACAGTTTTAAGCGTTTGGCTTATTAAACTTTATATTTACAGTTCCGCATTTTCAGGTTTATAGTTTTTTGATAAAAAAAAAAAAAAAAAAAAAAAAAAAAAAAAAAAAAGTCACCGTATGAATAAAAGGGATGAGTTATTAATACGGTGGCTATGTTTTTATTCATACAAGGGCTATTTTTTTTTTTTTTTTTTTTTTTTAATATCAAAAAGCTATAAACCTGAAAATGCGGAACTGTAAATATAAAGTTTAATAAGCCAAACGCTTGAAACTGTCAGAAATACGGAACAAAAACTGACAAAAAACTGTGTTGTACTGGAAAAAGCGGGGGGACAAAAGGGAATATCCCCTGTCAGGCTACCCACTAGCCACCGTATGAATAATATGACCCGAATAAAAACATAGCCACCGTATGAATCTCCCCCAAATAATATGTCAATCAACACTTTAGACATGGATGTTTGAGGGACCCAGGGAGTGTAACATCAACAAAACTTTACAAATAGTGGATAAATCTTTGTCGTAGTGTAGTCTATAGTGTACAAAATAAAAGTCTTGTGGTTCATAACGGAAAGTTATTATGAACTAAGGCTGGGTTATATAACTAGTAGATTTCAAGATCACATTTATTACCGTCAGCTCGGTGTTATATCAGTGTTTTTTTAAAAACCAATTTCATCAACTAAACATACTTCACTTAAACACAAATATACCCTATCAAAACACACACATACAAATGCGGTTGATCTTTATCCAAATGCGGTGAGCTCCTTAACGGAGGTGTTTTCGTGGCTTGACTCTATGAATATTAGAGCTTCAAAGAAATTAGTTTTAGAATCTATTATTGGGGTCTCTCTTTGGGTTATTTGGAAGTATCGCAATCAACTCGTCTTCGACAATAAGGACTGGCATCGGAAAGATCTTTTTGACCACATTATTAGTTATTCTTTTCTTTGGTTTTCTAGTAGGAATAGAAATATTCATGTTTCTTGGAACCAATGGATTAAAAATCCCTTGTTAGGTTAACTCTTTGTATTTTTCTAGCTCCTTGCTAGTTCTCGTTTTAATAATCATTGGCCGTTCAAAAAAAAACACACACATACAAAAAAACAAACTATACAACTCGGTTTTGACATGGACCGAGTCTTCATTTTTTTGGTCGAAGACGTGTGCTCAAGACGAGTCGTAACAAGGCTGGCGCGTCTTGAGTGGTCCAAGACCGGGCGTAATTGAGTTTATCAAATGCTTGACAAGCCGCTACATCAGCGACGCATAAACTATGTGCGTCAACCAAGTTTGTTCAGTAGTCATAACGTAATTAGTTAGTGAGGAAAAACGGGTCGGGATTCAAAAGAATTAGAAAAAGTATTTGTTACTAAACGACGGAAGTGGAAAGACACTAAGAGAGAGGGATATACTCTGTTTTTGTAATCGCCGAAATTGTACAACGAACCTTTTTTTTCAGGCGTAGACTCAGTCATAACACCCTTATTACGCTCAGTCTAATAGATCAATCTTTCAATGCATTTATCATTCCTTTACCAAGGCAAAGTAAACATACAAGTAGCTAGCAAATAACGATACACATATGCATCTTCCTATTAAGTATTAACATATCATAGGAAAATTATAGCATGACACTTCAAATAAATAAAAAATTTATCAAAGACAATTATTAAGTTTATACAATATATCCTGTTATATAATAAAAGAAAGAGAGATTAACACCAACAGGATCTGTGGCGCAATGGTAGCGCGTCTGACTCCAGATCAGAAGGTTGCGTGTTCGATTCACGTCAGGTTCAAATCTTTGAAATATATAGTCTTTTTTAATTTTTGGTTTTATTTATTTGTTTTATTTTAGTATTTGATTTCATAGAACAGGTTCTGTGCTTTACTGCCACCCTGCCATGCACTATTCAACTTTTTCAGCTAATCAATAACGAATATGTGGCCCACTTGCAAGTTGCAATCATCAAACTTTTCGATTAACATGTGACCAAATATTCAAGTCTAGAAGATATTGCAATGTGTTGAGTTATTACTTTTTAGAGGATTGATATATTTTTAAGATAGGGAATTTGTCTCTTGTGGTTTTTAGTTATACAAATGGTCTATAGTTGATATATAATTACATATTTGGACGCGGGACTCATATAAATAGTTATTATAAACTATAAAAAGACGAATCTTAACCAATGCCCTTAGGGCATTGGTTAGACATTCCCTTTTAAGATACATAGTGTGTGTAGGAAATATCTTGCTATAACTTGTGTGTGGTTTTTACAATTTGATAATTTTATTGAAAAAATAATATATTTATAATCATTTTACTCTTTCCGTTTCAATATAATTATTCATATTTTCATTTTAAGATGAGATTTATAATTGCCCCATTTTTATTAAACTTGATTATTTCTCTCTCATGACAATAATTTTGAGACTGAGGGAGTAGTATTTTACTCGAACACCTTTTAAGCGACAATACTTCTGTTATCTTAAAATGGGGCAATTATACAACTTGAGAGAATCTCTCTCCGTAATGAATATGGACAAATCCACATGGGAGTCGAGTGTAGCACGGGCTACACCTGATTTTTAGTGACGAAGTGTAAATTTTTTATTTTATAAAATATGTCTTTTCTGGGCACGTGCAACCCTTAATTTTTACCTAATAATTTCTTTATAAGGCGGCTCTTTGAGTGGTTGAGATTTATAATTGCCCCATTTTTATTAAACTTGATGATTTCTCTCTCATGACAATAATTTTGAGACGAAGGGAGTAGTATTTTACTCGAACACCTTTTAAGCGACAATACTTCTGTTATCTGAGATGGACTCAAGATTTTTAAGAAGGTGTTACATAATTTTTTTTAATAATTTTACGTACTAAAGCCGCCTTATAAAGAAATTATTAGGTAAAAATTAAGGGTTGCACGTGCCCAGAAAAGACATATTTTATAAAATAAAAAATTTACACTTCGTGACTAAAAATCAGGTGTAGTCCGTGCTACACTCAACTCCCATGTGGATTCGTCCCTATTCATTACGGAGAGAGATTCTCTCAAATTGTATAACACAACTTGACTCAAGTTAGACAATTGTGAGCCATTGGATTTGATTCAATAGTTCAAATCAAAATAAGTTCTTTTAATTTGAGTCATTGGATCAAATTTCTCTCATAATTTCATAATTTAAGTCAAGTTGTGTCTACAACTTGAGAGGATTCCTTCCATTCATTACACATAAATGATAAAGAGAATCAAATCAATGTTACTTCAATGCATAAGTTAGTGAAGATTAAGGTGTAGAGATGTGTAACACTTTGTTGGGGGATTTCACTTAGCTTAATCTGTTGACCAAAGCGTGCCATGTGAGAAGTTGACATGACATGATAATAAGGTATAAACATGATGCTTAAGATATCGGACTATCTTGTGTATACGAGAGTTCAGGAGAACTTACACTCGTAACTATAGTAGACGAGTAGTCACGAGGGACGGACCCAGGACTTTCAAATGAGTGTTGCACAAAAAAATTCATAAGTATCAAAAAAATAATAATAAAAAATAAAAAATCAACGTTATTTAAATTGAAAAAAAATTACAAACTAGTAAATAAAGTACCATGTCTCTTATTATTGACGTCTTCGAAGTTTTGAGCCTTGAAAGCGCTTTGTCACGTCTTCGTTAGTAACCTTCGCAAATAGTTCTTTTTCTATGTTACAAATTAAAGCATCATTCATATAATTTCCACCCATTATGTTGCGGAGATTCGTCTTTTTCTAGGAGTGTTACCTGTTTCAAACTCAAACTGTGTTTAGTGAAGAAAACATCAATGGCAGATTTAAGAGTGGCGGAAGAAGTCACCTTCACATGAATAACCCCAACAAATTGCTCTTGTACAATCCATGTCTATCGAGATATCGAGAAACAATAGCCATTTGTTCCTTTTTAGATACGTCACTAGACTCATCTACTAATAAGGAAAACACATCATCATCAATATCTTCAAGAATGGAATCAAGGACCTCATTGGCAAAACACTCAATACTTGTTTCTGAATTTTTGGAGATGTTAAGGTATATTTCAAAGGAGCTCGCGGTACATCTAATCAAGTTTCCTCGTTTTCATTTGCAAGCAAATGATACAATAAAAAAAAGACCTCTACTCAAAGAACTTATACTTTCATCACGACCACAAAAGGGACATTCACCTTTCAACAGGAATCTACACGTCTTAACTGATAAATAGAATAGAATTCGATAATCACTCATCTCTTTTTCAATTTGCTTATTAAAGGCAGCAAATATAGATTGATTTTTCTTCATTAGATTTTCACATTTTTGAAGTGCTTTGTTGTGAAAACTATTAAGTTCATCCACGGTCTTTCAAACTTGTCTTTCAACTCCAACTGTCAAACCCCTGTACCATAAAAGCATCACCCACACCATGATCTCTAAACAAATAAAAACACAAACAATACACTTTGTCTTTTTTTCCACTATATTCTAACCAACGAAACTCATTGAACCAAGTGACAACAAAACATCTTTTCTTAGTCCCGACCATTTTTGTTGGAAACTTATGGCCCTTTGGTTGACAAGAACCTCTAACCCAGTACATTCGCCTTATTTTCTCTACGATGTTAGGGTTATAAGTTATAACTATAGATGATTGGCCTATCTGATGGATCCCATGGAAGATCATCTAATTTCATATTAATTTGTGATAAAGGAGCTATAGTAGGTTGTGAAACAGACTGTGGAGTATGTTTTAGAATTGGATCTCCACCTCCACTACGACTAGGAATATTTTCTCAAAGCTTTCTATACCTTTCCATAGTTTCTATCAGAGATGTTTTAAACACAAATAAGCAAATAATCATACTGTTAATACAAATAAGCCATAAAAACGTTTATTTATATTTTACGATCTTCTAATGTTTTGTCGATAACAAACGTAAAATCATTTTAAAGAAACAAATAAAATACGTAAATGGTTTGAGCCAATAGTTTACTAACACACTTACATTTTCATATAAAACACTAAACAAGTAATATTGTTTACATATTATAAAAATGCATATGTATAACTACTAGTGTTTACATAATATAGAAATGTATATATAATCTAGATCAAATAAGATCAAACTTAAAGTTGTTAAAATGAGATCCAACTAAAATTTAACAAACGACACTCTTCTTACAAGAAAAATAAATTTTTTATTAACTACAACTAAAATTGTTAAAGTTTTGATAGATTTATTTTTAAAATTTACGAAACCTAGGTGATACACTTTGGTTAGAAGTGTAATGTGTATCAGGTTTTTGTATGTGTATCAGATTTTGGAATATTTATTAGTGTAATATGTATCAGATGTATCAATAATCCAAACTCATGAATAATTTGGTTATTAGTTGTTAAAATGTTAATTTGTATTAAAATATTATTTTATGTTTATTATTGCTAAAATTGTTATTTATAAATGTTTTAGTGGTTTTTTAGACTTGATCTTATTTTTACAACTTTAAGTTTGATCTCACGTTAACTCTCCCGTATATATATACTTGGTATATATTATAATGGACAATGTAATGGGTAAAAATCTAAGTTTTTAACCCATTGACTAGATACATTGAATATTGTTGGGTAAAACCCAAAGTCCATGACTGATGAAGCTTGATCCATAACCCATGACCCATTGCATGACATCATGCATGAAGTTATGTTGGGTATTATCCATGATCCATGAACCAAGACCCATGACCCAATGTCTAGATACATTGTATCTTGTTGGGTATCCATAATTCATTACCCATAACTAGGGGTGTTATTCGGGTTGACCCGGTCGGGTTCGGGTCAACTCGGGTCGGGTCAAATCGGGTCAAGCCCTAAAAAAACATACCCGAACCCGACCTTGTTTAGAACTCAGGTCAACTCGGGTCGGGTCAATTCGGGTTCGGGTCAACTCGGGTCGGGTCACTTCGGGTTCGGGGGGTGTAATTTACATTGTAAAAGTGTTGTTGAGCCGGGTTAGTTGGGTTCGGGTCGAGTCAAGGCTAAAAAAACATACCCAAACCCGACCTTGTTTAAAACTCGGGTCAATTCGGGTTGACCCGATTGACCCAAATATAATTTTGAACCCGATTGACCCGACCCGAATTGATTCGGGTCTGGTTCGGGTCGGGTCAGCCCGAATGACACCCCTACCCATAACCCATAACCCATCACTACAAGAAAAACTGGTATTTGGGAGGGTAAAAAATTGTGCCAAATACTCAAAAAACCGTGCCAAATGCTATTTGGGACGGCTTTGGCACGCTTTTGGCTCTGTCCTAAATATGAGGGTGCCAAATACATTTGGATCGGGTTGAAACCGTGCTAAATAGTATTTGGCATGGTTCATGAGACGGTTTAACTTTGTGGTGCCATGATTGAGGTATTTGGCATGATCGACGATCTTTCGTTCCAAATTGAAATTCGTCACACTTTTATATCTCGTGCCCAATGTGTATTTGGTACCAATTCATTGCCCGTGCCGAATGCATATTTGGTACAGTTTTTATTTTATCGTGCCAAAATTAACTAGGACGGTTTTATGTACCGTGACAAAGGTATTTGGCACGGTTTCTATTTTTTGTGCCTAACATATTTGGCACGTTGGTCCGCCTTGCCCAAAAAAACATTTGGCAAGCTTTTGCGTTCATTAAATATCATTTAACACGATTTTGCATTCATCAATTAATTATTTGGCCAGTTTGCGTAATCATTGCTAACATGGATTAGCACCATTTTCCATTACAAACACGTTTTAGTACACCAACGTATCAACTAACCATATCAAATATAATTCAATCGAAGCCGAAAATAAATTGAACTCAATTTTTATTAATCATCTATAAAACACCATAAAGTAAAAAACAATACGCCCACCATCCTTGTAAACCATGGTATTTAGAATAACAAAATCATAACTATAACTCAATATAAATCACTAAGATGATTTATTACTAACGAAAACAAATAAAGCTCGTCGGGTCACGTCTTCAACATAAACACTGCATAATACAATATTCCAACATTAGAAATATGTATGAAATAACAGAAAAGTTTGATATACAAAATA
This sequence comes from Chrysanthemum seticuspe, assembly GCA_019973895.1. Lineage (NCBI taxonomy): Eukaryota > Viridiplantae > Streptophyta > Magnoliopsida > Asterales > Asteraceae > Chrysanthemum > Chrysanthemum seticuspe. The sequence continues at coordinate 22,967,490 of BPTQ01000009.1, read as the reverse complement.
GCAATATAAATGAGTCAAGGCTTAAAAAAAATACCTGGACCCGACCCTATTTATAGTTCGTGTTAGTCGGGTTCAGGTCAATTCGGGTTGGGTCTATAAGATCAAGATCCTGCATAAACCCGTATAGGTGTAAGATTTAGACGTAAAAAACTATGTAAAATGACTTTAATCATGACCATTGTTCTTTACTTGCAAAACGCAATATCAATTATTTTTACGAGTGAGACCAAACCAAGCATGCATATTTGAAAGATATACTTACAACTAAAATAATATTTAAACGTCAAGAACTATATAATGTGTGCAATATGATGGATAGCGAAGCATGCTAAAATAGTTGAGAAAGATAAAGAGACACAAAGAGCCTAAAATTGCTAAAAGGTAGTTATAGTTCATTGTTCATACCTTAACATCATAAGTATTACGAGGGACGGAGCCAGGAGTGGGTGTTCGGGACATCTACGAATTTTTCCGATGCAGTGTTAATTTTAAGAAAAAACATCGATTTTTCTCAAATGTATATTAAATGACCCCGGTCCATCAAAATGTGTTTTCAGTTTTATTTAGTTAGCATCTTAAACACTATTATATTACGGTTAAAAAAATTTATGCACCCGATCATATTTGTTTCTGGCTCCGTCCCTGAGTATTACCAGGCCAAAATGTTGCATCTGGTCTGAACTTGTAATCTTCTTTCTCTATTTCATTGACGTCATATTCAAAGTAAGTAGCAGCATCCTTTAATTTTCCATCCAACCTATCAGTCAAAGGTGTGAAACTGCCGTCTAGACCATCCACAAGCCCTCCTCTTCTAGATCCATTGAACCTAATTCATTGCAGATCTTTCATTAACCCTTTTTCTGCTGATCCAACTTTTGAAAGAAGGAACTTGAACTCAGGCTGTTTCCTGGAGGATCACCAAATACACTTCTTTCAAACTCTTCCATAGTCTCTAAAGAGTTTGTATTTGCATCGGGGTCGATAGCTATGCATAAATAAGAAAACCAGGTAGGGGTCAACAACTGAGAATATTTGTATAAAACTACCATGCATAGGGGACTTTAAAGACTTAATGAATAATATGTTAACCTAAACTAAATTTGCACTAAGGCATTATTAACTAATGAAAAATTGAACTAATTTCCTTCCAAGATCTTAAGACAGTATGCAAAGTACAACCAGCAGATGAATGATATGTTGCGGTATTTCGTTTAAGTTGGCTGGTAACCCAAAATAGCACGTTTCAGAAATCATTTGATGGATAATAATTGTAAACAAACAAGGGTTGGTAAGATAAACTGAATTTAAACAAGGCTTGGTAAGATAAGCTGAGTTTTAACAAGGGTTGGTAATCCACTAATCCTTGATTTCTAAACAGTGAATTTCAAGCTATGAGTTTTAAAAAAGAAAATCGTACCGGTGAATAAGAAGTAGATCAAATAAGGGAAGACTATGAGTTTGTGTTTGTTTGGTGATAGAAAAATATATGGTTTGGAATAACGAGAGTGAGAGAAAGAAGGGAGCAGGTTGTAGGTGGGTGATTGTGAAAAAATATAGGGCAAATCATCTAAAAATGTAGTTAATTTGTCATTTTTTCCCATTGTCTATAGTATTTTTTTTTCTTCTCATTATGTCAATAAACCTCTGTCGTTAGTCCTTTGTGTGTACCCGTTACGAAAAAAAATGCATCGTTAGTCCTTTATGCTAACGACCGTTAATAAATAACTTAAAATTTGGTTATCCTACGCTAAACTTGCGTCGTTGGTCCTTTATACTAACGATCGTTAAAAAATAACTTAAAATTTCGTTTTCTTACGTTTCCGTCCGTTTTTTCACGTTTTTGTCCTTTTTACACGTTTTTGTTCTTTTTAACACGTTTTTGTCCGTTTTTTCACGTTTTCATACGTTTTTACACGCTTTCATCCTCTTTTTCAAGTTTTCGTCCGTTTTTTCACGTTTTCATACGTTTTTTTTATTTTCGTCCGTTTTTGCACGCTTTCGTTCGTTTTTACACGTTTTCATCCGTTTTAACACGTTTTCGTCCGTTTTTCACGTTTCATCTGTTTTTACATATGTATTCGTCCGTTTTTACACGTTTTCTTCCGTTTTTTCACATTTTCATCCGTTTTTACACGCTTTCATCCATTTTAACACATTTTCGTCCGTTGTTGCACGTTTTCATCCGTTCTTACACGTTTTCGTTTGTTTTAATACGTTTTCGTCCGTTTTTTCACGTTTTCATCCGTTTTTACATGTTTTCGTCCGTTTTTACACGTTTTCGTCTGTTTTTTCACGTTTTCGTCCGTCTTTACACGTTTTGGTCCGTTTTAACACGCTTTCGTCAGTTTTTTCACATTATCATCCGTTTTTACATGTTTACATCCGTTTTTGCACGTTTTCGACTGTTTTTGCACGATTTCGTATGTTTTTACACATTTTGTCCGTTTTAACAGGTTTTCGTCCGTTTTTCTCGTTTTCATCCGTCTCTACACGTTTTCGTCCGTTTTTTCGCCATTTCATCCATTTTTACACATTTTCATCCGTTTTTACAAAATGTGCAAACATTCAAAAACGTATTAATATGCGAAAAAATAGACAAAATGTGCAAACACGAACAAAAACGTGAAACAACGGATGAAAACGTGTAAAAACAGATGAAACCTGAAACAACGGACAAAAACGTGCAAAAACGGACAAAAACGTGTAAAAAGGGATGAAAACGTGTAGAAACAGATGGAAACGTGAAAAAATGGATGAAAACGTGAATAACGGACGAAAACGTGTTAAAATGGACGAAAACGTATTAAAACATACAAAAATGTGTAAAAACTGACGAAAACCTGCAAACAGACGAAAACCTGCAAAAACGGATGAAAATGTGTAAAAATAGATGAAAACGTGAAAAAATAGACGAAACCGTGTTAAAACGGACGAAACCGTGTTAAAGCGGATGAAACATGTAAAAACGTGCAAAAACGGACGAAAATGTGTAAAAATGGATGAAAACGTGTAAAAACGGATGAAAACGTGAAAAAACGGACGAAACGGGGAAAAACAAACGAATAAGTGAAAACAGACGAAAACGTGTAAAAACGAAGGAAAGTGTGTAAAAACGGATAAAAACGGACGAAAGCGTGTTAAAACGTACGAAAACGTGAAAAAAACGGACGAAAACGTAAGAAAACCAAATTTTAAGTTATTTTTTAACGATCGTTAGTATAAAGGACCAACGACGCAAGTTTAGCGTAAGATAACCAAATTTTAAGTTATTTATTAACGGTCGTTAGCATAAAGGACTAACGATGCAGGTTTTTTTGGTAACGGGTACACACAAAGGACTAACGATAGAGGTTTATTAACAGAATGAGAAAAAAAAAAGAATGCTACTTACAATGGGAAAAAGTGGCAAGTTAACTACATTTTTAGGTGATTTGCCCAACAATATATGGAGGCACATTTTGATTTTGGGGAAAATTAGAGCGGGACTTGGTGAAAATGTGGAGAGGACATTTTAACTTTTGGAAAAAATTATCTAAATGTTTTTCATCAACAAATATATTTAACACGTGTATGTTTGGTGCGAAGCGGTGTGGAGCATTTTGAGAGGTGAGCGATGAGCAATTAGCATTTTGAATTTTAGTAGTCGTTTGGCAAAAGAGCGGCTAATTTTTAAGATGGCTAATTTTCCAATGCATGTTTAACAAGCGATTTGCTGTGGCTACTGCTCATAGCTCACAGGTATTGCTCACAGCTCACAGCTCATAACTACTGCTCACTACTACTTTTAACAAATACACCCGAAATCTTTGTTTTATATAAAAAAAAGAAATCCTAAAATAATTGGTGTCATATAAATGTGATTCTTGATTGAAGAATGCTTGCGTTAACGTATTCTAAGCACTTGTTTGTGTAATTCTAATAAGTAAGTCTAGCCCAGTGTTTCATAATTTTATAAGCTTACATTTATATGTATCACTATTATCGAAAGCAAAAATGAGGCTTTCATATTCAGTTATTTGAGTTTAAGCTAAAGAGACAAACAAAAACATAAGCTTGACATAGGAAAAGTTAGATTATTTGTATTAAGGGGGTGTTTGGGTAAAAATCACGTTTGCACAAATGACGTTTGCAAAACCACGTTTGCAAAAAGTAAGTCCCTACCTCCAATTTCAAAACCACGTTTTGAAGGCAAATTCAGTGATAATCACGTTTGCAACCAAACACCAAAACTTGATTATTCACGTTTTGAAAACGTGATAATCAAATAATCACGTTTTCAAAGGGTTGCCAAACACCCCCAAAGTCATCAAGGCACAAGGAACATAAACAAGCTAAAGTGAACAAACAAACTAAAGTGAACAAACAAACAAAACATAATTATAAAACGCACAGATACAACGAAAAACCACACATGACTAATGCAATGGAATTTACCATGCCGTCAAGGTATAGTGGGTCGATATACTAATGTGATCAACTTTCTTGATTCTTATCTTGAATGGAAGTGGTGTGCAATGTAGAGTGCGTTGAATGGCTATATGCCTATATGTAACTTTCTTATTATTATCTCGAATGGAAATGGTGTGTAGAGTATAATGAATTGGAATTGGCTATAGGCGCCACAGCTTATTATATATGGCAAGCACGTCGATAATCAGTTGGTGATAATAAGAGATAACAAATGAATAACCTTACACCGGTAATTAACAACATATTACCAACGAATCTTCGACACTCGATGATCCATCGATTTTCTTGACGTAATACCGACGGTATCTGGTAACTTAAACCGTTCCAAATACCAATGTATTTGGCACCATTATTAGAAGACGTTCCAAATGCATACGTATTTGGAAAAATTTCTTAATAGTCGTCTCAAATACCTACTTTTTTGTCACGATGACCCAACAAGTGCCAAATACGTGTATTTGGCACGATTCTTTGACCGTTCCAAAATGTTTCGTCCCAAAACCCCTTTCTCTTGTAGTGCATAACCCGGTTTGCAACCCAAAATCCGGACTTAAGCTGACCCAGCTGCCGGATCCCTTGAATTGCACTAGCTGGATCCCTCTAGGGAGGGATCCGTGGAACCGTGGAACAATAGAGAATTTTGCCTATAAATAGTGAGTCATTTCTCACTTGCAACTCACCCCTTTTACACATACTATCTCTTAGTATTGTAATATCTCTAACCTCATATCCAAAGGATCTTTCTATGTAGTTTTGTGTTTGTTTGATTCTCTAGGTTCCTCTTAAAGGCGAGATCACCACCTCTTGAAGTCGAGCAGGCTCAAGTCCATGAGTTGTCAAGCTTCGTCATCATCAAGACTACTGAAGTTATCTTGTTGATAGTTATTTCCTCCATCCTTAGAAGTGTTGTGTTGAAGGCATTAGTGAAAGGTGCCAAAAGGGTCAAGTCTAAGGCATTAGTGAAAGGTGCCAAAGGGTCAAGTAGAAGGCATTAGTGAAAGGTGCCAAAGGGTCAAGTCGAAGGCATTGGTGAAAGGTGCCAAGGGAGTACATTTGATATGGTGCATCGATGTACAAGATAGATAGTTTTGGTTAAAGGATATTAATATCCTTATGATGTTGTAATAAGGAGTGTGTCTCATTTGGGGTAGTCGTGTATTGGTGTAGTGTTGGGTAGTAGTTTCTCCTTTGTAATGGAACTCGGTATCTAGCCTTGTACCGGATAAAGTGTAGGCGACGTTGTGATAGGTTTGTATCTACCTCGTGGAAGAACCCGGTGTCTAACCTTGTACCGGATAAAGAGTAGGCGACGTTGTGAAGGCTTCTCCGCCACATTAAGGAGCTTGTGTTGTGTAGTGCTTACGAACTCTCGAGTGGGGAACTCGATGAGTGAAGTAGGGCAAGAAAGGTGTCCTTGTAGCCGAACCACTATAAATACTCGTGTCGTGGTTTTGTGTTCCTTACTCTTTATCTTTGCATTACATGTTTATATGCTTATCTATCATCATCCAACACACACATTAAATAGATTGACATAAGTCTATCTAAATAGTTTAAAACGAAGTTTTATTCGGTAAACTATTCAACCCCCCTTCTAGTTTTTTTCACACATACAATTAACCCTTTAGATCGTTTAGATGGTTATGATACACACTGGTAATCTAGTATAGTAGTATTCATCAAACTGCAAAAAAAAAAAAAAAAAAAAAAAAAAAAAAAAAAAAAAAAAAAAAAGAACTCTTACCACTTAACGGTTAACATGCTACCTTTATAAATAATAATAAAAATATTTTTTAATAGCTACCTTTTGATCTTGAATTATGATCTCTACTTAAATGATGATGCCCACTGTGAAAGTTGAAACGTATGGATGGGGAGAATGAGAGGAACAGTTGCCTCGAGACTTTTGTTTGGTAAATTATACAGTAATATTCTATGGTGTATTATTAGATTGATTAATTTGGGTTTAATGGGCTAGTGGAGTAGTGAGCTATTTATTTCTCTACAATTATATTTTAGGCTAAATAAAAGGTGCACGACTAACTAAAGTTGACAAAATAAAAAACAAAATTAGCAAAAAAAAATTTCGGGTGTTGCACGGATGAAGAATGACAATTTTCGAAACAAATTTACACTTTGTGACATAAAAATGAGTGTTGTCCGTGCCACACCAGGTACCAATGTGGGTCCGTCCATGGTAGTCACTGCCATAGAAAACGACTTGTATGAGGTATTACTGTGAGGCGATGATCATGCCTCAAGGATGATGGACATGGTATTTTTATGAGTATGTAGTGACATAAGGGTGGTGGCAATCATGCCTAAACTATTTTTTCATGCCTAATCACCCACCAATTATATCATTCCATCTCATCCCATACCAATCTCATACCTAACAATAGATTTTAGTGGCAACCATATCTAACTAATACCTCATCTATTTATTTATTATTATTATTATTTTTTTTATATTAAACAATTTAACATACTGAAGTTGATGTCTCCTATGATGACCTTAAGGCCACTGTTGAAAAATATTACTACTATCTATTCTATAGTTAACTAAACAATTTAATTTCTTGACAAAGGAAAAAATACCAAAACCTTTTATAGAGAAAATAAAAAAGATTATAAAAATAGTTATTCAATATTCACACTACTTTCACACTTACTCAAGATTTCATATGTACATTCACTGATTCACGTGAACCTCCTCCACTATCTCCACTTTATCTTTTTTTAGCTTATAATAGTAAATTAAAGTACTCATCATCTTCTTCACGTGTCTTCTTCATTCAACTGCTCGAAAACAACTATCAGAAACTAAAACTGAACTAATCAACTAATGTCGGTTCAGTCCCTATTGCGCTTCACTTGGCCGGTTCCTGGAGAGCCAAGGTGGTTCCCAACAGATTTTCAAGGTAGGTCCGTCTCTGAATGAACATGCTTGATAAAACTCGCATTGACAGGGATGAGAATCTCAAGACTCTACAGGGGATCACTACAACCCTTCAAACCATTCATGAAGCTGTCAAAGATGCTCCAGCCTAACGGTAACATTTGACTAGCAACGGCTAGTTTGGTTTGCATGTAGAATCGGCAAAGATTGCCGATTATCCTCTTTTTCATCCCACACCGAACGAAGCCAAAGAACAAGCAATGGGGATGCCGATCGGTTTCATTGATGCCGAATGCATACCGATCAGTGTTGCCACCACCCTAATGAACTTTAAAAAAACTAGTTGGTCTATGTCAAAGAATTCAAGGCTCCAAAGTCTCAAAGCCATTAATCATGTCATTTTTCTTTGCATAATGGGAGTTGACTCCCCTATATAGTTTAATGCTATGTGGACTTTAACTATTTAATACTTATATAACGATTTTTAAATCATGATCATCAATTTCTAATGTCCAAGATTTATTACCTGGAAATTAAGCAACTAAAAATGATTCTCACCTAGTCATCCATTTAAAACACAGTTACATGATAACTAGTTTGATAACACACCTCTAAAAGTCTACTTATGGTTGGAATCATGCCATCTATCAATTATTTTTCTTGAAAACAAACTTTCACCTAATACTCGTATTATTGATTATTAGTTATTTTATCATTCGTTTATTCAAAAGATAAAATTATACATATTAGAATACCAAATAGCAAGGTTTTTATGTTTCATTTGAGTACGTGTACAATCAACTAACACTATGTTCTCGAGCTTTTGATTAAAGAAAAAAAAGTGATAAACTCAAACTTATCCGGTTTGTATTATGTAATGGTAAACTCAAACTTTATAGATTAGTCGGTTAAAATATCAAAAACTAGTGTTATAATACTTTAGTCCCAAATTATTTTTCACTTTCTATTCTAGTATATCCTAAAATAATCATCCACTTCTAATATAAACCAATCAAAATGCTTTATATAAGGTTAAAGATGCAATTTTATTCGTAGTAGTCTTATTTTCTTTAAACTACGTGTTTTTGTTTCTTTAACATTGTTTGTTTAACACAATAGGGATATGTTTAACGAAGATATCGGTGGCAAAAGGCAGTAATTATTTGTTTTAATAAAATATTTGGTAACGTAGTTGTATAATCATAATTGGTAAGTTGAAACACTAGTTGCTCATAAATACTACTAGAAGAAGTTTTTGATATGAAGTGTCTATAAAATGTAAGAATGCTAGTTGCTTGTTTTTAAACGAACAACTTATGCAAAACGCTAACAATTAATTGCTAGCTGATTTAAAACGCGTGATAACAAACATGCCATAAGAGTACATCTTTTTAATTTGAAGTCTAGAATCATAATGATTTTATTGAAAATGTGACAAGTAATTAATGACCATGGTTCTAAGAGTGTTCTAGAAGAATAAAAAACAATATAACATAACTCGATTAGCATATTTACTTTCCTAAAAAACACCTTGTCACAAAATATAGTGGTTAATAATTGGAGTTAATTTTACTTGTTGAAAAAGATATTACACATTCCATAGATCCAATAATCGGTATAACCGGAGAGATCCAATCCAAACACCCGTTTAAATATCAAACCCATGTGAGTATGTGACAAACCATTTTTTTAAAAAGAAATGTGATAAAAGTAATTAATGAGCATTGTTCTAAAAAGATGTTTCTAGAAGAATATAACACAATATAACTTTGCTCGATTAACATATTTCCTTTCCAAAATCAACTCATAACAAAATACAAGTAAGTGATTTGTACACTTTTATAATTTATTAAAACACCTTCTTTTATGCTGTAAAAGTGTGTCAATCACTTTCTTAAAATAAACAAAGATAATTTACATACTTTTCTTTTTCTTTACGCATAATTAAAGTAAGATGTAAATACAATAAAACTGTCTGATACGATAATTTAAATGTTTCAATCAAAAATAAAAATGCGCAAATCAATTCCAAAAAATAGAACATATACATATTTTTTTTTTCCAAATATTTACTTGTGCAAAAAGAAAGAAATTATGTATAGATCCAATCGGAGATATCTATCTAGCTAACCAACCCATGTGACCCATCCAACCCAACCCAAACCCACATTGTAAAATCCGCCCCATTTCCCCCTATAAATAGAAAACCCCCAATTCTCACAAATCTCACCAACCACACTCTCTCTCATTTTCACTCTCTCTCTCTCAAAACCCTAATTCAATCAATCAATAACAATGGGTAAATAAATCACATATCATTCATTTTTTTCTATTTGTCTATCACTATATTCATTGTTTATCACTAACTGATTGTTAAAATTTTGATTATTTTGCAGGATCTGACAAGAAGATTAAGATCGGAATCAACGGTATATATTCACTCTAACTCGATCTACTTTTTTTTACACTTTTATCGAAATTTTACTTATATTAGTTATTTAGTTGTTATGAGTCTCTGTATTGTTATATTTTGTCGTTTTGTGATCTGATCTACTCTTTCTGAGCTTGGTTTTTGTCAATTTTTGTGTGTGTATATATATATATATATATATATATATATATATATATATAGGTGTTTGTTTATATGTTAGTTGAAGTAGTTGTGATGTTTGTTGAATTGTTAGTTATCATTGTATATGTGGTGGTGTTATTAACGATCTGTTTGTTGAAATATTAGTTAATTAATCTGTTGTGATAATCAACGGTCCCGTCTGGAGATATCGTGGTCTGATCTCGATTTTTAGTTTAGCTTTTGTCGTTTTGTGAAGTTTGTTGAAAAGTTAGTTATGATTTTATACATTTGTTGATATGTCTGTATATATACGATCGCGTTGACAAGTTAGTTAAATTAGTTTTATATATGATATGATATGATCTGATCTGTATGTATATGTGATTAGGTGTTTGTTGTAATGTTAGTTAAATTATTTTGATACGATTGTTTATATGTTGTCGTAATGTTAGATAAAGTAGTTGTTGTTTCGAGTGTCTGCTGATCTGCTGTTTTGATTTATTGTTATATGGTGTAGTTTTTTGATGATTGTGTGTTGAAATGTTAGATAAATTAGTTGACATAATCGTGCCTAGCTTATTAGTAGGCTGGTTAAATTGGTTCAAATGCCTGTATCTATATCGTTATTTTTCGTTTTGTGATTGTGATCTTAATTAGTGTTTTTGCATCGATATTTAGGTGTTTGTTGAAAATTTAGTTAAATTAGTTGATATGCCTGTACTTATAAGATCGGAATCAATGGTACTGATTTGCTTGTGATATGATCTAGTTTTTTGATGATTGTGTGTACGTTGTTAGGTGTTAGTTGAGAAGTTAGTTAACGTGGTTGTGTATGAAATTAGTTAACGTGATTGTATTTATAACATTGGAATCAATGGTGCAGATTCATTGTGATCTAGTGTTTATGAGATTAGTTTTTTGTCGTTTTCTGATTTGATTTTGATTGTGATATGTGTATAGGTTTCGGAAGAATCGGAAGGTTGGTTGCTCGAGTTGCTCTTCAGAGAGACGATGTTGAGCTTGTTGCTGTTAACGACCCCTTCATTACTGTTGACTACATGGTATAATTTTCAGTTTTCATGTTTGTTTAAAAGTTAGTGTAGTTGTTATTTGATTATTGTTTGAATATACATAGTATGGTTGTTTATATATTGGTTTGAATTATCGATGTTTTGTAGTGATGTTAGTTGTTTGTTGCAAATGTGGTTGGCATGGTAGTGTATACGTAACTGTGTTTGCATGTGCATATAGTTAAGAATGTTTATAAACTGTTCAGTGATCGTCACATTGTTGTGTCGAGTGTATGAATTTTATTAATGGTTCGGTTTTTTAATAAGTATATCAACTTTGTATTTCTTGTTTTGAGTTTTTGAGAACTGTTTTTGTGTTCAAGTGTTGCATATGGTCTGGTCTTTATTGTGCAAGTATGTTTTGCATTTTCCAAAATATGTTTAGCATCACAGATTTGGTTGTGTGTTCAAGTTTTATATACAAGTGTATTCTGAATCAGTAGATATTAGTATCTTTCTTAGTGTATTTTATATGTGTTATTATGTGAGCTGCGTTTAGATATTAATACAAGCTATTGCTTGAAACTCTGTATGATGAGCTTGTTTCTTCTAATGTTCTCTGATGGATTGATGCTTATGTAATTTCTGTTTGTATATATGTAACTAATAGTATTCACCTGTTATGGTGCTTGGCAGACATACATGTTCAAGTATGACACCGTTCACGGCCAATGGAAGCACCACGAGCTTAAGGTTAAGGATGAGAAGACCCTTCTCTTCGGCGAGAAGCCAGTCACTGTTTTTGGAATCAGGTAACATCTAAAGCAATCATAATGGACATGTTCTGCATGTACAAATGAGTACATTGTTAATATTATTTTTTGGTGGTATTTAGGAACCCAGAAGACATCCCATGGGGTGAGGCTGGAGCTGACTATGTTGTTGAGTCCACTGGTGTCTTCACCGCCAAGGACAAGGCTGCTGCCCATTTGAAGGTCTGATTAGATCTCTGTTTAATTTATAGTTGGTCAACATTGCCAACATTGCCAACATTGGACTGAACGTGATTAATTTTGTATTTTCAGGGTGGTGCCAAGAAGGTTATCATCTCTGCTCCAAGTGCTGATGCACCTATGTTTGTTATGGGTGTCAACGAGAAGGAATACAAGCCCGAACTTAACATTGTTTCAAACGCCAGTTGCACAACCAACTGCCTTGCTCCTTTGGCCAAGGTTATCAATGACAAGTTTGGCATTGTTGAGGGTCTTATGACAACAGTCCACGCCATGACCGGTATGTAGCATTGCAACCTTTTAAGCATTATATTATTTCAGCCCGTTACTTATAGTTCATAGTAAAATGATTTTAACAATTGTGTGAATAATGTTTCAGCCACCCAAAAGACTGTTGATGGACCATCATCAAAGGACTGGAGAGGTGGAAGAGCTGCTTCTTTCAACATCATTCCCAGCAGCACTGGAGCTGCTAAGGTATAATGGTGTTATAAAAATCTTCTTTTTGTAACATTAGTTACGTAAATGTTTGATTTCTTATGCTGTGTGTTTGTATCTATCTAGGCTGTCGGCAAAGTGTTGCCCGCCCTTAACGGGAAATTGACCGGTATGGCCTTCCGTGTCCCAACTGCTGATGTTTCAGTTGTTGACTTGACCGTCAGGCTTGAGAAGAAGGCTACCTATGAGCAGATCAAGGCTGCCATCAAGTAAGATTCTATACATGCTATTTTTCACCAGTGTTTTCTCAAATTGCTAACGTCGTTTTTTTCATGAAAACAGGGAGGAGTCAGAAGGCAAGCTCAAGGGTATCTTGGGATACGTTGATGAGGATCTTGTATCCACCGACTTTGTTGGTGACAGCAGGTAAATGTCTTGTCAAAATTTCAACAATTTCAGAATCAAACACATCAGTTACTTTAAAGAATTTTATTGACGTATTTTGTTTTATATTTCAGGTCAAGCATCTTCGATGCCAAGGCTGGAATTGCTTTGAACGACAACTTTGTGAAGCTTGTCTCGTGGTACGACAACGAATGGGGATACAGCTCCCGTGTTATTGACTTGATCTGCCACATCGCCTCTGTTGAAGCCTAGATGTTGGACAGATTGTTGGTGGATCTAGTATGCCACTCTTCTTTTGTTCCGAGTTTTTAAATAACATGAAACTTTAAGTCGGAAAGTTTTTAGTATTTTTGGATTTTGAATTGGCATTCGATATTGTGTAATATCACTAGATGATGCTTTTTGTTGAGCTCGAACATATCCTTTGGAAAGAAATTGTTCATGTTTTCTTGCTTTTATCTGTGGTCCTTTTTTATGCTGTCGATTTATCGCTTATTTACTCTTGTTACTACCCAACGATGAGCTTTCGGCCAAACTCTTGCTGTTATTTTGTCAAAGCAAATATTGAAAAGTACAAAAAGATACAGAAACAGTATTGAAATATTTGCAGTAAGAAGCAAAACAAGTTAAATTGAGAGACCTAAATTGAAGCCCATATCTAATAAACAAGATCAAAACACTTGAATCAAATCATTATTTCTAAACGTCCATTTTTATGGTTCTGCAAAAGAATACAAGTTCACGATACCACATACACGTATCGCAACTTGAAAAAACTTCGCTCGAGTCAAAATCCCAGGCCCTCCTACTAAACTCGTCGTCATGGTTTTGATCTCGGCAATTTGTGTAAACTTTTTGAAGAGAACCCCGATTGACAACCAACATTTTATTCTTAAACGCCAAATTATGTAATACGGATTTGACTTTATCTCTGGACTCTTCAACATTCCAATTTCCGGGTCTTGAATTCTTCCTGTGATTCAAAAGCTGCAATCCTTGTTTACTCGATTCACCTCCACGTGAAAGGAGAAACATCCCATACACGTATGTCGCCTCTAAGTGTTCCTTTTTGCTTGCCCTCTTCAAAAACTCTAATCCAGATTTGAAATTACCTTGCTGGAAATACTCCACCTGCCAAAATTCAAAACGAAACATTAATAGACCAAGCGTATACACAAATCGCCCAAAAAATTGTGTTTGTAACAAGTGTTTTTTGTTAAATCTCAAACCGCTGTTACCATTCCATGTCTAAATAGTGCCTCGGCGTTCCCTTTTTCAAAGCAACGAGCTTGGAAAGAAAGTACTTGATCGCTAGGTCGTTTCCAACTGCATATCGGAAACTTGTCCATTGAAACATATTTGTCGATATATTCATCGTTTGTTGCTTCAAGAAAATCTGTGCAACTGTAGAAAAAAGATCATGCAAAAAAGTTTATGAGTTTAATCCATAATACTTATTTGAATTTGCTTAATCATAAATAATCTATAACTTACATAAACATTATGAAACCAACCTTAGTTTCGCATTAAAAAGATCTTCGAATGAAGCCGATGCAACTCGAGCAAAGATGCTAACCAACACATCTTTCGGAAGCAAGCCCTCGTTTTTCCTCGATCGACGATACACTTTCCCAAATCGTTTTCTGCCACGAACACTCAAACTGGTACAGTCGTCTTTAGTGATTTTTATTGGATATCCCATTGCTTGTTTCAACACGTACGAAACTTGATTTTACGAAGCTTTAGAAGAACTATTATAAGAAGCAATATGATAATATGAATTTGTGCATGTAAATTTTATTTATATAGATGGTGTGTTACGAAGTATTACGATTTTAACAAGGAAGCATAATTAGAATAGGATATCTATTAATTTAAGATAAACTTTTTTCATATATGATTTTATATAAAATTTAACATTCGGTGAAAAATAGTAAATCTTAGTTTACCATATGGTAAGAATTTTAGTTTGTGTTATTGAAGGATAAGAAATCCAAAAGTTGTTATATGGGCATGAGGGTATTTTAGGGATTTTTGTAAAACATTACACATTGTTTTGAGAATTTTCTAAAGCTTTAGAAATTGAGAATCTTCTAAGAGTGTTACAATGTTTGAAAAATATTGGGCATTTGTTCTAAAACTTTGATTGTTTGTCATGTAGAAAATACAGCGATTATAATTTGGATTGTAGTAAATGCCTTACAAAAAAAGTTGATTACATAGATATGACTGATTTTTTTTATTACATCAATATGTTTATAAATCTAGCAAAATAATGAAAAGGGATTTTTTAGTATGTGTCACGATGGCATATGTTTATATGTAATTACTGAACATAATAGCTTTTTAAATTATGTTAATTTCCATATAGAACAATGATTTTTCTAACATGTGCTCCGGGGCACATGTTAAACACACAAAAATGACGGCGGGACTCACGAAAAAGGACGTCCGGACCCACATTTTTCGTGGGTCCCGCCGTCATTTTTGTGTGTTTAACATGTGCCCTCGGGGCACATGTTAGAAAAACCCTAATAATACTAATTCCTGTTGGTGATTTTGCATCATCGATATTATTTAAGTGTAATGGATTGACTTAGTTGACCAATGGGTAATTGTGATAAATGTTCAACAAGTCGGGGTTGTGCGGAGTGCACACTTGTATTACGTTATTATGATTATCATTCGAGGGCGAAGCCCCGAATGACGGGGGTCCGGGGGCAGCGCCCCTGGTAGCAGGGTCCAAGTGCTATGTTGAAAATGCACTAGAAAATAAAATTCCGGCATTTTAACCCTTAAATATAACTGATTGACGGTTAATATAAATGAAAGCAATTAAGAAATTATTAATATCAAGTGACATTTAAACATGGTAACTTATGTTTATTGAAGGGTTAATGACATGTAATACCAACATACTTTTCCATTTGTTCGAATATCATATATGAACCCATAGAAATACCACAATACCCATCCAACTTTCAAATTTTGTTTCATTATCATACGTTTTTGCGTCATCTCTTTGCATCGTTAGTCCTTTTAACTAACGATCGTTAGTCATCTCTTTGCACCATTAGTCCTTTTATACGTCTTCTTACGTTTTTATACGTTTTTATTCATTTTAAACGTTTTCGCCCGCTTTCTTACGTTTTTGTTCATTTTTAAACGTCTTCGTCCATTTTATACGTTTTCAAGCGTTTTGTACTTTTTTCTTAAGTTTTTAAATGTTTTATATGTATTCTTACGTTTTTATACGTTTGCGTCCATTTTAGTATGTTTTCATCTGTTTTTACATGTTTTTACCCTTTTATCAATTTTTGTACGTTTCATATGTTTTTGCCCGTTTATGTACGTTTGCTTACGTTTTCATACATTTTTGTTCGTTTTTATACGTTTTCGTCATTTTTTATACGGTTTTTACGTTTTCATACATTTTCCCCTTTCTATACGTTTTCTTACGTTTTCGTCGGTTTTTATACGGTTTTTACGTTTTCATACGTTTTTGCCCGATTTTATACGTTTTCGTACGTTTTTCTTCGTTTTTATACCTTTTCATCTATCTTATATGGTTTTTACATTTTCATATGTTTTGCCCATTTTTATACGTTTTCATATGTTTTTGTTCGTAAGAATACGTATAAAAACGTTCGAAAAACGTATAAATACGTATAACAACGGACACAAACGTATAAAAATGCTTGAAAACATATGAAGATAGACGAAAACGTTTAAAAACGAAAAAAAAAAAACGTATGAAAACGTAAGAAAATGTATGAAAACATCTAAAAACGGATAAAAACGTAAAAAACCGCCGAAAACATATAAAAACGGACGCAAACGTATAAAAACGTATGAAAACGATAGAACACGTATAAAAACAGATAAAAACATAAGAAAAACATATAAAACAAACGAAAACGTATAAAAACGAACGAAAACGTTTAAAAGCGAACAAAAATGTAGAAAAACGGATAAAAACGTATGAAAACGTAAGAAATGAATAAAAACGTAAGAAAACATATTTTTGAGTTGATTCGTTAGTCAAAAGGACTAACGATGCAACTAAAACATATGATAATGAAACACATGGGAATGTACATTGCTATTACATGCCTAACGGACTAACGGTGCAAAGAGTTGGATGGGTATTGTGATATTTTTTTGCGTTCGTATATGATATTTGAATAAATGAGAAAGTACGTTGCTATTAAATGTCATTAACTCTTTATTGAATGACTATAATTGTGTACCGCTATAGCACAAGTTAGAAAAAGCCATAATGAAATACACACATATTCATCAGAAAAACAATATAAGCAATTAAGAATTGAGTTCAATACATACCTTAAATTCTGTATAAATTTAATGAACCAATTATACTCATTCATTTTTTTTATCAAAATTTAAATTAAAAAATATATATATAAAAAAAAAAAAAAAAAAAAAAAGAAGAAGAAAGAAATCACAATACGATATTTACTTTTACCATATGGTCTAATAGGGGTGAGCAGAAACCGCACCGCAAACCGCAAACCCGCACAAAACCGCAAAACCCACACCGCAAAAACCGAAACCGCAACAAAAACCGCGGGTGCGGTTCTTGAAAATAAAAAAACCGCATTTTGCGGTGCGGTTTCGGTTTCCACAAAAAAAAACCGCACCGAACCGCAAAGTCATATTCATATATATTTTTATTTTTATTTTAAATAAACCAACTATATTCTATAATTTTTGTATGATTAAATACTTTTGTTAATATTTTCATAATTAGTTATTTCAAACGAATTTTAATACTTCCTCCGTCTCAATTTAATTGTCCATATTTCCATTTTTGGATGTCTCAAAAAGATTGTCCACTTTCTTTTTTTAGTAAAAACTAGAGAATCTAAAGAGGGAATATTCTATTCGTGTGGTTGAAAATTAAAGTGACCCCATTTTTATTAAACTTTGTGATTTCTCTCTCCTGACAATTAAATTGAGACGGAGGGAGTAGTTAATTATTGTCTGAGTTTTTATATCATATAATTTTGTTTTTCTATCAATATATCGTCGAAATTTTAAAAAAATTCATCGCATTTGACTTTTATTATTCTAGAGATTTATAATTTCATACTACTACCCAACATTAGTATATGTATGTTTTTACTCATTATGTAACCATATGATATATTTATTCTATAATAAATATATACCAAAAAATAGAATTTGAAAAAAAAAAATAATTTAAAACCGCAAAACCCGCAAAACCAAACCGCAAACCCGCAAAACCGCGCGGTTGCGGATTCTCATTTTTTAAAAACCGCAATTGCGGATGCGGTTCGGTTTTTACCAAAACCCGCACCAACCCGCACCATGCTGAAAGGTTATCATGCGGTGAAAAATAGGAAATCATAGTTTACCCGGTAAGAATTTTAGTTTGTGTTATTAAAGGATAAGAAATCCAAAAGTTGCTATATAGACATGAGGGTATTTTAGGGATTTCTTAAAACATTGCACATTGTTTTAAGAATTTTCTAAAGTTTCAGAAATTTAAAGGTGGTACGAAGTTTGTAAAATATTGTGCATTTGTTCAAAATCTTTGATTGTTTGATATCATGAAAATACAATGATTATAATTTCGATTGTATTATTATTTTTTATTACTAACACATTAATCTTTGTTATCACTAATATGTTTTTTCGATTCATATAGAGATGCAAGCTAACGAGTAACAAGCTGAAAGAAATTCTGTTCATATTGTTACAAAACTTCTTAGCTCGATAAAATTCTTTACAAAGCAAGTTTCGTAATTACATCAATATTTTTTTTATAAAATAAAAATACGTACGTATTATATATCCAAAAAAGTATAAGAAGTAATCCATTGTTTAGATTAAACAATCACTCATATAGTAAGAAGCACAACAAATAAGGTTGAAATAATTGCAATAAGCTCAAAAGGTCGAAATTGAATTAATTGAATTCAACATAATATATGTTTCAACAAGTTCGTCTATTTAGTGATGATCAAGTCGACATTCATGGCTTTACTAAAAAACATGAGTTCCCGATACCACCTACACGTATCGCAACTCGAAATCTTATGGTTTGTGGCAAAATCCAAAGGCATCTTTCTAAATTGGACTTCATGGTCTTGATCCCGGCATTTTGTATGAACTTTTTGAAGAGAAAGAGGGTGGTTAATCCACATTCGATACAATATGAATTTGACGCGATGTCTGCATTCTTGCACATTCCAATTCCCTGATGCTGAACTCTTCAAACCATTCAAAAGCTCCAATCCTTGTTTACGCAATTTATCTCCATGTGAAAGGAGTAATATCCCATAAACATATGTCGCCTCTAAGTATTTCTTTTCGCTTGCCCTCTTCAAAAACTCTAATCCAGATTCGATATTACCTTGCTTGAAATACTCTGTCTGTCAAAATTCAAAAGCCAAACAATGATTACCATATTTGAAAAAGATCTTAAATAACAACTAGAAAGTGTTTTTCGGTAATTTTGAGACCGCTCTTACCATTCCGTGTCTAAATAGTGCCCCAGCGTTCCCTTTCTCAAAGCAACGGGTTAGGAAAGAAATAGCTTTGTTGCTCTGTCGAACTGGAAACTTGTCCAATGAAACAAACTCGTAAATATATTCATCATTTGTTGCTTCAAGAAAATCTGTGCAACTGTATAAACAAATCATGCAAAAAAGTTTATGAGCTTATACTTCTAGTATACATTAAAACAGCTTTATAATGCTTATTTGAATTTGCTTAATCATATATAATCTATAACTTACATAAACATGTACGTACGTCCAAATAAGTTACTAAAAAAAGAGTACGAAACCAACCTTAGTTTAGCATTAAAAAGATCTTTGAATGAAGCCGATGCAACTCGAGCAAAGATGCTAACCAACACATCTTTCGGAAGCAAGTCCTCGTTTTTCCTCGATCGACGATAGACTTTCCCAAATCGTTTTCTACCACGAACACTCAAACTCGTACAATCATCTTTAGTGATTTTTATTGGATATCCCATTGCTTGTTTCAACACGTACGAAACTTGATTTTACGAAGCTTTAGAACAACTATAAGAAGCGATATGATAATATGAATTTGTGCATGTAAATTTTATTTATATAGATTGTGTTTGAGTAGGAAGTATGTTACGTGTGGTAAAAGTATTACGATTTTAACAAGGAAACCTAATGAGAATAGGATGCATGTTTATTAAATTAAGATAAACTTATATCAAGTTTTGTTTCCATATATGGTCTAATAAAAAGTTATCATGCGGTGAAAAATAGGAAATCTTATTTTTGGTAAGAATTTTAGTTTGTGGTTATTGAAGGATAAGAAATCCAAAAGTTGTTATATAGACATTAGACATGAGGGTATTTTAGGGATTTTTTTGAACATTGGACATTGTTTTAAGAATTTTCCAAAGTTTTAGAAATTGAGAATCTTCTAAAAGGGTTATGATGTTTGAAAAATATTGGGCATTTGTTCCAAAACTTTGATTGTTTGTCAATTGTCATATAGAAAATACAGCGATTTTAATTTCGATTGTAGTAAATGATAGACCTTACAAAAAAATTTTGATTATATAGATGAGATGAGATCCATGACAAACAATGGGTATCTAAAGAACAACCCAGAAGATCCCAACCGCCCATCTTTCTTTCATCCAACGACAAAGATCAAATCTGAAAATAACAAATAAGGGCAAATCAGTAACTCACCTCTCTACTATTAAAGCAAAAAAAGTCTTCAATCATCTCCATTATTCAACCTACTTTCTCTTTCATAAAAACTCACAGATCCAGATCCGGTTTCTCTCTCGTCACAAAAAACCGTTGCCGGAAAATCAACCACCGAAAATAACCGTGGGTTTAGGTGAAGGTGAAGATGTGACGTTCCAAATGTCGAACGGTGAATTCGAAGGTGAGGTCATTGACGGTGGTTTTGTCGCCGGAAAGTGATCGAATTTTTTTTCCGATGAGGTGGCGTAGACAAAGATCTTCGTGATGATGAATCTACATGGGTTGGTACTCACAATCAGTCCTTAATCGAAGGTACCAAAAGCAGATGAAAACCTGGTCGACAAACTCAAGATCATCGCAGCAGATGTAAAGGGAAAATCTAGTCAAATAATTAATAAAGTCATCAAAAAGATTCTCTTTTTTTATATCAGATAAAGGCTATGAACCACGTGGGTGATGTCAAAGATAGTGTTGTGTCAATTTTTGTAGACCCCACTTGCTCTCACACTGTATTTGCATATTGTTGCAAATTGTACCCATGAGTACTAGCTCTTGGGGGCTGTTGGTACATAATTGTGGAGAATAACAAAAACCATTATTATTTGAACCAACTCTTTAGTGAACACAAAGCCTCTCATTTCATGTTATGTAAATTAGTGGAAATGTAGATGAAGAAAAAGTAAAAAAGACATGTAAAAAATAACTCAAAAGAAATACATTAGACCATAAACACATGTGATTTGTATAAAATCTTATATGATTTTTTGGTGGATCACATGTGATTCTCTCATAAAAATTTAAATTGTACACTCTTTATTAGTTCTGAGATTCTTTTACAGCAATCACATGTGATTTATACAAAATCTCATGTGATTCTTTGATGGATCACGTGTGATTCTCTTATAAAAATTTAAATTGTACACTCTTTATTAGCTCTGAGATTCTTTTACACCAATCACATGTGAGAAATACAAAATCTCATATGACTCTTTGGTGGATCACGTGTGATTCTCTGGTGGATCACGTGTGATTCTCTGGTGGATCACGTGTGATTTTGCACTTTTATATACTTTCGACGAACTTTTTTTTCAAAATTTTCGTGCAGAAAAATCGCACGTGATCCGTAAAAAAATCACATGTGATTTGTTATTTTTAGAAAATCACAAGTGATCCACCAAAAAATCACAAATGATCCACCAAAAAAATCACATGTGATTTTACAAGTCACATTCGATCTTTAAAGTAATAAATCACATGTGATCTATAATTTCAAATCAATTTATTCCTTCATTTTATATACTTTCGACGAACCTTTTTTTCAAAATTTTCGTGCAAAAAATCACACGTGATTTGTAGAAAAATAATACGTGATTTGTAGAGAATCACACATGATTTGTAGAAAATCACTTACGAATTGTTATTTTATAAATCACATTAAAAAATCAGATGTGATTTTTATTATTATTATTTTTTTTGTTATGAAAAAATGTAAATCACAGGTGATTTACTCTTTATTGTTATAAATTGAAACACATGTGATTATGTTTTAATCTAAAACTGAGTAAATCACACGTGATTTTATTTTTTGTTAAGATTCGTGTGTAAATCACATGTGATTCGTGCGTAAATCACATGTGATTCACCTTAAAAATAACTTGAAGTAAAATCACATGTAATTTGAAGTAAAAACACTAATAACATTTGCAATGTTTGCACATGGAAAGCAAAGTAAACAAAATCCGACAAAAGGCAACTCAATCTATATTTAGGAGCTAACAAGCCCCGTATAAAAGCTATAAATTAAGAACCTAAACACCCTCTAAATTAAGACAAAACATGCCCAAATGTACCATTTAATAATTCTAAGGTAGCATGACCTAGAAAACTTCCATTTATCATCCATATACCCTGTACTCTTCATTATTCTTTCCACTTCACTCACAGTGGAATGTCTTGTCACATTTTAATTGAGCCACATGTCACCTCTTTCTACAATTGCCACGAAGTTGTTTATCCTTCATTTTCAGTATTCCAATCCATCGCTTAAAGCATATTTGTAACAAGAAATATATTTGTGGACTGGGGCAATCGGTTTGTAACAACCAATATAGTCAGGAAACAAGGATATGCAGGTGATGACACGTAGCAAGTTTCATATAATTAGTTTACAAAATTTTCAGTACTTTACGACGTTCCAACCGCATATCCAATTTGTCTTGTACCTCTTCAATGAAATCTCGTTCTAATCCAACTAATTTTGTCTGCCGTATGTAAAGATTTATACGTATGTTCTGGTCTTGTTGACACCAATATTTAAAAACCCCAAACGGAAACTCGTCAAATCATTAGCACGTCTTTCTACACCAACATCATTAAACTCATCGTTACCAATAATCGATAAAACACAGACACACAGAAATGTTAGCAATAATCGTTTCTTCAGTAATTGTTTCTCTAATCGTTACCGCGTCACAAAAATTTTTATCAGCCCAACATAACCCAAAAAAAATTGTTGCCACGAGATTACGAGATACGATGGTTGTAGTTTCGGATGAGTTACAGTTCCGATGGTTGTAGATTACGAGATACGAGATACGATGGTATGAGAGAAAATTGAGGAATTGATTTATGAGAGAGAGAATTGGGAACTGTGTGTAAATGAGAGTAAATGATGGTGGGTGGGTAAATGAGGAGGGTGTTGTTAAGTTACAAAATTAACCCTGCAATTAATTTAATAAATTATGATGTAATAAGTGAAACCGTTGGATGAGAGTAAAATGAAAGGCTAGGATTGCACCATTTGATCTTTTGATAAGTTGTGTTCTGCAATGATCTTTTGTCTTATATAGATCTGACTGATTTTTTTTCAATTACATCTATATTTTTATAAATCTAGGAAAATAGTAAAATACACACATATACATCCGAAAAACAATAGAAACAATTTAGAGCTCAATATAAACCCAAATTCTTTATACACCCAAGAGTTGAGATCCATGACAACTCACTATTTACTAAAGAACAAACCACAACATCCCCACCATCCATTCCTTTTTCATCCAATGGTAGAGATGATATCTGAAAATTACAAACAAGGGCATGATTGTAATTTTACGTCTATCCTATAAAAAGAAAAATATCTGCACATACCTTTCATAAAACACGCAACTCTCAAAAACTAAAACACGCTTCTCGCCGGATTTCTCTAACCACGCCGGAAAAATAAAACCCGATGACTGTAAAACCGCCGTATCACCGCCATATAAACCGACCTTCATCTACTTTCTCTCTCATAAAACATCGTATCACCGCCGTATCACCATAAAAACCACCGTATCACAGCCGTCGATTTAAAATGAATGAAAACCAGAATTTAATCGACGTTATAGATGAAAATAACCTAATCGAAGTTCCATTAGATGTTGTAAACACAACATCTGTTGTAGATGATTTACAAGATGATTTACCAGAAGCTGAAGACACAACAGGTTTTGTTGAGAAAGAAATTGAAGGTGAATCACGTGTGATTTGATCTTTGTTGTTTATTAAACAAATTTTTTGTATGTAGTAAATCAAGTGAGTTAGTTGTTTTATCATTCTGATTTGAATATAAATCACATGTGATTTTGGAGAAAAATCAAAATCACATGTGATTTATATTCAAAATCAGCTGTTTTAGTGTTTTGTTTTGAATGTAGACAAAACAAAAATAGTCTAACAAACATGTAATTTGTTATAAATCACATGTGATTTCACATGAAAATCACATGTGATTTACATATGATTAAGGAAATCAGTAAATAAAATGATTATTAAAAAAATGTGATTTAAATTAAAAAAAAAATATTTGTATAATTCGTAAATCACATGTGATTTTTTCCAAAATCAAATGTGATTTATATTCAAAATCAGATGTTTTAGTGTTTTGTTTTGAATGTAGACAAAGATGTAATTTGTTATATATCATATGTGATTTTCTATGAAATCACATGTGATTTTTGTTATAAATCACATGTGATTAAGAAAAACAGTTAATAAAAGCTTTATTAAAAAATGTGTATTAAATCACATGTGATTATTAGTAATTCTGTTTTTAATATGCAGATTCTATGAGATCACCAAGACCAACTATATATGAGCATGCTAAAATACCGGGTGGATCGATATATTGGGAGCCTCATGTAGAAGGAATTCGTGTACCAGAAGAGGGGAAATACTATGACACTATAGAGGAAGCTATACAGATGTATAGTACTTATGCTAAAGCAGGAGGTTTTCAAATTAAAAAGTCAGGGCAACGATTAACAAAATCTGGAATGGTACAACACAAATACATCATGTGTAATAAAGAAGGTATTCCAAGACGTATTAATATCGACACTTTGGATCCTCAAAACAGTGACAAACAAAAGAGAAATACAACTCTGCATATAAAAGGTTGTAAAGCTCGTATAAGGTTAGAGTTGGACCAAGTTTCTGGAAAATACAAGTTAGTTCAGTTTATTGCTAAACACAACCATGTCCTAATTCCAAAAGAGTACAAACATTTTACAAAAAAACAAAGAAGAATGACACAAGCAGACAAAATATTTATTGTCAAAGCGGCAACAAACAAGATTGGCGCAACACGGGCACACAACTTTTTAACCAGCTTGAAAGGTGGGTATGAATACGTTCATGGCACATCTGATGATTTTAAGAATCATCAAAGGGATATAAATGCTTTCATAGGGGAAAGTGATGCAGAAATGCTTATAAAAAAATGGAAAACAGAAAGATGTATGTCCCGAACTTTACATTTCAATATAAGGTAGAAAAGAGTGAGTTAGTGGCGATGTTTTGGGCCGACGAAGTTGCAAAATGCAACTACAGAGAGTTCGGAGACATAGTTTCTTTTGATGCAACCTTCAGGAGTAACAAGTAAGAATTTTTTTTATATGAACTTATTTATAATAAAAATCACATGTGATTTTATTTAAAATCACATGTGATTTAGATGTACTACATGTGATCACCATACCTCGTACTAGGAATCACATGTGATCATAGTAGAAATCACATGTGATTTACTTCTACATTACACTAATTATTTGAGGTAATGTTCTTAGGTACCACATGGTGTTTGTACCATTCACTGGCGTAGATAATCACAGAAAGTGTGTCACCTTTGGTTCCTGAATGCTTTTAAAAGAAGATACTGAATCATACACGTGGCTACTAACCGCATTTATGAGTGCATTCAAGAAAGAACCGACCATGGTTGTAACAGATCAAGATGGAGCAATGAAGAGAGCTATTGAAGCCGTTTTCACTAACTCAAAACACAGACTTTGCATGTGGCATATTGATCAAAAAATTCCTGCAAAGGTAAATATATTCTCTAAAAAATATGTTTTTTATTCACTTTAAATATGGATCACATGATAATTTGACAATCACATGTGACTTGTTTATAAAATCATATGAATCACATGTGATTCATCTGAAATATATAATGTGATTTATGTTGAAAACAGATTTGTCAAGCAATATACAAAGAAACTGATTTCAAGAAGCGTTTTAAGAAGATCATTTGGAATATGTTCATGGAACCTTTGGAATTTGAAGAGAAATGGGCCAAGTCGATTGAAGATTTTGGTTTGAAAAACCACAAATGGATGACAAAGATGTTTAACCTTAGAAAAATGTGGATTCCAGCTTATTTTATAGACTCTCCATTATTTGGATTGATGAGAACCACATCAAGGTCTGAGAGTGAAAACTCGTTCTTCAAAAGTTTCACAAGCCCAGGAGAAACACTAGTTAGTTTTATGATGTCCTATGAAGCAGCAATAGAAAGGCAACATTATAGGCAGGAACATTTAGACTTTAAAACACTAGACGCAACACCAAAGTGTGAAACAAGGTTAAAAATTGAGCGTCATGCAGCAAAAGTGTATACTAGGACAATATTTCTGCTTGTTCAAAAGGAAATAACTGAAGCATGCTGGACTTGTAGTATACAGAATTTGAAAATAGAAGACGATTATGAGATTGTCATGGTTAGAGACAAAAATCCAATGCCTTATAGAACACTTAACAAGGAAATTAAAGACGAAAGCGATACAGAAGCACAAACAGTTGTAGACTATAAGGTATGTAATCTTGAATTCTAAAAATATCTATTCCTTTTACGAGAATCACATGTGATCTCTAACAAAGAATCACATGTGAACAGGGACGGAGCCAGGCGGGGTCACGTGGGTGCCTGGGACACCTATGAATTTTTTCGCTATAGTGTTAATTTTAAGGAAAAACATCGATTTTTCTCAAATG
This sequence comes from Chrysanthemum seticuspe, assembly GCA_019973895.1. Lineage (NCBI taxonomy): Eukaryota > Viridiplantae > Streptophyta > Magnoliopsida > Asterales > Asteraceae > Chrysanthemum > Chrysanthemum seticuspe. The sequence goes on along the minus strand of BPTQ01000009.1, from coordinate 22,940,617 downwards.
TATCTTAAATGACCCCGGTCCAATGAATTATGTTTTTAGTCTTATTTATTAAACATCTTAAACTCTATTATATTACAGTTAAAAAAAATTTGTGCACCCGGTCATACTTGTTCCTGGCTTCGTCCCTGCATGTGAATCTCATATAAATAACATGTGATTCCTGTTGAATCACATATGTGATTCTTGTTGAATAACATGTGATTCTTGTTGAATGAAATCACATGTGATCTCTTACAAAGAATCACATGTGAATCTCATATAAAGAACATGTGATTCCTGTTGAATCACATATGTAATTCTTGTTGAATCACATATGATTCTTGTTGAATCACATGTGATATCAACATCAATCACATGTGATCTCATATAAATAACATTTACAAAATATAATTCTTGTATTATTTTGATTTGGAAAGGTACTTCGTACTATAGAAGATGGGTCGGTTGTATGTTCCTGCAGACATTTTGCTCGATACGGTTTCCTATGACGACACATATTTTGTGTCTTCAAGAACCGTGATATTGACGTCATTCCAAATCAATATAATTCCACCTGACTTGAGAAGAAAAAGAAACAAATATGGGGAAAAAAACGTAGAAGTTGAAAGACTTACAAATGAAGCAACTTGTCTATTAGATGATTGTTTATTTCGGTTGGGCAGTGATGTAGTAAAGATGGGTGAATTTGTTGAAAAATGAAGAAATTGAAGAAAGAAGTGGAGGATGAGGTGCCAAATGCTCCTTCGGGAAAAACGGCAGATGTGATTGGGGAACATTTTGCTATTTCTAAACCTGAGAAAAAAACAGTTAACAATCCAACAAAAGCAAGTAACAAAGGTAATATTTCAGAAGCGGAACGCAATAAAAGGCGAAAGAGTGAAAGAGAAAAAGCACTTACAATTAAGAAGAAACAAATGAAGCCTTGTGGACATTGTGGGGAGAAGACAAACTCACATACAAAAACAACTTGTCCATTGAACCCTAAAGCAAGGCGAAAGGCTCCACATAAGCGTCTCCAATCTGGTGTGGATAACCCTAGTGGGTCAGGTCTTGGTGTTGAGGTTGGTGTTGGGACAGGGTCGGTGGTGGGTCAGGCCGTTCAAGTAAATGTTGTGGCTCGTGAAGCGGATAAGGTCAACCCTAATGGGTCAGGCGTTAGTGTTAAGGTTGGCGGGTCTGGGCCAAGTGAGCCAACATCAGTGGATTAAGCAGATGTTGAATGTTGAGGTTGATGGTTGAGCATTTTTACTTCAAAAAATATAATGATTTTCTTTAGAATTTTTACAAATCTATAATACATTGAATGATTGTTTACTTTCTTATGAAAGTCTTGTTTACTTATGAAACTCCTGTTTACTTATGGAATATTTACAAAAAGATTGTTGAATACATGTGATTATATACGAAATCACATGTGATTGTACCCAGATCACATGTGATTGTTACCAGATCACATGTGATTGCATACAAAATCACATGTGTTTGATGTTTCATTCCTAAGTAAGTATATGAAAAATAAATAATAAAGGCACTAGAGAGAAACTAAAAAGAAACAACTACTGTTATGTTAAAACAAAAGACAAAAAGAAAAACTCTGCTATGTTAAAACAACTATTCTAGCATCAGTTTTACTAGTGGTCAAACCCTGAAAATTACTAGACTTCACATACTTACTGTTCAAACCCTGGAAATTACTGAACTTCACATACTTAAAATAAAACTAAAACTACTGATCTAGAAATGTTTTATACACCTTCACAAAAAGCACAAAAGACGATTCTCCAAAAGGCCCAACTGACGATTCTCCAAGTCTTGACGATAACATTCACTGTTGTATCAAGCGCATGTCTTTAACATCTTCACGTTTGTTCCTGTTCTTATACGCTTCCAAAATTGTTATGAACTTTGTTGCAGGATCAACTTTGTCAAACTCCTTTGCCTCCCTAAGCATCCTCTCCCGATACACGTTAAGCTCATGTAACAGCATCTTGGTACAATACTTGAACCTCAGCCTCCTCAACATGTCGAACTGTAACTTTGACTCAGGAACAAGGCCACAATCCCACTTTGTGGCAGCTTCACCCATATAGTTTTCCATATGAAACATGGCGAAAATACCACAATCACGGTAGTTTGACTTAGTCCTCCATTTCAGCTTTGGGATCTTTGGCTTCAATTTAATGATGCTAGCATGCTTTTTGTTGCCATACAACTGTAGATGACGGGAAAACATTTTTTTCTACAAAAAACAAAAAAATAATGAACATGTTAAGTCAAATGTGATCTGTGTAAAATCACATGTGATCTGGGTAAAATCACATGTGATCTGGGTAAAATCACATGTGATATGTGTAAAATCAAATGTGATCTGTGTAAAATCAACTCAAACTTACAAGAACATCACATGCTTCTTTATACTTTTTATCATAAGATTCACCACTGTCAATGTTATCAAGGATTGTCATCGCAATTGTTTTAGAAAGGCTGAACACAACAACATAGAAATGCCCACCATTGCAAATTGGAAAAAATGTCTGATTTAACAAAAAAAAAGTAAACTTAATAAAAATACTTGATTTAACAATTATAATTCTAAAAAAATAATGACATTACCAAATCAACGTCTTTTAGGCTAATTCTATCGGAATTATCTTCGAAATGACCCAAAACTTGTGCTTCAAAACTTTTCCATTGCTGCTCAGAATCCAAACTACCATCAATCATTTGCTCTGTCTGTAGAAAATAACAAACATAAAATGTATAATAAAAAATATATAAATATACAATAAAGTTCATAAAAAATAACAAAAACACTTACAATACAACCAGTCGGAAAGAAATGCCTCGACGGGGCTCCAACTTCCTTAAAACTCTCTTCATAATTGAGAACAGCACCCCAACAATCAACGACATTGACATCAACCCACAAACCGGGAGTTAAAGTTTCCATACTTAAACGAACTGATGAAACTTTGAATCCAGAATGAGTTTCAAAAATAGTCTCACTGTATAAAACAAAAAAACACATGTAATTAGATAAAATCACATGTGATATGGGTAAAATCACATGTGATCTGTGAAGAATCACATGTGATCTATGAAGAATCACATGTGATCTGTGAAGAATCACATGTGATCAGGGTAAAACAACCTCAAAATTACAAGAACATGTGACATAAGCTCAAAGTTAAAAAAAAATTAACTAAAATAATAAACAAATAAACTTACATCTTGTCACCCTGCATAGAAAACAAGCTGTAACTGACCATAAATTCCACCATTGTAATGTTCGGTACAACTTTGGTCTTCTTATTCATGTATGGGGAGCAGATGAACGGAGACGGTTTCACAGCTCATTTTTCAGGAAGAACAACCTCAGGACTGACGTTCGATGCACGAGTAGCCACTCTCTCAGGAGTAGACGGACCTTGATTCGGGACGACCACATTCAGATTCATCTCTTCATCAACAGCTTGACCCTGATACAAAACAACATAATTTAAATTAAAAAGAAAAACGATAATTAAAAGACAAACTGATCAAAGCTGTATTCTGTTAGAGTATTACATATAGGTATTCATCTACAATACAATAAATCACCTCATTCACCATATCGACATTCTTCTCTAGCCACTGAGTATAAGTCTCAAGCGTACTCGTGATCTCCAACTCTTCATCTTCAACACCCGCCACATTTTCAGCTGGCTTCTCAATATCAGCAGGAATGACTGTTTCCTTTTGAACGACAGCTTCCTTCTCAACCTGAGAATTCGTTTCCTGAGATGCATCTTTTTCAAAATCATCTAAACTAATTTTCCTGAATCCGAAATCCTCTACATTGCCATCCTTACGATTTCCAGCATTATCAGCACCATCATTTTCGTCATCACTTACATCATCATTATCAGCATCAGACCCATCTTTATCCTGACTTTCATTGTTGTCGAAAGAAACAGGTTTCGTGAATAGCTCATAATATTTCTCATTAAGTTCAATGAATTTTTCATCATCAGCATACTTCAAATATGCTTCTATCATATCAGCTTCAAGAGCACGTCTTTCAGAATATATCAAAGAAAGCTTTTCTTCAAGTTTGTTAAACAAAACCTGTATTCAATAATGATGTCAATGAAAAGTAATATTGAAGTTTTTGACATGTGATTCTACATAGAATCACATGTGATCCTACAAAAGAATCACATGTGATTCTATCAAAATCACATGTGATCCTACAAAATCACATGTGATTCTACATACAATCACATGTGATCCTACAAAAGAATCACATGTGATTCTGACTAATGATTTGTGATTTCTCTTTTAATGCATTCAAATGAACAATTATAAAATGTATTATACAAACCTCTTTGTCAGAAGATTCAGACAAACCAACATCAATGAACCCTTCTGACTCTTTAGCCTCCACCTCAGTCCACTCACCATTCAACTCTAAACACCCCAACTTCCTTTCAGCAAGTTCAAGCTCCATGCGTTGTCTCATTAAGGTTGTCGACCAATCTAAGATGGCCAGACGCAAACGGACAATATGAAACTTCTCAAATTTGGTAGAGTCTAGATACACAAGCTGAAAAGAAAAACAAAACAATAAAAGTTACATATCACTAGAACCAGGAACCATTTTTAAATTTAAATAAATCTATAAACTTACCATGAGGACGGCTAATGGACCGGTGTAATGGCAATCTCCTTTCGGGTTGGTACTATATTGAAGGCACGAATGTATATAACCACACCAGTCGATGTTAGATATCGGAAGATCTTCATGAATATATCTAACAATGTTGCAAAAATCGGTCAACTCGGCCGATTAATCGTTAATCGGCCGAGTACCTTGTCGATTTTTAAAAATCGGCCTAGAAAAAAAATCGACGCTAAGCAGTCAAAAAATGGGCTAAATCGGCCGATTAATCAGCCGAATCGGTCAAAAATCGGCCGGATCGGTCAAAAATCGGCCGAATCGAGCAAATCGGTCATTTTAAAAAATATATTAACTTAGGTAACCTACTTAATTTGGGGATCGTATATTTCACTTATAACGCACAATGGGCATCATAATAAGAATTGGAGCCTTTTATTGAGGTTTGGGAACATAGCATGCTTGGAATCGGTTAAGATTTTTAGTTTGGTCTCCGAAAATACCAAAAAATTGCAAGAAATGCCAATCCGATTAATCACCGATTAATCCCGACTTGACCGATTACTCGCTGCAGGGTGGTCGACCGCCCGACTACCGATTCACGATTTTTGCAACATTGATATCTAACAACATCTAAGCAAAGTTGCCCCTTCATCGTTTCACACCTAGCCATTGTGTTGGCAAACAACATTACGAAGTTAAGTTTGAAAAGATTATCAACTACCGTTGCTATTGTTGGAATCACTCCTAAACAGTATTTCAAGTATTTATATTTCATATGTAATAGGTAGCTTTGTTATGGCCTTTATGTTTGTTTAAGGTCAAGCTTATGTAGAAGGCCCATAAGCTTGATCCAAGCCCAATAAGGAATAGGGAAGGAGAGGGAGTGTTGCCCTAGCTCCTTGCCTATAAATACATTGTAATAACCTTCATTTGAAGGTTGGTTGTTCAAGTTTTCTCTTTCACTACACTCTACGCATAACCGGTCGAGTATACTTGTGTGTGTGTGTTTGGTTTACTTGTTCAATCGCCTTATCTCTTCTCTTATAAGCTTGTGTTGTAAAACTAGTGACCTAACAGTGGTATCAATCGCCAAATAGTTGGGTGTACTCGTTTGTTTTTGAAGTTTTGGTTTGGGTCTTACGCGTAAAGATAACACAATCTTTGGTTCGCTTAAAAACTGATTTTTGACATTTTTGAATCCAAGATTCTTGTACTTTCAACGTTATTAGGTGTTAAACTATTGGTTTTTGGCAAAAAGTTTGGAACTTTACGTGTTTTTCCTTGTTTTTAAGCTTGTTTTTGTACGCAAGTGTTATCCTACGCGTAACTGTTTTAAGTGCTTTGGATCATCAAGTTTCACACTTTTGTGTTATTTTGGTGTTATTGAAGCTATTTCAACACACAAAAACTGGTTTAGAAACACATTTGGATAGAATCAAAGTTACGAGTAATCTTACGCGTAACAAAACCCTAAAATTACGCGTAAGACTTTCCTTGGTTTGATCTTCAATTTCCTGGTTTATTCCGTGTTTTCTTACTTGGATAAGTCTGAAAATACGTCGACTTTGGATATCTTTTGCACTGTGAAGTGTAAAAGATCACTTGGGATAAAACCCTAATCTTACGCTTAAGCATAAAGCTTACGCGTAGAAAATCTTACGCTTAAGATTCATCTTACGCGTAGACTTAGTCCTACGCATAAGGTAATCCTACGCCTAACTTTCTACGCCTAACTTACTGTTTACGCGTAACTTTAGTCTTTTTTCCTGCTTACGCGTAAGCTAAATCCTACGCGTAACTATTCTTGTTACGCGTAACTTTTGGTGTTTTTACGCATAAGTGCTACTTGGTTCTTGTCATTTCTACGCCTAAGAATACTTCATCAACAAAGGTTCATTCGACTACAAAGATCCATTCTTACTACACAAGTTTATAATCATGTCTCAACCACCATACTCTAACTATTTCCCTCACACTTATAATCATCAACAACAACAACAATTAACTCCACAACATCAACAATGGAATCAACAACAAGCCATTTATCAACAACAATTTAATCAGCAACATACTCCACAACTTGGTGCAATTCCACAACCACAAATGGTTCAACCACAACCAAGCATTAACAACAACAACAACTACTAATATTCACACTCCCTT
>BPTQ01000009.1:22901810-22933190 GCA_019973895.1 Chrysanthemum seticuspe | reverse complement strand
TTTATGTATCGGTATCAGAAACTCAACACAAGAGTAGGTTTACTGAACTCGTGTTGTGCGCCTGTACCGATGTATAAGACGAAGTCAACTACTATCACTACATGTTAGGACGAAGAAACTAACGGTTCTGTGGTCAAATAGTGGCTCTTTAACATCACGAGGACTTCATGAAAAGGAACTCAGATCCGTAGGACGCACTAGTCGCAGACTTTTTCGCTAATCAAGTTTTGGTCTTAGGAAGCCTATGGTCTAGGGGTTTAATTACCAAGGGAACTACATAGCCTCCTAAGAAAATCGGAGTCTCTCCACCCAAAGTCAACCAGCGCTGACTATTGCCCTCGTATCTATTTGCCGTTTCTGTTACAGTCCAGACGATCGACAATCTATGTACTCTCTGGGTTATTATGAAGCCATAAACCATCCCAGTTGGTTAAAGGGTACATTTAGTCGTGTAGCCATGTCCGCGTGTTGTGCTCAAGTCATTTGGATGAGAACACAACTCAAAGACTATGGCTATGTATTTGACAGAATCCCGATGTACTGCGACAATCGGAGTGCCATTGCAATCTCGTGCAACTCAGTTCAGCACTCGAAATCAAAGCACATCGATCTACGCTATCATTTCATCAAGGATCATGTGGAACAGGGTACCGTCGAATTATACTTTGTGGGTACTGAATACCAATTGGCAGATCTGCTCACCAAAGCCTTGCCTCCCGCTAGGTTTAATGAGTTGATCCATCGAATTGGTATGAGGTGTTTGACTCAAGAGGAACTGGATGACCTCTTAAAACCGTCTTAAAAACCTGTCAAACACCAAAACATCTTTTGTAAATAAATAAAATCTTTCAAAAACAAAATACAAAAATATAAAATCTGATAAAACAACAAAAATATTCTTCTCATCTATTTTCTTTAACATGGCAAGTACCGTTCTTCCGTCAACACTTGCATCTCTCAAATTTCGTATTTTTCTGATCAAGTGTTGAGGGGGAGAAATTTATCGCTTAACCGTTTCAAAACATAAGTGTACTTGCATGTTATCACATCTCGGTTGTTTTGTTATACAAATGATGGTGGACTTTCTGGCTCAATGACACTCCTCGGACTAAAATTCTTAAACCGTTTAAATTTATCAAGCCGAGGGGGAGTGTCGTCATGATTCTTTCTCAAAAATCTTTGTTTGGTAACCTAAATGGAAGTTAAAAGGCTTTGGTTGAAAAAGGAAAAGGTGGAGGGACTGAAACTGTCATAATCCGAAAGTATTTTTCAATAAAATACCCCACCTACCATTCTAACCACATTTATTGCTAAAAACCTTCAAATCCTACGCCTAAAATCATTCAAGAATTGCGTGTCTCAGATCTTCATTTTGTAAGTGTTTGTGTGTTCATAACAAGATTACAAACAATGGTTTTAAACCATTTTGAAAGTTAACGGCTTGATTTTAACCTATGGGTGATTTTGTGTTCTACGCGTATGCGTATGAACACATAATCTTGTTTATGTGTTTGAAGTTAAAAAGGATTGTGTCAAAATGATTTAATATCATCTATAATACTTTTTTAAACATCAAAACGCACCTAGACACACGAATTGAGTGTATTTGAGATTTAGGGTTTATGCGTAGAATTGGGTTTTTTTTCAAATGTGAAGGTTTTTGGTATAAAAGATAGTCATATAAGGTTGTTTTCAAGTTCAATTGAACACATGTAAACCCAGAAATCACCCAGAAACAACTATGATACTTAATTCGAAAATTAGGGTTCAAGTTCATATAAATTGGGTATTTTTGATTCAAGGCTTATTTGATGTTAAAACTTGGATAAAACTACTTTATGGACTTCTTAGAACTACCAGAATCAATATGATGTTCATCCCATGGCTAAATCTCATACGCGTAAGTTTAGGGTTTAGACTACGCATATGTGGTTCTACGCGTAACTGTTTACATGGACTAGGATGTTGTTATCTGTGATAAATTGTTGTTTTGTGTGAACATTGATGAGTTGATAACTTTATTTCAGGCTTTGCTACGCTTAAACACTCAGAATCAAGGTCATAAGACTCTCTACGCATAAGGATTACCCTACGCGTAGTGATGTTATGCGTAAAATAAAACCTACGCATAACTATTACGCGTAAGGTTCTACAGTGGGACTACGCGTATCCTGTGAAGGATATGCGTAAACAGTGACCTCTACGCATAAGGTCTACTCTTACGAGTAAGCCTTACGCGTAAGGTTCTTATACGCCTACGCGTAAGCTCTACGCGTAAGGTCCCCTTTTTCCTACGCTTAACATTTCTTACGCGTAAGATAGGATCCTACGCATAAGCTTTCGCCTACGCGTATGTCACGACTGTTTACGCGTAACTTTGTCAATCCTACGCTTAAGCCATTTTTGACCTTCATTGTGAATTGTTACGTGTACAAAACTTGTTAATAAACTTATCATAACGTCACGAATCCAATAATGTCACTAATAAACCAAAACGTTTAATATGTTGTGAACAATAAGTGATAAAATAAACTTTAAAATTTAAAGTTAACAAACTCACGAAACATTTCACGACATCATTGAATTATTGAACATACAAGTGACTTAGGACTCGCAACAATCATTGACGTTGTACATTAAATAACTAGACAATAAGACCTTCTGTTGACTAACATTATGTCTTTCGATATGTTGGTTCTTTTGGCTAATATTATTTCAGATCACGACATGGCTGCTCAACCAAACATGGATGCACCAAATGTTCTCTCCATTGCTGATATCTATCCTCATGGCTATCCAATGAAGATTGGAAAGAATAATCTCCGAGTTGACTTCAGCACTCTCACTTGCTCTGAGTCTTCATGCTTAATCGCTATTGACATTCTGAGGTCTCATCCATATCAGAACATGCTCACACATTCTGCAACAGTTCCTGAGATCTATATCCAACAGTTCTGGAACACCATGGAAAGGGTCAAAGGAAGGACTGCAGTGACAGTGACTCTGAATCACAAAAGAATCACCATCACACCTGCAGACTTAAGGGCTGTTCTCTTAATTCCTGAAGTCGAACCAGACAAACTTTATGCCACACCTACTGAAGAGCTCACTCTCCAATTCTTAATCGATATCGGTTATGATGAGGCTACAGGAGTAATCACCAAACACTCTCACGTAGAGCTTAAGAGTATTCCTCAACCATGGAGAACACTCTACATGATCATCACCAAGTCTGTTTCTGGTCGTGATAGCGGCTATGAGCATCCTAAGCTCATAGAACTGCAAATATTTTGGGCATTTGTCAACATGAAACACATCGCCATTGAAGCTCTGATTTGGGATGACATGATGTCATTTCTCAACAAACTTGGCTCAAAGATTCCCTACATCAGATATACCAAATTGTTGATCCAGAGAGCACTTGGACTACATTCTGATATTCCCAAGAGGCTCAATGACCCTGACAATCACGACATGTTGACTGAACCTATTCTGACCATCAGAATGAAGGAATCATCTACAAAGAAACAGGGCGCGGTGTTACCAGATTACCTGCTAACTGAAGATGTCAGAAAGCTCGAAACGTACAACAGGTATCTGGAAGCAGTAAGACAAGGCAAGGTTGGTCACCTCGATGAAAGATCTTCTGGTACACCTACTCGGAGAACTAGAAGAGGAAGTGCTGGAAGTGTTACAAGCTCAGAGTCACAAAGGAAGTTTCCCAAACGAAACCCTCCGAGAAAACGGTTTGTTCCCGTACAGGAAGCTACTCCCATTCCTAAACCCAAACCTGAACCAAAACAACAGCTTGAGGACGTAAGTTCTGAAGATACAAAAACAGATGAGGAGGTTCTCTTCTCTGAAACAGCAAAAGATGTGTCTGACACTCCAAAAGTACAGAAACCTCCAAGTCCTCAAGATGATAAGGGTAAAGGAAAGACTCCAGCTATTGTACCTTATGATGAGAGCTCGGAAGAAGAAGAAGAAGAGCAATTGGATAAATCATACAGGAAAAGGTTTCACAATGTCCGACACATTCAAAAGGCCGCTGAATTTGCAAAAGACCAAATGGGCGGCCCCGGAGGATCAAGTGGTGCTGCCCACTCCTCACCAGATCCTGATGCGGTTAATCAACCCGATAAGGGATCTGGTGCCACTACTCTTCTGCAACAACAACCGCCTGTTGAAGACACCATTGTGTATGATTTTGAGAAGCAGGAAACTGAGAAAGAAAAGTCTAAGGATGATGAGGATGATTATACAAAGTTTCTTCTAGACAGCCCAACTCACTCAAAGGAGAAAACCTCAGAAACTCCTAAGGACATGAAGTCTCCTCATGTCTCCTCATCATCAGACTCTTCATCTCATTCATCACCACCACCATCAACTAAATCAACCAGATCATCATCCAAATCCGTGAAGAAACCACCAAAGTCTTGGATTTCTCAAACACATGCAAGAATTGTGAAAGCTGTCAAACAAGTTAGAAAGAAGGACATGCTTCAAAGAAAACTTAATTGGTATGCTGAACAAATGCAGTACTTACATGATGAGAATGATGAGATGCGGAAAGATAGGAAAGCTATTCAGGAGTTCATGAGAAGTCATCGTCAGGGGGAACTAAATGAAATGATTGAAGGTTACACTCAAAAGTACCTTCAGGATATCGTTCCAAAAGTCCAAAAGGAACTGGAAAAGTCAGCAAGAGAACAAACCCACAAGTTTCTTCTCGACACTGTCCCCAGTGTGACAAAAGAAGTATTTTCCAGACAACTCACCCCTAACATCGTAGCATTGGTCAAACATACAATGGCAAAAGAAGCTGATCTCTCCGAATCTGAGTTAATCACTAAACTAGTGATGCAAATGTCAAAGAGATCTGGAACGTTTACTTCAGATGAAGCTAAATTTTTCGAAATTCTACTTTACTATCAACTCAGATCATCATGCAAGGAGTCAGCCACTCAACCCAAAAGACCAAGAGATGACGATGACAAGGATAAGGACTCTGCACCTAAACGTCAGAAGCAGTCTGGTCAATCTACATCTATGCCACCTCCTCCACATCGAACTTCTGCACAACAAAAGTCTTCTCCACCACGGTCTTCCACTGATAAACCTCGGGACGATTCCGAGTTACCACCCTTGACTCAGAAAACTGGTGATCACTTTGAGTATACGGGTGGTGACGATGAAGAGGTCCTTGAGCCCCAACAACAACCCTCCTCTCCCAAACAAGTGAAGAAACCCGAATCATCATCAAGGCCTTCTAAAAGCAAGAAAAAGACGACTCAGCCAGATGTCGTATCATGGCTAGATGACGATACAACCGCAGAATTTGAATGGTTCTCCACACTTGTTAACAACACTCCCTACCCTGAAGAAGGTCAAGAATTGGTAGACGGTAGTACACTGGAGCATGCAAAAATCTTGCAAGAACGATTCCGTGTGAAGAAGATGACGAAATCCGAGTTGAAGCGCATCAAGAATGATGCATTCCTTCTGTTGAAAAACAGCTCGGAAAGTGCAATCGAGGTTGAATATCACCTTGAAAACATTGCTCGAGCCATGTCTAACAACATGGATTGGCTCAACCCAGAAGCAAACATCGACTTCACTAAACGGAACAACCCTCCATACTACACTGACTGGACCAAACCTCTACCAACAATCGGCCAACCAGATGAACCAAGGATTCCCTTCAGATATTTTTTCAACACAGACCTGGAATTTCTTCTCCATGGTGGCGATGGTTCAAGAAAATACGCTACATCATTAACTCTTCCATTCCCAGCAGCTACCTACTCAAACTGCATAGCTATCGAGGAACGTGCAAATCACTTGTTCTCTGACAAAGTGCAAGCATACGACCAAGATGCATTGTATGGGATTCATCATTGGCCTGAACGCCGAAGAATCTACTACAGAAGCTGCCTGGTTCAGAAGTCTCAACATGAAGTGTATTGCTCAAAGAACATCGTGGCCATCAAACACATTGATCTCAAGTCTAAATGGGACTACACATTCTTGAAGAATATCATAGTCAAACGACAAGATGAACAAGACTATGAATTCTCAGAGGCTGACTTTGAGAACTTGTCACTCAACGACATCGAAGACATGTACCTTGCCAAAGTACAGGGTCGTATGAGACAATTCTCGACTGAAATTCAACGTGAATTTATCAAGTCAGTTCTCATCTTCATTAGACGCATTGTGATCAAAGAACGTGTCGAAGATATCCAGATGGCTGTTGAATCATATCAGAAACGTGTAAACTTCACTCCACCACAGCTTGATCTTCCTGACATCAACCAGCTCAAACAACTTACGCTCATCAGCAAACCTTTCGGCATTGTTTACCGCAGTGAACTTCGCAGAAACTGCTTAATGGCGTGTAGTGAGCTCCACAAATTCGGGGATCATACCTTGAAGATGGTTAGGGATGGATTGGCATACAGATTGAAGGATATACGCCTGAAAGTTGGGAATCCTAAGCGCTGGAACTCTCAGGATAGAAGGGATGTAAGAAGGATCATCACCATGCTTGATGAACGGTTGTTCAGAAGGGATCAGTTCAGACGCCTGGAGAGCTATGTTGGTGGTAGACCCAGGATAAACATCACCGGCTTTCAACGCCCTGTGCGCACTCCTGGGAACATCACTGCACTTCCTGGTACTCCTTGATTTGTTTCCTTCATATGATTTTGGATGAATGTTTATATATGTGAATGGCTTGTGCACACATAACAGTGTACAACCCGCAATTGTCAAGAAAGGACCCTGTGGTACGCCTCAGTGCCACAATCCTTATAAAAGGAGCGAAAGCTTCTTATTTTTGAGTAAAACCTATCAAACCTTTCACTTTTCAAGGTTTTGCTCAAAAAGACAAGTACTTCCCCATAAGTTTTTCAAAACCTCAACCGTTTATATCACTAATTGAGGGGGAGTATTTGACTTAAAACTTTGTTCACAAATTGTTCACAGTGGTCACTCTTCCCACAACACTCAAAATGGTCATATTTATTCTCAACCGTTCAAAAATAACATTTTATATGCCATTTTTGAGGGGGAGAAAATTTGTGTGATAAGAAATATGTTGTGCTGAATGCAAATGAATCCGTGTACCTCAGACTTAACCAACGAATTGACGGTACTAAACTGTTTGTAACTCGAAAAGACTTGTCCTGGACGGGTAATAATTTCAAGCTAGTTCGCTAGTGATGTAAACGTGTCTCGCAAAGGACTCGTCTTAGTAGAAGGTACCATTCGAGAAGCTCTTGATAGACATGAACTCTGACGGGTATGACAACCTTTCGAGGTTGGTCTACACCTTCAAGGTAGTTATTAGAGCTAGTTGTCACCTAAAAACTGACAATGTAACTCTTTAACTATTCAACGTAACTGTGTCTCGCGGGAGATTGTCTATCTTTAGTGGATCAATTCATAAAGTGCGCGCTCTTTCCTCACTGTGCGTTTAACCATCAAAACTATTAAGCACATGTGGAGGGGGAGTATTTATGCAAAAACTTATCTCTCACTGTGGTTCAAACATGTCTTTCATTTACAAACCCTTTGAGAGATATTTTAACTTACAGTGGTTATAATGGCAAACATAGGTTAGTCATGGAGTTATAAGGTGACTAAGGTTAGGAATAACCGTCCTATGATCCGCCAGAGCCGGAGGGATCTACCCAAGGACACTACCATTAGTTAGTGTTAGAAGTCCTTAGGTAAGATTGTAAAAAGGAGAAAATGAGAATCGGAGAAAGAAGGAGTTGAAGAATCAAAAAGAAATGTAAAGAAAAGGGTGAAATGAAATAGCCCTCCAGATTATTCAACTTAGGGCAGACACCGGGTTCAATTCATATGCTACTGGTTGTCACTTAGTGACACCGGTATTGAAGATTAAAAGTCGTCATGGACCCAGTGACGCATGCACTAAACCTTCTTAGCCACTCAAGTTTCTCTCAACAGAAGCTTGTTTCATTCTCACAGGGAACCCTACATAAACTATTGGCTTTCTCTTAGAGATCGCTGGTATTGAAGAAGGAGACCCTCTCCCTAGTCTCCGCTCAGGAAAACCAAATCGCACTATTGAGTCTAGAGCCACGAGATTCATCAAAAGATCTCTTAGGAACACTTGACACTTAATCACTTGTTGATCAACAATAAGGTCTTCAGTGATTCAGTGGTTCATATCGAGTCCTTCACAGATCTTAGCAATCTGTCGAGAACATTTATGAGAGGTTCACATCTGTGATCCTCAGTGATTGAATGGAAACTCCTGCCAGGGTCAACATCAAACAGCCCTGACAGCAGGTCGCTTCGGTAACTCCCCGTGGATTACGCGGAGTGTGTCTCAAACGGTCTACAGTCGTGAGGTGATGCTTCGGTGTACCTCAGCGACTCATCTGAACTGTAGATGTACTTCGGTACATCGCGTTATCTCACTTGTGAGACTCCAGTTCAGGAACGGCCTTTGTAAGAATTAGAGTTGTGTTTTCACACTATGCTGTTAACACTCTCGAAGTTCAAACTTGTAAGTGCCGGAAACCGCTTATCTCTAACCGTTTGCAATGTTTTCTTCTTATGGAAGCTCTGGAGCGGAATGATCGTGCTGATTCTTCTCATGCTCACGCCAACATCATCACTAATGGAAGTTCTATTCAAAAGCAACACAATCGTCAGAATGATTCTTCGTCTAACCAAAGAATCTACAAAGTTAAAGACTTAGAGAACTTCATCAGTATTGAATTCCAACGTCATAGAGCGTGTGAGCATATTGAAGAATGACGTGGAGACATTGGAGCAGCGAAGCAGACCTGAGGCAGACTGATGCAGACAACAACATACTATCACTTTCACCACAAAGAACAAATGATCAAAGAACAAAGTTAAAGATGACGTCGAAGCTTAACCTTTCAAAGATAACTATATCTCTACACTGGGGAGATTGTTTGAATCAAGGCAATTCCTCTCACTAGAAAGAAGAATGCCAGAAGACGTCACAGCTACTATTACATCAACGCCTTCACCGTTTACATTCATATATACTTGAGGGGGAGATTGTTGGAATCACTCCTAAACAGTATTTCAAGTATTTATATTTCATATGTAATAGGTAGCTTTGTTATTGCCTTTATGTTTGTTTAAGGTCAAGCTTATGTAGAAGGCCCATAAGCTTGATCCAAGCCCAATAAGGAATAGGGAAGGAGAGGGAGTGTTGCCCTAGCTCCTTGCCTATAAATACATTGTAATAACCTTCATTTGAAGGTTGGTTGTTCAAGTTATTCTTTCACTCACCTCCTACGCGTAACCGGTTACTATATTGTGTGTGTGTGTGCTTGTTTACTTGTTCAATCGCCTTATCTCTTCTCTTATAAACTTGTGTTGTAAAACTAGTGACCTAACACATACATCGAAAAGATTTGTCTTCCAAGACTTATCCGAGTAGATTGTACATATTCGAGAAACTCCTGATAGACATGAACTTTGAAGGGTTTGACAACCTTTCGAGGTTTGTCCACACCTTCAAGATAGTTATTAGAGCTAGTTGTCACCTAAAAGCTGACAATTTAACTCTTTAATTATACAACATAACCGTGTCTCGCGGGGAATTGTCTATCTTGAGTTGATCAATTCAAAAGTGCGCGCTCCTCTCTCACCGTGCAAATTTCTATCAAAACACTTAAGCACGTGTGGAGGGGGAGTATTTTTTCTTATTACAAAACTCTCGCAGTGGTACAAAATGTTTTTACTCATAACCACTTTGAGAGAGTTTTCATGAAAATGGTTTTATGGCAACATAGGTTAGTCATGGAGTTATAAGGTGACTAAGGTTAGGAATAACCGTCCTATGATCCGCCAGAGCCGGAGGGATCTACCCAAGGACACCACCAATAGTTAAAACTTAGAAATCCTTAGGTATGATTATAAAAAGGAGAAAATGAGAATCGGAGAAAGAAGGAGTTGAAGAATTAAAAAGAAACGTAAAGAAAAGGGTGAAAATAAATAGCCCTCCAAATTATTCAACTTAGGGCAGACACCGGGTTCAACACATATGCTACTGGCTATCACTAGATGACACCGGTATTGAAGATCAAAGTCGTCATGGACCCAGTGACGCATGCACTAAACCTTCTTAGCCACTCAAGTTTCTCTCAACAGAAGCTTGTTTCATTCTCACAGGGAACCCTACGTAAACTATCGGCTTTCTCTTAGAGATTGCTGGTATTGAAGAAGGAGACCCTCTCCCTAGTCTCTGCTTAGGAAAACCAAAGCGCACTATTGAGTCTAGAGCCACGAGATTCATCAAAAGATCTCTTAGGAACACTTGACATTTCATCACTTGTCGTTCAACAATAAGGACGCAAGTGATACTATTCTAGAGTCCTACACAGATCTCAGCAATCTGTCAAGAATATTTATGAGGGGTTCACAACTGTGATCCTCAGTGATTGAATGGAAACTCCTGTCAGGGTCAACATCAAACAGCCCTGACATCAGGTCACTTCGATAACTCCTTGTGGGTTACGCTTAGTGTTGTCTCAAACGGTCTACAGCCGTGAGGTGATGCTTCGGTGCACCTCAGCGACTCACCTGAACTATAGGTGTACTTCGGTACATCGTGTTATCCTACTTGAGGGACTCCAGTTCAGGAACAGCCTTTACGAGAATTAAAGATGTGTTTTCACACTATGCTATTAACATGCTCGAAGTTTGAACTTGTAAGTGCTGGAAATCCCGCTAAGGAGATTCCTTTCAAGAATCGAGTCCTGAAGATGTGGGTCATTACTTGAACTTGTTCAATGTAATGCCAACTGTCCCTTTATGGGATTCGAACGGCTGATTCACCCGACCAAAGTGAATGGAATCAAGACATTAATCAGAAGAACAATCGTAGTGGTCAATTCTTTAAGAAACAACCTCAATGATCGATTGGTGTTTATCACTAACCCATTCTTATGTTTTCTTCTTATGGATGCTCATGGGAGTTGATAGTGCAGATTCTCCAAATGCTCATACCAACAACAACACAATCTGAAGTTCTCTCGTAAGGCAACACAAAATTCAGAACGATTCTTCATCAAAGAATCTACAAAGTTTAAAGACCAAAGAGAACTACATCAACAATGAAATCCAACGTCAATGAGCGTGTGAGCATGTTGGAGAAGGACATGGAGACACCTGAGCAGCGAAGCGGACCTGATGCAGATTACCACAACATAATATCACCATATCTACACCAGAACAAAGAACAAAGATTAATGAAGACGTCAAAGCTAAGAACTTCAAAGAAAAACAAGATCCTTACACTGGGGAGATTGTTAGAATCAAGACACTTCTTCTCACAAGAAAGAAGAATGTCAGAAGTCGTCAAAGCAACTATTACATCAGCACCAACAACGTTTCAAGATTACTTTAGTCATTAATTACCAACACTTAGGGGGAGATTGTTGGAATCACTCCTAAACATATATTTCAAGTGTTTGTAATTAACATGTAATAGGTTGCTTAATTAGGTTTTTAAGTTAGTTTCAAAGGAAAGGCTTGTAGGATCGTGAATATTATGTTGTTTGATGATTCGGGTGGTATAGGATTATGAGGATATAAGAAAGCCATTAGAGAGATGAAGAGAGTTGAGAGGATGTTTCTTGAAAGAGAGTTGTTATACAAAAATGAAAGGTTAGATTCAAGAAGCAACAGCCTTCCCTTAGTGGGAAGGGTATTTATAGTTACAAACAAATATGTCCTCCTGTCAGACTGTGGATCAGGCATACAGTGGGTAAAGACCCGTCTTTCCTCCACGGTGTTGAACTAAACTAAACTATGCTAATAACTAACTAATATACTAACAAATAACGTAACATACGATATGTCTACGAGCTAACTTATGCTAGATAATATTTGGGGTGACCGATGCTTCACCATGGAATTTCTAATTCCTAACAATCTCCCCCTAAGGGAGGTCACCCCATGTTTTACATTTCGAATCCTAGCATTCTATTTAATCTTCAGTCTTGAGCTCGTAGACTTTAATTCTTCACTTCCGCAATATTTGTGCTTAAGCAGTGACTCTTCATACTCCGCATAGTTTTGTACGTTTAGTGGAGGTCTTTGAACTGATCCACATCTTGATGATCTTCGAGCTTTCTTTGAAATCATCAGCCACAGTAAATCTCTGGATCACCCTTTATTGTGTTGCCATCATGTGATGTTGTGACTTTTGGACCGACATGCTCACACTTTCAGGATCATGACATCTTTCCATCAGAGTAGCGGAAGCTTTACTGGTTCATGATATTTGCAGCAGCATAGCAGAAGCATAGTATAAAAATATCAGAGCCAGGTTCTGTAGATATGCACAAGTCATGATTTCTTTAATTAAGTGTGGATGTTGTGAGCATGCGGCTTTGGATTGACTTCTCAATTCTGATTAGCTGCAACCGTCCAAATGTACTTGCAAACATCAGTTAGCAATAAAACACACGAAAGTGTCTTTGATCACTTTCGTTGAATTGAGGTACACGGCCTACGGTTCCCCGTTGATCAGTACAAGTACTGCCTATGATTAGGTATAATTCCGAAGAATCTCCTTGACAGGGTTTCGTAGCTGTTCTAGCTATTCTCAAACTGGAACGTCTCAAAGAAGACAACACAGAGTGAGTGAACCAATGAATTGAGATTCACTGATTGATGAAAAATTGTTTTGAAAACAGTCGCGTATTGCTTAGAAGAAAGAGTTTTGCAATACGACGAAGGTTTTTGTAGGACCTAAAATCTATATACCTTATCACAAACCCAACACGTATATCACTTTATGCGTAGAACACGTTAGCACACAAACACAAACTATGCGTAAATAAGAAAGAAACAAAGATGAGAAAGATGGTGAATTGATATATGAATCATGTATGTGAAAAGAGAAAGATGAACACAAGATGTTGTATATTCCAAAGAAAGCACACACACACAAGCACACCCCTCAAATGAGACTTTGAGGGGTATATATAGTACAAGTGACATGATGCCCTAAGTAGGGCTGTAAACGAACTGAACGTTCATTGAACATTTCATGAACCGTTCGGTAAAAAGTTCGTTTATGATCGTTTATTTATTAAATGAACGAACATGAACCATATTTTACGTTCGTTTAGTTAAATGAACGAACATGAACAAAAGTCGCGTCCGTTCATTTATGTTCGTGAACGTCCGATTATGCGTTCGTTTTATGTTTATTTATTTATTTATATTCGTATATCATATTTTTTAATTGTGTAATTTTAAAATTGATTTGTTTAAACAAAACAATGCTAATAAAACAATATATCGTGCATAAATTAGTAAAGTTTATGTTTATTTGTTTATGTTCGTTTATGTTCGTTCGTTTACCGTTCGTTTAGTGTCTTAATAAACGAACATGAACAACCCATTTTTTTAATAAACGAACATGAATAAGAAAATTTGTCCGTTTAAGCGTTCGTGTTCGTTTATTATTTCGGTTAAAATTAAATGAACGAACATGAACAAGGATCCGTTCGTGTTTGTTCGGTTCGTTTACAGCCCTAGCCCTAAGGCTTGGCCATGGGCCTTGTATGGGCTTCGTATGGATTGGATTGGACATGGATTGATATAAGGCTAGCTTAACTAAACTAATACCCATTTAGCTTAGACCAATCGACGAGCCCGTTGACTATTCTAACACGATATCTAACACACTATACAAAGTTCCTAAATGTGAATGACTATCACTTCTAATAAAAACTATTAAGGCTAACAATCTCCCCCTAAGGGGTGGTCATTCAAAAGATGCTCCACTTGATTAGATCTTTACTTTTATCGAGCTTGAACTTTGTGTGTAGATATAGAATAGTCTTAATTCATTGTTCCTTCATGCTTTGTGATCGATTAATGTGGTTGTCTGCCATTGTCAACTTTGTTGGTTTGGTGTCTCCACGTCTTTCTCCACCAGGCTCACACTTCTATTTGTCTTTTGGTTACCAATGATGTAGTTCTCGAGTCTTTAAACTTTGTAGATTCTTTGATATTGACGAAAAATCATCTTTAACTTTGAGTAGCCTTTGATTTTGATGAGAAATTTCATGTGTTGTTGGTATGAGCATGTGGAGAGTCTGTACGATCAATTCGCTCCGGAGCTTCCATAAGAAGAAAACATAAAAACAAGTTAGTAATAAGCGGATTCCGGCACTTACAAGTTTGAATTTCGAGGGTTTTAACAACATAGTGTGAAAACACGTCTCTAATTCTCACAAAGGCCGTTCCTGAACTGGAGTCCCACAATTGAGATAACACGATGTACCGAAGTACACCTACAGTTCAGATGAGTCGCTGAGGTGCACCGAAGCATCACCCCACGACTGTAGACCATTTGAGACACACTAAACGTAATCCACGGGGAGTTACCGAAGTGACCTGCTGTCAGGGCTGCTTGATGTTGACCCTGGCAGGAGTTTCCATTCAATCACTGAAGATCACAGATGTTAAACTTCTCATAAATGTTCTGGCAGATTGCTAAGATCTGCGTAGGACTCTAGAATATATCACTTGTGTCCTTATAGATGAACAACAAGCGATGTCATGTCAAGTGTTCCTATGAGATCTTTTAATGAATCTCGTAGCTCTAGACTCAATTAGTGCGTTTTGGTTTTCCTAAGCGGAGACTAGGGAGAGGGTCTCCTTCTTCAATACCAACCAACTCTAAGAGAAAGTCGATAGATTATGTAGGGTTCCCAGTGAGAATGAAACAAATCCTTTTAAAAGGAATTGAGTGGCTAGGAGGTTTAGTGCAGTGCGTCACTGGGTCCATGACGTCTTTGTCTTCAATACCAGTGTCATCTAGTGACAACCAGTAGCATATGAATTGAACCCGGTTTCTGTCCTAAGGTTGATTATGGAGGGCTATTTCTTTTCACCCTTTATTATTACATTTCTTTTTAATTCTTCAACCCCTTCTTTCTCCTTTCTCACATTACTCCTCTTTTCAATCATTCCTAAGGACTTCTAGTTCTAGACTATTTGTGATGTCCTTGGGTAGATCCCTCCGGCTCTGGCGGATCATAGGACTGATTTCTTATCCTTAGTCACCTTCTAACTCCATGATTGTCCTATTGTTGCCATAAAACCATTTTTCTTGAAAATCTCTCAAAGTGTTTATGATTGAAAACATGTTTGAAACACTCTGAGAGTTTTATATTTTCAGAAACACTCCCCCTTCACATGTGCTTCTAAGTATTGACAGAAATCTGCACATAGAGGGTAGAGTTCGCACTTTTTGAATTGATCGACTTTAAATGAACAAGACCGATTCGAGACACGTTTACATCACTAGAGAACTAGCTTGAAATTATTACCCGTCCTGGTCAAGTCCATAGAAAGTTTCTCGAAATGGTACATGATTCCTCGTCAATTCATTGGTTTCAACTGAGTCGAGCTCTTTTGAGATTTAAACAACGATCATTAAACTTTTTGATCACATTTTAATCACGTCTCCTCCCCCTCAAAAATAGCATATTCGTGATATTTTTTATATCAACGGATTAAACAACATTTTAGAATCTTTTGGGGAACAAACGGATTTGATTTAAGCATGAATTTAGAACATTTTGGTTTATACTCCCCCTTTAATAAAGCATAATCAATTAAAGGGTTTTAGAGGGAGTTATCTTGAGCACAAAGTATTTTGAAAGATTTTAAAAATCTTTTTGAGCAATCTTGAAAAGGTGCTCAAGATGATGATGATTTCGCATCAGTTTTAAATGTAGTGCACTAAAGCGTACACTTGATTTTTCTTTAAAAACACGAGTTTTGATTTGAAATAATCAAAAGTCATCATTTTTGTCCGGGTTTCGTATTGAAGTATACGAAAGCCATTTTTGAAATTTTTTTGAGAAACGACATGTTTTAGAAAACATTAAAGAACTCTCGCTCAAGCATCTGTACATGCCCGTATCATTGTTGAATGAAATTTCTAGAAACGTACAGAATATCGATTATACAAGAGACATGTCGTGAGAAGAATATTTTTGGATTTTTGATTTTTTAATGTTTTTGTATTTTTGAAAGATTTTATATTTTTATATTTTGCTTTTGTTGATTTTTCAAATTTTGTATTTTGTTTTTCAAAAATATTTACAGCGAAGCTTTTTGGAAAATCATTTTCAAGAAGATTCGAGAAGATGTTCTAACTCCTCAGGGGTTAGGCTTCGCATTCCAATTCGTCGAACTAAATCGTCAAAGCTTTCTTTTGGAAGGGCTTTAGTAAATATATCGGCGAGTTGGTAATCTGTCTTCACGAAAAATAATTCAACTGTACCTTCTTCCACATGTTCTTTTATAAAGTGATAGCGGACACGAATGTGCTTAGTCTTTGAGTGATGAACATGATTGCATGATATAGCTATGGCACTTTTTGAGTCACAATACATAGGTATTTTATCGAAAGTAAAGCCATAATATGTGAGTTTTGGTCTCATCCATAGAACTTGAGCACAACACGCAGATAGAGACACATACTCGGCTTCAGCGGTTGAAAGTGCAGTGCAATCTTGTTTCTTTGAAGACCAGCTTACTAACTTTTCACCCAAAAATTGTGCTCCTCCGGATGTACTTTTTGCTATAACTTGATCACCTGCGTGGTCCGCATCTGAAAAGGCAATTAGATCAAATCCGGATTCCTTCGGATACCAAAGTCCCATGTGAGTGGATGTCTTCAGGTACCGAAAGATCCTTTTAACCTCTTTGAGGTGCAGTTCGGTAGGCTTTACATGAAACCGTGCTAATAAGCAAACAACAAAATGATATCTGGTCGACTAGCAGTGAGGTACATGAGAGAACCAATCATGCTCCGATATTTCTTCGGATCAATAGGTATCCCAAACAAATCGGCTCCACGTTTTGGTGATGTTACCATTGGTGTTCCGACCGAGTCACAATTATCCATACCATGATTTTTCAAAATCTCAGTTGTGTATTTAGCTTGATTAATAAAAATTCCACGTGGGGATTGATTTATTTGTAAACCAAGAAAGAATTTTAGTTCCCCCATCATGGACATTTCAAATTTGCTTTTCATGAGATTTTCAAAATGTTTTGAGAGATTCGGATTAGTGGACCCAAAAATGATGTCGTCCACATAAATCTGAACAATCAAAATGTCGTTTTTGCATTTTTGTGTAAACAAGGTAGGATCAACTGTTCCTTTGGTGAAATTGTTTTGAATAAGGAAAGAGGAGAGTTCGTCATACCACGCTCTCGGAGCTTGCTTTAATCCATAGATTGCCTTTTTGAGTTTGTAGACGTAGTCTGGATGTTCCATATCTACGAAGCCTTCTGGCTGACTCACGTACACCTCTTCTTTTAGAGTTCCATTCAAGAACGCAGTCTTAATGTCCATCTGATAAACCGTGATGTTTTTGTGAGCGGCATAGGCTAAGAATATCCTGACTGCTTCTAGTCTAGGTACCGGCGCGAATGACTCTTCAAAGTCTATCCCTTCCTCTTGTCTGTATCCTTTGGCCACAAGACAAGCTTTGTTGCGAATGACAGTCATTTCGTCATCCCGTTTGTTCTTCCATAACCATTTAAGATCAATGACGCGAACGTCAATGGGTCTTGGAACCATATCCTAAGAGTCATGTAGACGGTATTGGAGAAGTTCCTCCTGCATTGCTTCTATCCATGCGGGTTCTGCCATTGCCTCGAGAATGTTCTTTGGCTCTATATTGCTAATTGAGCAAAGGTAAATGCATAAGTCGCAATCGGTGGCAAGTTGGCATCTCATCTGAATTGGCCTTGAAGGTTCACTGATAACGCTACACGCGTCGTTCGGGGTCAAAGGAACTTCCTTTTCTTCGAGCAAGTTTTATAACACCCTAGGCAGTGAACCTAATCGTTGTAGTGTAGTAATTAGGGTAAGCCACGGGTATTGATATAGTTCTCTAGGGGAATAGGAATGCTAGTAGGGAGTTACTACGCTAAGGTTAAGGTTGAGGAAGATTATTTTTTATCTTTTTATATTTTATGAAAATGGAAAGGTACGAATCTCGGGTATTGGATTTGGGGGGTTGGTATTTCTACCGATTACTCTACTATTATCTAATTATCTAAACTAAGGTTGTGGGAGTCTATGTCTAATTAATGTGTGCTCGTATGATAGTTTAAAGATGTGTTTACTTAAGTTGTATTACTCCTTAATTATCTCCTATTGATGGTTGAGTGTCACGTCTTATTCCTAGTTGCGTTGTGTGTCTAAAGTTGTAGGGTATGCGTTTCTCCCTAACTCTTCGAACTTACCAAAGGGTCTTGTCTACAAACCCACTAGAGATTATAGACTCCTACTCTAAGGCGCTCTTCGGATGGTTTAGCCTACAATTACTCAGGTAATTATACTCTAAGGTTCACAAAGATGAATCAAGCATTAAGTACACAACGAATGACCTATCGCATTACTAGATCATTAATCAACTAAGATAAGAAACAACCAATCAATATTCAATAATTAAGTTTCATACTTCCTAAGCAAACACACAAATAAATTAGCCGGACATGGAGAACATGCAAGCATACACACAAATAATCAAAGACATAATTGAATTAATGAAGTAAAGACTTATCTTGATGTAAGATAGGGTTTAAAACCCTAAAATACTGTACAAGACACCTTAGGTTCGGTTTTAGGTTTTTACTCCAAAGACTCTCCACACAAAGACTGAAAAATTCGGATTCTATATATAAGATTACAATTTCGACGGTGTCACCTTATGTTTAGTGACGCCGTCGTGTCGCCGCCATTAGGGTTTCGTCTTGGCCACGTTAACCTTGCGACGGCGTCACCTTATGTCCGTGACGCCGTCCTCTTCAGCTTCTGACGTCGTCTGGATTGAATCTAGTCCGTCTGAGTAGCGACGGCCTACTCTTTCACAGCTAGACGCCGTCTCTTGAAAATACGAGTTTTGGGTTCTGGCCCGTCACAATAATTTTGGGACGGCGTCGCCAATAGCACCTGACGCCGTCGCCTTTCACGAGACCTAAAAAGTGAAAAGGAACGATATTAAGCAATAACGGATACAAAAGTGATCAAATAAGGACTTAAACGACCCCTCAAAATGGTATCTTTTAAAACCTTATCAAATATCCCTACACTTGTTATTTGCTTGTCCTCAAGCAAATGTGCTTTTAGCCAATTAATTTATAAGTTAGGGGTCATGAAGCATTAATTCAAAACGGTCCACAACACATATAAGCCCCGCAAAAGTCATAACAAGCACGAAAATTACATACTAGCACCTCACATGTGGTGTTTGGGTACTCACATCTCTCGGGTGTATATGAAATATAACAAATTGGAAATGGAAGATAAACACTCATTAACCGGTCCTAGTACATAGATTACCATAGGCTTGAGAATAGATCAAACCTCCATCGCTTTGGCGTAAGCACCTAGGAAAGACTATCAAAGAGGTCTTTAAAGGGTTGTAACGTTAGGCTTACGGTAGGGAAATAAGGGTTTGGTGGGATAGGCTATTTAGTGGTGGTAAGTCAAAAATCTCTATGTTAACTGCATATGAAGAATGGCGTTGCTAAGCTAAGACTCGACACTCTAATCTAGATAACTGAAATAAACAAACATAAATTTAAAGGATAGATGTAGGATGGTAGCCTGTATGTTTTTTTTTTTTTTTTTTTTTTTTTTTTTTTTTTTTTCACTCTATTTTTTTTTTCTTTTTCTCTTTTTCTCTTTTTTTTTTCGATTTTTTTTTTTTTTTTTTTTTTTTTTTTTTTTTTCATACACTTTTACTCTACCATCCTCTATGATAATATTAAAATACTAGGGATTTATAGGCACATCCCTACACTTGAGTTTTTATTATTCTAACACTAATTTGACCCGATTTGAAAAGATCAAAACACTTGGGGTACATTATTACGCAAACAAAGGGAATTTGAATTTAACGTTCCCTTCCCGTTATTTCATAAACTTTAACTTTTCCCATGAATCCCAATCATCCCAAAACTGTATACAAAGGATATGACTCGACTTAGCAACTTAAACTAGCTAGGGTGATAACAAACATTTGCACTAAAAGTGAGTGCATAAGGGGTAGGCTAAGGCGATTTGGGTGTATATTTGGGGGTGGGGTGTAAACAATGCTCTTCATTGATATTCCGGAAAAACCGAAATATCACGAGAACCGCGAAAAGGATAGGCTCTGAGGGGTTAACTAGGGGTATCGTGTACTAAAAATGAGTACAACGCAAAGGGTGTGGGGGAATTACTCAACCGAAGTGGAAGAAGTAATTATATTACAGGTATCAAACAAGGGTTATCCTAATGCCTCTTCATTGATAACCCTTCATTGATATTCATTGATATTCCGGAAAAACCGAAATATCACGAGAACCGCGAAAAGGATAGGCTCTGAGGGGTTAACTAGGGGTATCGTGTACTAAAAATGAGTACAACGCAAAGGGTGTGGGGGAATTACTCAACCGAAGTGGAAGAAGTAATTATATTACAGGTATCAAACAAGGGTTATCCTAATGCCTCTTATCATTTAGTTATTCCTAACTACACAAGTGTAGCCTCACTTGCGATCTCGGAATGCATCACAAAACAAGTTCTAGAATCTAATATACTACCGGTTCACACTCTAAGTATTAAAGATGAATGCTTTAATTCCTACTAATCTAAGGGCGATCCTCACATTTTGGGTGGAATTTGGGTGGTAAGGGTTTTTGTGCTAGTCATGCAACTTCCTATCCGTGAGACGCTTTTGTTAAGACTAATGGCCCACTCCTATATGTCATGAAAAATTTTAAATTTTGTGCCAAAATTACCCTAACCGACATTTTCTCATGGTTTATTACACAAATACAATTGGACGAAGCAAATAATCAAGGATAAGCATAGTTTCAAAGTTCCCGTTTTATTTTCCCTCCCTACACTTAAACTGAACATTGTCCCCAATGTTCCCCGAAAGTATCAAAGTTATGATAAACGAAGGTAATTAAAAACGAAAGAAACTAATACTCCCCTGATTATCTCGGTAGGATCCGTGTAAAGTGGTGGTTAAATTCTTTTCAAGAAGAATTATTGCGTGAAAAGCTCCTTCCAATCTTATGTAACTTCTTCTTGACAAACTAAACCTGCACACTTGAAGAAAAAAAACGTAACCTTCGCGTAAAATCGGTGGTAATAATATATATAAGACTCGATTTAAACTAGGATATAATGCTTGTGGAATGGATGTTTACAGAATTTCTAAGAAAATTAAGACCTGGAAAATTCCAAAAATTTATAAGTAGCTCAGAAAACGAGAAAAAGTAATCTGATCTTTTTACTCCTTCCTGACGCCGTCAGGTTGCAATCCTGACGCCGTCAGGTTATCCTGACAAAAACTGGTCTGCTATTTTCTGGAAAAAATTCTGGAAAATTTACATCTTTAGAATCTGGAAAAATTTCTGCAAAACATCCATTATGACTCGATACAAGCATTTGACTCGAACAAACAAACATAAATATCTTTTAGTTAATTGTTATTCTCATGTTTACGTTTCTTTTGAAAACGTGTGTAATCCTCCCTACACTTATCCCTTATGTAAAATACCTTTATATGCAATTAAGACGAGCTTAAAAACAAAATAAAGCATTTTCACAAATTTAAACATGAGGATAAACAATTAATAAAAGATATATGACACTAACAAGCAAACAATTAAACATGGGTTGCCTCCCACGAAGCGCTTTTCTTTATTAAAGAGTCTTGTAGCTAGACTCGTAGTCGTGCTCCTACGTTTCCTCACCACCGCCCTCTTAACGGCCTCTAATGGGGGATTCCATGTTGTAGAAGTGCCCTAAAATGCGCTTCTCTAAGAGTTCATCCTCTCCCCAATCGGTCCTGTATTCCGGTCCTAGGCTCAAGCAATCCTTGTAGAATCCGAAAATCTTAGCCATAACATAATCAACACCTTTCTCCCTATCCTCATCATTCCTATAATAGACCGATAGTTTAAGTTCCTTTTCATCATTAGAGAGTGATGAAAATTTCTCAATCTTAAACGGCATTTGGTAAGCTATGTCATCGGTCTTATTCTTGAATCGCACTACTCCTAATGAGGGGTCATAGGTCATCCCGGTGCTTTCTATGAAAGGTTTTCCTAGAATAACATGGGACAAGCTAGGGTCTATGGCCGTGCTAATATCATTCACAATTATGAAGTCCGTAGGAAACGTGAAACTACCTACATAAACGGGCAATCCCTTAACTCTACCAAGAAAATTGCAACTAACATTAGGATCATTGGGGTCTTGCCTAGTTGGAATAGGCTTCTTCAATATCCAATTGTAGTAGGTGCTAGTCATTATGTTGATTGAGGATTTGCGATCAATGTAAGCTTTTGCCACAAAAAGGTGTCCTATGACACATGGTATGTTAAGATTCCAAGGGTTCCCAAACTTAATTCGAGGACTTTTCCTAACATACATGTGACGGAGGTCACGCACTAAGTGAGGGTGGCGAGATAGTTCTTCTTCCGTAGGAAATTTGTTGAAATAGTCAATGTCTACTTCATCTACTTCCTCGGGTATTTCCTCATCCACAAGTGTATAGTCCTCTTCGTCATTTGTTTCATCAGGTTCAACTAAGGCGATGGTATTGATGAATTGGACATACTTTAGCTTGCTTGGATCCTTAATCTCTATGCCTGAAGGCTCGAGAGTTGAGATAGCACTAACCTTCTTATCACTAGCTATGGCTTTCAAAAGGTTGTCTATTTTCCTATCCATTTCGGCTTGTTGATTGTTAAAGCGGTCCGAGAGCTTAGCCATTTGGGTTTCTTGGGATGCAACTAGGTTTTGCAACATCCCTTCGATGTTTTGTTGGTTAGGACCGTTAGGTGGGGGCCATGAGAAATCATTAGAGGTGAATTCTTTGGTTTGTCCCCAATAAAAGTCGGGCTTATTTTTCCATGCTTCACGGGTTTCATTGAAATTCCTAGGTTCGGGTGTTGTAGGGAATCTTCCTCCCGCTCCATTAATACGCGAGGATGCGTCGTCAACAGAAGCGTGTTCGGGGGATTGGGTGCTAGTGCGCGTGTTATGAGGATCACAAAACGGCTCGCACGAGGAAGAAGCTTTGTTCACATGATGTGAAGATTTAGGATTTTCGTAGGAACTCATGAGGAATTTAACTTGATCTTCAAGTTCGATCATCCTACGGTCGGGAGGAGGCAAGGAGATTGCCTTGACGGTTTTGGGCAGCTCACGGGGGTCATTCCAACTTTCGTTGTCATAGAGGGCGAGGTCCTCTATTATTTCCCATGATTCTTCTGCGGTGAGATCACTAAGTTTTCCACCGGCCGCTTGGTCAATGGATCGCTTAGTGGGGAAGTTGACATGATCATAAAAGATTTGGACTTGGAGCCAAAGATCAATGCCGTGATGAGGGACTTTATGAAGTAAGTCCTTGAATCGGGTCCATGCTTCGTAGAGAGATTCACCTTGACGTTGTTGGAACATCAAGATGTCATTCCTAAGCTTAGTGGTTCTCCCCGGTGGGAAAAATTGAGCAAGGAAGTGAGAAGTAAGATCATCCCAACTTGAGATGGAGCCGGCGGGAAGTCGCTCAAGCCAATTACTAGCTTGGTCCCGTAGAGAGAATTGGAAGAGACGCAGGCGCGTGGTCTCCCGAGTAGTAGCATCAAGGTCGATGGAATCGACGATTTTGAGGAAATCCCTCAGATGCTGATTTGGATCTTCGGAACGAAGTCCATGGAATGCACATCCGTTTTGCACCAACCGGATGGTGTCGGATCGCAGGGCGGTAGTTTGGGCTTGGTCGGAAAGCTCAATGGTGTTCCTATAGCCTAGGTGGCTTGGTCTCGAGTATTCACCAAGAGTACGGGCTCTTGGCGGGTCATTTGGTGGTGGGTTGATGAATGGTAGTGGGTTATCACCTTCCATGATGAAAAGTGATGGAATTACGAATACAGGTCACGAAGAAGGGGGATAGACTAAGAGAAATCTAAAAATGAGAAAAAAAAAATTTTACTTGATAGGAATCAAGCAAAGAAACCTAAACGAGGTGGACTACTAACTAGCTATTCTATTCCCCGGCAGCGGCGCCAAAAACTTGATAACGCTACACGCGTCGTTCGGGGTCAAAGGAACTTCCTTTTCTTCGAGCAAGTTTTATAACACCCTAGGCAGTGAACCTAATCGTTGTAGTGTAGTAATTAGGGTAAGCAACGGGTATTGATATCATTCTCTAGGGGAATAGGAATGCTAGTAGGGAGTTACTACGCTAAGGTTAAGGTTGAGGAAGATTATTTTTTATCTTTTTATATTTTATGAAAATGGAAAGGTACGAATCTCGGGTATTGGATTTGGGGGGTTGGTATTTCTACCGATTACTCTACTATTATCTAATTATCTAAACTAAGGTTGTGGGAGTCTATGTCTAATTAATGTGTACTCGTATGATAGCTTAAAGATGTGTTTACTTAAGTTGTATTACTCCTTAATTATCTCCTATTGATGGTTGAGTGTCACGTCTTATTCCTAGTTGTGTTGTGTGTCTAAAGTTGTAGGGTATGCGTTTCTCCCTAACTCTTCGAACTTACCAAAGGGTCTTGTCTACAAACCCACTAGAGATTATAGACTCCTACTCTAAGGCGCTCTTCGGATGGTTTAGCCTACAATTACTCAGGTAATTATACTCTAAGGTTCACAAAGATGAATCAAGCATTAAGTACACAACGAATGACCTATCGCATTACTAGATCATTAATCAACTAATAAGAAACAACCAATCAATATTCAATAATTAAGTTTTATACTTCCTAAGCAAACACACAAATAAATTAGCCGGACATGGAGAACATGCAAGCATACACACAAATAATCAAAGACATAATTGAATTAATGAAGTAAAGACTTATCTTGATGTAAGATAGGGTTTAAAACCCTAAAATACTGTACAAGACACCTTAGGTTCGGTTTTAGGTTTTTACTCCAAAGACTCTCCACACAAAGACTGAAAAATTCGGATTCTATATATAAGATTACAATTGCGACGGCGTCACCTTATGTTTAGTGACGCCGTCGTGTCGCCGCCATTAGGGTTTCGTCTTGGCCACGTTAACCTTGCGACGGCGTTACCTTATGTCTGTGACGCCGTCCTCTTCAGCTTCTGACGTCGTCTGGATTGAATCTAGGCCGTCTGAGTAGCGACGGCCTACTCTTTCACAACTAGACGCCGTCTCTTGAAAATACGAGTTTTGGGTTCTGGCCCGTCACAATAATTTTGGGACGGCGTCGCCAATAGCACATGACGCCGTCGCCTTCTACTTTCAGCAACTGTGAGTGCCTCGATTTCGACTTTGGCCATTTTCTTCATATATTCGCGCCTTTTCGTCCAAATAAGTGCCATTCCAACATTTTGCCTTCACGAGACCTAAAAAGTGAAAAGGAACGATATTAAGCAATAACAGATACAAAAGTGATCAAATAAGGACTTAAACGACCCCTCAAAATGGTACCTTTTAAAACCTTATCATTCACCCATAACTTGTTCAATTGGGTGGTCTTTTGTCCACTTCAGAGTAGAAGGATTGTTAGGAATTAGAAAATTCCATAGTGAAGAGTCGGTCACCCCTAATATTATCTAGCATAAGTTAGCTCGTAGAAATATCGTTATTTACGTTATTTAGTAGTTTATTTATTAGTTTGTAGCGTAATATTGTTTAGTGCAACACCGTGGAGGAAGGACGGGTCTTTCCCCACTGTATCCCTGATCCACAGGCCGATATGAGGTCGTGTATTCTGTAACTATAAATACCCCTTCCATCCATGGAAGGGGTGGTGCTTCTCATTAATCTAATATTTCATACTTTGTGTAAACCTCTAGCAAGAACACCCTCTCTCTCTACTAACTCTCTTACTATGGCAAACATGTATTTTGATCATCCAAGACCACCCGAATCATCAACACAATAAATATTACGATCCTACAATTGGTATCAAGAGCCAAGGTTATTGTGTTATTTTTGATTTGTGTGGTTTCGTACCATGGTTGCTTGTGTTTATTGATTTATTGTGGTTCGAAGCTCGTGTTTATTCTGTTTTTATTCCATTACTGTTTGGTTGGAATAAAAGTTTTTGATGTGTTTTTGGTGATAACAGTTTTTTTTGTTTCCTTTGATTTGGTCAAAAAAAAAATGTTACATCTGGTCATTATTCTTGTGTCTAAGTCCATTAATATGTTTTTGTCCATACAGTAACTATCACTTTTGTGGGATCTATCTGGTCAGTTGCATGAAGTCATAACAGATTCAGTCCTCAGTTTTTCTGGGTTTCTCTTCGTAGCAACTTGGTCATATTCTAGCTGGCGACTTGTCCTTATTTTAGTCCTGATTCAGTGTATGGTCAAAGGGTCAAAGGCAAGTTGTTATTTGTGGTCCTTTAATGTAGCGACTTGTCATTTGTGAATGAAAAACAGTAGCGAGTTATGATATGTAGCGAGTTGACTCTTTAGTCAACTCAAGTAGCGACTTGACATAATCGCTAGCGACTTGGCACATACCTAAATGACCTGGCGACTTATGTTGATAAGTCTAGCGACTTGCTTTTGAAAAGGTCTAGCGACTTGATGACTTGCTTTTGAAAAAGTTAGGCTAGCGACTTGGTTTGAATGGCTAGCGACTTGGTTTGAAAGGCTAGCGACTTGGTTTTTAAAGGTAATAGCGAGTTGGGTTATTTGACTATTGAGTCAAATAAAAGTCTTAGCGACTTGATGCTAAACATGACCTAGCGACTTGACTCTTATGTTAGTGACTTAGACAGAAAGGATGAAGAAGAATGACCACGACCACAATATATCTTAGACCAAAACAACAAGGCGCGACCTCAAGTTAACTATCCTCGGTCCAAGACTAAACCATCATCAACATATCATCTACCAACACAAACAAGACTCAAATCAACTTCAAGTTCTTATCATCATCAGTCAAAACCAAACATGTTACTATCTAACTCATTCATCACAGATCTGGACTCAAACTACATGTACGGATATCTAAAACAATTTTTGGATCTCAGCTTTGTTCCTTGTGTGAGTGGTTCATTCAAACACATAGATCTCTATCAATCTATTCACATATGGACACATGCTTCATTGATCACTTTTGGAATATTACTTCTTTTGTTTAATTTTCGAATCTAAAGACAGAAATGTTAACAAGAATGTTACATCCTTTATCTTGATTCGTTAAATTATAAATCGTGACATGCACATACTAAATCAGAAACGAAAACCAATTATTGTTTTAATCTCAGATCTATTCGTGTTATTCATGGTTTAACATGACCTTTAAGGGCCTTAACACGAAAAAGTCATCATTAATTTGTTTTGGAAGTTATTCTTTAATGAATATACGAATTTATAAGAGTAGAAATATAACATACATGTTATTTTCTCTCTTCTATTCGATTCATGTGTCTGTTGAAGTAATTAAAACCTACCTTGATGCCGTCTCAATTAAGCCATCCCTGTGGCAAACCGAAGTCCTCGAAGCCATCCCTGTGGCTGAGATTTGTTGTAACCGATGATGGAGGCATCCACTTTTGTGTTTGGGTTTGTGTTGAATGAATTTTGGAGTTTAAGTGAAGCTGTTTTGAGGAAACGTACTGAAGTCAATGGGTGGCGAGTTGTTTGTGAGAAAAATGAGGCGGTGTGAGAGCATTTAGGGTTTGGAAGGTGACTGATAAGATGGTTGTAATGGGGGCGGAATATTGAGGAGTTTTTTTAGGGTTTGTGAAAGGTTGTGTATGTGAGATAAGTGATGTTTTATACCCGCTGTGTTAGGGCAATGCTTGGATTAGGGTTAAAGGGTGCTTTCATGGGCCGAATATTTTGGGTGTCATTTGTCTCATGGGTATATACAAACATCTGTGGATCGGTACTATTTTCAAACATGGACCGGATTTATTAAATTTGAGGATTGGGCCAAGTAGTGTATCAAGGACTGAGTGTGGACATGTACTAGCTGAAATAAATCTTGAACGAGGTTCCCAATTAGTACATGACATTACATGAATCTAAGACTTCAACCATTTAAATAACGTTGATACTCTCACAAAATGTGTATTAGGATCGGGTAAAATGATTTATGGGTAAAAAAAAAAAAAGTTTTTTCGATTATTCTCGTCTGTTAAAGTGCTGAGCTTCAATGTTAAATATCATGTTTGGACCGCGCTTTGGATAAGGGATTCTTAAGACTCGGCTAGGTAATATATTCATGTTTGATTTTCGATTGGAATGGAACGGATTTGGATAATATATGATTTGTCGTGATTTCTCATGATTTGGATTATATGAGACTTAGATAAAATGATTTGATTGTGTGATTTGGGTTATGATTGTTGATGATGTGAGTTGATATTGAAATTTGTCATGTTATGAGAGTCGACATGTTGGTACATACATTTTCACGGAGATTATTATGTCGCGGCTTGAAGTGCTTATTGGAAAAAGTTGACTACGGGGTTGTTTGTTCGGTATTTCTTATTTGAATTTGAAGTGACGTTTTCCGGGCGCGTTTACTTATTTTCATCTTCTTTCTTTCTACCTTTTCGTGAAGATGACTTGTTTGGGCATTTACAGAGTGTGATAAAGACTTGGCTATTTAATTACGGTTGTGATTCTTTCTCGCTTGACCCACAACGTAACTATCACTTCGGTGTCTCATGCCGTTGATGATACGTCAAGAGGTTTTGTACATTGGGTACACCGTTTCTTCTTCACAAGGATTAGTACAAGGTTAAGTAACATATCTGGGAAATTTTACTTCATGATCAAGTTTGGTATATCGGGTATATTTCTCTTTGTGGTCACTACTTTAGCCAACTGAATGCGTGAATGATGTGCTTACCAAAGTGATTATTGGATGGTTGATGAGATTGTTGATGTTGGATAATGAACCGCTGCACGTTCCCCTAAAACATATATTCACTGAAACCAAAGTTGTTATAACACATTCAAGCTGACATTGTTTACGGTTTTGTCTTGGTTTTGTAAAATCCCGCGAAAGAACCTATTTCTCGGTTTAAATCATAGACTTGTAAAATCCCGTGACAATGAAAACATCCTGGTAATAGTAAAGTGCATTTCCGGATCTATCTTACGGTTTATTCTTAGTCTTGTAAAATCCCGCGAAAGAAACTATTTCTCGGTTTAGACCATAGAATTGTAAAATCCCGTGATGATGGAACCATCCTGGAGAGAGGAAAGTGTATTTTTGGATCGTATCTGATGCTGGTGCTACGGTTTCTGCTTCGAAGAAGGGATAAAAGGGTGTACTTCATGAATTGGGTGTGTGTTTGGGTTTTCTTCATGGCAATTTGGTTATTACATGGTTTTATGGGGTTATGTGCTTTTAACCATGGTCGGGATGAAACCATTATCAAAGTTCGTTTAAATTTCAAAGAAGGCTAGTTTTTGAGCAGTTAATCAGAAGATGTGACAACGGAGTTAATTCAATATTATTTATTTGAGGTTGAAGTGAATTATCACGGGCAAGTATACTTAGTATCTGAAGATATCAGGGATGGATGGATGA
The DNA here is from genome assembly GCA_019973895.1 of Chrysanthemum seticuspe. Lineage (NCBI taxonomy): Eukaryota > Viridiplantae > Streptophyta > Magnoliopsida > Asterales > Asteraceae > Chrysanthemum > Chrysanthemum seticuspe. Next base: position 22,903,553 of record BPTQ01000009.1, on the reverse strand, counting down.
AGAGTCTTCGAGATCCTTGTTCGAGCTTAATCAAAAAACGAAGACTTGGAAATCTAGTTATTGTTGGGTGTCTTTTACCTTTTCTTTTACCACTTGGGGGAATTGGGCTCTTACCACCACAAAATAACTATCACTTAAAGGAGTTACGTTGTAGTGCTCAGTGTCACATTCAATTGTGGATTTTCAAGAGGTAATGTACGTCTTATACTTGATGGTTGGTTGGTTGAAGAGTATAGAGTACATAGAGAGTACTTAGAGATGCTAATGGAAATCGGCACCGCTCTTTGTTACATATGTGCAAGTTTAAGTTACGAGTTCGGGGTAGTTTACTTCAGGGTCAAATTCATCATATTGGGTTTTCTCCATCAGCTGTCACGACAAAGAGCCTACAGAATGATAATGGGGATGATTACATGTTTTGCTAAGAGAGCAGAAAAGAGAGAGATTATGATGTATGAACACAACAGTTCATGCCTCATTCGCTAAAGAAAAGAAAAGTGTACGCGTCAGTGCGCTTTATCTTCTGAATAAGAGAAATCTTCTCTATTATGACCATTCTCATCAACAAGCTTCATACTTTTTCCATGCGCTTCAGTCATCAAGTGAACCGGGCTACCACTGATTGTTTTCTCATTCCACTTGCTCGATTATAATGAAGATGGCGACATCATGTGCTGATTTTGCGGGAGAGAAGTGTGAATAGAACATTCGGATGATTTTCACTTATTTAGTCAAGAATGGCATCTCCGTATGCAATTCTTGAGGGGGAGAAGAAGTGTGAATTTTTGTTGGCATTGTTGATTGATATTTGAGAATATAAATGGTCATACGGCTCTAAACTCATGTAAGAACCGAGCTTCTTCTTATCGGGTCATCTTCACATGGAGTTTTTCTCTTCTAAGAGCCGTTGGTTGACATCTTCACTCGGATTGATGAGTTTATCGACAAAGTTCTTCCGGTTAATGCTTCACGTATACATCAACATGATGATTCCGAACAATCTCTCTGTTCTTGTTTGATGTGATTGGTAGTTTGGTGTTACCATCTTGTGTGTTCGTTGCGGCCTGATTGCTGATTTCCTTGATGAACATCTTTCTGTTCTTGTTTGATTGGGAGGGATTTTAGTTAAGGGGATTTTCAAGATGTAAGTTAATTGGGATGCTTTTTGGTGATGTTCTTGTGTTTTGGTGAGTTGAAGATGTTAACTATCTATTCCCCAACTGGACAATCTTGAAGAAGGTCGAGTCTACAGTCGGTTCAACATTTTCTGCTACATGTTAGAAGACTAAAGACGCGTTGCATTTGATTATCTGAAGACTTCTTCTTAATCTGAGCATTTATCAAACAGATTGTCGGTTTAGGGGAGAGCACTAATTGGGGGAGAGTGAAATGTCGAATTTAATCCCCAATTAGACTTGCTCATATTCTTCAGCAAGTTGATTCCTACAAGATTACAAGTGTTCTTCTCATAAAGATTTCAAGTATTTGGGCTTATAATATGTTGCTGATTTTGAAGTGTCAAAACCAGCAAGGGGGAAAGAGACACGTATCTAAACGCGAGTAAACTTGATGAACTTAATACTTCTAAGCAATTGAAGATATCCCGGGAAGACAAATGTTATTACCGCAGAGAAACTCAAGGTTTGACTCATGGCGAGTAAACTTGATGGACTTAATACTTCTAAGTGATTGAAGTTATCCCGGGAAAACAAATGTCATGACCGCAGAGAAACTCAAGGTTTT
>BPTQ01000009.1:22582532-22901710 GCA_019973895.1 Chrysanthemum seticuspe | reverse complement strand
ATATTCGTATAGCACAAAGCTGGTTGAATGCGCGCTCCTTTTAGCAAAATATTTACTCTGTCATTTAGTAATTAGTTATTTACTGTTTGTTACTTTAGTACAAATATTTTCACTTGTCGAAACAGCTTTGCTAAAGTTTCATCGAGTGAAAACAACTTTATACCAGAAACACGATAAAAAAATACATCATAAAAGAGAAGTAACTTCACCAAAAACTTGTTTTGCAGTAATTAATGGTCTATCATCCACAAACCCATGTTGAGCTTGTACAGATTGTTAAAACTTTTTATTTTAGTTTTCGTACTTTATTATTACTAATCAAGTCCCGGTTTTAATCCTAACTCTGCTCGGTTTGCATGAAACAACAGCTAATTGCTTGTGGCTGGTCCTTACTTTCTAGACTTTTTAGTAAGTTGAAACTTTTCGTAGGATCGTGGCTCAATTATGAAGTATATTGTGAAAGAAAAAGTCGAAGAAAACCAAAAAAACACGAAATCAGAAAAGAAATAGTAATTTGCATTAAGATCAAAAAGTTGGAATTGAATTATTTGGATTAATTAACATGATATACGTTTCACCAATTTCTTCTGTTGGTAATGGTTCACAGGCCTATATTGCAACCAATTCTTGTGCATAACATGTTTATAGTTTACCATGATTTGTGTGTAAGTGAAACTGAGTTTTTGTAGAAACAGAATAATGCAAACACTGTTGTATTGATATGAATATGGGACTTGTTTACATTGACTCGATCTAACCTATTTATACCATATGAATCGACATGACTCGTGACTGTCAACCATTGTGTCGATTCATTCTTGACCAAATAATTGACTCTAACTGCCAACTAAATAACTAACTTTTCTAACAGGCTGTGTGGGTTAAGGTTTCGACCCAACCGATTACATGTAGCCTTTTTACAAATACGACCCATAAATACTTTAAACATAAAACTAAGTTGTTCTTTTAACATTCATATACATTACATATGTTACATCTCCTCCCTAATGCTTGAATGTTAATCCTTCCATTGCTGCTTGGTTCCTTTCTTCAAGTGATGACAATGAAATCATCACTACTTGATGTGCTTCCTTGTCTGTCTTCACCTGTTGTTGCTTTCCATTTTGACACCAACCTTTGCAGTCTTGCATCTCTTCTTTGGAGTTCCATCTAGTGCACCTTCTACTTCAACACTTATCCCTGCAAAGCCTAGTGGATCTTTTACATGAGCAGTCCCACTGCTATTCCCAACCACTTCACCTTTTGGCCCTTCCTGCTTGGATCTTTGTGATTCCTCATAGTATATCTTCACCATTCCTATATACTCCTTATAACATTCTTTAACTGCTTCCTCATCATCTTGTGTCAATCCTAGTAACTGTGCAACCTTGTTCCATTTGTTATTGAATGTAACATTCATATATCCACCCAAGTTGTCCACAAACTTGTACAATCCCAACCAGTATTGCACCGAAACGCCTATTAGACTCGCGTTCCCGTTTGGAAACGTGGTGGGAACGGAAACGCCCTCGAAACGTTTCCCTGCCGTTTCCCTAGACGTTTCTGGATTTCCATACCGTTTCCCTAGCCGTTTCTGGATTTCCAATAAGTTTGCAATGCCTTGTCCATGGGCAGGCAACAAGAAATGAGAAAAAAAATCTGGTTTGATGTTATAGTCAATCAATACATAAAGGGTGCACACCCAGAAGTTACGAGAAAAAAATCGTGTGCACACCTATATTCAGACAACAAATTTTCAGTTTTGAAAATGACTAAATAGAGAGATCTGAAAGAGAAATGGAAGTGACTGTTTATTTGTGTTGGAGAAGACAGAGATGTGTGAGAAAATGTTATTTTATTTAGCTCTCTTTCTTTTTATCGGGAACAGTCGCAAAATTTCAATTTGTGGGAGTAAAAGAACTCTACTAGTGGCATATTGCTTTTCTTCTTATCTTGTTTATTTTCATTTGAGTAAGTTAAGACTTTGTATTAAAAAAAAGGTAAAGACTTCCGAATTTATTTTATATTTGTGTTATATTTATTTGAGCCCAAGGTATCACTTATATTTACGTAATGTGTACAAGATAAATCAGATATCTATGCCGTTCCCGTAATAGAACATGTAGTGATGTAAAAAATATATATATATTCAAAAAAAATAAATAAATAAAGTAGTAGTACTTTTGGAGCTTACAATTTACATCAACATATATTTATTTTGGATTTTCTTTGATATATTTTTAATTTTTTTTGTATTTTTTATTGTCGTATTTATGCCGTTTCCGTATCTTGAATTTTTTATTTTTGTCGTTTCCCGTTCCCGTATCCCTTTGCCGTTCCCGTTTCGGTGCTACACTGATCCCAACATATCAACCTTTACCACTCCAATAACTGGTGGCAAAACTCCTAACACATCTTGCTTCAAATACACTAAGTAGAACCATTCTATCAAATCCATGAACTTCCTTCCTAACACTTCCCAACTTCTATATACCAATTTGTCTATCTTAATTAAATCTAAGAAAGACATAATTCTGGGAAAAGTGTTTACCTTCATGGCGTATAGTGTCCCATTCAAACTCAAGTATTCATTATCTATGTAGTCTTGAACATCTTCCTTGTCCATTTTGAGATCCTCAATGCCTTTGATCAACGAACACTATTCCTCAGGATCTATGGATTGAAAATAATCATCAAGAAATTTGTCATGACTTGAGATTAAACTTCCTTCATCTTCTGCCATCATGATTTCTTCTTGCACTTCCATTGGCTTTCTTTCATCATCAAACATGTACTTTAGTCTGTATTTGTTGTGACCAAGTGTCACAATATAACCCTGATCTTCTAATTGATCCATTCTAAGTACATTCAATGTAATCTATGGTGTGTAGAGTACATTGGATATCAATAAACTTCCTTCACTTGTTTCCACGGTTTCCTCACCAACTCCATAAGAAAGAATGAATTTCTTCTTTTCTTCTTCAATACCTTCCACTTTGAACCTGTTATCATTCTTTTGAATAGAGATTTCGTTGGGCTCATGTGCCTCTTGTAAGCACTGCTGATATACCAAACGTTATCCCATCTTCCATAATCTGAGCCTTCAACCATGTAATCCGTGATTACATGTACCCTTTCATGATACTATAACCGAGGGTTTCATGGTCTTGTTTTGATCTTCAATTTGGGTGTTGTTCCTTTTGTTTGGGCACTTCCAAAAAACGTGTCCACGTTTTTTGCAAATATAGCATCTAGCCCTTTTTTCCTTTGAAGATAAACTGCTACTTTCTCCTTTTTCTTTGCAAATCTTTTGTGCCTTTGAAGAATTGTAAGATACAATCTCTGCAACTTTCTGTCTTAGCATCTCTTTTCCCTCAAGAGATAACTTCTTTTTCTGATTGCCCCATGGTGGCAATTTGGGGGGAACTTCTGTTTGCAAAAACTTCTTGTTGAGTGCCATTCGACCATGCCTCTGAATTGGGTTCCTCCAGGGTTCAGAACCGAGGCTTTGATACCAATGTTGGTAATGGTTCACAGGCCTATATTGCAATCAATTCTTGTGCATAACATATTTATAGTTTACCATGATTTGTGTGTAAGTGAAACTGAGTTTTTGTAGAAACAGAATAATGCAAACACTGTTGTATTGATATGAATATGGGACTTGTTTACATTGACTCGATCTAACCTATTTATACCATATGAATCGACATGACTCGTGATTGTCAACCATTGTGTCGATTCATTCTTGACCAAATAACTGACTCTAAGTGCCAACAAAATAACTAACTTTTCTAACAGGCTGTTTGGGTTAAGGTTTCGACCCAACCCATTACATGTAGCCTTTTTATAAATACGACCCATAAATACTTTAAACATAAAACTAAGTTGTTCTTTTAACATTCATAGACATTACATAGGTTACATCTTCTATTTCCTGATGATCACGTTGACATTCATGGCTCTATAAAAAAACACGAGTTCACGATACCACATACACGTATTGCAACTCGATATTTTTTGGTTTGTGTCAAAACCCCAAGTCCTCTTTCTTAATAGGATTTCATGGTCTTGATCGTGGCATTTTGTATGAACTTTTTGAGGAGAAAGCGGATGGTGGATCCACATTCGATACAATATGAATTTGACGCGGTCTCTGCAATCATGCACGTTCCATTTTCCCAATGTTGAACTCTTCAAATTAAACCATTCAAAAGCTCCAATCCTTGTTTAATCAATTCATCTCCACGTGAAAGGAGAAACATCCCATAGACATATGTAGCCTCTAAGTGTTTCTTTTCGCTTGCCCTCTTTAAAAACTCTAATCCAGATTCGACATTACCTTGCTTGAAATACTCCGTCTGTCAAAATTCAAAACAGAACATCGATTTATATACATAAAAAAGTTCTTGAATAACAATTAACAAGTGTTTACGATAAATTTGAGAGCCTTCTTACCATCCCGTGTCTAAATAATTGAACCGATGAACACCCCTAGCTCAGTTTTCGGTTCGGTTCGATTGAATTCTACTTTGATTCAGTTTAATTTTCGGTTTTACCCAAAAAAAACAATAAATAAAAATAAATAAAATAAATCGAACTAACCAAACCGAACAACCAAATAACCGAACCGATGAACGCCCCTACCTCAAGTAAAGTATATAGTCATTGCTTATATTTTGATGTGTCCATGGGCCCATATTTTATCCATGGCAAGTACCTTTAGGAACCAAGAAACCATTGATACACATGAATCAATGGATCCATAGCAAATAACGCCCAAAGGGCCTGTAAGGCTTGTGCTTTTTCAAAGGGTTTAGCCCATAAAACTAATGTCGAAATTTTATTATATATAATCTTCTTTTTCATGCAAATTTCTCGTTATAAAACCCTAAAAGTTTTAAACCCTAAAAGTTGTGATGACAAGTTTTGCGATTTAAAAGCTGATTATTACGCTTAGTTTTCAAAAACAAATGTCTATGAACCATTTTGTGGATGAAGCAAATTTTTAGGGTCTTTCAAGTCAGTTATGACTGAGTACCTTGCTTCTAGTGTGTATGATACTCTTTAGTATGATATGTTTTATCTAATGAATGGGCTTTAGTTGAATGGGCTACATGGTTCAATTGAAAGCACAAAACACAGTCATCAAACTTTCAATATCACAGTTAACAAACATAGCAACACAAATAAGTTTTTTGCCCAAAAAGCAACAGTTAACAAACACAAAAACACAAACACAGTCATCACAACTTTCAATATCACAGTTAACAAACATAGCAACACAAATAAGTTTTTTGCCCAAAAAGCAACAGTTAACAAACACAAAACACAATGTAGCTTTGGCCCAAAGGTAACAGGTCACAATAGCAATCACACCTACACAAATATCTTGTGCTTGAAATAGAAACGGACCATCTGTTCTCGATATGCAAGGGCTGTCTGGACGGCATCTTCAACAACCAATGGCATCCCATGAGATAATCTGTTTAGAGAACAAGAACCAACAAATTAAAATCATGCATAAAGATAACCCATATTGGACTAACAAGTAACAGTTAACCTGTTTTTGACTCACAAGTAACAGTTAAAATGACTAAAATATTTATGCAAAATTAGTTGCAGTAATCAAAATGCAGTCATTATGCAGGCATTGATGATGCAACAGTAATGTAGGTCTATTTTCCTATCAACGAAGATAATGTACATTGGGTTCTGGGAGAACTCCATCGAATTAGGTTCCTTGAATAATGAATTACTCCAAGTACTGGAACCACGGACAAGCTTGATGTAACGACGGATTGAAGAGTGTAACCACGGATTGAAGAGTGTAACCACGGATTGAAGAGGGTAACCACGGACAAGCTTGGAATGATTATTCTCTAAATCTCTCAAATTGTTTTGTATGTGTCTGGTTACATGTATGAATATATGATGTATGTATGAAGTTGGTTTAAGTATCACTTAAACCAAAATTAATGTTTTATGCTTATGCAACACTGCTGGTTAAATGTATGAATATATGATGTATGTATGCAGTTGGTTTAAGTAACAGTAGGTTAATCATGTAAAGGTTAGTGGTATACTATATCATTATACTTCTATGCAAGGACTCCTAGGATAACATGCTTGTGTGTGAGTTGAGTACAGGTTATGAATTCCAAACTAAGTAGACACTATTAAAGACGACATTAAAGAAATAAGGCTTAAAACTATGTAAAAAACAAATTTAAACAATCACCAACCTGTAAAGAAATAAGCATACAAAGACGCCGCAATCACCAAATACCCCACCCTGCTTGGGGACGTTACGTGCATTCCTAAACTTAATGCTGTATTCTAGGGGATCGATTCCTTTGCTTGCAAACACATCAGTCTTCTCTAGAACTACCGGAAGCTTACACTCCAAACAACTCCTCATATTCAAATACCACGGACGAGTTTCAGGTTCTTGATATCCTTCACTGTCATAGAATGTAACGATTCCAGTTTTAATGTCAAACTGCGCTAGGGACCAATGTTTCTTGGGTTCATTTATGGGTATGAAGACCTACAATGTTTAAAAAAAAATTGATATAATCCACATAATTAAACTATCATATTCTAAAAGATTGGTTACCAATGAATACCTGTTCCACATTCCTCCACGCAAATGGGAAAATATCATCGGTTGCATAAAACAGTGGCATTGAGTCTTGAAGTAGAAGCGTTAAAAAGTAGCAACTAACCATAGACCAATCTGCGGAAGATGGTCTAAAATACCACATATACCATACCCAAAGATCAATGTGCTGAAGGCAATAAAAAGACAGAATTCAACAAAAACTTTACATATAGCAAAAAATAGTTTTATCCCAAATATACTGTAAACGTACCTCGTCAAGTAACCAACCTACACGTTTATCGTCGAGCCCAACTAAAGCATCCCAGAAAGTACGATCAACAGTAACGTCACTATACCAAGGAAACTTGCAACGAGTCTGCCCAGGGGTAATCAGAAACTTCTCCAACTCTGGGCTAAATGAAATTTTATCGATACATTTGAATGGACGGCTTGCTTCCTAAACAAAACAGGTTAAAGTTGAATTATAAGACTTAATTGAGCCAATATCTGATGCTATAGTTGCAGATTCATAAAGGTAATACCTCTTTCCACGGTTCGAGATCTTCACACCTTTTAGTCATGAATGCATCAAGGACATTTGTACGTTTCTTTAGTGCATCCATGCTAGGGACGTATAAAGGTAATAACTCCTCCCATGGTTCCATCTTCGGCCTGACCACGTTGACATACCTCCTCTTGAAAGTTCCACATCGCTGTAAAGCAAGTTTCATGTGACTGGAATTACTATGCTGTATACTCTTCATCCTCTTTTCTTCTTCCAAAATTAGTTTCGTCCTCTGTTTCCTCTGCTCTGTCACCCTATAAATCTCAGCAGCTTGCTTTTCAGCCTTCACACAATCATCCTGCAATTACATCACAATGGATCGTTGTTATTACCTAAGATAAGTCTTGAAAACAGTTAATATATTCTTGAAAACATGTATGTGATCACCTCAGATAAATCTTCATCAGACAATTTGTCCACTTCAACCCCACCATTCTGTGTAAAGTTATGAAACAAGTTATAATAAAAGGTACAAGACAAATAAGAGTAATTTGAAAGTTGCAGAAATCAATTACCACATAAAATTTCTGGGAGAAATTATCCAAACCATCTACAAATCCATTGGCAGTGTGTTTGTTGGATGTTAGAATAGGCGAATCAAATAATTCAAAAAAATCACCATCTAGATTACTACAATACTCGTCACCGAGATCACACTCCACGTTATCCTGTAACATGTGTGCACATACTTAGCTAAGTAAATAAGAAGAAAAGATAAATTTATATGTATATATGTATACCTTTTGAACAGATGAGTTAACTTTGTGCTCGTGTCCGACTTTTTTTTTCTGAGTAATATACTGCATCACAAAGTATTTTGCAAAACATGATAATTAGACATTAGTTAAATTGTGGCATACGTAGAAAAGGGTTTGTGTCAAGACTCACATGAATAATACTCTCCAGTTTGTAGACACGTTCTTTCAAACTCTTGATCTCTTTAGGCAGAATCAACAAACTGTCACATAAACGCTCCAAAGCCTTAACGCGAAGCATACAACTCTGCCTAAGTGGATGTGCCTCTCTATCTTTGTCCTTAGATGTGCGAGCTGATGACAATTTTCTTAGATAATCACCAAATACCCCCCCGTATTCAACAGGAGGAGGTGCTCTTGGTGTATACCACTTAAAAAAAATTAGGCTTTGTCTAAACCATTCTGATTGGCCCTCAGCAAGATTGGCATATAGGTCATAATTTGGATTTTTGTCCTAAGGCATTTAAAAATAAACTTTAGAAAGAAATAAATAAACTAATCTAGAGACTAGATAAGCATTTAAGATTACAAAACAACTAAGATAAGCATAAAACATGTTAAGCATATATGCAATTAACCTACACAACAACTTATAAATCTTACAATCAAAGGAAAAAAGTTGGCATATATGCAATTACATTTAGGAAAAAAAGTTGGCATATACGCATTAACTGACCTCGGGAAAAAGTTGGTTGTATGGCTCCCAATTTTGAAATGGAAAATGCTTCGACCAGGAACATCCTCTCGGGATCACATCAGGGTCATTAATCCACCAACGTTGTGTCTGAGATGAAGACTCTAGAATCCATATCTACAAAAAGTTAATGAATAAGTCAACTGACAAACAAAATATTTGCATGACTTGACAATGATTTGGACTAAAAATACAGACCTTGAAACTCAGAATGAATCCAGACAATGAATACGATGGAACAAAATTGGGGTCTTTTTCCAATGCTTTATGGTGCTCATCCTTATGATTTGAGTTAACATTTCTAATGGCAGCGTATAACTCCCGCCAGATGTGCTCTCCCCAAGCAAACTCATCCCAAGCATCCAGATTTTCTACCATCCTTAGATATACATCATCAACAACAGATCCTAACTCACGACCCATAAATATAACTTCCAAACATAACAAAAGACAAACTCGTATTGCATCTTCATCTGATAGTTTCGTGAAACGCTCTTCATCCTCAATCACAGATAGAAGATCTATGTTTTTAACATAGCGACCTATCTTCTCCGGAAATACACGGTCACGAAAACTGATATCACCCTCTCTAAACTTTCGGAAACTGACCATCCCAAACTTGAATGCAGTTATGAGGCAAAATTCACGACGACCAAAGTGTAGAAAATGATTGTTAACATTATAAATGAGGGGTAAATCATAGTGATCATTATCAGAGAAGACTTGCTTCTGTAGCATAAAATGTATAAGACCCTCTTCATTGTCAACATAATCCAAATCCAGCCAATGCCCAAAACATGTCGACCTAAACAGTACAGATCGATCCAAACCTAGTCTGTCTTTGATTAATGGAAAGTAATTGAGTTTGCTTCTAACATGTACCCTCGCATGATATTCCTAAAGAGATTACAATATACAAGAATTAGCATAGCTGGGATAAGATAACAAGATTAAGCTAAGAAGAACTTTTACTTATGGGCTTATAGTTGCAATATGGGCTTCTCTAAACAATTAAAATTTCGCCTTAATACATCAGAATACTAGGCTTATAACTAGTTACACACTTTTCAAATATTCAACCTAAACAGTTTATAAACACCGTAGAATAGCATTGAGCAATGTTAACAGATTTGCATGCAGACACGATTATGCAGACATGTATAAGCACAAAACTGCTTATTTTCTTAATAATTAGCAAAAAACACTTCAAAACAGTTGATTTTCTTAAAAAAAAATACCAAATAAGAACTTAAAATCTGCTTAGGTTATTAGAAATGACCGAATAAGCACTTCAAAACAGCTTATTTTCCTAAAGAGATTACAAGATATGTTGGGTTTTAGGTTCCTTGAAAACAATTTTGTTTAATCATCACATCCAGTTAAATCTGTTTGTCTCATTCAATGTGACATATGTTGGGTTTTAGGTTCCTTGAATAATGAATTACTCCAAGTACTGGAACCACGGACAAGCTTGATGTAACCACGGATTGAAGAGTGTAACCACGGATTGAAGAGTGTAACCACGGATTGAAGAGGGTAACCACGGACAAGCTTGGAATGATTATTCTCTAAATCTCTCAAATTGTTTTGTATAAGTTTGTAAAAGTAATGGACTGTTATTATGTAATCTTAGTATTGCTATTCCTTTTAATATCCACTAATAGTGTTGTTTCTAACCACTGATAGAGTTGATCTATCCACTGCTAGTTGTTCTGTGTTTCCACTAACCATTTGCATGCAGACATGATTATGCAGACATGTATAAGCACTTTTTTAAAAAAATTGCTTATTTTCTTAAAAATTAGCCAAAAACACTTCCAAAACAGTTGACTTCCTTGAAAAAAATACCAAATAAGCACTTTGATAAGCACTTCAAAACAGCTTATTTTCTTAAATAGAAACTGATTAACAACAATAAAACCAACTAACCCATTTTCAGAAATACCAAAAAGGCAAACACCCAGTTAGATCTAACAATGAATCAAAAAAAAAAAATTAGAAGACTACCAGGGGTTTCATGGTGGAATGAAACAACAAATTGAGTGTGTGATAATCTTGTGTGTATGTGAAAAAGTAAATCAATCGAAAGTAATTCAAAACATAGATCGGATAATAATTCAAAATCTAGAACGGATTTCCACAAAGTTAATCGGATATCAAGGAAAGTAAAAGTCAACGCACCTTTATGTCACATCTTGGCCGCCGGTTGCGCAAGCCGCCGGTTGAGTAGCCGGCGGTTGCTCAATGATAGAAGTTATCTTGGAAAATTGAAAAGGTAAAGGGAGGAGTGGTAGTTGGGACACATGTCATGTTTCTGGTGGAGCTGCGCGGTCGAGTGGCTGCGCATGACCATTTTGGAGATTGAAGAAAAATTTGACCACAAAGGGGACTACCAAAAAGATTTTGGCACTTTTTGGTACTTTTCTCCTAATTAAAATTCTATATAATGCAAGTTTTGTAATTACAACAATATTTTTTTTTATAAAATAACAATACGTACATATATATCCAAAAAAGTAAAAGAAGTAATCCATTGTTTAGATTAAACAATCACACATATAGTAAGAAGCATAACAGATAAGGTTGAAATAACTGCAATAAGCTCAAAAAGTCGAAACTGAATTAATTGAATTCAACATGATATACGTTTCAACAAGTTCGTCTATTTAGTGATGATCAAGTCGACATTATTCATGGCTTTACAAAAAAACATGAGTTCTCGATACCACGTACACGTATTGCAACTCGAAATCTTATGGTTTGTGGCAAAATCCAAAGGCATCTTCCTAAATTGGACGTCATGGTCTTGATCTCGGCATTTTGTATGAATTTCTTGAAGAGAAAGAGGGTGGTTAATCCACATTCGATACAATATGATCTTGACGCGATCTCTGCAATCTTGCACATTCCAATTCCCTGATGTTGAACTCTTCAAACCATTCAAAAGCTCCAATCCTTGTTTACTCGATTTATCTCCATGTGAAAGGAGTAATATCCCATACACATATGTCGCGTCTAAGTGTTTCTTTTCGCTTGCCCTCTTCAAAAACTCTAATCCAGATTCGACATTACCTTTTGCGAAATACTCTTTCTGTCAAAATTCAAAAGCCAAACAATGATTACCATATTTGAAAAAGATCTTAAATAACAACTAGAAAGTGTTTTTCGGTAATTTTGAGACCGCTCTTACCATTCCGTGTCTAAATAGTGCCCCAGCGTTCCCTTTCTCAAAGCAACGGGTTAGGAAAGAAATAGCTTTGTTGCTCTGTCGAACTGGAAACTTGTCCAATGAAACAAACTCGTAAATATATTCATCATTTGTTGCTTCAAGAAAATCTGTGCAACTGTATAAACAAATCATGCAAAAAAGTTTATGAGCTTATAGCCTTAAATATAATGAAGATTTCATCTATAACCTATATAAACATGCATGTACGTCTAAATAAGCTTATAAAAAAGAGTATGAAACCAACCTTAGTTTAGCATTAAAAAGATCTTTGAATGAAGCCGATGCAACTCGAGCAAAGATGCTAACCAACACATCTCTCGGAAGCAATTCCTCGTTTTTCCTCGATCGACGATAGACTTTCCCAAATCGGTTTCTGCCACGAACACTCAAACTCGTACAATCGTCTTTAGTGATTTTTACTGGATATCCCATTGCTTGTTTCAACACGTACGAAACTTGATTTTACGAAGCTTTAGAACAACTATTAGAAGCGATATAATAATATGAATTTGTGCATGTAAATTTTATTTATATAGATTGTGTTTGAGTAGGAAGTATGTTACGTGTGGTAAAAGTATTACGATGTTAACAAGGAAACCTAATTAGAATAGGATGTTTATTAAATTAAGATAAACTTATATTAAGTTTTGTTTCCATATATGGTCTAATAAAAAAGTTATCATGCGGTGAAAAATAGGAAATCTTAGTTTATGGTAAGAATTTTAGTTTGTGGTCATTGAAGGATAAGAAATCCAAAAGTTGTTATATAGACATTAGACATGAGGGTATTTTAGGGATTTTTTTGAACATTGGACATTGTTTTAAGAATTTTCCAAAGTTTTAGAAATTGAGAATCTTCTAAAAGGGTTATGATGTTTGAAAAATATTGGGCGTTTGTTCCAAAACTTTGATTGTTTGTCAATTGTCATATAGAAAATACATCGATTTTAATTTCGATTGTAGTAAATGATAGACCTTACAAAAAAAATTTGATTATATAGATCTGACTGATTTTTTTTCAATTACATCTATATTTTTATAAATCTAGGAAAATAGTAAAATACAAACATATACATCCGAAAAACAATAGAAACAATTTAGAGCTCAATATAAACCCAAATTCTTTATACACCCAAGAGTTGAGATCCATGACAACTCACTATTTACTAAAGAACAAACCACAACATCCCCACCATCCATTCCTTTTTCATCTAATGGTAGAGATGATATCTGAAAATTACAAACAAGGGCATGATTGTAATTTTACGTCTATCCTATAAAAAGAAAAATATCTGCACATACCTTTCATAAAACACGCAACTCTCAAAAACTAAAACACGCTTCTCGCCGGATTTCTCTAACCACGCCGGAAAAATAAAACCCGATGACTGTAAAACCGCCGTATCACCGCCATATAAACCGACCTTCATCTACTTTCTCTCTCATAAAACATCGTATCACCGCCGTATCACCATAAAAACCACCGTATCACAGCCGTCGATTTAAAATGAATGAAAACCAGAATTTAAACGACGTTATAGATGAAAATAACCTAATCGAAGTTCCATTAGATGCTGTAAACACAACATTTGTTGTAGATGATTTACAAGATGATTTACCAGAAGTTGAAGACACAACAGGTTTTGTTGAGAAAGAAATTGAAGGGGAATCACGTGTGATTTGATCTTTGTTGTTTATTAAACAAATTTTTTGTATGTAGTAAATCAAGTGAGTTAGCTGTTTTATCATTCTGATTTGAATATAAATCACATGTGATTTTGGAGAAAAATCAAAATCACATGTGATTTATATTCAAAATCAGCTGTTTTAGTGTTTTGTTTTGAATGTAGACAAAACAAAAATAGTCTAACAAACATGTAATTTGTTATAAATCACATGTGATTTCACATGAAAATCACATGTGATTTACATATGATTAAGGAAATCAGTAAATAAAATGATTATTAAAAAAATGTGATTTAAATTAAAAAAAAAATATTTGTATAATTCGTAAATCACATGTGATTTTTTCCAAAATCACATGTGATTTATATTCAAAATCAGCTGTTTTAGTGTTTTAGTGTTTTGTTTTGAATGTAGACAAAGATGTAATTTGTTATAAATCATATGTGATTTTCTATGAAATCACATGTGATTTTTGTTATAAATCACATGTGATTAAGAAAAAACAGTTAATAAAAGCTTTATTAAAAAATGTGTATTAAATCACATGTGATTCTTAGTAATTCTGTTTTTAATATGCAGATTCTATGAGATCACCAAGACCAACTATATATGAGCATGCTAAAATACCGGGTGGATCGATATATTGGGAGCCTCATGTAGAAGGAATTCGTGTACCAGAAGAGGGGAAATACTATGACACTATAGAGGAAGCTATAGAGATGTATAGTACTTATGCTAAAGCAGGAGGTTTTCAAATTAAAAAGTCAGGGCAACGATTAACAAAATCTGGAATGGTACAACACAAATACATCATGTGTAATAAAGAAGGTATTCCAAGACGTATTAATATCGACACTTTGGATCCTCAAAACAGTGACAAACAAAAGAGAAATATAACTCTGCATATAAAAGGTTGTAAAGCTCGTATAAGGTTAGAGTTGGACCAAGTTTCTGGAAAATACAAGTTAGTTCAGTTTATTGCTAAACACAACCATGTCCTAATTCCAAAAGAGTACAAACATTTTACAAAAAAACAAAGAAGAATGACACAAGCAGACAAAATATTTATTGTCAAAGCGGCAACAAACAAGATTGGCGCAACACGGGCACACAACTTTTTAACCAGCTTGAAAGGTGGGTATGAATACGTTCATGGCACATCTGATGATTTTAAGAATCATCAAAGGGATATAAATGCTTTCATAGGGGAAAGTGATGCAGAAATGCTTATAAACAAAATGGAAAACAGAAAGATGTATGTCCCGAACTTTACATTTCAATATAAGGTAGAAAACAGTGAGTTAGTGGCGATGTTTTGGGCCGACGAAGTTGCAAAATGCAACTACAGAGAGTTCGGAGACATAGTTTCTTTTGATGCAACCTTCAGGAGTAACAAGTAAGAATTTTTTTTTATATTAACTTATTTATAATAAAAATCACATGTGATTTTATTTAAAATCACATGTGATTTAGATGTACTACTTGTGATCACCATACCTCGTACTAGGAATCACATGTGATCATAGTAGAAATCACATGTGATTTACTTCTACATTACACTAATTATTTGAGGTAATGTTCTTAGGTACCACATGGTGTTTGTACCATTCACTGGCGTAGATAATCACAGAAAGTGTGTCACCTTTGGTTCCGGAATGCTTTTAAAAGAAGATACTGAATCATATACGTGGCTACTAACCGCATTTATGAGTGCATTCAAGAAAGAACCGACCATGGTTGTAACAGATCAAGATGGAGCAATGAAGAGAGCTATTGAAGCCGTTTTCACTAACTCAAAACACAGACTTTGCATGTGGCATATTGATCAAAAAATTCCTGCAAAGGTAAATATATTCTCTAAAAAATATGTTTTTTATTCACTTTAAATATGGATCACATGATAATTTGACAATCACATGTGACTTGTTTATAAAATCATATGAATCACATGTGATTCATCTGAAATATATAATGTGATTTATGTTGAAAACAGATTTGTCAAGCAATATACAAAGAAACTGATTTCAAGAAGCGTTTTAAGAAGATCATTTGGAATATGTTCGTGGAACCTTTGGAATTTGAAGAGAAATGGGCCAAGTCGATTGAAGATTTTGGTTTGAAAAACCACACATGGATGACAAAGATGTTTAACCTTAGAAAAATGTGGATTCCAACTTATTTTATAGACTCTCCATTATTTGGATTGATGAGAACCACATCAAGGTCTGAGAGTGAAAACTCGTTCTTCAAAAGTTTCACAAGCCCAGGAGAAACACTAGTTAGTTTTATGATGTCCTATGAAGCAGCAATGGAAAGCAACATTATAGGCAGGAACATTTAGACTTTAAAACACTAGACGCAACACCAAAGTGTGAAACAAGGTTAAAAATTGAGCGTCATGCAGCAAAAGTGTATACTAGGACAATATTTCTACTTGTTCAAAAGGAAATAACTGAAGCATGTTGGACTTGTAGTATACAGAATTTGAAAATAGAAGACGGTTGTGAGATTGTCATGGTTAGAGACAAAAATCCAATGCCTTATAGAACACTTAACAAGGAAATTAAAGACGAAAGCGATACAGAAGCACAAACAGTTGTAGACTATAAGGTATGTAATCTTGAATTCTAAAAATATCTATTCCTTTTACGAGAATCACATGTGATTCTTGTAAATCACATGTGATCTCTAACAAAGAATCACATGTGAATCTCATATAAATAACATGTGATTCCTGTTGAATCACATATGTGATTCTTGTTGAATAACATGTGATTCTTGTTGAATGAAATCACATGTGATCTCTTACAAAGAATCACATGTGAATCTCATATAAAGAACATGTGATTCCTGTTGAATCACATATGTAATTCTTGTTGAATCACATATGATTCTTGTTGAATCACATGTGATATCAACATCAATCACATGTGATCTCATATAAATAACATTTACAAAATATAATTCTTGTATTATTTTGATTTGGAAAGGTACTTCGTACTATAGAAGATGGGTCGGTTGTATGTTCCTGCAGACATTTTGCTCGATACGGTTTCCTATGACGACACATATTTTGTGTCTTCAAGAACCGTGATATTGACGTCATTCCAAATCAATATATTTTGAGGCGGTGGACAAGGGATATAATTCCACCTGACTTGAGAAGAAAAAGAAACAAATATGGGGAAAAAAACGTAGAAGTTGAAAGACTTACAAATGAAGCAACTTGTCTATTAGATGATTGTTTATTTCGGTTGGGCAGTGATGTAGTAAAGATGGGTGAATTTGTTGAAAAATGAAGAAATTGAAGAAAGAAGTGGAGGATGAGGTGCCAAATGCTCCTTCGGGAAAAACGGCAGATGTGATTGGGGAACATTTTGCTATTTCTAAACCTGAGAAAAAAACAGTTAACAATCCAACAAAAGCAAGTAACAAAGGAAATATTTCAGAAGCGGAACGCAATAAAAGGCGAAAGAGTGAAAGAGAAAAAGCACTTACAATTAAGAAGAAACAAATGAAGCCTTGTGGACATTGTCGGGAGAAGACAAACTCACATACAAAAACAACTTGTCCATTGAACCCTAAAGCAAGGTGAAAGGCTCCACATAAGCGTCTCCAATCTGGTGTGGATAACCCTAGTGGGTCAGGTCTTGGTGTTGAGGTTGGTGTTGGGACAGGGTCGGTGGTGGGTCAGGCCGTTCAAGTAAATGTTGTGGCTCGTGAAGTGGATAAGGTCAACCCTAATGGGTCAGGCGTTAGTGTTAAGGTTGGCGGGTCTGGGCCAAGTGAGCCAACATCAGTGGATTAAGCAGATGTTGAATGTTGAGGTTGATGGTTGAGCATTTTTACTTCAAAAAATATAATGATTTTCTTTAGAATTTTTACAAATCTATAATACATTGAATGATTGTTTACTTTCTTATGAAAGTCTTGTTTACTTATGAAACTCCTGTTTACTTATGGAATATTTACAAAAAGATTGTTGAATACATGTGATTATATACGAAATCACATGTGATTGTACCCAGATCACATGTGATTGTTACCAGATCACATGTGATTGCATACAAAATCACATGTGTTTGATGTTTCATTCCTAAGTAAGTATATGCAAAATAAATAATAAAGGCACTAGAGAGAAACTAAAAAGAAACAACTACTGTTATGTTAAAACAAAAGACAAAAAGAAAAACCCTGCTATGTTAAAACAACTATTCTAGCATCAGTTTTACTAGTGTTCAAACCCTGGAAATTACTAGACTTTACATACTTACTGTTCAAACCCTGGAAATTACTGAACTTCACATACTTAAAATAAAACTAAAACTACTGATCTAGAAATGTTTTATACACCTTCACAAAAGGCACAAAAGACGATTCTCCAAAAGGCCCAACTGACGATTCTCCAAGTCTTGACGATAACACTCACTGTTGTATCAAGCGCATGTCTTTAACATCTTCACGTTTGTTCCTGTTCTTATACGCTTCCAAAATTGTTATGAACTTTGTTGCAGGATCAACTTTGTCAAACTCCTTTGCCTCCCTAAGCATCCTCTCCCGATACACGTTAAGCTCATGTAACAGCATCTTGGTACAATACTTGAACCTCAGCCTCCTCAACATGTCGAACTGTAACTTTGACTCAGGAACAAGGCCACAATCCCACTTTGCAGCAGCTTCACCCATATAGTTTTCCATATGAAACATGGCGAAAATATCACAATCACGGTAGTTTGACTTAGTCCTCCATTTCAGCTTTGGGATCTTTGGCTTCAATTTAATGATGCTAGCATGCTTTTTGTTGCCATACAACTGTAGATGACGGGAAAACATTTTTTTCTACAAAAAACAAAAAAATAATGAACATGTTAAGTCAAATGTGATCTGTGTAAAATCACATGTGATCTGGGTAAAATCACATGTGATCTGGGTAAAATCACATGTGATCTGGGTAAAATCACATGTGATCTGTGTAAAATCAAATGTGATCTGTGTAAAATCAACTCAAACTTACAAGAACATCACATGCTCCTTTATACTTTTTATCATAAGATTCACCACTGTCAATGTTATCAAGGATTGTCATCGCAATTGTTTTAGAAAGGCTGAACACAACAACATAGAAATGCCCACCATTGCAAATTGGAAAAAATGTCTGATTTAACAAAAAAAAAAGTAAACTTAATAAAAATACTTGATTTAACAATTATAATTCTAAAAAAATAATGACATTACCAAATCAACGTCTTTTAGGCTAATTCTATCGGAATTATCTTCGAAATGACCCAAAACTTGTGCTTCAAAACTTTTCCATTGCTGCTCAGAATCCAAACTACCATCAATCATTTGCTCTGTCTGTAGAAAATAACAAACATAAAATGTAGAATAAAAAATATATAAATATACAATAAAGTTCATAAAAAATAACAAAAACACTTACAATACAACCAGTCAGAAAGAAATGCCTCGACGGGGCTCCAACTTCCTTAAAACTCTCTTCATAATTGAGAACAGCACCCCAACAATCAACGACATTGACATCAACCCACAAACCGGGAGTTAAAGTTTCCATACTTAAACGAACTAATGAAACTTTGAATCCAGAATGAGTTTCAAAAATAGTCTCACTGTATAAAACAAAAAAAACACATGTAATTAGATAAAATCACATGTGATATGGGTAAAATCACATGTGATCTGTGAAGAATCACATGTGATCTGTGAAGAATCACATGTGATCAGGGTAAAACAACCTCAAAATTACAAGAACATGTGACATAAGCTCAAAGTTAAAAAAAAATTAACTAAAATAATAAACAAATAAACTTACATCTTGTCACCCTGCATAGAAAACAAGCTGTAACCGACCATAAATTCCACCATTGTAATGTTCGGTACAACTTTGGTCTTCTTATTCATGTATAGGGAGCAGATGAACGGAGACGGTTTCACAGCTCATTTTTCAGGAAGAACAACCTCAGGACTAACGTTCGATGCACGAGTAGCCACTCTCTCAGGAGTAGACGGACCTTGATTCGGGACGACCACATTCAGATTCATCTCTTCATCAACTGCTTGACCCTGATACAAAACAACATAATTTAAATTAAAAAGAAAAACGATAATTAAAAGACAAACTGATCAAAGCTGTATTCTGTTAGAGTATTACATATAGGTATTCATCTACAATACAATAAATCACCTCATTCACCATATCGACATTCTTCTCTAGCCACTGAGTATAAGTCTCAGGCGTACTCGTGATCTCCAACTCTTCATCTTCAACACCCGCCACATTTTCAGCTGGCTTCTCAATATCAGCAGGAATGACTGTTTCCTTTTGAACGACAGCTTCCTTCTCAACCTGAGAATTCGTTTCCTGAGATGCATCTTTTTCAAAATCATCTAAACTAATTTTCCTGAATCCGAAATCCTCTACATTGCCATCCTTACGATTTCCAGCATTATCAGCACCATCATTTTCGTCATCACTTACACCATCATTATCAGCATCAGACCCATCTTTATCCTGACTTTCATTGTTGTCGAAAGAAACAGGTTTCTTGAATAGCTCATAATATTTCTCATTAAGTTCAATGAATTTTTCATCATCAGCATACTTCAAATATGCTTCTATCATATCAGCTTCAAGAGCACGTCTTTCAGAATATATCAAAGAAAACTTTTCTTCAAGTTTGTTAAACAAAACCTGTATTCAATAATGATGTCAATGAAAAGTAATATTGAAGTTTTTGACATGTGATTCTACATAGAATCACATGTGATCCTACAAAAGAATCACATGTGATTCTATCAAAATCACATGTGATTCAAAGAATCACATGTGATCCTACAAAATCACATGTGATTCTACATACAATCACATGTGATCCTACAAAAGAATCACATGTGATTCTGACTAATGATTTGTGATTTCTCTTTTAATGCATTCAAATGAACAATTATAAAATGTATTATACAAACCTCTTTGTCAGAAGACTAAGACAAACCAACATCAATGAACCCTTCTGACTCTTTAGCCTCCACCTCAGTCCACTCACCATTCAACTCTAAACACCCCAACTTCCTTTCAGCAAGTTCAAGCTCCATGCGTTGTCTCATTAAGGTTGTCGACCAATTTAAGATGGCCGGACGCAAACGGACAATATGAAACTTCTCAAATTTGGTAGAGTCTAGATACACAAGCTGAAAAGAAAAACAAAACAATAAAAGTTACATATCACTAGAACCAGGAACCATTTTTAAATTTAAATAAATCTATAAACTTACCATGAGGACGGCTAATGGACCTGTGTAATGGCAATCTCCTTTCGGGTTGGTACTATATTGAAGGCACGAATGTATATAACCACACCAGTCGATGTTAGATATCGGAAGATCTTCATGAATATATCTAACAATGTTGCAAAAATCGGTCAACTCGGCCGATTAATCGTTAATCGGCCGAGTACCTTGTCGATTTTTAAAAATCGGCCTAGAAAAAAAATCGATGCTAAGCAGTCAAAAAATCGGCCGAATCGGTCAAAAATCGGCCGGATCGGTCAAAAATCGGCCGAATCGAGCAAATCGGTCATTTTAAAAAATATATTAACTTAGGTATTCTACTTAATTTGGGGATCGTATATTTCACTTATAACGCACAATGGGCATCATAATAAGAATTGGAGCCTTTTATTGAGGTTTGGGAACATAGCATGCTTGGAATCGGTTAAGATTTTTAGTTTGGTCTCCGAAAATACCAAAAAATTGCAAGAAATGCCAATCCGATTAATCACATGTGATCTGGGTAAAATCACATGTGATCTGTGTAAAATCAAATGTGATCTGTGTAAAATCAACTCAAACTTACAAGAACATCACATGCTCCTTTATACTTTTTATCATAAGATTCACCACTGTCAATGTTATCAAGGATTGTCATCGCAATTGTTTTAGAAAGGCTGAACACAACAACATAGAAATGCCCACCATTGCAAATTGGAAAAAATGTCTGATTTAACAAAAAAAAAGTAAACTTAATAAAAATACTTGATTTAACAATTATAATTCTAAAAAAATAATGACATTACCAAATCAACGTCTTTTAGGCTAATTCTATCGGAATTATCTTCGAAATGACCCAAAACTTGTGCTTCAAAACTTTTCCATTGCTGCTCAGAATCCAAACTACCATCAATCATTTGCTCTGTCTGTAGAAAATAACAAACATAAAATGTAGAATAAAAAATATATAAATATACAATAAAGTTCATAAAAAATAACAAAAACACTTACAATACAACCAGTCAGAAAGAAATGCCTCGACGGGGCTCCAACTTCCTTAAAACTCTCTTCATAATTGAGAACAGCACCCCAACAATCAACGACATTGACATCAACCCACAAACCGGGAGTTAAAGTTTCCATACTTAAACGAACTGATGAAACTTTGAATCCAGAATGAGTTTCAAAAATAGTCTCACTGTATAAAACAAAAAAACACATGTAATTAGATAAAATCACATGTGATATGGGTAAAATCACATGTGATCTGTGAAGAATCACATGTGATCAGGGTAAAACAACCTCAAAATTACAAGAACATGTGACATAAGCTCAAAGTTAAAAAAAAATTAACTAAAATAATAAACAAATAAACTTACATCTTGTCACCCTGCATAGAAAACAAGCTGTAACCGACCATAAATTCCACCATTGTAATGTTCGGTACAACTTTGGTCTTCTTATTCATGTATAGGGAGCAGATGAACGGAGACGGTTTCACAGCTCATTTTTCAGGAAGAACAACCTCAGGACTAACGTTCGATGCACGAGTAGCCACTCTCTCAGGAGTAGACGGACCTTGATTCGGGACGACCACATTCAGATTCATCTCTTCATCAACTGCTTGACCCTGATACAAAACAACATAATTTAAATTAAAAAGAAAAACGATAATTAAAAGACAAACTGATCAAAGCTGTATTCTGTTAGAGTATTACATATAGGTATTCATCTACAATACAATAAATCACCTCATTCACCATATCGACATTCTTCTCTAGCCACTGAGTATAAGTCTCAGGCGTACTCGTGATCTCCAACTCTTCATCTTCAACACCCGCCACATTTTCAGCTGGCTTCTCAATATCAGCAGGAATGACTGTTTCCTTTTGAACGACAGCTTCCTTCTCAACCTGAGAATTCGTTTCCTGAGATGCATCTTTTTCAAAATCATCTAAACTAATTTTCCTGAATCCGAAATCCTCTACATTGCCATCCTTACGATTTCCAGCATTATCAGCACCATCATTTTCGTCATCACTTACACCATCATTATCAGCATCAGACCCATCTTTATCCTGACTTTCATTGTTGTCGAAAGAAACAGGTTTCTTGAATAGCTCATAATATTTCTCATTAAGTTCAATGAATTTTTCATCATCAGCATACTTCAAATATGCTTCTATCATATCAGCTTCAAGAGCACGTCTTTCAGAATATATCAAAGAAAACTTTTCTTCAAGTTTGTTAAACAAAACCTGTATTCAATAATGATGTCAATGAAAAGTAATATTGAAGTTTTTGACATGTGATTCTACATAGAATCACATGTGATCCTACAAAAGAATCACATGTGATTCTATCAAAATCACATGTGATTCAAAGAATCACATGTGATCCTACAAAATCACATGTGATTCTACATACAATCACATGTGATCCTACAAAAGAATCACATGTGATTCTGACTAATGATTTGTGATTTCTCTTTTAATGCATTCAAATGAACAATTATAAAATGTATTATACAAACCTCTTTGTCAGAAGACTAAGACAAACCAACATCAATGAACCCTTCTGACTCTTTAGCCTCCACCTCAGTCCACTCACCATTCAACTCTAAACACCCCAACTTCCTTTCAGCAAGTTCAAGCTCCATGCGTTGTCTCATTAAGGTTGTCGACCAATTTAAGATGGCCGGACGCAAACGGACAATATGAAACTTCTCAAATTTGGTAGAGTCTAGATACACAAGCTGAAAAGAAAAACAAAACAATAAAAGTTACATATCACTAGAACCAGGAACCATTTTTAAATTTAAATAAATCTATAAACTTACCATGAGGACGGCTAATGGACCTGTGTAATGGCAATCTCCTTTCGGGTTGGTACTATATTGAAGGCACGAATGTATATAACCACACCAGTCGATGTTAGATATCGGAAGATCTTCATGAATATATCTAACAATGTTGCAAAAATCGGTCAACTCGGCCGATTAATCGTTAATCGGCCGAGTACCTTGTCGATTTTTAAAAATCGGCCTAGAAAAAAAATCGATGCTAAGCAGTCAAAAAATCGGCTGAATCGGCCGATTAATCGGCCTAATCGGTCAAAAATCGGCCGGATCGGTCAAAAATCGGCCGAATCGAGCAAATCGGTCATTTTAAAAAATATATTAACTTAGGTATTCTACTTAATTTGGGGATCGTATATTTCACTTATAACGCACAATGGGCATCATAATAAGAATTGGAGCCTTTTATTGAGGTTTGGGAACATAGCATGCTTGGAATCGGTTAAGATTTTTAGTTTGGTCTCCGAAAATACCAAAAAATTGCAAGAAATGCCAATCCGATTAATCACCGATTAATCCCGACTTGACCGATTACTCGCTGCAGGGTGGTCGACCGCCCGACTACCGATTCACGATTTTTGCAACATTGATATCTAACAACATCTAAGCAAAGTTGCCCCTTCATCGTTTCACGCCTAGCCATCGTGTTGGCAAACAACATTACGAAGTTAAGTTTGAAAAGATTATCAACTACCGTTGCTGTAACCAACTTCCTAGCAACATCCGCCGTCCGTATGTCTTTCAACGACTTTGGATAAAACTGCTTAACCCAAGATCTCACAAAAGGATGGTCAATAGGTCTTTCCTCAAATGAAAACAATGAAGAACCACCAAATGGAATCCCTAACATATCCTGAATTTTCTCTGGAGTGACATCAATCGACAAACCATTCAACAAATCAATCTTATTCGTTGCTGTTTTGAAATTGGCAACAACAAACCTACCTAACTTGGATGGAAGTTGATCAATGAAAATTTTACGAAAAGACTGAAAACCTATTTGAGTCAGAAATGGACCCATGTCGACCTTTGATTCACGGATAGAAGAAAATAGAGAAGAAGGAGCATTCCTTACCCTCAAACCTGGAAATTTTTCAAGAT
Source organism: Chrysanthemum seticuspe (assembly GCA_019973895.1). Classification (NCBI taxonomy): domain Eukaryota; kingdom Viridiplantae; phylum Streptophyta; class Magnoliopsida; order Asterales; family Asteraceae; genus Chrysanthemum; species Chrysanthemum seticuspe. Next base: position 22,876,935 of record BPTQ01000009.1, on the reverse strand, counting down.
ACTCTAACTGCTCTTGTTCAGCCTATGACAACATACTTTTCTTTCCCAACTTCTTCGACTTCCCAACACTACCAACATCTTCATTTTCAGAATCTGCATCTTCTTTATTAACCTTACCCTTTTGTTTCTTAGTTTCTGAAAAATCCTTCTTCACCTAACCCTTTTGATTCTTAACTTTCACTTTCGACCTCTCCGCAATACCTTCATCTTCAGAATCAGTTTCTGAAACCTCTTTCTTCACCTTCTTCACCTTACCCTTTTGATTCTTAACTTTCACTTTCGACCTCTCCGCAATACCTTCATCTTCAGAATCAGAAGCATCTTTCATTAAACCCTTCAACATCTCAAACATACGCTGAAAATTGTCAACCTTCCTAAGCTTCGATGAACCTCTTTCTTCATCAGAACCTTCATTTTTCTTAATCTTCTTAGAGACAAAAACACCTTCATCAAAAATAAAAATATACAAATCAGACTTAAACATGTGATTCATAAACTAAATTTCATAATAATAAAACATACAGAATCACATGTGATTCTTAATATAGAATCAGACTTAACATGTGATTTGAATAAAAATCACATGTGATTGCAGTAGGTTATTCTAACACAAACAAAGCAGTAAAAAAGATCACATGTGATTATTAATATAGAATCAGACTTAATATACTTGCAAGAGAATAATTTGTAAAAATCACATGTGATCCTTCAAAATACAAAATAAATATCTACTCAACATAAACTAAATTTCGATGAAACTAAGTTGACATTACCTTCTTCAGAACCATTCTTTCTCTTAAATTTTGATGATTCTGAACCTACTTCATCACTATCAAAACCCCTCACCTTCTTTGCAGCCAAACCCCTCGACTTCTTTGACATCTTACCACTATCCTCTTTTTCAGACAACTTCCTTTTCCTACTAGACAAATCAACATCAACCTTTGGCTTAGCCAAAGTATTGCGTCTAGGAACATTCGGCTTGATATTAGCCTTTGGTTTAGACTTAGGATTAGACTTCTCCTTCTCAACCTCAGCAACCTTCTCCTTATCTTTGACAACCTTCTCCTTATCTTTGACAACATCCACCTTCGATTTAAAATTCTGGAAATCCGCAGCCTTCGATTTAGCCTTAGGATTAGACTTCTGCACATCCGCAGCCTTCGATTTGACAACCTTCTCCTTATCCTTCTCCTTCTCAACCTCAGCCATCTTATCCTTCTCCTTCACCTTATCCTTCTCCTTGACCACCTCAGCCACCTCAACCACATTATCCTTTGCCACATCCACCTGCTCCTTTGCAACCTCAGACACCTGCTCCTTTGCAACCTCAAATACATTCTTCTTATCCTTGACCACCTGCTCCTTTGCAACCTCAGACACCTGCTCCTTTGCAACCTCAGACACCTGCTCCTTTGCAACCTCAAATACAATCTCCTTCACAATATCCTTGGGATTTGCCTTGGGATTTGGCTTGGGATTAGGCACATTATGCGGCAAATAAGACACGGGAACATGCATACTGACATTTGCACCAGCCGGATTAACTGAAGAAACAGGGGAAGGATTCAAAACCAATCAGTTTGTTATACCAGACCAAGTTGTCCGACCAGGAGAATTAGAGGAAGGAGAACCATACTTAACAACATCAACTGCAGTATCCGGCTGCAAAACAGAAGCACCTAACAACAGAAGCAAAAAAACATATAGAATCAGACTAACTCATATACAAAATCAAAACAAATCACATGATACAAAATCACATGTGCTCTAATGAACCACTCAAACGAAATCACATGTGCTCTAACAAATCAAACAAATCAAAATCTAACTATACAAACTAAATCACATATGCTCTAATGAACCACTAATATAGTCAACTACACATTTACTCAACTAAACAGAATTGCACAAAGTGGACAGAATAATACACAATATAAGATCAAAAAATGATACAAAAATCACATGTGCTCCTTCAATACCAAAATAAATATATACTTAACTAAACAAATAACCATTACCAAACAATAAAATCAATCACAAACTACATTTTCTTTACACATATACTAAACTAAACATATAATAAACTCCTTCATATACTCAACTTTCATCAAAATAAACTCCTTCATATACAGAATCACATGTGCTCCTTCATATACTCAACTAAAAAACACTATTAAACTCTATTTTCATCAAAATATAACATATAAATCAACTAAACTTCATTTGCATCAAAAACAGTAAACTCCATTTTCATCAAAACAAAACTTACATATAATCAAAAAAATAAGTATATAGTAAACTACACACATAATCAGTACCAAACAAAAAACAATAAAAAACTACAAAATAAAAAAAAAATAAAATAAAATAAAATAAAAAGAAGAAGAAAATATTGGGGGTTAGGATTTGATAAACAAAATCAGTACCAGTACCAGAATCAGGATTATTTTGATCAACAGGTGTCGTTGAAGACGATTGAAGCAACGGCCCACCTTTTGCGTTTGATATCTCATCTCGTATGTCCATTGAAAAGCATTAATCGAAATATTGGGGGTTAGGGTTTGATAAATTGGGGATAGTGAGAGAGTTTACTAGAGTGAGAGAGTGTGTGTGTATCTGTGTGTGTTGATAATGAGAGTTATGAGCGGGATATGAGGAATTTATTTGGGTGAAATGATATACCCAACCTACCCCTGTGCACAAAATAAATGAAAAGCTGCTTCTATTCTTATCTGTTGGATGTAATTGAAACGCACGGTCAAGATGGGAGGAAATGTTTTATGGGAAATATATGTTCTGCACGGATCTTTTGTCATACACCCAATGAACCATTACAACCATTCTGTTTTTCATTAAGAAAAAACTATTTTTCACATTGTTTTAAAATAAAGTATTTTGCAAATGGTAAATATCTTGTACTAAAAATGAGTATATAGAAAAGAAGTGGGGTAATTACAAACCAATGTAGCCAACGTAATTATAATAAACAGGTTTAAAACAAGAGTTATTGAAATGCCTCTTATCATTTAGTACATCCTAATCACACGAATTCGATCTCACTAACGATCTCGGAATGTATCACAAAAGTAAGTTTTAGAATATATATATACTACCGGTACACTTATAAGCATTAAAGGTGAATGTTTTTTCCTAAATATATAATGGCAAAACTCCCATTTTTGAAGTGAAATTTGAGTGGTAGGGTTTTTGTGCTAGCTATATACATTCTCCAAAATCATCATGAATTTCCCTTCACGAAACTAAATCACCACAACTCCTAGAATCAACAGAGTGAGCATCAACACTTGAAGCAAAATCCCCATCAAACAACTCTTCCTCCTCAAACAAACATCTTTATTTCCACCTTCATGAAACTCAACCTTCTCCATACCTTCCACAAAAATACCCCCCTTTTTTTACCCAACTTCATATAATTCTTCTTGAAACTTACTTATTTAGCACCGACCTTGGATTGCTAATTCTTGTTTTTCAATGCACTATTCTGACTCCTTGTAGTTCTAGTGGGACGGATAACATCATTTAATTCCATTGGGTGAGGGACCAAATTAGGGTTTATGTTGTTTGGATCGTTCATGGTGGGATTGATGTTAAGTGGAAACGGAATCATTGGATAAATTGCATAATAGGTGTTTAAGGATTTAGGGTAGCAGGGGTTATACTATTTTTTGGTGTATGCTTGCTTTTCAATTTTATTATCGAATGAAAATACTTCATAGTAAGGATGTTAGTCATTTACTACATAATAAGAAATGGTATATATTCTAAAGCCTATAGTGACGCTATGATATTTCACCAAAAATAATATAATTTAAAATACTCGCCGAAAGGTATAATATTTAACTAAAAATATTTTTAGTGAGATAATATACCTTTTAGCGTGTATTTTCAATTTTTCAAAGGTTTTAAAAACCCGTGTAAATTAATGCAAAAACACAACCAATGGACTTTATCTAAGGGACACAGAACCCCTTCTAGTTTAGTAGGGGTTATAATATTTTTTGGTGTATGGATTAGATGACTCTAACTGCCAACAAAATAACTAACTTTTCTAACTGTTTGGGTTAAGGTTTCGACCCAACCCATTACATTTAGCCTTTTTATAAATACGACCCATAAATACTTTAAACATAAAACTAAGTTGTTCTTTTAACATTCATAGACATTACATAGGTTACATCTTCTATTTCCTGATGATCACGTTGACATTCATGGCTCTACAAAAAAACACGAGTTCACGATACCACATACACGTATTGCAACTCGAGATTTTTTGGTTTGTGTCAAAACCCCAAGTCCTCTTTCTTAATAGGATTTCGTGGTCTTGATATCGGCATTTTGTATGAACTTTTTGAGGAGAAAGCGGATGGTGGATCCACATTCGATACGATATGAATTTGACGCGGTCTCTGCAATCATGCACGTTCCATTTTCCCGATGTTGAACTCTTCAAATTAAACTATTCAAAAGCTCCAATCCTTGTTTACTCGATTCATCTCCACGTGAAAGGAGAAACATCCCATAGACATATGTAGCCTCTAAGTGTTTCTTTTCGCTTGCCCTCTTTAAAAACTCTAATCCAGATTCGACATTACCTTGCTTGAAATACTCCGTCTGTCAAAATTCAAAACAGAACATCGATTTATATACATAAAAAAGTTCTTGAATAACAATTAACAAGTGTTTACGATAAATTTGAGAGCCTTCTTACCATCCCGTGTCTAAATAACTGAACCGATGAACATCCCTAGCTCAGTTTTCGGTTCGGTTCAATTGAATTCTACTTTGGTTCATTTTAATTTTCGGTTTTACCCAAAAAAATAAATAAATAAATAAAAATAAAATAAATCGAACTAACCAAACCGAACAACCAAATAACCGAACCGATGAACGCCCCTACCTCAAGTAAAGTATATAGTCATTGCTTGTATTTTGATGTGTTCATGGGCCCATATTTTATCCATGGCAAGTACCTTTAGGAACCAAGAAACCGTTGATACACATGAATCAATGGATCCATAGCAAATAACGCCCAAAGGCCTGTAAGGCTTGTGCTTTTTCAAAGGGTTTAGCCCATAAAACTAATGTCGAAATTTTATTATATGTAATCTTCTTTTTCATGCAAATCTCTCGTTATAAAACCCTAAAATTTGAAACCCTAATAAGCATCATCGAAACAATAATGTCGGACAACATACCATTCGATATCCAAGAAGAAATCATCAAAACTCTGCCTGTCAAATCACTTGTTCGATTTAGATTGGTTTCGAAACAATGGAAATCTCTTATCGGTAGCTCTAAGTTTATTACTGAGTACAACACTTATCAAAAACAGAAACATCATCTACTTGTATGTTATGAACAAGCATCTGACAATGATTCTGATGTTAAATATGTTTCGATAGTAGATGATGATACTTTCCCTCAACACAAGTTTTCACATACTGATGTCCCCACGGCTAACGAACTAGATATAGTTAGCTCTCAAGGCTTGTTATTCATGAGTTGTTATGATACACATTCAGGAACCGTGAAATCCCTTATTTGGAATCCTACTATTAGAAAATCGGTGGATATTGATGTGTCAAGTGCCGCCACTTATTTTTTGTATAAACTGACTACTTGTTTTGGTTTCGGGGTTTGTCCTGACACTTCTGACCCTAAGATAGTCAGGATTACATATTATCCTAATAATTCGAATACAATGGACATTATATTTGAGGTTTTTACGTTAAGCACAAAGTCTTGGAGAAGACTTTCCAACAATTTACCTCGTGAAGCAATTTCACCTCCACACTACTATCAGGCACAGGTAGCAATAGATAGGTTTATGTATTGGACTGTTAATGAACCGATTAATAATGAGGATGATGATTTAGAGTGGCGGAATTGGATTGTGTCATTTGATATGAAAAGTGAAGAATTTACAGAAATTCACCTCCCCGATAGTTTAGCAGGTCTTGTGACTATATCTAGCATTAGAGAATCTCTAGTTATGGTTCAACTTAAAAGTAATATTTATAGTGTATGGAAGATGATGGGAGATGGTGTTTCAAAATCGTTCACAGAGGTATACACCATCAACACAACACATGTTATAGAACAGATACATGGATTTAGAAAGAGTGGTGAACCTATAGTTGAAATGGAAAAAGATCATCAAAAGGACCTCTTTGTTTATGAACTTGATTCAAAAACCGTCAATTATATTGGAATTTCTAGAATAAAATCTGTATCCTCTGTGATTTCCTACTTCGAAACTCTACTTTTGCTTGATCAGTGAGAATATAGCATCTACTTTGACATGAATTGTGGATGAAGATAACGGCGAAATTGCTAAGCGTGGAGCTAAAAATAGGGGACTTTTTGGAGCAGGCAAGGATGATATCAGGTATGGAAATTGAAGTGAAATTATAGTTAGATGAGTTAGATTTTATAAGAAGTTTTGTGAATTACATAGCGATTTATGCTGATGTTAGGAGTCAGGTTATGGTTTTCGACGATTTATATGAAACTCTCTTTTTCTTTTGGTGTAACTTATTTAGAAAAATCTTGTTGAATGACAACCAAGTTTATACACTTTGGGTGCTTCCTTAAGTTGGTTTACTGATTTTGTCTCCCACTAGATTATCATGTTATAGGAAATCATAGTTTACCAGTAAGAATTTTAGTTTGTGGTTATCGAAGGATTATAAGAAATCCGAAATTTGTATTATATAGGAATTTTTAGAAGCTTTGCTACATTGAGAATTGGTTTAAAATTGTTACAAAGTTTACAAAATATTTGGGCATTTGTTCCAGATCATTGATAGTTTATCATGTAGAAATTTATATTTACAGCATTTGAGCAAATGATAAAAACTTTCATAGCTTTATTATTGCACAAAAAAATGGCCTTTTTTTATAAGAGCAAAAAACAATCAATTAAGCTTTGCTACATTTTTTTTTTCAAGTACTAGTAATATGGAAGTAACAATAAAAACATGAGGGTATAAAACAAGAAAAATATAGAAGTAAATTCTTCTGGTTTTCCCTGGTGTACATGGCCTCAACACAATTCCAGGACCGTTTTCGACCCTTCTGGCCACCCCTAGATGTACATATCTAACGAGGTTGAAACTACTTACCTCTTGTGAGAAAACCAAAGAAACTAGAAAGTAATCTCGCTCATCTTACCTCCCCATGACCTGCTTCCGGTAAGACGAGGTGTGGTAGTTGTATATAGAAGTGATCCCGTTGTGTAGTAATCATATGTTTAGTTATCTAACACAATTATCGATACAGTTTAGTAAAAGTTTTTCCGATTGAAAACCGAACAAAAAAAACACGATAAAAGATGAATAAGTTGACCAAAAACTTTTTAAGCAGCTACCATCTATCATCCACAAACACAAGTTGGAGCGCGTACAAATTGTTGAAAATTTGAAATCCTAATATCCTAGGTTACAGAATCGTATGCGTTTATTATCAAAATAGAATAACCAGAGATGCATAACAGAAGCAGAATTGTTGTTTTTGATGGTCTTCGAGAAAATGAAAAATAGCGTCCATTTACATTTACAACTCGTTTGAAGTCCCATACATCACAACTCGTTGTGTTTGGATTGTCTTCCATCAAGCATTGGCCTTCGCAGGTTTCTTGGAGTTGTTCTTGCGGCGCACCTTCACGAAGGCTTGATTCAATTCCTGTTTGACATATAAATCGGTTACTTGTTAGAGTAAATATTATCAATGTCCCAAGTGCTACTATTATACGTTAAAGTGCTACTATTACAAAAGTATAATTTATAATAGGTGATAATGGAGTGTTGTTCATTTTGTAAAACGGGTAGAAAATGGGCAATGAGGGATAATTTTTAGTGTGTGCCATTTATGTCAGGTGAGGTCAACCCATTTCACCCTTTAGATATTACACAAAATCCAAATCGACCCATCTGAAGACAGTTTGGTCACCGTTACCATCTTTATAAAAAAATATATATATCAGGAAGTCAAATCTATACGGCACATACGTATTACAAATATTGTCCATTAACGAGCTTTGTTAAGCATTCAAAATTAGGGTGTTTTCTTACCAAAAAAAGTAGGTAACCATGTAAAATACTCATGATCGTATACTTGGAAATTAAGTAAAAACCTTGAAGACATTTACCTGACTTTGAGTTTGATTTTGTTCTTTACTCGTCGACTCTTTTGAGGTCCACAACTGCTCCAAGTTGTAATAAGCCCTTGCTTTCTCATCAAATGCATGGACTATTAACGAACCTAAAAAATCACCAGTACAGGAAGTTATCAATGTTTAATACAATCAATACATGATCATTTTATACCTACGAGAAGTATCACACGGTAACCATGTGATAATGCACGACACAAAGTAAATAACCCTCTTGCGGAATAAGAGATCGTGAGCATAAAAGCTGTACATAACTAACAAGTGGTCACTATCTATCTCGTTCAATTGTCTTTTCTTTAACCATCATCATGTAGGGTACTAAATGATGATGGTCAAAGAACAGAAATTCGATGCCAAAGAATGAAAGAATAGACCAAAAGGCTTGGGTAATGGCAACACAGCCTCGATATGGTACGACATTTGGTGTGATCAGGGGCCGTTATGCAAGTTTATAACAAAAAGAAATGCACATGAGCCTAGGGTGACTGACACATGTACAGCTGCTGAGATGATCGAGGGAAAAAAATAGAAGTGGCATGGTGACGGACAAGCAGATTTAGAATTTTGGAAAGTGTTTTCGTACCCTGTCTTCTACTACTGAAAAAGAGATTTGGTAATATGGATAAACAGTAAAGGGAGAGATAAACCATTTTCTGTACATGAAGTGTGGAAAAAGATCAAAAGCAATAGTCGAAAGCTCCATGGGGTAAATAAATATTGAGTTACACAATGGATTCCCAGTCATGCATTTTGTTTGCTGAATGGCAATGAATAATTTCGATAAAAAAAGATGATGAATTGCTTTAAAAAAATCTGAAAAGTTATATTTAAGCTATTTTTTAGGTCGTTCTCACTTAAAATTAATGTTCTCGTATGATCCCAGCTCCTACGCAACAAATGTATCGATTTGCATCGTGTTTGGTTAATCTTAGCAAGTTTTGGGATATGTCCTTGGCTGAAAAGTGTAGCCATGTATGCTTTATAACCAGCACATAGATCACTGGCCAAAAAGAGAAAAAAATTCAGATTATGTTATGTTGGTACTGGAAGTTTGAAAGGGTCCTTTGACCTTTTCTATTCCATAAACGGTCATCAGGTTGTTATTTGTTTACCAAATACAAATCATAAGACATGTCCATACAAGACGAGGAAAATATTTACCTGAATCAATGACAATCCAGTTTCCACCTTCCTGCCCTTCTACACTTGGCAGCAACATTCTCTTAGCTCCTGTTTGCTTTTGCTTTACCTGCTCCCAACATCAAATAACTTTTTGTCAACATTTAGTAATCAGGTGTAACTTTATAAAAATGTAGAGGTAGCTTAAAATCAAGAGTAGATAAAGTTCTAGCAGCTTTTATTTTACTTTATTTTATATGTTTTCTGGGTAACCATGGTTTCCGACCTTATGGCCGAGGGTTTGAGCCCACCGGCATACAAATACAAACCGGATAAAGTCCTCCCCTTTTGATTTGAAAGGTTGGTGTTCTTTATTAGTTAGAAAATCCATTTAATTTTGCATATAATCATATATAATAATCCCGAAACTATGATTTGCATAGGCGGAGATTCAGGAAACTTAACTATCCATAAACATTTAAATCGCATAAATACATATTATGCATACTTCACAAGAACACTAGATTAAATATGTATAGTGTGTGTTTGGGATTGCTTATCTGCTGAAGAATAAATTAGTATCAAACTGCTTATTTTGATATTCGAGGGGGTTTGGTATTGCTTATATTTTCTGCTCAACTGCTTATCAACTTATTTTGGGATAAAAATAAGTAGTGTATCCATAAGCAGGGTGTGGTATACTTATTTATAAGCAGAAGAAGCATAAACAGAAATGATAAAAAGCTTCATCATAAGTCCCGACATTTGAAATTGTTTATTCTTAAGTACTTATTTTGCTCTAAAATAAGCAAACAACCACATTTCGGATGTGTTTGGCGATGAGCTTCTTAGAGCATTAGCCTATTGGTTTACCAAAACACCGTAACCTCAAAAGTTGTTCAAATGTCACCAAACAGCTCATGAGTATCAGCTTATTACGCTCCTATTCATAAGTTATTCCACACTAGCCTGTTTTGTTTACTTGGTGGTTCCCTTTTTGGTCATTTCACCATTACTATATTTTGATATTCCACTAGCAAACCCAAACACTACTATCTCGTTTCTTAGATCGCGCATAACTAGCCGAGCTCCAGAAACAAGCTCAAAAGAACCAAATTCAAACAAGCCGACTAATCGACTTCAATCCTAAGGCACCAAAACAAGCTTGAAATATCGAACTACCCTAGCTTGATACGGAAATGCAATAACTTTTTTTTTTTTTTTTTTTTTTTTTTTTTTTTTGTCATTTTTCCATCACAATTTCCTATACTGATAAGTACCTTTTTTTAATAAAGCTACATGTCTGCATCATACTAATATAAAACTTATGTTTTGGAAGACTAGCGCAAGTGTTTGTTTTATAAAAGCGTCTAGCATCTTCAATGTATGAGACTAAAATTTGCACTAAAATAGTGTAAAAATTTGCACTAATTAAAAGTTGCTCCAATGTGTGAACTAACATATGTGTACTTGTAATTGTAAAGTGTAAAATGACGCAAACACTCGTTAGACTACTAGTAATGGAACCAAACCATTTGGCTGGTCTAGCCAAAAGGAACGTGTCCCCTTGCTACGAGGACTGAATGAGACACCTTCTTGATTTGCAATGTGGTCTACCAGAGGACTGAACAAATGAAGAGGTTTGTGTGTGTGTTTTCTTTTCTAATTTATTTTTGTGGGGTTGTTTTTGGTTTCTTACTACGAGCATTTGGTCTAGGAGAGAGAAAGTTGAGTTGGCGTTTATGTGGCGGGGCTGTTTTCTCTCATTACTAGTAGCCTTATATTCTAATGCTTAAAACTAAGGGGGTGTTTGTTTAAGCTTATCTATACTACATATAATTAGTGTAGGGTCAAACCTTGAAAAGTGAAATCTTGAAAGTCAAAAGTGAGATAAACGCATAGTATAATTAATACTCTTATTAAAACACCCGTTACTTAAAAGTACAATAATTTATTCACATTGTACAACCATATAAAAGCATATCTACCCATTTTTGACCAAACTAATCGGGTTGACTCGGTTTAAATCGACCCATTGTTTTTTGACAGGAATGGTTAATCACCAAATCTTCAAACTTTTATTATTTTTCGTTTATAACCCATAAACTTTTTTTTATCACTAAAGAATCTTTCGCTATAAAATCTCGTTGCTATGCACGAGTACTCGTCTGGTATATCATAAGCCTCAATTTTCCTTCTTATTTGGAGACTTGTGGACAAGTCTCCAAATAAGGCGGTTAAAATTGAAGCTTATGAAATATAAGCCAAAATCAAATAAGCTCATAAGCTCATATATAATAAGCTTAAACAAACACCCCCGAAAAAAAGGAAAAGTAAAAAAGCAGTAGTTAATACCTTGTAAATAAGGGCTTGGGCGATATTACGAACATGCCACTGAGACTTACCAGTAGCCACAACAACAAAACTAGTAAACTCATTTTTATTATCAACGGGGATTACCCTGACGTCATCAGCTCTCACGTCTTTTAATATCTTCTCCACTTCTTCTATTTTCAACAGCTCCTTTGGTTGGTTGATTAAGGATGTGCAGAAGGATCGGTTAAGATTTGATGAACGTCTTGAGATTGATTGGCGTAGAGATTGTAACATCATGGTGGTGTTTGGTTGCGGTGGTGGTGGTGAAATGAGGTTTTGGGGAATGGGTTTAGGGGTGTGGATTTGGGCTGGAGAAGTTAAATGGGTTGGGTCCATTTGATTTGGTAAATTGGTTCTACTCGGCAGGGTATTCATGGGTATGGGTGAGCAAAACCGACCGACCGAATCCCGAATCCCGTCCCGAATCATGTTAGTCGGGCTTGTCGGGTTTGTCGGGGTCGGGATTCGGTTTCTATTTTCCGGTTAGTCGGGATTCGGGTCGGGCCGGGTCGGGATCGGCCCGATGCTCAGCCCTATTTATGGGTTGGGTAATACCTGAATAAACCGAAAACCGAATCGAAAATAACCGAATCGGACCGAATTAAATATTCGATTTTCGGTTCGGTTATGGTTTTAGCAATCCAAACCGAAAACCGAATTTAAATAAATTTTTTTTTTATATATATTTATATTAAAATAATATTAAAACTCTTTTAAATATAACATTTTTTAAGCTTTATTTATTTTTCCTTTTAAAAATTTATATTAATAAATGAATAAATAATTAAATTTATGTAATTCGCGTTATTTTCGATTATGGGGGTTCGGTTCGGTTTTCGGTTCGGTTGAATCAATTTAAATTCGGTTCGGTTCGAGTCTCGGTTATACTCAGAAAAAAAAAATTAACCGAACAACCCGATAACCGAACCGATGAACACCCCTACTACTCGGGTTGAGCAAAATCACTCGAAAATTGACTTGAATTGACAAACTAACCGAAATCGGGCCGAACCGAATCGAACTGATCTTATTTGGTTCGGTTTCAGTTTCGTATAAATTTCGGTATTTTTCAGTTCGGTTTGGATCGGATCAAAACACATTTTTTGGTTCGAAATAGTTAAACCTAACCGAACCGATCCGATCGTTTTCGGTTTCGGTTTCGATAGCTATTTCTCATTTCGGTTCTCGGCTCGAATTTTTTCCTTTGTCAGTTTAAATGTTAGCACTATAAATGCTACTCGAGAAAAATGTTAAATATAAATGATACTAATTTCCGCTACCGTTGGTTTTTTCGAGAAAAAACAAACTTGTGTTTATGGTACTTGCATAAAGTAATGACATATAGTAGTTTCAATCGTCTTTTGATTGAATTTATATCATTTGAAATTTCTCATGTGCATATCCAGTGCAATAAGTGGACGTATAATAAATTTTCGATTTATAACCTTTGTACCTTTTTACGTGACTTTTAATTATGCGTTTTCGAGTTTTATTTTTGAAAGTAGAGAAAAAAAATGGGAAGAAAAAATAATAATTTTGTGTTCAGTTTTTTCAAAAGAGAAGAGAAAAGAAAATGAAAAGAAATTTGGTTAGATTTGTCTCCAAAACTTTCTTCTTAATACTGAGATGATTTAGAAGAAAAGTATATTAAAAATTCTTTAATTAAACAATGACTTAAATACCTTAAAATAAGATATAAATTTTATATGCAATAAATGGTATAATTGTAAAATTATTTTTTTCTTTTTCTTTTATCTCTCAAGTCTCAAACATGATATACAAAATCAAATTGCATTCCTCGTCTTCTTTTCTACCTATTTTTGTCTCTTACACTCACAAAAGGTTAGTTTAAATCTGTTGAAATATATTGTGTTGGGTGCAAGCTCATATTTGACTTTAAGTCAAAGGGCTTGTTCTGCCAAGTTGGTCTAATGTTTGTATGTTTGGCTGTTGTTAGCAGGTTCTAATATCTTGAGGGGTTAAAGTGTATTTTAGCTGCTATAAAAGCTGGAGCCTAACCCTTGGCTGTTAATCTCTCTCATATTATTTCTCTCACATTAAAAGTTGCGTATTCTTTCTCTCAAGTCTGGTCTGGTATTGTTGGTATTGGTTAACTCTGATTATCTTGATCAGTTTATAGATTGTTAGGTATTGATTGAGGGTTGTAGTGAGGATCTGTTGTATTACAATCTTTGTAGTGGGATAGATAGAATCCTTCTGAAGGGGACTATCTTTGTCTTGTGTATTTGTTTAGTGAGCACACGTTTTGTGGACTCATCTTCCTGACTATTCAGTTAATAAAAGATTTCACCAAAGGGTGGTTGGCTGGGTGAATTGGTTGTGTTGTGGTTGGTTTGAGATCAAATCTGATGATTTTAACAAAATCCATTCCATGTAATTATTCTACCCTACAATGAAACATATACCAATTGTGATTCCGAAACTTATACCCAACGCACCCTTAATAAATAAAAAAAACTATGTTCTTACTTTAGGTGAACACAACACTTGTCAGTATGAAACAACGTGGTACATCAAGTAATTGATGCAATTTATTTGTAAGGGTACTGGCAACGCTCTCGGTTTGCCATTCGGTTTGGAGAATGCCGATCGGCATGAGTGGTGCCTCGAATTCGGCTTGAGGCGGCATGGATGAAGCAATTGTAAAACCGGCAAACATTGCCGAATTGGTATGAAAGAAAATGTGAACGTTGGGACATTAAATGGGATAGCATGGTTGAGGTATAATTATAAAAATAGTTGAGGTATGGGTTAGGCATGGTTGCCACTGAAAATTTATTGTTATGTATGAGATTGGTATGAGATGAGATAGAAGGATATTATTGATGGGTGATTAGGCATGAAAAAAGGCTTGGGCATGGTTGCCAGTACCCTAACTGAGGTTAGAAGTCAATGTACTTAGTCGAAATAATTTTGATCTTAAAGAGGGTTTTTTAAACATTCATTGTTACTTTGACGATTTGTTTGTCCTTTAACTTCAATTTCTTTTTCGATTTTTATTTTTCACGATTGTTTATTCGTCTCGGTTCAATTTTAATTTTCGGTTCATGTAGGTATCACCCCTTTGTGAACACCTCTGCCTTTACCTTTACCTCCCTCAAAACTAAATTAGCATACAAATAACGGTTTGCTAACAAAACAAGATATTTTTAACAAGAGATAATTATTTGAAAATGTATCTAACTTGACACTTATTTATACTACTTTATAAAGTGTTTAAGACTTTCTAAATAAAGAAGTCTTAAAATTTTTAAGACCAAAAACATTTATTTAATAGGAAATTAATAAGCCATTAGTTAATGTTATTAACTATATAGCTTTCATGATATTTTCATAAATAAAAAGTAACATCCCTTCAAATATTTATACAATCCATTAATACAGTCAAATATTTTATACAGTTCATTAAGTGTCGACTTGTAACAGCCCAAACCTCAATGGTATATAAGCCAACCTAAAAACACAAACACCAATACGAAACACACTCTCTTTTTTTTCCGAGCACCGATAAAAAGACACACACAAAATGCGATAAATCTACTCTCATCTTGGTGTTCGGTTACCTACAGTAGAAATAAATAAAATTTGCTTCTCCGATTATAGCAATAGAATGACAACTTTTATTTGGATATGAAATAGTTTGCATTGTTATTGATTATAATTATTTTAATTAAAAGTTGTCATTCATTCGTAAAGTTACTGTTAGAAAAAACGTATAAATAAAAAATATTTGCTCGCCATAAAATTATGCACTGGGTACCTGCCGCCGCATTGCGCGGGTACCCTTCTAGTTCAAGTTCTATGTAGCTATGTTTTTATTTTGCTTTTATAACACAAAAGTTTTAACTTTGGATTTTGTGTGTATTAAATGTTGGAATTCGGACTTTTGTGTGTATCATGTTTATGTACAATGATCAATTTACCGTTCACTGTTAATAGGGTAGTAAAAGTAAAGTACGGGTAAAATGGTCACAATACACATCAAAGTCCAAATTTAAAACTTTGGTGATATAATAGCAAAAAAAGAAAAAGAAAAAAGAGTAATTATATTTAATTCTTATATAATCGATACGAGACTAAATAGAGCTGTTTTATGAAAAATCTATGTAGATAAAGTTTCTATAAACTGTTACATGACAAGAGCTTTTGTGATACTTGTTTATAAGAACCATGATAAACTTCGCGCTTTTTGTCATGAGCTCAAAGTCCGGATGTGTTTTTAGTATCGTTAATTTACGGGTTAAGTTTAAGCTTATGCCAACATTTGAAGTTTTCAAGCAAACTCATACTCTAGTTTCGTTGAACTTTAAAATCATATGGTACAACATTTGAAGTTTCTCATGTGCATATTCATATGCAATAAATGGAAGTATGACAAATTTTCAATTTATAACCTTTGTACCTTTTTCAATTGAGCTTTAATGGAGGATGTTGAAATAGCAAGATGATTTGACCACATGAAGTAATCCTATGGGACGATCCAAGCAAATAATTGTCGTGTAAGAAAAATTCTATAAATTAACCAAAGGGGCGTGATATTTGGACCTTTTTTACAGGGAGGGTTTTCAATCATTGTATGCATCAGAAGATTGTACGGTATGCATTGCGGTGTTGTACTATGTGCTTCGCGATGTTGTACGGTTGATCATAAGGAGAATCCGAATAACACATCCATTAACCAAAGTTGTCATGTAACATCACAATCTAAAAAGAAAAAATTTCTTGAAAAAATTACAAAAAAATATCCATTGTTTAGACAAAAAGGAAAACAATTTTTCAAAATATACTTGTGCTGCTAACCGATTATATGACTTCATTAATATTTTGACATGTGTCATATTTTTTTGTTATTAAAGTAATACTTCGTATAAGTTACCCATATACTGTATTGATTTGACTTTATGCTTTTTGTGCGACTGAACAGTGTTGTCCATTTGTGTGACCAAATTTTCTCTTTTTCCAAAAAAAAAATAAAATAACTAAAAATATTTATATTTTTCTTTTATGTATTTTTGTAAAAAAAAAATGAAAAAGATTTGGTCGCACGAAAATACAATAGTCGTCAGTCATACAAAAAATATATCCCACCAACCACTAGTATTTTTCAAGTTAAAAATAAAACACATGTCAAAATATTAATAGAGTCGCATAGTCGGTTACTCATACATGTCTATGTCAAAGAATATATATTTTTTCTTTCATTTTTGATTTATTTAGAAACTATTTCGTTTAAAAGTAGTAGTCTTGTACTGAATATAACCATCGTCGTAGTGTTTTTTACTAAACGGTAAATATTTTTGTACTGAGTATACACGTGTTAAAATCTGTATTGTATCACATAATGTTCGAGATATGAAACAATTGCTAAAATAGCTAGACAAAAGGATAGATTACCTATGTTTTAGCATGGTACATGTTGTCATTTTTCATATAATAGAACGAATTAACTAGCTTTTATGTTATAATAATAATTACGTACATTGCTTTTAAGATATCATAAATAAATATATACATGATGTTTGGATACATGCATGAATTGATTACTTGATTTGAAGTTTTGATGATACGTTTGCGGTGTTTATAAATTGAATTTTAAGAGTAATCGCAGTAGTACATTGGTCATATCAGTGTTGTTACCTTAACATCACATCATCATAACTTTCACTACTTCCTCATCGTTTTTACCCCAGAAAATTCACGTACTACCACCACTTACCACGTTTGGGTGAAAAGGAGGGGGATACTTTGTTTTGCTCGACCTCATGACCACGAAGACCCACCACGAGCTAACGCGGAGCCACTTTGACGCTAAGCCGTTTTAAAACCATTGCTTATGCTCTAACTAAAACTTTATATTATCCAATGTCAAGATACATAGTTTTGGGTGATAAAAGTAAAACCTAAAGAAGAAAATATAGTAAAACGAAGTGTGACATTCTATTTTCATTGTTTTAGCAAAATAAGCACTAAATGCATTTATTCTATTTTACATCAAGACACTCATATTTTTTTTTTGAACATTCAATTTTATTAAACATAAGAGAACTAGCAAGGAGCTAGGAAATACATATGCAAGAGAACTTGGAATAACATAAGCTAACTAAGAGATACACCGAATAGGATGGTTTACAAGTTGAAGGTTTTCCAGCTGGGCCAGTCTACATCTAGGGAGTTTTTCCGATTTGTAAGCCATTGAAAGCTGGTGCATTTGATGTTATTTGCTGCATGTCTGAGATCCGGGGTCTTGTTGGAAAAGATATAGTCGTTTCTTGTTTTCCAAACGGTCCAATAAAAAGCGAGAAGGATCAGTTGCAGGAGATGTCTTCTTTTCGGGTTGGTGGTGATCGAGTTATGGAATTGAGGAAAATCTTGCATGCAACTCGGCTTTATGGATGGAAGGCGGCACCATTGTTGAATAAATGTCCATAGTGAGTCCGCGAAGGAACAGTGCAGAAACAAATGGCCAGCCGTTTCGTCATATCGGTTGCAAAGTGAGCAAATGGGGGAACTGACGGGTATGTTTCTGATTTGGAGCTGGTCTTTGGTGGGGATACGATTCTGCTCAAATCGCCAACCAAAGATGTTAACCTTGGTTGGAGCTAGTTTGGTCCATGGGAATGCTCTCTGATTCGGACCAAAAACAGCCCTTTGGAGGTGATGGTTCATTGATTTAACCGAGAATTCATTTGTAGCGCCCGGTTTCCAAATCCATGTATCTTCATTACCTGAAAGTTGCACTTGAGATATTTGATATAGGAGTTCTTGAAGTTGGTGAAGTTCGGTTGAGGATGAGGGAGTTCGCTTCCAATTCCATTCCCATTGCGAGTATCTTCCATTGCCGGTACATCTATCCGCTATTAAACAAGCTTTTTTCCTTTCCAATTTGTATAGTTCCGGGAAAGAAAGGGAGAAGGGTCTATCTCCGTTCCACGTATCTAGCCAAAATCTGAGGGTTTTTCCATTGCCAACATCGCCTGTAATTATACACTCCAAAGAAACGTTGTAATGGTTAAGATGGGAGTTTAGATTCGCAATGGCGGACCAAACTCCCATCAGATTTGGCCTGTATGGGGTGGGGGTGAAAAACCTCGGTGAAGCATGAATGGCATAGATGGTCTGTGCCCATAGGCTATGCGGTTGGGTACGAAACCTCCACCACCACTTGGATAATAACGATAAGTTCTTTGTTTTTAGAAGACCCAACCCTAACCCGCCCGAGTCGATAGAAGACACAATTCTATCCCAAGAAATCCAAGAGGTTTTTTTATTTGTGCCTGTACCCCCCAAAAGAAATTTCTTCTAATTGACTCAAGTTTGGATAAGACACTTACCGGGGCCTTGTATAAAGAGAAATAGAAGGATGGGAGGCTGTCAAGCACCGATCGTATCAGGGTTAACCTACCACCAATGGAAAGGGTTTTGGCTTTCCAAGAAGAGAGACGATTTTCAAACGTTCGTAACACTGGTGCCCAGTTTTTGATCCTATTCATGTTAGAGCCGACAACTAAACCAAGGTACGTGATAGGGAACTGACCAAGACTGCAGTTGAGGATGTTGCTTGAGAGTTGTATTGTTTCCGTCGGGAGATTAATACCAAAGAAGCAAGATTTTTGGCGGTTGATCTTAAGACCCGATACCAAATGGAAGCATCTCAAAATCCTTGAGATATTTGCTACACCTGTGTGAGACCACGAGCCGAGAATGATGGCATCGTCGGCATACAAAAGGTGGGAGATTGTAGGTCCATCATTAGGCAATTTTATTCCGGAAATAAGACCCAAGAGGTTGGCTCGTTGCAGCATGTTCGAGAAGGCTTCCATGGCAATCAGAAATAGGAATTGTGACAATGGGTCGCCCTGTGGAACTCCACGCTCGCTATTGAATTCGGATGTTGGGCTGCCGTTAACCAGAACTGAGGATCTCGTTGACGAAAGAATTCCTTGAATCCACAAAACCCATCTTTGCGGAAAGGCCATTTGCTCCAATATCGAAATTAAGAAAGCCCAGTTGACACTATCAAATGCTTTTTCTATATCCACTTTGAAACAGAAGGCTTCTCTTTTGTTTTTCTTTAGCCAAGTAATAATTTCATTCAACATCAGCGGGCCGTCGAGTATGTTTCTATCCGTAAGAAAGGCGGATTGTGTAGATGAGATTACATTTGCTATTGATTTTTTGAGCCTGTTGGCAAGGACCTTGGAGATGACTTTCCGAATGCAACCAATGAGGGTAATGGGGCGGAAGTCACTTAAGTGCTTTACTGAGGGTTTTTTTGGAATTAGAGCAATATGTGAAGAAGAACATCCGTGACTAATCTGACCTGAGTGGTGAAAATCCAGAAGAATGTTGTAGAAATCAAATTGTAGGTCTTTCCAAAAACGCTTTATGAAGCCTAGATTAAAGCCGTCAGGGCCGGGAGCCTTGTCACTTGGGCATTCCATTACTGCTTTGTGAACTTCCGTCAAAGTGAAAGGCTTGATGAGTTCCGTTGCGTCCTCAGGAGGAAGGGTTTTTAGACCGAAACATAGTAAGTTTGGTCTATGTGTGATGGGCTCCTTAAACTTTGATGAGAAGAAATTTTCCACTGTTTCTTTTATGTCGGTTGGTTCTGTGATCCAATTCCCATTTACCTCGAGCCCTGAAATTCTGTTCGTTGATGATCTTGCATTGATGAAATTGTGAAAGTATGATGAGTTTTCATCACCATACTTTATCCATCGAGCTCGAGACTTTTGATGAATGTCTTGGGTTTTTTGGTTTTCTAACCCAAGGAGCTTTTCTTTAAGATAAACTAATGTTATACCTTTTAACTCGTTTAGATATTTTAAGATAACCTATATAGCTATGGAGTAAATTTTCTTTCATAGATTGGGGCAGTGAATTGTCATTAAAACTTTTTACCTTTTTGAGATATAATTTCCATCAAACACCAATAATGAGCATTGAAACTAGATGAAATTTAGTTAGAAAATGAAATAACATGGCACATAAATATTGACCATGTTTTTATGTTTACGGGACCATCAATGTTCATAAAACTATTTAAAATTAATTAAGCTACATGACTTTAAAGGAAATATGAATATGTGTTAAATATCTCCATAATTACAAAAAGAAACAAAGTTAAGTAAGCTTTCGCCATCTTTGGTGGTTGTTTGGTTTAATGGAATGTGTCAACTTTTATGTTCTTGAAGTTAATTACATTCATGAACTAATTGACTAAATTAATCAATTCTCCATAGCATATTAGCATATGTCATTAAGTGCTAATGATTACTTATTATTAAATTTATGAACATAAGTTACAAGTTGGTGTTATATTCTTTAAACATTTTAAGTTTATTGCTAGTGTTTTAGACTAATAGTTAGCAATAGATGGCGTAACATCATGATTATTAAAAAGCGAAGTTAGTAAGTTACATCAACATATAAGTGATTATAACATTAAACATTTTCTAACACTAAAGACTTAACATATAAAACACTTAACATATATATACATTTAGCGTCGTCAATATAACTTTGCTCCACAACACTTACGATAACGTCATACCTAATATGGTCATGCAAGTATTGTGAAGCTTTAAAGCCAAAAAGGAATACTGACTATTGTAAAGACATTGTTCGAATTATGTAATCAAGAACTCAAAATGAACATTGCATTTGAATTTAACATGGTTTTATTAGGGTGAGTAACCATGATTACTTAAATTTACAATTACATCAACTTTTGTGGTGTGCAAGTGTGTTGATATAGATAAATATCTGACAATGACCGTTAATTTGATTATGTTAGTTATCCCTGAAAAACTATTTATTGTTTTTCTTACTTCATAAATCTTAGTTGTCAAATAGCTCAACATGGTTAGGGATTTCAATGTAGGCGTTCTTGAAGTAAATCGATTGTTTGTATCATAGGACAAAGTTGTACGTCTCGTCATGTTTTGTACTATCAAGATATAATGCGTGATTAAATTGTTTCTTAATGAATTGATTACTACATGACAATGGTGATATTTCAAGTGTACATCATCAATATAATTACATGTTTTGTTGGAACATCTCGGAAATAAGGCATTAAATTGATTTTAGTAAAGTAAACCAATATTTGAAAATTGATCCACCTATTCACCTAAATCGGTTTTCAGTTTGATTTGATTTAATTAAGTTGCTGCTTGATTCATAAGTAAGATTATTCAAATTATAAGTTTATAAGTTAGACATAATCACATTTAACTATCTTCTCAACTACTTTATGTTCGTGTTCAAGGGAGTATTAGAGCACAAGGTATCGTGGATACCAATAACACGTTATTCGTATGCCAACTTATCGCCACATCATACACCTCTCAATAACTCACCAATAACTCAAACACCCTCCCTCATAACACACCAATAACATGTTATTGGATCCACAAAATACCCCACTAAAAATACCCCTCACTCATAATACACTAAAAAAAATTAAAAAAAAAATAGTAAAACTTTGTCCTCTTTCTCCTTTGGCTTGAGCTACTCAACTAACTCAAACAATTTTTGGCTCACAAATGGCATGTTAGATGGTATGGTAATGGCATGCTATTGGTATTTTTTTTCCCTTTGGCATGTTAACTTGCACTCATACCCTTAGCTTACATGAATTAAGTATGTTTAATTTCAACTTTTTTTTTTATCACACAAAATAAACGATCCATAATTCAGCGTTAACAAGTTATTATAACTAATTTCTCCAACCTCTCTCTAAAACAAATCCACCATAACCCTCCAAAACAAATCTCTTTTTCTCCGGCGGTCGGTTTTGACCGGCCGTCTGGACCTCTTTCTCCTATCTTTTCTTGTACTTTTCTTTTCCCACAATAAAAGCCTTACTCACAGATCTGTTATCTCCCATCTTCGCCGCTGCCGTTGTTGTCGCTGCCGTCACCGCTGTCTTCTACTCAGATCCGTTACCATTCGGTCTCTTCTGCTCAGATCTGTTGTGGTCCGTCATCGATGGCTTGCTGCTGCCTTGGGTTTCGACTTTAGATTTGTTTGGTTTAGGTCTGGCTCCTTTAAGGATGCTTAGTTTTATCTTCTATGTATGTTTTATGTACTTTATGTACTTTTGTCAAACTACATCTTTATATGGTTGTGTCTACCAAAAGCTCACCTTGGTGATTCCCCCACCCTTGTATGGTGTTGCTGTATTCTGTCACAACTATTATGGTGTATGTCTTGTTTTGGCTTAACTTGTTATCTTGTGTATTTTGTTTGGTAAGTCGGTTTCGATTTTCCCCATTATGTTCGATATAACTTGTTGTGTTCAAATTACCTCCATTTGTGAGAAGTGAAATGTTATCTCTGTTAAAAAAAAATCAATTTCTTTTTTTTTTTTTTTTTTTTTTTTTTAGTTAACAACTCAACATTTTATAAAAACATATTTACATAAATAATGTTTTTGGCCCAATATTTACAAATATCAGGTTTGAAACGATATTTTTGTATATATCACAAATAACTAAATTTTGTGAAGTAGGAAAAACAATATATAATCATCAAACCAATTAATAGAAAATAACATTTAACTATTTTTTTTTGAACAAAACATTTAACTAAAGTAAAAGTATATATATATATATATATATGAACAACAACTAACATGATGAACCTAAACACAAAAAGTGCACAACCAAACCACTTTTTTTTTTTTTTTTCTTCTTTTCTTTAAGCAAGTATGTTTAGTTTTAGCTTTTCTAATTTATAGTAGTTAACAACTCAACATTATCTGATATTTATAGAAATATTGTTTTTGGCTCTAACAAGCAAGTTTGCCCGCGCGTTGCTGCGGGGATACTTTATCGATGCATAAAAAATTTGTGATAATGCATATGTAGATAGGCCGTTCCTTTACAGGAACTCCAATGAGAATCAAATCTATTGCTGGTCCAACATAACCTATATAAACTCTCAACATAAAATAGGTTCAACTTATTTGAATTGCTTACAAAATAAGAATAATAGAATTGTGTATTACCTGTTGGAGACGCAAAACAATAACAATTACTAACTCGCTAGTATAAAACCAAAAAGCTTTTTTCTGCATAATAATTAGCAACCAAAGTGGTATGCCTTCTGCCCCTGCAACTTTACCATTCGATTCAATTCACCAACACCCATTCTTCATCTTCCTCAATGGAATCATCTTGATTATTCTTGTTGAATGGTGACGGCCTCATCTTTCTCACCTTCTATGGTGATACTTCTGCGATCGGCAGCTGTAGCATTTCAGTACTCAGCTAGTGGCTTTTCCTGCAAGCAATATTTTTATCAGTTCACATAATCACTTGTGACGTATTACATTGTAAAAAGTAAACAAAGAGAAGGTTTCGTTTTCTACTTTGTTCTTAGCAGGAGGTTTATTTTGACCTGCGACTGCTGGGCGTGTTGGTTTTGGCACCGCAGGAGCATTACCTAATAAACATCAAAACACTAATTTTTACTCATGTTAAAACTAAATTGGCAATTCAACCCATCTGGGTTAAGTATTTGCTCAAGTTAAATAAAAAAAATTTAGCAGAAAAAGAAGAAAAAGGATGGTGTTATCTAAAGACTTATATCAATTTGGTTAAGTTTGCCTAAACCATTACAATTACCACAAACAACGTGTGCCTGTTCCTTCCTAGCTGCATTCGTCCTCAGCATCGCTCGCGATTTCCTCAGAAACCCTGCACCATCATATTCTGGGCACGTGCCACAAACAGGCAAACTTAATCATTAACCACTATATATACACCACATGACACATCAGTGGATTGTTACAAACTTACGTGTTTTTGCATGAAAAAAGTATCAGAAAGGCAGTCCCTTGTAGCACAATAGTTGCTGCAACAACGATCAGTTGCCGATTGACTGATAGTGTGTCCACTAAATTCTCAACAAAAGCTTATGGATTTCTTGTTTCTGGCAAATTGACTTCATTCACTTTAGCACCTTCCACCACATAATCTGCAGATGGACCAACAGCTTCATTGTGATGATCGACTGCAATAATTTGTATAAAAAAGTAATGTTAGAAACCATAAACTGATACATATATTGTCAAACAACGATATTAAAAAATTTTAGGAGGTTAAAAGTATATCTGCGAGTGAAGTCTTGGGGCTTTTGGGTTGTAAGCTACTCCATATAAATTTTCAATACTGAATGCATTATTCATACATTTTAAAACATTTATTCACTTATCTTCGTAGCTAAGAAGTTCTTTGTTACTTCTGCAAACTAAACATTATCACATATCTCAGTGACGACCTTATAAACTATCGAACTACCAATGAACATCAAATAAACTAATCTGTGCACCACCCAAATTACGTAAAAGCCAACGCAACACACTCTCGTGCACCTCTTTCCTAACAGCCGCATAAATCTATTTTCGGAAGTAATAACTACCAGATACCTGATCATTTTGTTCATCCTAACGACAACCATCTATAACTAACTAACCAACTACCCTATATACACCTTAGACAACCACCTAGAAAACATTTTGTTGCATCTTGCTTCTAATTCGTAAGACGTAAAGATACATTTTCATGATTACATGTAAATTGGCTTTCAGGAAACTTAAACTTACTATTTTCTGATCCCCTAAAAGTCAAACAGTCTTCTACCACAAAATTACCCCAAAGATGTAAACATCCGACTTCTCATTTGAAGATTCAGCACGAAGAACTTCCGGTGCCATACACTCAGGTTGTTTACACCATCTGCTCAAAAATGTATAATTCTTATTAGACTTACACTCAAAAAGTAGCCTAATACACATAATATGCGATGAAAACATAATTTATTTGTTTAGCGCATAATACCAAACTCAAGCGACGAAGCTCATTTCCAAAGCCACATTACTTATTGTTCCCACCTAGGCTTCTGTAACCTGTAAGACTCAAAAAGAACAAATAATGGCTTTGAAACTTTCAAATCATCTTAGTTCCATTATAACAAATAAACTACACCAAAAAAATCAACATAGAACTTACTGAAACTGTAAAAAGCTAAAAAGTTCAGTTTTAACGGCTCATCAACTTGAGCTTATAACTTATTTGAGTTCATAAGCTCAATTCGCTAAGCTCATAAGCCAGTAAAAGAAGTTATTGGTAGAGAATAGGTTAAAAAACCTTTTTCGCATTTTATAGCAGACTAACAATAACAACATAATCAAGCATTAATATATTTGCTATGATCAACACTACTTTATTTGTTATTGTAATAATTTTCCAAGACAGAGAATGGGTTAAAAAAACCTTTGTCGCATTTGGGTGAAAACCATTGCAGTAGACCAATCTAAGAACACTTTATTGAGGGATTGAGCAACCATAGCAATTCTAAACTATATAAATCAAGTCAATCTCAAACAATCAAACCCCCTCAATTGCTCCATGTTACGGATTCCTGACGCAGTTAGGCACCTATCCATTTTTAATACTATACCTAATTACATATACAAAAAATTAACTAATTTTCCGGCACAAATGCATGACAATGAACTACTCAAATAACCCTCATTTGTATCCATATCCATAAATAAGTTAATAACACAACAAAACATTTTCTCTCGAGTGCTTGTATACAATGTTATACCTGACGTATTGTGTAAAAACACTTCACCAACGTATTGTGTTAAAAAAAAAAAAAAAAAAAACCCAAATTTTTTTATATACCTGACGATTGGACTCTTATAATCGATGTCATCATTCTTCGCATCTTCATCTCCATTTCTCATTCTCCACACCCGTAAAAACTGCTTCAAAACGCAATAAGAAAATTTTACAAACCTATTTTAATACCATCAAAACCCATATCAAAAACATAAAATGAAAATCAGAAATCAATCAAAAGAAGAAAAACACCCCTTTTTCTAAGATAAAAACATCAATAGAATTAAAACAAAGAAAAAATTGTACCTTTGGAATAATTATTCTTTTCAAAACCATCTCCTTGACGGCACTGATTTTGTTTTCGTTAACCTAATTTCTTTTCGTACTTATGGAATAATTACTGTTTTCGAAACCATCTTCCTGACGACACCGATTCCATTTTCTTTAATCTAATTTTTTTATAAGAGATATTTTTGGGAGGTTTCATGTGATGGAGAAGATGAATCTAGAATAGTTGTGATCATTGTATGTGTTTTGATGGTGGGAAGAAGGGAAGGTTCTAGGGAAAAACTAAAAAAAGTAAGGCGGTGGAATTATAATGGAAAGTATATACAGGTACCGTATGTTACTCACAAATACATGAACAGTAACTTGTGCAACACACTTTGGCCAATCATAACTCGCCACAACTCTCTTTTTTGTACTAAACTTTGTATAACCATATAATAGGCCAATAAAAGATTGCCAACATCGCATGTATACAAACCATTTTTATACACTCCAAAAACGGCTATTAGTATATATATATAATATTTACAAATATCGGGCCTGAAACAACATTTCTATAAATATCACATTTAACTAAACTTTTGTGAAGTAAGAAAAACAATCTTTAATCATCAAACCAATTGATAAAAATTTCACATTTAACCATTTTTTTTACAACATTTAACTAAACAAGAAGTGTATATAAATGAACAAGTGAACAAACAACTAACATGGTGAACCTAAACACAAAAAGTACAAAACCAAACCACCTTTTTCTTTCTTCTTTTCTTTAAACAAGTATGTTTAGTACTTTAGTTTTAACTTTTCTGTTAACAACTAAACAATATTATATTTAGGGCAAATAACCTATTTAAGCATCATACTTGTCACAAAAAGCAATTTGACGTAGCGAATAAAAAGAATAACCCTTTTGGCCACTAAACCTGACTAGTTTGTCCTTTATTGAGCATTTTCCCACTTACTGAACCGGTATCCGGTTAAATGTACAATAGCCACATGTTTCACCACTTTCTTCTCAACTGGTTATTGTGAGCATCCAATTGAGATTAAGTTCTATATCTCAACTGGCACGTATAACTCCAAAATAGAGTTGATTCAACGAAACAAGAAGATCAAATATGGTGCAGACACGAGACATTATCTTCTTTCCGTTAACGTGCCAGTCACAATAACCACTTGAGATTCCACTTTCTTCTTTCCGTTAACCACCACAATAACCACCCATCAGCTCACCACCTCACCACCAACCATCACAGCCGGCACCCACCTCACCACCAACCATCACAGCCGGCACCACCCACCTATCTCCTGTTGGCGCAACTCCTTCATCACCTTCTCTCTCACTCGTCCTTGGGTATGGCAAGTATACACTCGTCCTTGGTTGTGTTTGAGTTTCGGGTCAAGAACCCGTTTGGTGGTGATTGGGAAATACAGTTGTGTTTGAGTTTCGGGTCAAGAACCCGTTTGGTGGTGATTGGGAAATACAGTTGTGTTTGTGTTTAGGTGACAAGTATATTCGAGTTTTGTGTTTAGGTGACAAGTATATTCGAGTTTAGTAGCCAAATACAGTTGTGGTGATTGGGAAATGGATTTGCTTAGTAAGAGGTGGTCCTTGGGTTAAAGGGGGTTAGTTAAGAGGTTGTGACTGGGAAATTAAAGTGGTGACCGGAAGTAAGAGGTAAAATGCCCAATAAAGGACAAACTAGTCTAGTTTAGTAGCCAAAAGGGCTATTTTTTTTATTCGCTACGTCGAACTGCTTTTTGTGACAAGTATGATACTTAAATAGGTTATTTGCCCTTATATTTATATACATATATAAGGCCCGAAACAATATTTCTGTATATATCACATTAAGGCCTAAATAGTATGTCGAAATATATGTGGAAGCTTCTTGTTGATGACAACAGAATGACCAATTTCTTTATAAACCAATAAATCATTATCATGCTGATTTAAACACAAATTTAGTCATATTTTTAAACATCACAATCATTTTCAATCACATTTAACTAAACTCTTGAGGAAATATAATATTTAATCATCAAAGCAATTATTAGAAAAATCACATTTAACTATTTTTTATTTATTTACTTTTTTTTAACAAAACACTTGACTAAACTAGAAGTGTATCTATATATGAACAAGTGAACCTAAACACAAAAAAGTACAAAACCAAACTACTTTTTTATTTTTTCCTTAAAAAATCTTTTAGATGATCAAATCCAATAAAAACAACCTAAACCCTTTGCTCCATCTTCTCCCCCAAATTCTCACTTAACTTAAATTCACCCCATTTCTTCACATTTTCAACCCATAATTCAATCCCACCAATTCACCAAATTGAAACTGGATCCAACTAATTAACCACATTTCCAAACTGGGTTTTGCTCCAATTTTGCTAATTTCCATCTTTTGTTACTCAATTTTGACTTTTTTATGGAAAGTCAAAGGGTTTAATGCTTGGAATTAAGGGGGAATTGGGTGAAACTGGGCTCAGTTTTGAGATGGGTTTTTTGTAAATGGTAATGGGTTTTGTTTATTTTGGTTAATTTTAAGTGGTTATGAAGTTATGTTAAGTTTTGTGTTAATTTATGGTTCAAGATTGCATTTTTATGGTGTAGGTTATGTTGAATTGTGATAAAGGTGCAAACTTTAAGTTTAGTTGTGACATTTAGGATTGTATTGGAGTTTCGAGGGGTCGGTTTTTGGCGAAATTTGAGTTTTATGGGAGAATAGTGTTTTTTTTTGTGGTAGAGGATTTTTTGGGGTAGGAAATGGCGCCTTCGCCTGCGTTGAGACGGTCTCCGGGGAGGGAACCGAGAGTGGATAATCACAAAAGAGGGCATAGTTTCGAGAGTGGAGGAGTGCTATTGAAGCAAAGAGACGATGATCTTGCTTTGTTTAAGGAGGTGCAAAGTAGAGGAAAAGATAATTTCTTGCTCGAGGGCAACAATGATTTCGAAGACATTTTCAGTATGGTTTATGCTTTAGTATGTTTATGTGTGGTGTTTGGCATTGCATTTTGAAAGTGATTATACGATTATATGGTTATTGTAAAACACTCAAACTACTGATTATTTGAATATTAAAACTTTAAACAGTATATACAGTTAAACAGTTAACCATATTTAAAATGCAATGCCAAACAATGAAACAAGTTATATATAGAAACAACATGTTTGAGGTAAAGTAATAAGAAGTGATATTCGTTATATTTTTGCAGCAAATAAGTTGCGGCATTTTTCAGATAACAAACTCGGGATAAACATTCCTGCTAGAGGAGAAAGTAGTGATCTTCTCCATGCAGAAGAGGAGAAGAATGATTATGAATGGTTGGTAGTTATTTGCTTCTCATTCACTTTACAAAGAAAAATAGAAATGAAAAAGGCGACAAATTATAAAAAAGACTTTTGGTTATTTGTGTCTAATTTCATTTATGAATTTGCAGGTTATTAACTCCTCCCGACACACCTTTGTTTCGCTCATTGGATGATGAAGCACCACGAGTTGATGTACAAAGGGGTAGATCTCGAACTCAACCGATTTCAATATCAAGATCATCAACTGTAAGTCGTATATGTTATTCATGTCTATTTTACCATCATATCCTTTTTAAATAAGGGTCGTTGGCTAAATAACAAATCACAATATGCCTTGTGTTTTAAGGAAACCTTATTCGTGCGAAAGTGAAAATATAAAACACTACTGTCTGCATAAATATTCGGTTTAGGGCAAAAGTTACCCAGTACAACACCTTTTTGTAGAGTTGGCTGGATCGGCGGTCGGGCTACAGCGTTTTATGTAGAATCGTGTTCCTTTTTATTATTGGTTGAAAAATGGGTTGGATCGGGTTAAGGTGACCTGCCAACACTTTTTGTCGTTTCTAGAAGTTTTTCTTATAAATAAATAACACGTTATTTATGATTAAAAACCAACATAATTACAGGAATAATTTGAATATCGACCCATTCATATGTATATGGGTTAGAAATGGTACTTATTTTATATTTTTATTTGGCATTTACATTTCCACAGTTCGTCCAATAAATCCTGAAATATGTATTTTAGATGGAGAAGAGCCATAGAAGCAGTAGAGGCAGTGCCAGCCCAAACCGTGTGAGCGTATCTCCTCAATCTCATAACAGCACTTTTGAGGGTAGAGGTCGAGCATCTTCAGCACCTAGCGCTAGTTCATCTACTCATATAAAACCTGCCACAACATCACTTAGAAAATCTTCACCATCTCGCAAACCCTCATCACCTGTACCACGTTCTTCCACTCCCACTAACCTACGAAGATTGAGTACAGGTTCTACCGGTTCCACGAGTTCAAGGGGTAGTAGAGGAAGTTCACCTTCACCAAAAATAAACGCTTGGCAATCCACTATACCCGGTTTTTCAACCGAGGTCCCACCGAATCTCCGGACCTCATTGGAGGACAGACCAGCATCATATGTACGTGGGTCCTCACCGGCTTCAAGAAATAGTCGACAGTCAATGTCACCAACTGCTTCTAGAAGCATTAGTTCGTCTCATAGTAAAGGTTCGTTTGGGTCTTCTGTTGATGATGATATGGAATCTTTTTCGTCTGCTCTTGTTGCTAGTAGACAACGGTTGAATTTAAAACGAGGTGGTGGCTTTCAGAATAATAATAAGCCGCGTAGAACGGTTTCTTCTAGTTCAGCTCCCAAAAGATCGTTCGACCTTGCACTTAGGCAAATGGTATCTTACTATTTGTTTCACGAGAATAGGTTCTTTTGTAGTAGTTATATTTCATTTTAAGTCTTGCTGAATATTTTGTTTTCCTTATGCAGGATCATAGAAAAGGTCCTCAAAATATGTTCAGACCTCTCCTATCTAGTGTCCCGAGTTCAACAATTCATGTCGGGTTATCTATGAATTCCTCGGTGACAACTAGTAGTAATGCAAGTTCCGGGATCAGGGTGCACAATGCCAAAACAAGCCACAACAATGCAACTGCTGGGCGTGTAAAGATGCAAGGTTGTGATGTCGACGATGATGAAGTGTTTGTGATCGAGAAAGATGATGCTTTAAATGTCGAGTCCCACAATGCGCCTGTGGATCCTGCAACTTTATTAATTTGTTCCCAGTGTGGTTGTGCGTACTCTCCTATTGGACTAGCTGAAGCCGACACTAATCTGTGTGAAGATTGTGTAGGGTCGCACTCAACTTTGACCGTCATTGAGAAGGAGGGTGTACACGATGATTTAGTTGAAGACGGTCACTTTTTACCGGAAGAATGTGAGGCGAAGAAAGTCAACCATGTTGACTTTCCCAATTACAAGGTTGAATCTGTAGAAGGTGCGGGCTCACCTATAACTGCCGTTGACAAGGTGAGTGTAGCTGAAGTCAAAGCACAATCTGGTCAACATGATGATTTAGTTAAAGACGGTCAATTTTTATCGAAAGAATGTGAATTGAAAAAAGCCAACTATGAAGTGGTTGACTTTCCCAATTCCAAGGTTGAATCTTTAGAAGGCCCGTACTCACCGTTGACTATCGTTGACCAGGTTGGTGCAGTTAAAGTTAAAGCACAATCCGGTCAACACAATGATTTAGTTAAGGACGGTCTTTCTTTATCAGAAATAACTCTTTCTCGATCACAGTCGGAAAAATGCGAGGGGGAGAAAGTTAACCATGAAATGGTTAACTTTTCGAAGTCAAAGGTTGAGTCTTTAGGTGCGGGAATTTCTATACTGCTGAAAAGATCAAGTAGTATAAAGGGTGCGGTTGTTAGAAACACAAACTTCTCAGCAAGTAGTATCTCGTATGATGATCTTTCGTATGTTAGAGACACTACAATTAGTATGAGAAGCGTGTCGGCTTCGTCTTCTGTTGACTTTGGAGTCAACAAACAAATGGATACCCGTTTTCAACGTCAATTGAGTAGCACGAAATCAGAAATAGAAAGTTACAAGTACGACCAAATTGCAAAGCATCAACGCAGTGGATCATCGTTTGATTCATTTGAGAAAAATGCTCAAGAAAATAATCAAAAGAATGAGACGTGTAGTGAAAACGACGATGCAGATAATTTACAAGTGACATCGAATCAAACCCATGTGGAAGAAGCTGCTGAATTTCAGAAAGCCGAAGACGTGGGACCAGATGATACTAATGCTTTAGAGACTCGTACTTCTGAGAACGCTAGCACTGACGTAGCTGAAGTTCCATTGGATGCAATATCAGAAGGCGAATATGATCAAACGGGTAGATCTTCCCCTGCTTTAAAACGTGAGGACGCTGCACTACTAGAAGTATTGCAGGACGATCTTTCTAGTCACACAAGCAACAATATTGGTACGTATGTCATGAATAATAACTATCCCAAATGTTTTACATTATGTATCAACGAGTTCCAAAATGCAAATCCAGTCTGATATATATTTGCACCTTTAGCATGCTTACTTACACTAAGGCTCTTTTATTGCAGAAGAGTCGATCGTATTGGTTGAGCAAAAAGGACTAAGACGAAGAAGTTTGACGCTAGAAGAAGCAACCGACACAATACTCTTTTGCAGCTCGATAGTCCACACTTTAGCACGTAACGCTGCAACGATAGCCATTGAGAAGGAAAATGCTATTGACCCGTTGGATGAATACGGATCTTGGCCACTTATTCCAGCCACACGAAAATCAGATCTCCATAAACCCGAGTATCAAAGCCAGAACCCAACCAAGCGCTCATCAAAGTCCCATAAACCTAAGCAGGAAAAGGAACCGGAAACGAAGCCCACAGACATTTACAAAACCGAAACTGAAGGTAAAACCGAGATACCGAGAACCCGTATAGTCGGGTTTCGGGATATGGATAACGGAGAGACTAAGAAACCTCCAAACCTCGAGGCTAAATGCAACTGCATAATAATGTGAGATAATCTTGATCCACGTATCTTTAGGTTCCCACGTTATTGACTTAAACCCTCTACCGTGAAAGCTGTACATTCCCGTGCACCTTATAACAACCTGTACCCTGTGCGGTGAAAGATGTGCCTTGACGAGAAATATTTCTGCAGTTATTTGCACGTCATCATCATACATTGTACATTGTTTGGTTTCCACTTGGGTAAGCATTGTAAAGGTCCAGTCTTTATCAGTAAGTTGACGGGTAGTAGTATTCTTATACGGGTTGTTGGTGTTATCCTTATGTAGGTATAATCAAGTAGCCCGTCATTCTTTTTCTCGTGCAGTCACTAATCGACACGAGTTGTTATATGTTAGCTGTGTTTGTACATTTGAAATGTGGTTAGCTTGTTTGCGATATTTGCGATATATTGAGATGGAAATATTAATAAGTTCTTTTCTGTTTATTGGTTAATTAGTATTCTATTGTTGTATCTCTATATAGAAACACTCGCGAGCTACTTGTAATCAAGTCGATTTAAATGAGTTGGGCTCGAGCTCAAGCTACTTGAGTAGACTTCCAAGTTTCAAGTTAAGTTTGAGCTTCAAAATACTTGGCCGGTGAGGCTCGCGGCATTATGGAGTCAAGCTTGACATGTATAATATTTATCGAGTTTGTAGAACTTGTAATGTAGGTTCGATCGATCTTGAGTAGAGTGTCGGACTTTAGTTTTAGAAGGTGCTGAACTCGAACTATCAAAGCTCGGTCAGCTTTAGTCGAGTTTCAAGCCGAGTTTACGTACTCAAGTTAAGTTCAGGTTTCAGTTCAGTTTGATAGTACTCAACTTGACTCGATTACACCATTAAGTGTCTTGCATTGCTTTTTTAAATGTTTTTTTTTTTTTTAGTTATTGAATTTACTAGTCTAGATTATTAATTTCTTAGGGTTTAATAAATCAAGAGTAATAAAACTAGTGGTTAAAATAATGTAGTGATAAAACTACTTTTCAAAGCTACTTAAGAGTTAATACACTTAGGGCGTGTTTGGTAGCAGGAATTGGACCCAAAGAAATGGAAATGAACCAATTTCTTATGTTTGGTTGAGCCTGAGAAAAAGGAGGGCGGAGAAATGGAAATTCTCGAGAGTATGCCCCTTTGTAATTTTAATTTCTCTTCATTTTGTAGAGCTTTGTGGAGAAACCATATTTGTTCACAAGCAAACTCTCAGTGTTTTTGTTTGAGAATTTGGATAAAGTTAACATACAAGAAGGAATAAATTCCAGAAGTCAAGTGCAAGTCACATATCTTCAATAAATCACCATCCTCCTTCAAAATCCAGTTCTAAAACTCCTCCACACACAGTCACGTTTTATGTCAGAATTAAACTACATATTTATTTGATAGAACCCATATCTAAAACTCATACTTTGTCAGAAACTATTAGTTCAAATCAGTTTATATTTTTCTTGTTTGGTTCTTCAAAGTGCAGCTTGGGGCTACAGTGAGTTTGGGACATATTTTTAAGTTGGAAATATACAACAACAATCAAATTTGGTAGTGTAAACTCGAATTCAACATAGTAACAGTTAGTTGTTAATTTTGTAGTTCCCTCTTCAATTGAACGGTTGTTCAAGATCCTCAATTTGTTGTTTTAGTTGTTTGAAGCTTTTAGTTTTAACTAGCAGGGTACCCGCGCATTGCAGTGGCGGGTACCCTGAAATAAAATTTTTCGGAGAATCATGTATTTTAGTTTATTATGTTTTTTTTGATAATAAAATTTCCCGGTGAATCATGTATTTTAGTTTATTATGTTCTTTTTGACAATAAAATTTCCGGTGAATCATGTATTTGTAGCCAGTTCGGGCTCGAGGCCGTTTGGCCGTTGCCCGTTCGGACTTGAATATTTGTATAATGTGCTTTATTATTTGTATTAGTGACATTTAATAATTGTGTTTGAGTTGGTTGTACAATATGCTTGATAATTTGTATTTTTTATGTAAATGTTGTTTTAATAACTACATTAATTGTATTTATTAGCCTGTTAATTACCTGACTACATTAAATGTCTTGAGTTTTGTTAATTTCTTATTATAAAAATATTTTTTGTCTTACTTTTTAAATACTTCTAAATATATATGTCTTAAATACTTTATAAAGTAGTATAGATTATTATGTAACCATATATGAAAAATATACTAGGTTATTGTAAAGGGTGAAGACTGAATATACGTAACAAACTTTTCTCAAATTAACCAATATACGTAACATACTTATTTTATTATCAATATACATAATATACTTTCAAATACTTACTAATATACGTAATATTAACAGGTTACCAGTTTTTAAAATTACAATAATGGTCTCTGTCGTTTGCGTTAACTTTCACCGTTAGTCTTTTGACATTTTTTAACTTAAAAAAGTTACATTAATGGTCTTTGTGGTTTGCTTTGACTTTCACTGTTAGTCTTTTAACTTTCATCTTTTTTATAAATGGTTTTATACACATTTTTATATACGTTTTTATGCACATTTTTATACACGTTTTTTACACACGTTTTTATACACGTTTTTAGACATATTTTTATACACGTTTTTATACACGTTATTTACATGCTTTTAAACATGTTTTTACACACGTTTTATATAAGTTTTTTACACGTTTCTATACACGTTTTCCCACACATTTTAATACACGTTTTTATACATGTTTTTACACACATTTTTATATACGTTTTTTACACGTTTTTAAATACGTTTTTTGCACATTTTTATACACGTTTTTATATACGTTTTTTACACGCTTTTATGCACGTTTTTATACACGTTTTTTTGCCCTTTTTTATACACGTTTTTATGCACGTTTTTATACACATTTTTATACACGTTTAAAAAATGTTTTTAATAACGTATATAAAATTGTGTTAAAAAACGTGTAAAAAAATGTAGAAAAACGTGCATAAAATCGTATAAAAAAGCGTATATAAAAATGTGTGTAAATAATGTGTATAAAAACGTGTAGAAAAACGTGTGTAAAAATGTGTAAGAAAACATAAATAAAACTGTGTATAAAAACGTGGATAAAAACTTGTATAAAAACTTGTAAAAAACGTGTATAAAAATGTATTTAAAAACGTGTGTAAAAAGCGTGTATAAAAACGTGCAAAAAAAGGTATATAAAAACGTGTGTAAAAACGTATATAAAAACGTGTGTAAAAAACGTGTATAAAAACTTATATAAAAACTTCTAAAAAACGTGTATAAAAATGTATTTAAAAACGTGTGTAAAAAGCGTGTATAAAAAGGGTAAAAAAGGTATATAAAAACGTGTGTAAAAACATGTATAAAAACGTGTAAAAAAACGTATATAAAAACGTGTGTAAAAAACGTGTATAAAAACATGTAAAAACGTGTATAAAAACATGCATAAAACTTGTATAAAAACTTGTAAAAAAACGTGTATAAATATATATTTAAAAACGTGTGTAAAAAGCGTGCATAAAAACGTGTAAAAAGCGTATATAAAAACGTGTATAAAAGCGTGTAAAAAACGTATATAAAAACGTGTGTAAAAAACGTTTATAAAAACGTGTAAAAACGTGTATAAAAACATTTATAAAAAAGATGAAAGTTAAAGGACTAACGTTGTTAGTCAAAGAAAACCACATGGACCATTACTGTAACTTTTTTAAGTTAAAAAATGTCAAAGGACTAACGGTGAAAGTCCAATGCAAACGACAGGGACCAATACTGTAACTTTTTAAAGTGGTAACCTGTCAATATTACGTATATTGGTAAGTATTTGAAAGTATATTGCGTATGTTGATAATAAAATAAGTATGTTACGTATATTGGTTAATTTGAAAAAGTTTGTTACGTATATTAAGCCTTCACCTTATTGTAAATAATGTCATCAGTTTTATTTCCTTACCGTTATTAACCAAACAAAAGAATATGACTAGTACTAATTCTTGAGGTTAATTCTCTGTCGTTATCAAACAAAATATTTTTTTAGATTTTTCAACCAATTTCAATTCTCTACTTCATTTCATTTCATTGAATTTCTCTCTACCAAACATGTCTTTAATGGCGGTTTAGTGGTAAGGAGTTTGACTTTCAATTTTTATTATGTGTAAATATTTTTAAATGGCCACATCAACGAATAACTTTATCCGGTTTGAGTCTGTATGACGACAACGTCAAATCTTATGGATTTGTCGGTCAAACGGTGAGAAATCATGATTACCCAAGAAGAAAAAAATTCTTATTGTTTATTAACGGTAGCAAAAAGACAAAGTAGTAGCAGTAAGCAATATAAAGTAAGTAATAGTTGTTTGTTTTGATAAAGGTTTGATAAATGTTATAATTAATAAATGGAAACACTAGTTGCTCACAATGCTACTAGAAGTAGCTTTTTGATTTAGAGCGTTTAAAAAAAATCCTCTAGTTGCTTGTTTTTAAAAGGGCAAATTACAAAAAAATGCATTGAACTTGACACTTTTTATAATTGTGTGTAGCCAACTATATTTTTTTTATTGTGCGTACTGAACTTTCAAAATTCGATTATTGTGTGTATTTTGTGACAATTTTACCCTTAATTTTTTCAAAATTTGAAGGGTAAAATGGTCATTTTACATGGCAGAATACTCACAAAATACACATAATGATCGAAATTTGAAAGTTCAGTACATGCAATAAGCAAAAAAATAGTTGGCTACACACAATCACATAAAGTGTCAAGTTCGATGCATTTTTTTGTCATTTGCCCTTTTTAAAAAAGCATTTTGTGCTAAATGCTAACTACAATCACTTTAAAATGCTACTATTAAGCTTAAGGGCATGTTTGGTACGTATATTTTTTGGAGCCGTAAGTTTTTTGTTACAAACATAATCTCCTCCAAAACAAGTAGCTCCGTTTGGTACATCAACTTAAAGCTTTTGTTTTAAACAAATAGCTCAAAAATAAAAAGCTGATTCATGAAGTTTTTAAAATATTTTGGAGCTCTTCAAACGTAAACTTCCTATTAACAACTTATAATTACATTTAACAGTTAATTTATCAAATACGTTTACTAAAAAATATATAGTTTGTAGCTCATGTTAACATTTTTGCAATTTACAGCTTACGACTTACACTTTAAGGCTCATAAGATACAACTTACAGCTAGTTTTCTCTACACAAATAAAAACTTTCCTTACAACAAAAAAACAAGCGGGAAAAAATCACCCCCAATCTTAAAACATAATTTCCTAAACCCCCTTTCCAAACTAGACCGATGTTAGTCATGTGTGAGTTGCTTCAAAGTGTCCATTAGTGGTTTTTTTCTGCAAAAAAGTTTTGCTTAACGATGTCTGCACGGGCTTCTATTATAGATTTTAGATTCTAGGAGGGCAAGTTAGTAAATTCATAGTGAAAGAGTTTCCTTACATATTGTATGGATTATGAATGTACTCTTCAAACAAAACCCGAAAGCAACTTGTATTATGATAAACTTTGAAGCTATGTTGTTCTCCAATCCTCGGTCCATGGAGGGTCTTTTAAGTGTGTTGGTTGACTTGTTAATGATTCGATTACAATCCCTATGCCAAACTAATGGACCCAACTAAGCTAATAAATGTTGCACAAGAGAGTATGAGTTATATGTTTGCACTTTAGCAGACTTTTAAGGTAGATTATTATATCTCAACCAACACAGGTAATACAAAAAATCACTTCATGATTCAGCTTATAACATAACGACATCTTTTTTTTTTTACCTATTTTTGAATAACCAATGAAAAGGTGCTTGTATGCAAAAAGATATGTGGATCTAAAACTCATGATTAATTTTGTGTTTGTATGTGTCATTAACTTGTTGAGGGCATGTTTGTTTCATGGTTATGGAATAATAGTAATGAAACTATTCCAAGATTCAACTATTTGGTTGATAGTGGGTCTCAATATCAGGAGTGATTTATAGATTTTGATACATTAATAACTGCACCCGGTTGTAGCTTCACCGAAATAGGATCATCTTCATCGGAAAAAGTTTTCGAAGAAGATAACTTTTTTCTTCCACATATTGTTTTTCATGACATGATTAGAATGGCAGAGTGTGAAAATTCTTAATTCAATAATGGATTAATCTTTGAGTTTGGTTGTACTACAATTATTAAATACAGTATATGAGAGAAAGTTTTTGTTGTTATATTTTCTTTATAGAGGATAAGAAACATACGTATTATTTCTTCTTTCGTAAAGATTTGAAGAAGAAAATCTGAAAAAATAATTTATATAGATTGATGATTGTGTAATTTTGTTTCAGAGTACAAATAAATTCATAAAAGTATGATACCTGTAAGTATCAAACCAAACAACGATATTGGATTTGATTACTTGACTCGTATCTATTCCCATTCCATCTTATATCGAAACTTATATCAGTTATGATTCATGAGAGCAAACCAAACGGACCCTGAGTTGTGAAGAAGTTATTTTAAAGACATTATAATGACATGTTACTTTTTTGATGGTATAATGCGTTAGTATATGACAAAATCTTAAAAAATAGGTTGTCATTATGCCCCTACAAAGAGTCTTAAACTACATTTTATATAGTAAATGCTAAACATTAAACCACAAACACCAAACACTATATATTCTAAAAAATCGTAAAAGTCCGTTAAATGGGTAGTACTACTATAAAGGTGTTCAATATACCCTTTATAGCGGATTTTTACCAGATTTAAAAATTTTACTATATTCTTGTAACATTGTGATTCTATGAGTACTTACTAACATTGTAAATGAGTTTTTCACGTTTAAGGGTATATATTCAAAAAAATCCGGTAAATGGGTAGTACTACTATAAAGGTGTTCAATATACCCTTTATAGCGGATTTCTACCATATTTGAAAATTTTGAATAAATCCATACCTTTTGATTTCTTCATCAAATCTCTTATTCCATTTCCTTTATGCTTGCTTCAATCCATAAATGGACCTTTGAAGTTTGCATACATGGTTTGGAAATTGTGGATTCACGAACCCATCAGGTTGCTTCATATAGATGTCTTCATCTAAGCGACCATTCAAGAAGGCGGTTTTGACATCCATCTGCCATATCTCATAGTCATAGTACGCTGCTATAGATATGAGAATTCTAATAGCTCTAATATCCGCTACAGGAGAAAAGGTCTCCTCGTAATCTATGCCATAAGTTTGAGTAAAACCTTGCGCAACTAGACGAGCTTTATAGATGTGTATATTGCCATCCATGTCAGTCTTTATTTTATAGAGCCACTTACTTCCAACCACCTTGGCGTTTGAAGTTAAGTCAACCTCTTCCCAGACTTCATTATCTCTCATGGATTGCATTTCCCCATTCATTGTAACTTGCCATTTTTCCTTTTCAGGACTTGCCATGGCAGCTTTATAACTAGTAGGCTCTCCAAGATCTCCTAACATAGTTTCCTCAACCTCTACGTTAAGACATAGACGTTCAGGTGCACGCGTAGACCTTACGGATCTACGAACGGGAATCACTTCAACTTCTGGTGGAGGACCTAGACTATCAGGTTCTACCGGAAGTACGTTAGTGTTTTCAGAAGGTAATGTATCTTCATGATCATCTTCCAGATCATAAACTCTCCCACTGAATTCTTGAGATACGAGATCATTTTCAAGAAAATCTCCATACCTAGCAACAATTACTTTATTTTCAGTTGGATAGTAAAAAGTAGTAACTCATAGTTTCCTTAGGGTATCCTACGAAGATACACTTTACAGATTTTTGATGGAGTTTATCTGCTGAGTCACGTCTAACATACGCCTCGCAACCCCAGACCTTTAAATAAGACAAGTTAGGAGCTTTACCATGCCATATTTCATATGGTGTCTTATCAACCTTCTTTGTGGGAATCATATTTAGAATTCGAACAACTGATTCTAAAGCATAATCCCAAAAGGATAAAGGTAGAGTAGTAAGATTAAACATAGATCGTACCATGTCCAACAATGTACGATTTTTTCTCTCAGATACACCATTTTGTTGTGGAGTATATGGAGAAGTGAGATTCTGGACAATTCCATTCTCAGCTAAGTAATCTTTAAACTCTTGGTTTAGATACTCACCTCCTCTATCGGATCGAAGAGCTTTAATCTTATTTCCCAATTGCAGCTCTACTTCTGCTTT
The DNA here is from genome assembly GCA_019973895.1 of Chrysanthemum seticuspe. Classification (NCBI taxonomy): domain Eukaryota; kingdom Viridiplantae; phylum Streptophyta; class Magnoliopsida; order Asterales; family Asteraceae; genus Chrysanthemum; species Chrysanthemum seticuspe. Next base: position 22,835,260 of record BPTQ01000009.1, on the reverse strand, counting down.
GAAAACCTTAAGGGTGCGTTTAGTTGGAGGAAAATACCCTTGTTTTCCACAAAATGTTTTGTGGAAAACAAGGAAAATAGAGATCGCGTTCAAATCAACGTTTTCCAACAAAATGTTTTGCAAAACAGAAACTCCCCTATTTCCCAACTTAACAAGGAAAATTACAAAACAAATTTTAGTTGTTTTCCTTGTTTTCCTTTTTAACCCACAACCCTCCTTCCCTTCTTCAAAATAGAAAATACAAACATCAACTAAACGCGTTTTCTATATTTTTAAGTGTTTTGTGGAGATAAATTTCCCTTCCAAATTTTTACAAAACTAGAGATAGAAAACACAAGAATTTTTTCTCCAATTAAACGCACCCTAAATGTTTCAAACACCTCATGTTTATTCTTAAGTAAATAAACATAACCATAACAGTTGAAATCATCAGTGAAGGTTAAGAAGAAGCTAGCACCTATCTTTGACACATGTCTAAGTGGTCTACACACATCAGTATGAATAAGACCAAGTAGATCAGACGCCCTCTCCATATTGTTATGAAAAGGTTTCTTCGTCATCTTCCCAGATATGCATGACTCACATTTATCAAATGATTCATCATTGATATTTTACAAAAGCCCTTCGTGTTGTAGCTTTTGCATGCGAGCCTTGCCTATATGAGCAAGTCTACAATGCCAAAGATAAGAAGAATTCAAGTCCAACTTCATTTTCTTATTGATGCTAAACATCGAATTATTATATTTGTTAGATTCATTCCAATCACATCAATTTCAAACACACCATTGACAGTAATCGTATTAAAATAAAATACACCATTTAAAGAAACAGAAATTCTATTACGTGAAATAGTATGAGTAAAACCATCATCCAACAATACTGAAACGGAAACAACACCTCTAATTATAGAAGGTGCGTAATGACTATTGTTCAATAACAGTACTAAGCCTGAAGGCAATACTAAACTAAACACTCCTATGGCTTCAACAGCTGCATGTGCCCCATTGCCCACGTGCAGATATTGCTCCCCATATGCTAGCTTCCTTTCCACTCTAAACCCCTGTAGTGTATTACAAATGTGAATACCACATCCAGTATCATATACCCAGGAATTTTTATGATTTAGAGTAAATAATTCAATGACAAATAAATTACTTGAAGAACCAGCGCCCGAGGACCCTTCGTACTTCATTTTATTTGCCCGCAATTCATCAAGTTAGAGAGCACAGTTTCTCTTCCAATGCCCAACGCTCTTGCATTTGTGGTATGCTTGATCCTTTTTAGGATTTTCCTTCCTAGAAGTAGGGTACTTCTTGGGTTGTGGTTGATAGGCCATAACTTGTTTACCCTTATCAACCTTCCCTTTGCCCTTCACCTTCTTGTTGTTCGCACGCTGCCGTTTTGGCTTATTTATCCTTCCACCCTGAATAGCAAGTACCTGGGGAGTAGGAGCCTTCTGAGGTAACCATTTTTCATAATAAATTAACAATGCGTGTAGGTCAGTAACTATCTTCCCCACGCAGTGCATATTGAAGTTCCGAACAAAACCATTGAAATCCTTGTTAAGGGATCTGTTGATCAAGTTCACAGCAATGTCATTTTCATAAACTTTGCCAAGTGCATGTAGTTGGTCCATGTATTCTTTCATCTCCAATACATGAGTACTTACGGGTTTACCCTCTCCCTCCTTGCAGCTGTGTAATGCATCGATCAAATCATAAATTTCGACAGCAGTTGGTTTCTCGATCATAGTTCGAAGTTCATCGAGCATGATAGATGGGAAGTAGTTTTTGAACTGCTTTTGGAGAGGAGGTTTCATCGTTCCCAACATTAGGCAAGCCACATCATTATGACGCTTATACTCAATTTTCCAAGCATCCTTTTCCGCTTGAGGTGCGGCAGGTGCTGGTTCAGCAGGGCAAGGCGTGTACAGATAATCCAACCGATCAGCAACACTACAGACAATTCTCAAAGAGCGGTGCCAATCATTGAAATTCTTAGAGCCAGTCAACTTTTCTCGATCAAAAAAGCTTTTGAAAGCAGAACTTAGTGCAGTGTTAGTGTTATCGTTGTTTGGAGCCATTTTTACAGAAAAAAGTTCAAGTATTAGTATTTTCGATAATACAACTTTTCAAGAAAATAAAATATACCCAAGGTAATATAAACATATAACCATATAATTTTCTCGAAAACTAGGATCCAAATTATCATAGGTTCATTACATCAGTTGATCTGCTAGTAACGAAAGCATATAATAAGGTAATCTGTCGAACAATAATTGGCAAACAATTTCCAATTCCTAGATCATTATGGGATTTATATTTTCCAACGCTATTGCAAATATAAACATGTTTTATCCCATCTTATGCCTTGAGTCCAGGTTTCACTTCCTACTAAATTTAAGTGTCTAACTTAAAGAACTGCAAATATGTTCATGTAAGGTCTGACTTTACATAATGATTTACCTCTCCATCACAATCTCGCCAAGTTCTGACATGACGTAAATTGCAACTTCAAGTGTCCCTTTAATTAGATGGCACATAACTTAATTTATAAAGGGTACTTGTTTTGATTTTATGTGGTCAAATTAAATATGTACAAAGATGTAATGCATTCATCTTGTAGCATAAATTTTAATAAAAAACTTTTTATTACCAATTCATAAAGATCAAATTATCAAAGTTTTGATTGAGGTATTGGTTTCGCCAATCAAGGAATTTAGTTTCAATTATCGTCCATTATACCGTACTTTTGCATAAGTGTAAACACTTAGTGTTTCGGGTAATTACCACCGAAGTGGCGCATGGAATTAAAGCCAATTCACCCTTAAGATGATTTTGTACATTTATGGCTTACTTGGTAGCTCCAATTTGACTCGCAAGCAAGCGGAGAATTCGGTCAGCGCTGAAGCAATAACCTCCTTCTTTGTGGTCACAATTTAATGCGCTCCCCTCCTAATACTTCCCACACAGTCCGTCAAATTGGGTGAGCCGTTCAGACAATTTGTACCAAAATCATCAATCAATTAAACTATTGAAAACTTAACTTTTCAAAAAAACAAATCAAATTTCTCCATTATTTAGTCCGTATTATTTTTCTATTCAAAATTACCCTCTGCTTAAAACTGTCACACATAATAAACAAACAAGTAAACAAATAAAAAATAAACAACAAAAAACAATGCGCACATAACTAACAATTAATACGTGTAAACAAGTAGCCACATGCAAATTATTCGATAAAACCCTATTAATAATCAATGTCTAGGTTAATTAATGTATATATTAATTAGGGCTTTCACTTTCTCAATTGAAAGTGAGCCACGTACATCGGCGAATCGATTGCGTAAACCCTTAATTAAAATATACCAAATTGCACATAATTGATTCATTAATATATAATTGGAGTCTTCCCTAATTCAAGATTTATCATAAATAAACATGTGATAAAACATCTTAACAATTAAACAGTATCCAAGCAACTATCCATGACAAACATGCATCAATGCATGTATCATCATGGATATAACATAACAATTATTCAATTAGTCACAAGATCGCATATCATTCGATGTCATATAACATATTATTCATGAATTAATCACGTAACATATATATTAATTCTAGGTTTCGATAAGGTTAACATAACAATTAAAACCCTAAATTTTTTTTAATGAATCGACTACAAAAAAAGGGGTACGCCCCATATAAAATATAAAAAAAAACCGACCCATAAAAAAAAATAAACCAAAACCCTAGATTAAACATATCAAACAACATACAATATTCGTTTTTTACGCGTTTAGTAATTAATTACTCATTAAAACCAATGACTCGTGATGCCACTGTTGGAATTATATATCATGATAATCAATAATAAAACACCAAAAATCAAAGAATACATGCGGAAGCGTATAGGAAAGATTAACGAATAATTAATTAACATAAACAAGAATATGCATACATTTCTTGATTCTAGCCGAACAAAAATCAAATCCACAAAACTAGCAATTGGATGAACCCTAATTAGGGTTTATAAGATTATGTGAATTACCCCTTACCGATTTTGTAATTCAATCCAAGAATACTAACAATAATGTGTTAGTACCACTTTCTTGTACACACGTACTATACCGAATTAAAGGAATGCTAGTTTTAATTAAACAAATAACTTTGGTTTTGGAAAAGCTATGTGTCGACACCCTTGGGAGGTGGTCGACCGGTTTCAAACACAAAAACACACAAACACTTTTGGTTTTAGGTTATGAGTACAAGAGATGCAAAACACAAGACCCCTATCCTTGTATATATACTTAACTAAACTTGGAGAACAAGTTGAGTTTGGGTTGGGTTGGGAGATCCTTGTGGCCGATCGGTTTGGGTATCCCACAAGGGATTCCAGAACCTTCCCAATATTAATTTGCAATCTAATCCTTTCCAATTACATTTAACGACCGTTAGTCCATTACACTTAATTACTTAACGTCCGTTATAATTATTTCGTTTAATTAATAAATAAATATAACATTTACATTTAATTATTAACTTTAATTCTCATACGCAAAGTGTGCAATCCCGTTGTCTCGAGTTCGATTCTAACTCATGTCTACTAATTTATATCCATAAAACCAACACGATAGCCATTGAGAAGGAAAATGCTATTGACCCGTTGGATGAATACGGATCTTGGCCACTTATTCCAGCCACACGAAAATCAGATCTCCATAACCCCGAGTATCAAAGCCAGAACACAACCAAGCGCTCATCAAAGTCCCATAAACCTAAGCACGAAAAGGAGCCGGAAATGGATACCACAGACATTTACAAAACCGAAACCGAAGGTACAACCGAGATACCGAGAACCCGTATAGTCTGGTTTCGAGATTTCGATAACGGAGAGACTAAGAAACCTCCAATGCTCTAGGCTAAATGCAACTGCATAATAATGTGAGATAATCTTGATCCACATATCTTTAGGTTCTCACGCTATTGACGTAAACCCTCTGCCGTGAAGGTTGTACATTTTCGTGCGCTATAACAACTTGTACCCTGTGTGGTGTAAGACGTGCCTTGACGGGACATATTTCTGCAGTTATTTGCATGTGATCATCATACATTGTACATTGTTTGGTTTCCACTTGGGTAAGCATTGTAAAGGTCCAGTTTTTATCAGTAAGTTGACGGGTACTAGTATTCTTATACGGGTTGTTGGTGTTATCCTTATGTAGGTATAATCAAGTAGCCCGTCATTATTTTTCTCGTGCAGTCACTAATCGACACGAGTTGTTATAAGTTAGCTGTGTTTATACATTCGAAATGTGGTTAGCTTGTTTGCGGTATTTGTGATATATTGAGATGGAAATATTAATTTTTTTTATTGGTTAATTAGTATTCTATTGTTGTATCTCTATATAGAAACACTCGCGAGCTACTTGTAATCAAGTCGATTTAAATGAGTTGGACTCGAGCTCAAGCTACTTGAGTAGACTTTCAAGTTGAGTTCGAGCTTCAAAGTACTTGGCCGGTGAGGTTCGCGGCATTATGGAGTCAAGCTTGACATATAGAATACTTATTGAGTTTGTTGAACTTCAAAATGTAGGCTTGATTGATCTCGGGTCGAGTGTCGGCCTTTAGTTTTAGAAGGTGAGCTGAACTCGAACTTTCAAAGCTCGGTCAACTTTAGTCGAGTTTCAAGCCGAGTTTATGTACTCAAGTTAAGTTCGTGTTTTAGTTCAGTTTGATAGTACTCAACTTGACTCGATTACACCATTAAGTGTCTTGCATTGCCTTTTTAAATGGCTTTTTTTTTTAGTTATTGAATTTACTAGTCTAGATTATTAATTTCTTAGGGTTTAATAAATCAAGAGTAATAAAACTAGTGGTTAAAATAGTGTAGTGATAAAACTACTTTTCAAAGCTACTTAAGAGTTAATACACTTGGGGCGTGTTTGGTAGCAGGAATTGGACCCAAAGAAATGGAAATGAACCAATTTCTTATGTTTGGTTGAGCCTGAGAAAAAGGAGGGCGGAGAAATGGAAATTCTCGAGAGTATGCCCCTTTGTATTTTAATTTCTCTTCATTTTGTAGAGCTTTGTGGAGAAACCATATTTGTTCACAAGCAAACTCTCAAGGCATGTTTGGTTGATGCCTATTGGCAGTTGGATTTGGGATTATGCCCATTTTTAGTTGTTTGGTAAGAAATCGTGGGGCCCAGGATCGGGCATGAGTACCAAAAACATGTCCATCTGCAAATCCTAGCTCACCTCTCAACTTTTATAAATGGTATTCTTAAGGTGAGGCCATCTTTAAGTTCCACCACTCATATATTTTTTTTTCTTCTTTAATTATAATAAGATTTATTATATTTATTTAAAAATAAATAATATACAAATTTATTTTATTTTCTCTCACCAAATCCAAATCTAAATCCAAATCATAATCCTAATTCAATTCCTAATCCTAAACCCACCTACAAACCAAACGGGCCCTAAGTGTTTTTGTTTGAGAAGTTGGATAAAGTTAATATACAAGAAGGAATAAATTCCAGAAGTCACGTGCAAGTCACATATCTTCATTAAATCACCATCCTCCTTCAAAATCCAGTTCTAAAACTCCTCCACACACAGTCACGTTTTATGTTAGAATTAAACTACATATTTATTTGATAGAACCCATATCTAAAACTCATACTTTGTCAGAAACTATTAGTTCAAATCAGTTTATATTTTTCTTGTTTGGTTCTTCAAAGTGCAGCTTGGGGCTACAGTGAGTTTGGGACATATTTGTAAGTTGCAAATATACAACAACAATCAAATTTGGTAGTGTAAACTCGAATTCAACATAGTAACAGTTAGTTGTTAATTTTGTAGTTCCCTCTTCAATTGAACGGTTGTTCAAGATCCTCAATTTGTTGTTTTAGTTGTTTGAAGCTTTTAGTTTTAACTAGCAGGGTACCCGCGCGTTGCAATAGCGGGTACCCTGAAATAAAATTTTCCAGTGAATCATGTATTTTAGTTTATTATGTTTTTTTTTTTATAATAAAATTTCCCGGTGAATCATGTATTTTAGTTTATTATGTTCTTTTTGACAATAAAATTTCCGGTGAATCATGTATTTGTAGCCCGTTCGGGCTCGAGGCCGTTTGGCCGTTTCCCGTTCGGACTTGAATATTTGTATAATGTGCTTTATTATTTGTATTAGTGACATTTAATAATTGTGTTTGAGTTGGTTGTACAATATGCTTGATAATTTGTATTTTTTTATGTAAATGCTGTTTTAATAACTACATTAATTGTATTTATTAGCCGGTTAATTAACTGACTACATTAAATGTCTTGAGTTTTGTTAATTTCTTATTATAAAAATGTTTTTTGTCTTACTTTTTAAATACTTCTAAATATATATGTCCTAAATACATTATAAAGTAGTATAGATTATTATGTAACCATATATGAAAAATATACTAGGTTATTGTAAAGGGTGAAGACTGAATATACGTAACAAACTTTTCTCAAATTAACCAATATACGTAACATACTTATTTTATTATCAATATACGTAATATACTTTCAAATACTTACTAATATACGTAATATTAACAGGTTACCAGTTTTTAAAGTTACAATAATGGTCTCTGTCGTTGGCGTTAACTTTCACCGTTAGTTTTTTGACATTTTTTAACTTAAAAAAGTTACAGTAATGGTCCCTGTGGTTTGCTTTGACTTTCACTGTTAGTCTTTTAACTTTCATCTTTTTTATAAATGGTTTTATACACATTTTTATATACGTTTTTATACACATTTTTATACACGTTTTTTACACACGTTATTATACACGTTTTTAGACATATTTTAATACACGTTATTACATGCTTTTATACATGTTTTTACACACGTTTTATATACGTTTTTTACACGTTTCTATACACGTTTTCACACACATTTTTATACACGTTTTTATACATGTTTTTACACACATTTTTATATACGTTTTTTACACTTTTTTAAATACGTTTTTTGCACATTTTTATACACGTTTTTTACACAAGTTTTTATATACGTTTTTTACACGCTTTTATGCACGTTTTTATACACGTTTTTTACATGTTTTTTTGCACTTTTTTATACACGTTTTTATGCACGCTTTTATACATATTTTTATACACGTTTAAAAAATGTTTTTAAAAACGTATATAAAATTGGGTTAAAAAACATGTAAAAAATGTATAAAAACGTGCAAAAAAGCGTATATAAAAATGTGTGTAAATAATGTGTATAAAAACGTGTATAAACATGTATAAAAACGTGTGTAAAAATATGTAAGAAAACGTAAATAAAACCGTGTATAAAAACGTGCATAAAAACTTGTATAAAAACTTGTAAAAAACGTGTATAAAAATGTATTTAAAAACGTGTGTAAAAAGCGTGTATAAAAACGTGTAAAAAAAGGTATATGAAAACGTGTGTAAAAATGTGTATAAAAACGTGTAAAAACCTATATAAAAACGTGTAAAAACGTATATAAAAACGTGTGTATAAAACGTGTATAAAAAAGTGTATAAAAACGTGCATAAAAACTTGTATAAAAACTTCTAAAAAACGTGTATAAAAATGTATTTAAAAACGTGTGTAAAAAGCGTGTATAAAAACGGTAAAAAAGGTATATAAAAACGTGTGTAAAAACATGTATAAAAACGTGTAAAAAACGTATATATAAACGTGTGTAAAAAACGTGTATAAAAACATGTAAAAACGTGTATAAAAACATGCATAAAACTTGTATAAAAACTTGTAAAAAACGTGTATAAAAACGTGCATAAAAACGTGTATAAAAACGTGCATAAAAACTTGTATAAAAACTTGTAAAAAACGTGTAGAAATATATATTTAAAAACGTGTGTAAAAGCGTGCATAAAAACGTGTAAAAAGCGTATATAAAATGTTTATAAAAGCGTGTAAAAAACGTATATAAAAACGTGTGTAAAAAACGTGTATAAAAACGTGTAAAAACGAGTATAAAAACGTTTATAAGAAAGATGAAAGTTAAAGGACTAACGTTGTTAGTCAAAGAAAACCACATGGGCCATTACTGTAACTTTTTTAAGTTGAAAAATGTCAAAGGACTAACGATGAAAGTCCAATGCAAACGACAAGGACCAATACTGTAACTTTTTAAAGTGGTAACCTGTCAATATTACGTATATTGGTAAGTATTTGAAAGTATATTGCGTATGTTGATAATAAAATAAGTATGTTACGTATATTGGTTAATTTGAAAAAGTTTGTTACGTATATTCAGCCTTCACCCTATTGTAAATAATGTCATCAGTTTTATTTCCTTACTGTTATTAACCAAACCAAAGAATATGACTAGTACTAATTCTTGAGGTTAATTCTCTGTCGTTATCAAACAAGATGTTTTTTTTTATACTTTTCAACCAATTTCAAATCTTTGAATATCTATTCTCTACTTCATTTATTTCATTGAATTTCTCTCTACCAAACATGTCCTTAATGGCGGTTTAGTGGTAAGGAGTTTGACTTTCAATTTTTATTATGTGTAAATATTTTTAAATGGCCACATCAACTAATAACTTTATCCGGTTTAAGTCTGTATGACGACAACGTCAATTCTTATGGATTTGTCGGTCAAACGGTGAGAAATCATGATTACCCAAGAAGAAAAAAATTCTTATTGTTTATTAACGGTAGCAAAAAGACAAAGTAGTAGCAGTAAGCAGTATAAAGTAAGTAATAGTTGTTTGTTTTGATAAAACGTTTGATAAATGTTATAATTAATAAATGGAAACACTAGTTGCTCATAAATGCTACTAGAAGTAGCTTTTTGATTTAGAGCATTTAAAAAAAATCCTCTAGTTGCTTGTTTTTAAAAAAGAATTTTGTGCTAAACGCTAACTACAATCACTTTAAAATGCCACTATTAATACAATCACTTTAAAATGCTACTATTAAGCTTAAGGGCATGTTTGGTACGTATATTTTTTGGAGCCGTAAGTTTTTTGTTACAAACATAATCTCCTCCAAAACAAGTAGCTCCGTTTGGTACATCAACTTCAAGCTTTTGTTTTAAACAAATAGCTCAAAAATAAAAAGCTGATTCATGAAGTTTTTAAAATATTTCGGAGCTCTTCAAACATAAACTTCCAATTAACAACTTATAATTACATTTAACATTTAATTTATCAAATACTTTAACTAAAAAAATATATAGTTTGTAGCTCATGTTAACAGTTTTGCAATTTACAGCTTACGACTTACACTTTAAGGCTCATAAGATACAACTTACAGCTAGTTTTCTCTACACAAATAAAAACTTTCCCTACAACAAAAAACACGCGGGAAAACATCACCCCCAATCTTAAAACATAATTTCCTAAACCCCCTTTCCAAACTAGACCGATGTTAGTCATGTGTGAGTTGCTTCAAAGTGTCCATTAGTGGTTTTTTCTGCAAAAACTTTTTGCTTAACGATGTCTGCACGGGTTTCTATTATAGCTTTTAGATTCTAGGAGGGCAAGTTAGTAAATTCATAGTGAAAGAGTTTCCTTACATATTGTATGGATCATGAATGTACTCTTCAAACAAAACCCGAAAGCAACTTGTATTATGATAAACTTTGAAGCTATGTTGTTCTCCAATCCTCGGTCCATGGAGGGTCTTTTAAGTGTGTTTGTTGACTTGTTAACGATTCGATTACAATCCCTATGCCAAACTAATGGACCCAACTAAGCTAATAAATGTTGCACAAGAGAGTATGAGTTATATGTTTGCACTTTAGGAGACTTTTAAGGTAGATTATTATATCTCAACCAACACAGGTAATACAAACAATCACTTCACGATTCAGCTTATAACATAACGGCATCTTTTTTACCTATTTTTGAATAACCAATGAAAAGGTGCTCGTATGCAAAAAGATCTGTGGATCTAAAACTCATGATTAATTTTGTGTTTGTATGTGTCATTAACTTATTGAGGGCATGTTTGTTTCATGGTTATGGAATAATAGTAATGAAACTATTCCAAGATTCAACTATTTGGTTGATAGTGGGTCTCAATATCAGGAGTGATTTATAGATTTTGATACATTAATAACTGCACCCGGATGTAGCTTCACCGAAATAGGATCATCTTCACCGGAATAAGTTTTCGAAGAAGATAACTTTTTTTTCTTCCACATATTGTTTTTCATGACATGATTAGAATGGCAGAGTGTGAAAATTCTTAATTTAATAATGGATTAATCTTTGTGTTTGGTTGTACTACAATTATTAAATACAGTATATGAGAGAAAGTTTTTGTTGTTATATTTTCTTTATAGAGGATAAGAAACATACGTATTATTTCTTCTTTCGTAAAGATTTGAAGAAGAAAATCTGTAAAAATAATTTATATAGATTGATGATTGTGTAATTTTGTTTCAGAGTACAAATAAATTCATAAAAGTATGATACCTATAAGTATCAAACCAAACAACGATATTGGATTTGATTACTTGACTCTTATCTATTCCCATTCCATCTTATATCGAAACTTATATCAGTTATGATTCATGAGAGCAAACCAAACGGACCCTGTGTTGTGAAGAAGTTATTTTAAAGACATTATAATGACATGTTACTTTTTTGATGGTATAATGCGTTATTATATGACAAAATCTTAAAAAATAGGTTGTCATTATGCCCCTACAAAGAGTCTTAACACTACATTTTATATAGTAAATGTTAAACCTTAAACCACAAACACCAAACACTATATATTCTAAAAAATCGTAAAAGTCCGTTAAATGGGTAGTACTACTATAAAGGTGTTCAATATACCCTTTATAGCGGATTTTTACCAGATTTGAAAATTTTACTATATTTTTGTAACATTGTGATTCTATGAGTACTTACTAACATTGTAAATGAGTTTTTCACGTTTAAGGGTATATATTCTAAAAAATCCGGTAAATGGGTAGTACTACTATAAAGGTGTTCAATATACCCTTTATAGCGGATTTTTACCATATTTGAAAATTTTGAATAAATACATAGCTTTTGATTTCTTCATCAAATCTCTTATTCCATTTCCTTGATGCTTGCTTCAATCCATAAATGGACCTTTGAAGTTTGCATACATGGTTTGGAAATTGTGGATTCACGAACCCCTCAGGTTGCTTCATATAGATGTCTTCATCTAAGTGACCATTCAAGAAGGCGGTTTTGACATCCATCTGCCATATCTCATAGTCATAGTACGCTGCTATAGATATGTGAATTCTAATAGCTCTAATATCCCCTACAGGAGAAAAGGTCTCCTCGTAATCTATGCCATAAGTTTGAGTAAAACCTTGAGCAACTAGACGAGCTTTATAGATGTGTATATTGCCATCCATGTCAGTCTTTATTTTATAGAGCCACTTACTTCCAACCACCTTGGCGTTTGAAGGTAAGTCAACCTCTTCCCAGACTTCATTATCTCTCATGGATTGCATTTTCCCATTCATTGTAACTTGCCATTTTTCCTTTTCAGGACTTGCCATGGCAGTTTTATAACTAGTAGGCTCTCCAAGATCTCCTAACATAGTTTCCTCAACCTCTACGTTAAGACATAGACGTTCAGGTGCACGCGTAGACCTTACAGATCTACGAACGGGAATCACTTCAACTTCTGGTGGAGGACCTAGACTATCAGGTTCTACCGGAAGTACGTTAGTGTTTTCAGAAGGTAATGTATCTTCATGATCATTTTCCAGATCATAAACTCTCCCACTGAATTCTTGAGATACGAGATCATTTTCTAGAAAATCTCCATACCTAGCAACAATTACTTTATTTTCAGTTGGATAGTAGAAAGTAGTAACCCATAGTTTCCTTAGGGTATCCTACGAAGATACACTTTACAGATTTTTGTTGGAGTTTATCTGATGAGTCATGTCTAACATACGCCTCGCAACCCCAGACCTTTAAATAAGACAGGTTATGAGCTTTACCATGCCATATTTCATATGGTTTCTTATCAACCTTCTTTGTGGCAATCATATTTAGAATGCGAACAACTGACTAAAGCATAATCCCAAAAGGATAAAGGTAGAGTAGTAAGATTAAACATAGATCGTATCATGTCCAACAATGTACGATTTTTTCTCTCAGATACACCATTTTGTTGTGGAGTATATGGAGAGGTGAGATTCTGGACAATTCCATTCTCAGCTAAGTAGTCTTTAAACTCTTGGCTTAGATACTCACCTCCTCTATCGGATCGAAGAGCTTTAATCTTCTTTCCCAATTGCAGCTCTACTTCTGCTTTGAAAACCTTAAATGTTTCAAACACCTCATGTTTATTCTTAAGTAAATAAACATAACCATAACAGTTGAAATCATCAGTGAAGGTTAAGAAGTAGCTAGCACCTCTCTTTGACACATGTCTAAGTGGTCCACACACATCAGTATGAATAAGACCAAGTAGATCAGACGCCCTCTCCATATTGTTATGAAAAGGTTTCTTCGTCATCTTCCCAGATATGCATGACTCACATTTATCAAATGATTCATCATTGATATTTTGCAAAAGCCCTTCGTGTTGTAGCTTTTGCATGCGAGCCTTGCCTATATGAGCAAGTCTACAATGCCAAAGATAAGAAGAATTAAAGTCCAACTTCATTTTGTTATTGATGCTAAACATCGAATTATTATATTTGTTAGATTCATTCCAATCACATCAATTTCAAACACACCATTCACAGTAATCGCATTAAAATAAAATACACCATTTAAAGAAACAGAAATTCTATTACGTGAAATAGTATGAGTAAAACCATCATCCAACAATACTGAAAAGGAAACAATACCTCTAATTATAGAAGGTGCGTAATGACAATTGTTCAATAACAGTACTAAGCCCGAAGGCAATACTAAACTAAACACTCCTATGGCTTCAACAACTACATGTGCCCCATTGCCCACGTGCAGATATTGCTCCCCATAGGCTAGCTTTCATTCCACTCTAACCCCCTGCAGTGTATTACAAATGTGAATACCACATCCATTATCATATACCCAAGAATTTTTATGATTTAGAGTAAATAATTCAATTACAAATAAATTATCTGAAGAACCGGCGCCCGAGGACCCAACATACTTCATTTTATTTGCTCGCAATTCATCAAGATAGAGAGCACAGTTTCTCTTCCAATGCCCAACGACCTTGCAGTGGTGGCATGCTTGATCCCTTTTAGGATTTTGCTTCCTAGGGGTAGGGTACTTCTTGGGTTCTGGTTGATAGGCCATAACCTGTTTACCCTTATCAACTTTCCCTTTGCCTTTCCCTTCTTGTTGTTCGCGCACTACGGTTTTGGCTTATTTATCCTTCCACCCAGAATAGCAAGTACCTGGGGAGTAGGAGCCTTCTGAGGTAACCATTTTTCATAATCAATTAGCAATGCATGTAGGTCAGTAACTGTCTTCCCCATGCAGTGCATATTGGAGTTCCGAACAAAACCATTGAAATCCTTGTTAAGGGATCTGTTGATCAAGTTCACAGCAATGTCATTTTCATAGACTTTGCCAAGTGCATGTAGTTGGTCCATGTATCCTTTCATGTCCAATGCATGAGCACTTACGGGTTTACCCTCTCCCTGCTTGCAGCTGTGTAATGCATCGATCAAATCATAAATTTCGACAACAGCTGGTTTCTCGATCATAGTTCGAAGTTCATCGAGCATGGTAGATGGGAAGTAGTTTTTGAACTGCTTTTGGAGAGGAGGTTTCATCGTTCCCAACATTAGGCAAGCCACATCATTATGACACTTATACTCAATTTTCCAAGCATCCTTTTCCGCTTGAGGTGCGGCAGGTGCTGGTTCAGCAGGGCAAGGCGTGTACAGATAATCCAACCGATCAGCAACACTACAAACAATTCTCAAAGAGCGGTGCCAATCATTGAAATTCTTAGAGCCAGTCAACCTTTCTCGATCAAAAAAGCTTTTGAACGCAGAACTTAGTGCAGTGTTAGTGTTTTCGTTGTTTTGAGCCATTTCTACAGAAAAAAGTTCAAGTGTTAGTATTTTCGATAATACAACTTTTCAAGAAAATAAAATATACCCAAGGTAATATAAACATATAACCATATAATTTTCTCGAAAACTAGGATCCAAATTATCATAGGTTCATTACATCAGTTGATCTGCTAGTAACGAAAGCATATAATAACGTAATCTGTCGAACAATAATTGGCAAACAATTTCCAATTCCTAGATCATTATGGGAATTATATTTTCCAACGCTATTGCAAATATAAACATGTTTTATCCCATCTTATGCCTTGAGTCCATGTTTCACTTCCTACTAAATTTAAGTGTCTAACTTAAAGAACTGCAAATATGTTCATGTAAGGTCTGACTTTACATAATGATTTACCTCTCCATCACAATCTCGCCAAGTTCTGACATGACGTAAATTGCAACTTCAAGTGTCCCTTTAATTAGATGGCGCATAACTTAATTTATAAAGGGTACTTGTTTTGATTTTATGTGGTCAAATGTACAAAGATGTAATGCATTCATCTTGTAGCATAAATTTTAATAAAAAACTTTTTATTACCAATTTATAAAGATCAAATTATCAAAGTTTTGATTGAGGTATTGGTTTCGCCAATCAAGGAATTTAGTTTCAATTATCGTCCATTATACCGTACTTTTGCATAAGTGTAAACACTTAGTGTTTCGGGTAATTACCACCGAAGTGGCACATGGAATTAAAGCCAATTCACCCTTAAGATGATTTTGTACATTTATGGCTTACTTGGTAGCTCCAATTTGACTCGCAAGCAAGCGGAGAATTCGGTCAGCGCTGAAGCAATAACCTCCTTCTTTATGGTCACAATTTAATGCGCTCCCCTCCTAATACTTCCCACACAGTCCGTCAAATTGGGTGAGCCGTTCAGACAATTTGTACCAAAATCATCAATCAATTAAACTATTGAAAACTTAACTTTTCAAAAAAACAAACCAAATTTCACCATTATTTAGTCCGTATTATTTTTCTTTTCAAAATTACCTTTTGCTTAAAACTGTCACACATAATAAACAAACAAGTAAACAAATAAAAAATAAACAACTAAAAACAATGCGCACATAACTAACAATTAATACGTGTAAACAAGTAGCCACATGCAAATTATTCGATAAAACCCTATTAATAATCAATGTCTAGGTTAATTAATGTATATATTAATTAGGGCTTTCACTTTCTCAATTGAAAGTGAGCCACATACATCGGCGAATCGATTGCGTAAACCCTTAATTAAAATATACGAAATTGCACATAATTGATTCATTAATATATAATTGGAGTCTTCCCCAATTCAAGATTTATCATAAATAAACATGTGATAAAACATCTTAACAATTAAACAATATCCAAAACCGAAAAAACCGAAACCGAACCCAAAACCGAAAAAACCGAAACCGAACCCAAAACCGAAAAAACCAAACCGAAAAAACCGACCGAAACTAAAAACCGATGGTTCGGTTTTTACTTTTTTCAGAAACCGAAATATGCGGTTCGGTTTCGGTTTTTGTCCAAAAACCAAACCGCAAAAACCGAACCGAACCAGTTTTATTATATAATAATATCTAATATCTAATTAATATAATATGATTAAATAACTAAATAAATCAAATTTATAAATTAATATTCATTTTGTGAGTGGATTTATAATATATTTTTCTTTAATGTTTATATTTATATGTGTGTTTGTCGTGTCGAGTGTTTTGTGTGAATAAATCAATAAGTATTCGAATGATTACGTGTATGTTCACTTGTATGTGTATGTCTCATTTATATGTTTGTAATTTTAGAATTATGTAATAAACATTATTATGCTTAGATTAAAAAAAGTAAAGAATAATAACTAATTTTGTACGTAAACCAAGTTTGTTGGTATAATTTGGCCATTCCCAAATATTACCGGTTAGAAACCGAAAAACCGAACCGAAACCGATAACAAACCGAAAAAACTGAACCGCCAAAAACCGAACGGTTTCGGTTTTGGGTTCTACAAAAACCGAACATTGTGGTTCGGTTTCGATTTTAGCCAAAAACCGACCCAAACCGAACCATGCACACCCCTACATGCATGTATCATCATGGATATAACATAACAATTATTCAATTAGTCACAAGATCGCATAACATTCCATGTCATATAACATATTATTCATGAATTAATCACGTAACATATATATTAATTCTTGGTTTCGATAAGGTTAACATAACAATTAAAACCCTAAATTTTTTTTAATGAATCGACTACAAAAAAATGGGGTACGCCCCATATAAAATATAAAAAAAAACCGACCCATAAAAAAAATAAACCAAAACCCTAGATTAAACATATCAAACAACATACAATATTCGTTTTTTACGCGTTTAGTAATTAATTACTCATTAAAACCAATGACTCGTGAAGCCACTGTTGGAATTATATATCATGACAATCAATAATAAAACACCAAAAATCAAAGAATACATGCGGAAGCGTATAGGAAAGATTAACGAATAATTAATTAACATAAACAAGAATATGCATACATTTCTTGATTCTAGCCGAACAAAAATCAAATCCACAAAACTAGCAATTGGATGAACCCTAATTAGGGTTTATAGGATTTTGTGAATTACCCCTTACCGATTTTGTAATTCAATCCAAGAATACTAACAATAATGTGTTAGTACCACTTTCTTGTACACACGTACTATACCGAATTAAAGGAATGCTAGTTTTAATTAAACAAATAACTTTGGTTTTGGAAAAGCTATGTGTCGACACCCTTGGGAGGTGGTCGACCGGTTTCAAACACAAAAACACACAAACACTTTTGGTTTTAGGTTATGAGTACAAGAGATGCAAAACACAAGACCCCTATCCTTGTATATATACTTAACTAAACTTGGAGAACAAGTTGAGTTTGGGTTGGGTTGGGAGATCCTTGTGGCCGATCGGTTTGGGTATCCCACAAGGGATTCCGGAACCTTCCCAATATTAATTTGCAATCTAATCCTTTCCAATTACATTTAACGACCGTTAGTCCATTACACTTAATTACTTAACGTCCGTTATAATTATTTCGTTTAATTAATAAATAAATATAACATTTACATTTAATTATTAACTTTAATTCTCATACGCAAAGTGTGCAATCCTGTGGTCTCGAGTTCGATTCTAACTCATGTCTACTAATTTATATCCATAAAACCAACACGATAGCCATTGAGAAGGAAAATGCAATTGACCCGTTGGATGAATACGGATCTTGGCCACTTATTCCAGCCACACGAAAATCAGATCTCCATAACCCCGAGTATCAAAGCCAGAACACAACCAAGCGCTCATCAAAGTCCCATAAACCTAAGCACGAAAAGGAGCCGGAAATGGATCCCACAGACATTTACAAAACCGAAACCGAAGGTACAACCGAGATACTGAGAACCCGTATAGTCTGGTTTCGAGATTTCGATAACGGAGAGACTAAGAAACCTCCAATGCTCTAGGCTAAATGCAACTGCATAATAATGTGAGATAATCTTGATCCACATATCTTTAGGTTCTCACGCTATTGACGTAAACCCTCTGCCGTGAAAGTTGTACATTTTCGTGCACTATAACAACTTGTACCCTGTGTAGTGTAAGACGTGCCTTGACGGGACATATTTCTGCAGTTTTTTGCATGTCATCATCATACATTGTACATTGTTTGGTTTCCACTTGGGTAAGCATTGTAAAGGTCCGGTTTTTATCAGTAAGTTGACAGGTAGTAGTATTCTTATACGGGTTGTTGGTGTTATCCTTATGTAGGTATAATCAAGTAGCCCGTCATTCTTTTTCTCGTGCAGTCACTAATCGACACGAGTTGTTATATGTTAGCTGTGTTTGTACATTCGAAATGTGGTTAGCTTGTTTGCGATATTTGTGATATATTGAGATGGAAATATTAATTTATTTTTTGTTTATTGGTTAATTAGTATTCTATTGTTGTATCTCTATATAGAAACACTCGCGAGCTACTTGTAATCAAGTCGATTTAAATGAGTTGGGCTCGAGCTCAAGCTACTTGAGTAGACTTTCAAGTTGAGTTCGAGCTTCAAAGTACTTGGCCGGTGAGGCTCGCGGCATTATGGAGTCAAGCTTGACATATAGAATACTTATTGAGTTTGTTGAACTTGAAATGTAGGCTTGATTGATCTCGGGTTGAGTGTCAGACTTTAGTTTTAGAAGGTGAGCTGAACTCGAACTTTCAAAGCTCGGTCAGCTTTAGTCGAGTTTCAAGCCGAGTTTATTTACTCAAGTTAAGTTCGTGTTTTAGTTCAGTTTGATAGTACTCAACTTGACTTGATTACACCATTAAGTGTCTTGCATTGCCTTTTAAAATGGATTTTTTTTTTTTAGTTATTGAATTTACTAGTCTAGATTATTAATTTCTTAGGGTTTAATAAATCAAGAGTAATAAAACTAGTGGTTAAAATAGTGTAGTGATAAAACTACTTTTCAAAGCTACTTAAGAGTTAATACACTTGGGGTGTGTTTGGTAGCAGGAATTGGACCCAAAGAAATGGAAATGAACCAATTTCTTATGTTTGGTTGAGCCTGAGAAAAAGGAGGGCGGAGAAATGGAAATTCTCGAGAGTATGCCCCTTTGTATTTTAATTTCTCTTCATTTTGTAGAGCTTTGTGGAGAAACCATATTTGTTCACAAGCAAACTCTCAGGGCACGTTTGGTTGATGCCTATTGGCAGTTGGATTTGGGATGATGCCCATTTTTAGTTGTTTGGTAAGAAATCGTGGGGCCCAGGATTGGGCATGAGTACCAAAAACATGTCCATCTGCAAATCCTAGCTCACCTCCCAACTTTTATAAATGGTATTCTTAAGGTGGGGCCATATTTAAGTTCCACCACTCATATATATATTTTTTCTTCTTTAATTATAATAAGATTTATTATATTTATTTAAAAATAAATAATATACAAATTTATTTTATTTTCTCTCTCCAAATCCAAATCTAAATCCAAATCATAATTCTAATTCAATTCCTAATCCTAAACCCACCTACAAACCAAACGGGCCCTAAGTGTTTTTGTTTGAGAAGTTGGATAAAGTTAATATACTAGAAGGAATAAATTCCAGAAGTCACGTGCAAGTCACATATCTTCATTAAATCACCATCCTCCTTCAAAATCCAGTTCTAAAACTCCCCCACACACAGTCACGTTTTATGTGAGAATTAAACTACATATTTATTTGATAGAAACCATATCTAAAACTCATACTTTGTCAGAAACTATTAGTTCAAATCAGTTTATATTTTTCTTGTTTGGTTCTTCAAAGTGCAGCTTGGGGCTACAGTGAGTTTGGGACATATTTGTAAGTTGCAAATATACAACAACAATCAAATTTGGTAGTATAAACTCGAATTCAACATAGTAACAGTTAGTTGTTAATTTTGTAGTTCCCTCTTCAATTGAACGGTTGTTCAAGATCCTCAATTTGTTGTTTTAGTTGTTTGAAGCTTTTAGTTTTAACTAGCAGGGTACCCGCGCGTTGCAGTGGCGGGTACCCTGAAATAAAATTTCCCGGTGAATCATGTATTTTAGTTTATTATGTTTTTTTTGATAATAAAATTTCCCGGTGAATCATGTATTTTAGTTTATTATGTTCTTTTTGACAATAAAATTTCCGGTGAATCATGTACTTGTAGCCCGTTCGGGCTCGAGGCCTTTTGGCCGTTGCCCGTTCGGACTTGAATATTTGTATAATGTGCTTTATTATTTGTATTAGTGACATTTAATAATTGTGTTTGAGTTGGTTGTACAATATGCTTGATAATTTGTATTTTTTATGTAAATGTTGTTTTAATAACTACATTAATTGTATTTATTAGCCGGTTAATTAACTGACTACATTAAATGTCTTGAGTTTTATGTAAATGTTGTTTTAATAACTACAATAATTGTATTTATTAGCCGGTTAATTAACTGACTACATTAAATGTCTTGAGTTTTGTTAATTTTTTATTATAAAAATGTTTTTTGTCTTACTTTTTAGGGAAAATGACAAAAAAATGCATCGAACTTGACACTTGTTGTCATTGTATGTAGCCAACTATTTTTTTTTCCATTGTAACACAAACCCTTTGAATTTTTGTCATTGTATGTAGCCAGTTAGGTGAATTTGTGTTATTGTATGTACCCAGTCAGGCTTAGCGTTACATCGTTAGTCCTTTTATATTAACGGTCGTTAGTAAATAACTTAAAATTTCGTTCTCTTACGTTTTTATTCGTTTTCATCCGTTATTATACGTTTTTGTCCGTTTTTTATACTTTTTCGTCCGTTGCTTTTTCCCGTTTTTTACGTTTTCGTCTGTTTTCTTACATTCTCGTCCGTTTTCTTACGTTTTCTTCCGCTTTTATACGTTTTCATTCGCTTTTATACGTTTTAGTCCGTTTTTATAAGTTTTCATCCGTTTTCGTCCGTTTTCATCTGTTTTTATACGTTTTCAATCGTTTTTCATCCGTTTTATATTTTTTCGTCCGTTTTTATACGTTTTCGTTAGTTTTTAAATGTCTTCGTCGATTTTCTAACGTTTTCGTCTGTTTTTATATGTTTTCGTCTGTTTTTATCTGTTTTATACGTTTTCGTCTTTTTTTTTAAGTTTTCATCTGTTTTTTCTTACACCTTCATCCATTTTTATACGTTTTTGTCCGTATTCTTAAGTTTTATACATTTTCGTCCGAAAAAGTAAGAAAATGAACGAAAAAGTAAGAAAACCAACGAAAGCGTATAAAAAAAGATAAAAATGTTAGAAAACAGACGAAAACTTTAAAAAACAGACGAAAATGTATAAAAACAGTTGAAAACGTAAGAAAACGGATGAAAAACGTATAAATACGAATGAAAACGTAAAAAAACGGACAAAACGCATAAAAATGGATGAAAACGTAAGAAAACAGACGAAAACTTATAAAAACGGACGAAAACGTATAATAACGGACTAAAACGTAAGAAAACGTAAGTAAACAAACGAAAATGTAAAAAAACGGATGAAAGCATTGGACCAAAATGTATAAAACGGACGAAAAAGTATAAAAACGGATGAAAACGTATAATAACGGACTAAAACGTAAGAAAACGTATGAAAACGTAAGTAAACAAATGAAAATGTAAAAAACGGATGAAAGGGTTAGACCAAAATGTATAAAACTGACGAAAAAGTATAAAAACGGACGAAAACGTATTATAACGGATGAAAACGAATAAAAACGTAAGAGAACGAAATTTTAAGTTATTTACTAACGACCGTTAGTAAATAAGGACTAACGATGTAACGCTAAGCCTGGCTGGGTACATACAATAACACAAATTCACCTAACTGGCTACATACGATGACAAAAATTCAAAAATTTTGTGTTACAATGAAAAAAAAAATAGTTGACTACACACAATGACAACAAGTGTCAAGTTCGATGCATTTTTTTTATCATTTTCCCTACTTTTTAAATACTTCTAAATATATATGTCCTAAATCTACATATATATATGGGACTAAGCATGACACATGTATAATGCTTACTAGGCATTTTAATGATGACATGGCGCCTCTATGATGAGGTGGAAATGCCACCATGGCACTTGTCCCGGATACATTATAAAAAAAATTGGTATCCAGCGAGGTTCGAACTTGGGTTTGGTCATCCACATACATGCGCCTCAACCAATGGAGCAATCCACATTTTATGCTAAATATTGCATTCCCAAAATGATAATCAACACAAACATTTACCATCACCCTTATCTCAAACAACCGGAACAAAATCCCTACTCAGTCAGCATTTCCTCAAATCACATAACGCATTTCCTAAACAAAACCCTATATTCCCTCAATCACATTTAATTCCTTTATCATTCATAGCTAAGAATCCTCCTCAATCAAATTCAAGATCGTGCATTATCTCAACACACATGGATCGATTATTGAATTTAAATTTCCGGCGACCTAATTGACGGCAATTATGTCCCGACCAACATGGATACTTTTAATGATAAATTGTATCAATTACAGGTTATTAATCTTTTTTGGTTGATTTTTTGTGCCAATTACATGTTTTTATTTTAACGTGCATAATGATAATGTTCATGTTTTTGCTTTTGTTTATCATTTTTTTCCAGCCTTGAAGATGTTCATGTTCATGTTTTTGATTTGATCTTATTAGTATTGTTACCCTTGTGGAAGATGATAAACCTAAGAAAATTAATAAATTTGTTTACCCATTATGAAAGATGATAAAATAGCTGAAAAATTGGTCATTTTTCACCAATATGACGCGGACACATCTGGGTATTTCTATTTTTTTATGATTTGTAATTACCAAGTAAGTGGATCTCTTATAAATTGATGGGTTTCGTTTTGATCTTTGTTTTTTTGTAGCTTTTTTAAATCACGGATGAGAGCTAAGAGTGCGCTTAAAAAACTTGCCAATGGACAAACATGGAGTAGATGGTTCAAGTTTTTTTTGTAAGAATGAAGGTACCTTTTAGTTGTTTCCCTGTTAATTGATAATCTTAAGACTCTGTTCATGAAGGGTTAACTGTATGTTATCACATACCTCATTTGGGTTCTTTTTTTCTTATTGATTATCTGAAGCTTTTGATGCATATCACTACTATACATGACTATTGATAACAACACACGATTACACAAATAAGTGATATGTTTAGCTTTAGCGCATGATTTAATTAGATATCAGCAAGTTGGTTCCAGGGTAGCCTAATAAAGCTGATCATTGATATATTACATCGTATGTAGTTATGTAAATAAAGTGTATATTTAAGTGCATATATTACATTTGTTCATTTATTTTATCTCAATGGAATGCAGGTGTGATGTTTCTTCTCATAATCTATAAGAAAAAGGGAAAAAATATTGTGAAATGTACCTAATCCAATGATGTTAGTGCACATATGTTGATAACCTAATATACCTTCTTAAATTATTACATCTTTGGCTAATTTTTTGGACGATTTGGGTTGCTTTTTACAGACGTTTTGATGCAATGGTAGATATTTTAGCTACCTATGCTGCACTTTGACAGTTTTCATTATTGAGGTTGATCAAAATATAAGAAGTATTCGTGCATTTTCCTATAAAAAATATGCGGAGATATAAGAATGTATTCAAAAAGTGAGTTGTAATGATGAGTTCTACAATACGCTCCCTGAATGTTTCACTTTTGAAAAAATTATTGGTACTATGGGACTATCTGTGATTCGTATTATGGAGTTCATTTGTCTACTTATTTGTTGCATCATGTCCAGTCATGGGTTTGCATGGATTATGTTCTACCATGTTCTGTAAGACAACCTTACAAGCAGATTTGTTAAAGAGATTAAGGAAAATGAGTATTAGTATACCGAACACAACTATATGTTTCTGTACAACAAGATTTTTGCCTCTACTTTTGATATTCTATGAGTTCCCTCTACGTGTACTTTATTATAGTTCTAGATTTCTAATATGCATGCTAAATGTCCGGTCAATGTTGGTTTTAACATACCTATTACTTAAACATACCGTTTTCCTTTGTTTATTCTTTAGTTTATGCACTTGTCTCTGAATGGCAGTATCACTTTGTTTTGTATTTAGCTTATGTGATTGTTACTTAATGTTATTTTTAACACGCTTATTACCTAAACGGGTCGCACACTATGTCTTATAGTATTTTAAGTGTTGTCATGTCTTTAGCATATGGCTGAAAATAATGAGAGTTACAGTTAACATATGTGATATTTATGGCTGTGAACGTTCGAATAACTTTTTATATCAATTTTACATATTTTGCAGTTGTAAACAAAGACGAATTGCTACAATTGGTGAGGTCTGGTGCTAAAGTTCTAAGGATAGTACAATCACAGATTTTGCTTTCCTATAATCAGCAAGATTACGAACAACAAGTAGATCAATGGCTATGTTGACCTAGGAATGTGTATTGTTTGCTTTCTTGATATGATATTATTCCACACATGGGACTCTGATGTCTGGTTTGCATTTATCAATATATAAATTTAAATAGCTTTAAATATTTTTATGCATAAAAAATGATTTGCTTAGTCGATATATCTCTATATTGCATTATATGCAGGTACAAGAGGAGTCACATAAGTTTTTATATCAGAAGATTGTCAAGGTAATTGGATAGCCTGTAAATTTTTATTTATTTTTTAACACCTGATAGTGTATACGCCGTATAGGCCTTTGAGCGTATACTTCTATACCCCATGTTCCATTTTATACACAATATAAACCTTTGGGTCTATCTGTCGTATACATCTGTAGTTCAGACTCAAATCTTGCATTTTCTGCATTTTCTCGAAATGGTAAAATACTCATATGTAACATATCAAAATGTGGAATTCCATTACATGCATATAAGACATCATTTTTGTAATTAAGATTGTATTGAAGTGATATTTAACATCCCGTTGGTGATTCTAATGAAGAAGATTTTGAAGTGGATATTCAACATCCCGTGATTTTTGTAAGTATACGCGACTCTTAGATATCTGATATAATTAGTTTTTTAGTTAGCATATCAATCAAATTTATAGCTCTTTTGCACCAATCTATTAATCAATTACATAGAACGAGAACAACTGAGTGGAATAAAAAATGTCAAATCGGGTAACCACTTACGTAGCCTTAAAAAACAAGTCGATTTTTTTTATATCCCATACTTAGTAGTGAAAACAAGTAGCAGCCTCATCACATCACCGTTCTTTGACCAAATACATCAACAGATATTGAATACATATTTTTTTTATAGGTCTTGAAATCCACCATGAAGTCAGATGTGCTTGGTTTAGGTTTGTTATCGTAAATTTTATTATGCTACTGTTTAGTTTTGTATTACAGATAGTATCAGACATAGCGATGGATCCCCTATGAAATCAGATAACGAGACGTAAAGAGTAATCCAATTTCTTGAAGCAGCCATAAAACAAAGAGTATATGTCTTGAAGCAGCCATAAAACAAAGAGTATATGAGGTAAGATGAGTGTCATTTAGTCAAAAGTTATATCTCGTAAAAATTTATTATATGGGTTATTTTCACTTTAAAGAATTCTGTTTGATCTGAAGAATTCTAACGATATTCTAGACTTTATGATCATATGACTCTTTGTATCCATTTTGATCTCTAACTTGACTTCCCGTACTAAAAATAGATGACAATGTGCATCTCTTTATGGTGCAGATTTCACAATGCCAGAGATGAATATGAAAGAAATCTACTGGATTGTTCCATTGGAAATGAATCATGAATTCACAAAATTATTATACTATAATGTTCCACTTTTATGTATATTTGTATGCATCCTTGATCAATATATGTCTCTGAGTCCCTTTTTTCCTATTTGCACTTTAAGAATTAGGTAAAGTTATCTTTTATGGGAAGTTTTTTTTATCAACATTTCTTATATCCACAACACTTTCTTTTTGTTTCCGTTTTAGTGTTTATGATATTTTTCATTATTCATTATTCATTTACGTCCGATTAAATTTCATCAAGTAATATTATGGAGCGAACCCGCCCATTGGGCGGGTTATGAAGCTAGTACATTATAAAGTAGTATAGATTATTTTGTAACCATATATGAAAAATATACTAGGTTATTGTAAAGGGTGAAGACTGAATATACGTAACAAACTTTTCTCAAATTAACCAATATACATAACATACTTATTTTATTATTAATATACGTAATATACTTTCAAATACTTACTAATATACGTAATATTAACAGGTTACCAGTTTTTAAAGTTACAATAATGGTCTCTGTCGTTTGCGTTAACTTTCACCGTTAGTCTTTTGAAAATTTTTAACTTAAAAAAGTTACAGTAATGGTCCCTGTGGTTTGCTTTGACTTTCACTGTTAGTCTTTTAACTTTCATCTTTTTTATAAATGGTTTTATACACATTTTTATATACGTTTTTATACACATTTTTATACACGTTTTTTACACACGTTTTTAGACATATTTTTATACACGTTATTACATGCTTTTATACATGTTTTAACACACGTTTTATATCCGTTTTTTACACGTTTCTATACACGTTTTCACACACATTTTTATACACGTTTTTATACATGTTTTTACACACATTTTTATATACGTTTTTTACACTTTTTTAAATACGTTTTTTGCACATTTTTATACACGTTTTTATATACGTTTTTTACACACTTTTATGCACGTTTTTATACACGTACACGTTTTTTTGCACTTTTTTATACACGTTTTTATGCACGCTTTTATACACATTTTGATACACGTTTAAAAAATGTTTTTAAAAACGTATATAAAATTGTGTTAAAAAACATGTAAAAAATGTATAAAAACGTGCAAAAAAGTGTATATAAAAATGTGTGTAAATAATGTGTATAAAAACGTGTATAAACGTGTAGAAAAACTTGTGTAAAAATGTGTAAGAAAACGTAAATAAAACCGTGTATAAAAACGTGCATAAAAAATTGTAAAAAACGTGTATAAAAATGTATTTAAAAACGTGTGTAAAAAGCGTGTATAAAAACGTGTAAAAAAAGGTATATAAAAACGTGTGTAAAAACGTGTATAAAAACGTGTAAAAACCTATATAAAAACGTGTAAAAACGTATATAAAAACATGTGTATAAAACGTGTATAAAAAAGTGTATAAAAACGTGCATAAAAACTTGTATAAAAACTTCTAAAAAACGTGTATAAAAATGTATTTAAAAACGTGTGTAAAAATCGTGTATAAAAACGGTAAAAAAGGTATATAAAAACGTGTGTAAAAACATGTATAAAAACGTGTAAAAAACGTATATAAAAACGTGTGTAAAAAACGTGTATAAAAACATGTAAAAACGTGTATAAAAACATGCATAAAACTTGTATAAAAACTTGTAAAAAACGTGTATAAAAACGTGCATAAAAACGTGTATAAAAACGTGTATAAAAACTTGTATAAAAACTTGTAAAAAACGTGTAGAAATATATATTTAAAAACGTGTGTAAAAAGCGTGCATAAAAACGTGTAAAAAGCGTATATAAAACGTGTATAAAAGCGTGTAAAAAACGTATATAAAAACGTGTGTAAAAAACGTGTATAAAAACGTGTAAGAACGAGTATAAAAACGTTTATAAGAAAGATGAAAGTTAAAGGACTAACGTTGTTAGTCAAAGAAAACCACATGGGCCATTACTGTAACTTTTTTAAGTTGAAAAATGTCAAAGGACTAACGATGAAAGTCCAATGCAAACGACAAGGACCAATACTGTAACTTTTTAAAGTGGTAACCTGTCAATATTACGTATATTGGTAAGTATTTGAAAGTATATTGCGTATGTTGATAATAATATAAGTATGTTACGTATATTGGTTAATTTGAAAAAGTTTGTTACGTATATTCAGCCTTCACCCTATTGTAAATAATGTCATCAGTTTTATTTCCTTACTGTTATTAACCAAACCAAAGAATATGACTAGTACTAATTCTTGAGGTTAATTCTCTGTCGTTATCAAACAAGATGTTTTTTTAGATTTTTCAACCAATTTCAATTCTCTGAATTTCTATTATCTACTTCATTTATTTCAATGAATTTCTCTCTACCAAACATGTCCTTAATGGCGGTTTAGTGGTAAGGAGTTTGACTTTCAATTTTTATTATGTGTAAATATTTTTAAATGGCCACATCAACTAATAACTTTATCCGGTTTAGGTCTGTATGACGACAACGTCAAATCTTATGGATTTGTCGGTCAAACGGTGAGAAATCATGATTACCCAAGAAGAAAAAAATTCTTATTGTTTATTAACGGTAGCAAAAAGACAAAGTAGTAGCAGTAAGCAGTATAAAGTAAGTAATAGTTGTTTGTTTTGATAAAACGTTTGATAAATGTTATAATTAATAAATGGAAACACTAGTTGCTCATAAATGCTACTAGAAGTAGCTTTTTGATTTAGAGCGTTTAAAAAAAATCCTCTAGTTGCTTGTTTTTAAAAAAGAATTTTGTGCTAAACGCTAACTACAATCACTTTAAAATGCTACTATTAATACAATCACTTTAAAATGCTACTATTAAGCTTAAGGGCATGTTTGGTACGTATATTTTTTGGAGCCGTAAGTTTTTTGTTACAAACATAATCTCCTCCAAAACAAGTAGCTCCGTTTGGTACATCAACTTCAAGCTTTTGTTTTAAACAAATAGCTCAAAAATAAAAAGCTGATTCATGAAGTTTTTAAAATATTTTGGAGCTCTTCAAACGTAAACTTCAAATTAACAACTTATAATTACATTTAACAGTTAATTTATCAAATACTTTTACTAAAAAAATATATAGTTTGTAGCTCATGTTAACAGTTTTGCAATTTATAGCTTACGACTTACACTTTAAGGCTCATAAGATACAACTTACAGCTAGTTTTCTCTACACAAATAAAAACTTTCCCTACAACAAAAAACACGCGGGAAAACATCACCCCCAATCTTAAAACATAATTTCCTAAACCCCCTTTCCAAACTAGACCGATGTTAGTCATGTGTAAGTTGCTTTAAAGTGTCCATTAGTGGTTTTTTTCTGCAAAAAATTTTTGCTTAACGATGTCTGCACGGGTTTCTATTATAGCTTTTAGATTCTAGGAGGGCAATTTAGTAAATTCATAGTGAAAGAGTTTCCTTACATATTGTATGGATCATGAATGTACTCTTCAAACAAAACCCGAAAGCAACTTGTATTATGATAAACTTTGAAGCTATGTTATTCTCCAATCCTCGGTCCATGGAGGGTCTTTTAAGTGTGTTGGTTGACTTGTTAACGATTCGATTACAATCCCTATGCCAAACTAATGGACCCAACTAAGCTAATAAATGTGGCACAAGAGAGTATGAGTTATATGTTTGCACTTTAGCAGACTTTTAAGGTAGATTATTATATCTCAACCAACACAGGTAATACAAAAAATCACTTCACGATTCAGCTTATAACATAACGGCATCTTTTTTACCTATTTTTGAATAACCAATGAAAAGGTGCTCGTATGCAAAAAGATCTGTGGATCTAAAACTCAAGATTAATTTTGTGTTTGTATGTGTCATTAACTTATTGAGGGCATGTTTGTTTCATGGTTATGGAATAATAGTAATGAAACTATTCCAAGATTCAACTATTTGGTTGATAGTGGGTCTCAATATCAGGAGTGATTTATAGATTTTGATACATTAATAATTGCACCCGGATGTAGCTTCACCGAAATAGGATCATCTTCACCGGAATAAGTTTTCGAAGAAGATAACTTTTTTTTCCACATATTGTTTTTCATGACATGATTAGAATGGCAGAGTGTGAAAATTCTTAATTCAATAATGGATTAATCTTTGAGTTTGGTTGTACTACAATTATTAAATACAGTATATGAGAGAAAGTTTTTGTTGTTATATTTTCTTTATAGAGGATAAGAAACATACGTATTATTTCTTCTTTCTTAAAGATTTGAAGAAGAAAATCTGAAAAAATAATTTATATAGATTGATGATTGTGTAATTTTGTTTCAGAGTACAAATAAATTCATAAAAGTATGATACCTATAAGTATCAAACCAAACAACGATATTGGATTTGATTACTTGACTCGTATCTATTCCCATTCCATCTTATATCGAAACTTATATCAGTTATGATTCATGAGAGCAAACCAAACGGACCCTGAGTTGTGAAGAAGTTATTTTAAAGACATTATAATGACATGTTACTTTTTTGATGGTATAATGCGTTATTATATGACAAAATCTTAAAAAATGGGTTGTCATTATGCCCCTACAAAGAGTCTTAACACTACATTTTATATAGTAAATGCTAAACCTTAAACCACAAACACCAAACACTATATATTCTAAAAAATCGTAAAAGTCCGTTAAATGGGTAGTACTACTATAAAGGTGTTCAATATACCCTTTATAGCGGATTTTTACCAGATTTGAAAATTTTACTATATTTTTGTAACATTGTGATTCTATGAGTACTTACTAACATTGTAAATGAGTTTTTCACGTTTAAGGGTATATATTCTAAAAAATCCGGTAAATGGGTAGTACTACTATAAAGGTGTTCAATATACCCTTTATAGCGGATTTTTACCATATTTGAAAATTTTGAATAAATCCATAGCTTTTGATTTCTTCATCAAATCTCTTATTCCATTTCCTTGATGCTTGCTTCAATCCATAAATGGACCTTTGAAGTTTGCATACATGGTTTGGAAATTGTGGATTCACGAACCCCTCAGGTTGCTTCATATAGATGTCTTCATCTAAGCGACCATTCGAGAAGGCGGTTTTGACATCCATCTGTCATATCTAAGTCATAGTACGCTGCTATAGATATGTGAATTCTAATAGCTCTAATATCCGCTACAGGAGAAAAGGTCTCCTCGTAATCTATGCCATAAGTTTGAGTAAAACCTTGCGCAACTAGACGAGCTTTATAGATGTGTATATTGCCATCCATGTCAGTCTTTATTTTATAGAGCCACTTACTTCCAACCACCTTGGCTTTAGAAGGTAAGTCAACCTCTTCCCAGACTTCATTATCTCTCATGGATTACATTTCCCCATTCATTGTAACTTTCCATTTTTCATTTTCAGGACTTGTCATGGCAGCTTTATAACTAGTAGGCTCTCCAAGATCTCCTAACATAGTTTCCTCAACCTCTACGTTAAGAGATAGACGTTCAGGTGCACGCGTAGACCTTACGGATCTACGAACGGGAATCACTTCAACTTCTGGTGGAGGACCTAGATTATCAGGTTCTACCGGAAGTACGTTAGTGTTTTCAGAAGGTAATGTATCTTCATGATCATCTTCCAGATCATAAACTCTCCCACTGAATTCTTGAGATACAAGATCATTTTCTAGAAAATCTCCATACCTAGCAACAATTACTTTACTTTCAGTTGGATAGTAGAAAGTAGTAACCCATAGTTTCCTTAGGGTATCCTACGAAGATACACTTTACAGATTTTTGTTGGAGTTTATCTGATGAGTCATGTCTAACATACGCTTCGCAACCCCAGACCTTTAAATAAGACAGGTTATGAGCTTTACCATGCCATATTTCATATGGTGTCTTATCAACCTTCTTTGTGGGAATCATATTTAGAATGCGAACAACTGACTAAAGCATAATCCCAAAAGGATAAAGGTAGAGTAGTAAGATTAAACATAGATCGTATCATGTCCAACAATGTATTATTTTTTCTCTCAGATACACCATTTTGTTGTGGAGTATATGGAGAAGTAAGATTCTGGACAATTCCATTCTCACCTAAGTAATCTTTAAACTCTTGGCTTAGATACTCACCTCCTCTATCGGATCGAAGAGCTTTAATCTTCTTTCCCAATTGCAGCTCTACTTCTGCTTTGAAAACCTTAAATGTTTCAAACACCTCATGTTTATTCTTAAGTAAATAAACATAACCATAACGGTTGAAATCATCAGTGAAGGTTAAGAAGTAGCTAGCACCTCTCTTTGACACATGTCTAAGTGGTCCACACACATCAGTATGAATAAGACCAAGTAGATCAGACGCCCTCTCCATATTGTTATGAAAAGGTTTCTTCGTCATCTTCCCAGATATGCATGACTCACATTTATCAAATGATTCATCATTGATATTTTGCAAAAGCCCTTCGTGTTGTAGCTTTTGCATGCGAGCCTTACCTATATGAGCAAGTCTACAATGCCAAAGATAAGAAGAATTAAAGTCCAACTTCATTTTCTTATTGATGCTAAACATCGAATTATTATATTTGTTAGATTCATTCCAATCACATCAATTTCAAACACACCATTCACAGTAATCGCATTAAAATAAAATACACCATTTAAAGAAACAGAAATTCTATTACGTGAAATAGTATGAGTAAAACCATCATCCAACAATACTGAAAAGGAAACAACACCTCTAGTTATAGAAGGTGCGTAATGACAATTGTTCAATAACAATACTAAGCCCGAAGGCAATACTAAACTAAACACTCCTATGGCTTCAATAGCTGCATGTGCCCCATTGACCACGTGCAGATATTGCTCCCCATAGGCTAGCTTTCTTTCCACTCTAAACCCCTGCAGTGTATTACAAATGTGAATACCACATCCAGTATCATATACCCAGGAATTTTTATGAATTAGAGTAAATAATTGAATTACAAATAAATTATCTGAAGAACCGGCGCCCGAGGACCCAACGTACTTCATTTTATTTGCCCGCAATTCATCAGGATAGAGATCACAGTTTCTCTTCCAATGCCCAACGACCTTGCAGTGGTGGCATGCTTGATCCCTTTTAGGATTTTCCTTCCTAGGGGTAGGGTACTTCTTGGGTTATGGTTGATAGGCCATAACCTGTTTACCCTTATCAACTTTCCCTTTGCCTTTCCCTTCTTGTTGTTCGCACACTACAGTTTTGGCTTATTTATCCTTCCACTCAGAATAGCAAGTACCTGGGGAGTAGGAGCCTTCTGAGGTAACCCTTTTTCATAATCAATTAGCAATGCGTGTAGGTCAGTAACTGTCTTCCCCACGCAGTGCATATTGAAGTTCCGAACAAAACCATTGAAATCCTTGTTAAGGGATCGGTTGATCAAGTTCACAGCAATGTCATTTTCATAAACTTTGCCAAGTGCATGTAGTTGGTCCATGTATCCTTTCATCTCCAATACATGAGCACTTACGGGTTTACCCTCTCCCTGCTTGCAGCTGTGTAATGCATTGATCAAATCATAAATTTCGACAGCAACTGGTTTCTCGATCATAGTTCGAAGTTCATCGAGCATGGTAGATGGGAAGTAGTTTTTGAACTGCTTTTGGAGAGGACGTTTCATCGTTCCCAACATTAGGCAAGCCACATCATTATGACGCTTATACTCAATTTTCCAAGCATCCTTTTTCGCTTGAGGTGCGGCAGGTGCTGGTTCAGCAGGGCAAGGCGTGTACAGATAATCCAACCGATCAGCAACACTACAGACAATTCTCAAAGAGCGGTGCCAATCATTGAAATTCTTAGAGCCAGTCAACTTTTCTCGATCAAAAAAGCTTTTGAACGCAGAACTTAGTGCAGTGTTAGTGTTATCGTTGTTTTGAGCCATTTCTACAGAAAAAAGTTCAAGTATTAGTATTTTCGATAATACAACTTTTCAAGAAAATAAAATATACCCAAGGTAATATAAACATATAACCATATAATTTTCTCGAAAACTAGGATCCAAATTATCATAGGTTCATTACATCAGTTGATCTGCTAGTAACGAAAGCATATAATAAGGTAATCTGTCGAACAATAATTGGCAAACAATTTCCAATTCCTAGATCATTATGGGATTTATATTTTCCAACGCTATTGCAAATATAAACATGTTTTATCACATCTTATGCCTTGAGTCCAGGTTTCACTTCCTACTAAATTTAAGTGTCTAACTTAAAGAACTGCAAATATGTTCATGTAAGGTCTGACTTTACATAATGATTTACCTCTCCATCACAATCTCGCCAAGTTCTGACATGACATAAATTGCAACTTCAAGTGTCCCTTTAATTAGATGGCACATAACTTAATTAATAAAGGGTACTTGTTTTGATTTTATGTGGTCAAATCAAATATGTACAAAGATGTAATGCATTCATCTTGTAGCATAAATTTTAATAAAAAACTTTTTATTACCAATACATAAAGATACAATTATCAAAGTTTTGATTGAGGTATTGGTTTCGCCAATCAAGGAATTTACCTTCAATTATCGTCCATTATACCGTACTTTTGCATAAGTGTAAACATTTAGTGTTTCGGGTAATTACCACCGAAGTGGCTGATAACGCTACACACGTCGTTCGGGGTCAAAGGAACTTCCTTTTCGTCGAGCAAGTTTTTCAACAGCCTAGGCAGTGAACCTAATCGTTGTAGTGTAGTATTAGGGTAAGCCACGGGTATTGATATCGTTCTCTAGGGGAATAGGAATGCTAGTGAGAAGTTACTACGCTAAGGTTGGGGTTGAGGAAGATTATTTTTTTATCTTTTTATATTTTTTTAAGGAAAGGAAAGGTACGAATCTCGGGGTTTGGATTTGGGGGTTGGTATTGCTACCGATTACTCTACTTATCTAATTATCTAATCTAAGGTGTATGTAGTCTATGTATAATTATTGTGTGCTCGTATGATAGTTTAAAGATGTGTTTACTTAGGTTTTACTACTCCTTAATTATCTCCTATTGGTGGTAGAATTGTCACGTCCTTATTCTTAGTTGCGTTGTGTGTCTAAGGTTGTAGGGTATGCGTTTCTCCCTAACTCTTTAAACTTACCAAAGGGTCTCGTCTACAAAACCCACTAGGGATAATAAACTCTTACTCTAAGGCACTCTTTGGATGGTTTGGCTTACAACTACTCAAGGAGTTATATTCTAAGGTTCACAAAGATTTAATCAAGCATTAAGTACACAACGAATGACCTATCGCATTACTAGATCATTAATCAACTAAGATAAGAGACAACCAATCAATATTCAATAATTAAGTTTCATATTCCCTAAGCAAACACACAAGTAAATTAGCCGGACATGGAGAACATGCAAGCATTGATTGGTCCCAAACAGTCAAGAAATATTGACCAAAGGTTTTAGTCAACAAAAGTCTACTATTATGGACTCAATACAATTTCCCTTGGAATTTAGTGGATTCCCGGGTCGTTAAGTCCCACGGAGGTTGAATGGTGTGTGAAAACGTTCAGAAGTAGAATGATCACTAAGGATAATGATCTGTAAGGATTTTGGTTGATAATTACACTACTGATTGTTTGGAATTGTATTTGGATACAGAGCTATAAAGCACAACAATCAGATTAAACAAACGTGTATAGCAAGTAAATAAAAATATAAATTTAAAAACTACAGGGACTTAAAATGACAAGTTTAAAACTAAAGGGTATAAAATGAAAATTTAAAACTTTTTAAACTTAAAGAAAATTAAAATCTAAAAAGAAAATATTTTACTAATATTATATTAATTTAATATTAATTAATTAATCAAAACTATTTTAAACTTATTTAAAATCTAGTTTAATTAATCTAAAAAGGATTTATAATACAAAACTAACTAAGAAAATTACAAATTTATTTTCTAAAAATCTAGAACAACTTAAAAGATTTATAAAAATTAAAAACAAATATTTTTGTCTTTTAGCAAAGGTTTTATAAATTAAAAACTTAATTAATAATTCAAATCTAATTAAACTAATTAAAGGATTAAAATTAGAAAATAAAAAGGGAAAATTATAAGATTAATTTTATAGGTTCTAATTAAGTTAACAAAGCTAGGAAAAATATAAAAACATGGTTTTACTTAATAAAAATTCATTTTACTACTTAATACTTTAATATTAATTAATTATTAAAACTATTATTAATTATTAAAAATACTAGATGACAAAGGAAAAATCTGAAAAAATTTCTAAAAATACTTTAATATGACAGAAACTTAAGAAAAATATAAAAACATATAAGTGCTTAATAATAAGCTGAAAAGAAAATTAAAAAGCTAAATTATATTACATAAACGCTATCACTATTTTTAAAGTTGATGTTTTTGTGTTTTTTTATTGTTTAAACCTATTTAACTACTGATAATACAAACTTTTAATGAAAACAAAAATTTTAAAACTTAAAAATAAGCAGATTGGAAGCTTATGAGCTTAACAGTTGAGCTTTTGGCTCAATTTGATGGTTTTAAGCTCAAATAAGTGGCCAAATAAGCTAAACAAAACGAAACAAAAGTGAAATAAGATGAAAATAAGTTAAAGGAACTGGTAATGAGTAAGAAATTACAAAAAGTAGCACTGATAAGCTTAGGATAAGCCAATAAGCACTTCCACTAAACCTATCAACCAAACAGGCCTGCAAGGAATTCCACAAGCAATTTAAGCTTATGAAATAAGCTGAAAAGCTCAATATAAGGACTGAGGTAGCAAGATGGGTTGGTGGGCTTTCCAAAAAGTCCAAGCTCACACTGTGGGAACCACTAATGAGCTTTTGGAAGGCTTGAGAAAAAGCTTGTAATACACTGAGTATTCAGTGTACATAGGAAATGGGACAACTTAAAAGCTACAAACAGGCTTATTAAATAAGCTGCAAAGCCAAAGTTAAGCTCTGAACCTTTGAGATGGGTATGTTAGCTTCTCAAAAAGCCAAAATACACAAGCTTAAGAGTACCAGAGAGCTTTTTAGGAGCTTATGAAAAAAGTCTCAACTACACTGATAACTCAGTGTAGTGAGTGATTTTGAGAAAACAACATGAGCATGATAAGCAGTCCAAATAAGCATGAGAGGGAAATATAAGCATATAAACAACAAACTAGCTAGAAGGGCTTCTAGAATCAACAAATTACACAAGCTAAACCTCTCTAATGAACAAGATACAAGCTTATGAAATAAGCTTACTCAACTGTGCACAGAGCACTTTTTCAGAAAGTTGCTTAAAAGAAGCTAAGAAATAAGCAGTTTAACAAGCTAACTAAAAATTATGAAAAATACTATGATGAAGATGAGCAGATAAATATTATAAACCTAAAAGCACAGATCTTGAAAGCTAATATTAAGTCCTATAAAAAATTATCTAGTTTATTCAAAAATCACTAAGCTGAAAATTTGACTTTTTGAATTACTCTAACAAGTTGACTTATATGAACTTTGGATCAATCCTACTTACTGATTATGTTGTATTAAGCTATAATAAGATGAAATTAAGCTAGATTACCAAGTTATAAGCAACTGTGATGAAATTCACAATCTAAATCCTAACAGTTAACAACTAAGGTGAGATTAAAGATAATTTTGACTTTTTATCAAACAAGGACAGGTTTTTATGGTTGCACTGAGTTATTAGATACTAATGTGACATATAACAACAACAAGCAACAACACAAACAGCCTCTAACACAGGTAACACAGTGAATCCAAACAACCCTATAGAAGGCTGTTTTGAAGCTTTAAGCACTAAAACAGATTTTTAAACCAAGAAATCTATTGATTAACTTACATTAACTATAATGAGACAGGATTAAGCTAAAATTAACAAGGTTAAAACACTTATACTAAGAAATGCAAATTTTGAATAAATTGCTTACAAATTGTGTTTATGCACAAAACTGAGAACCAAGAACCAAGAACACTTCCTATAGCTTCCCAAGAAGCATCTAAACCCAAGGCAATCCAGAATTTACCTTGCTCCATGCAGTTTTCTTCATTTCTTTTGATTTTTGATTTATAACTAATATTTTTTTTTTGTATTTTTGATTTTTAATTTTAAACTGAGTTTTAAAGTTTCTAATAGCTTTAAGAAGCTATCTAGGGAGCTTATATGAGCTTATGAGTCCATAATAACAACTAATAACAACATTCAAACATATTGAGAATTTAACAAGGAAATTTGCATAAACTGAAAAGATGACTTAATACTGAAATTGAGGTTTACAAAAGTTTTATTATACACTGAGAACATGAAATACAAAGCTTGAAAGCTAATTGATACACTGGAAATTTAAAATTAACTAAGTCGACATAAGCTTAAAAAAAATTACACTAGATATCTCTCCACATTGCTCCTTTCTTTCTTTATAAAGATCTTTTAGAGTTCTTTGTCGACCTCTGAATGTGTCCCACCTCTTTTCAACCCTTGGATCCTTCTAATTCATCAAAACCGTGCACTTGGCATTTTGGCGCCTAAAATATCAAAAGCAGGTTTTTGCAATTAAGGAATTTTGGGTGTTTGTGGAGGTGGAGGGGACAAAGAGGAGGTAGTGGTGAGAGTAGGTAGACAGCTGGGGGGATAAGGTGGAAGAAACCAGGCAAGGTGGAGGGTGGTATGGTTTTGGCGGGGTATGTGAGGGAGATGAACAGTGGAGGGCGGTTTTATTTTTAAACCGTGGTTTGGGCTGGGTTGGATGTTGGGCTTGGGTTTATTTTGGGTTTTAATATAGGGTCCGGTTTGGTTTAAGCTTATAATATCACAAGGACCAAAATTGTAATTTTTTAATTTTTGAGGGACTGAAATTGTAACTTTCCCAAACTTATCAAAAGGGTCAAACATGCCAAGTACCAATAATACAAGGACTATAAATGCCATTTTTCATTTTTAAAAGAAAACAAGGATCATTTTTGACACTTTCCAAAAGTTTAAGGACCTTTTCTGCCATTTGCCCAAAGATTCATTCAAGGACCATTTTTGACAACTTAGAATATTTCAGGGACCTTGAATGATAAAACTCCACATTTTTGGATTCCAGGGACTAGATTTGCCAATCTTTGAAAGTTTAGGGACTGAAACTGTAAATTATGTAAACTTTGTTGTTTTTCATCAGTTTTCAATCCTTTTGCACTTGTAACATATAAAAACACATTTCAATGATATTTATAGTATTTTGTGGCATTTCTGAGTGTTTTCAGATGTTTTTGCAGTTTAAATAGGAATAAAATGATGAGTATTTAGACACTCATCAATCCCCCACACTAAACTATTGCTAGTCCCTAGCAATCTTTTATAAAAATTTAATGGATTTTAATCTCTTTACCAAAAGCCATTACTTCTGGAGTAGCCAATTGTTTCAGTTCAAGTAAGAACCTTGGTACAATGATAACCAAATGATTTTGAGCAAATCACCAGCTTTCAACGGTTTTGATTTGTCTTTACCAGAAGCCGTTTGCTTCTGGACTAGCCAACTCTTAGATAAAATATCTTTGGTGAGTCGATTTACCAATTATGGTTTTCCAACTGCCTTTACCACAAGCCATAAACTTGCGGGCTAGCCAACTCTTCACTAATTAAAGATATGGTGAGCTGAACACCATACAATTTTGGGCAAATTGCAAGTCGTCAACGGATTTGAGATATCTTTACCAAGAGCCGTTTGCTCCTCGATTAGCCAATCCTTTAGTTTATTAGACATGGCGGACTGATAACCGTAAACTGAGTAAGTGCAAAACACTTACTCCAAAAAATAATTTGGCCAAAAATGGGGGAATTGGGTGGTATAATTACATGATAAAATTCGTGAGAATTCCCCCCCACACTAGAAATGAATATTGCCCTCAATATTCAAAGTACCGGCTGTTATGCCGAAACTTAGAACGTAAAAGGGAAATACTACGGCCATTATTTTTGTGATTTTTTTTTGATGAAAACTTATATACAACAACGGGGGGGGGGGGGGGGGGCAACTCCCCCACACTAGTGTGGTAGAAAGTAGAAAGAAATCAGAAATATGGGTGAAAACCCATATGGTGTGCTACTGTTTTTGATTCCCGAGTCGCTAGCTTGACTCGATCCCCGTATTCATTGGTTCATGGGAAAAGTTTGTAGATCCGAGACAACCATAGGTGGAATGTCCTCACCAAAATAGTGCTTCAACCGATGACCATTCACTTTAAAATTTGGACCATCGGGTTGAGATAACTCAATGGTTCCATAAGGAAATACTTTAGTGATGGTGAATGGTCCAGACCAGCGGGATTTTAATTTTCCTGAGAAAATCTTCAATCTTGAATTGAAAAGAATGACTCGATCACCGACGTTGAAAACGCGGTTCTTGATTTTGGAGTCATGAATCTTCTTTGTCTTTTCTTTGTAGATCAAAGAGTTCTCGTATGCTTGATCACGGAGTTCATTTAATTCATTCATTTGACTTTTTCTGTGATCATATGCAGTTTGGATATCGAAGTTGGCATGTTTTAAGGCCCAGTATGCTTTGTGCTCTAGCTCAATCGGCAGATGACATGCCTTTCCGTACACTAGCTTGTATGGAGTACACCCGATGGGTGTTTTATAAGCTGTACGGAAGGCCCAGAGTGCGTCATCTAGCTTATCCGACCAAGAGGCACGGTTTTCGCCTACTGTCCTCTCCAGAATTCTTTTAATCCCTCGGTTGGAAACTTCCACTTGCCCACTTGTTTGGGGGTGGTACGCAGTAGAGAGACGGTGGGTTACACCATACTTTTGCATGACTCTATCAAACTGGTCATTGCAGAAATGCGTACCACAATCACTGATTATAGCTCGTGGAGTTCCAAACCTAGCAAAAAGAGATTTTAAGAATTTCACAACAACTCGGGCATCATTGGTAGGCAAAGCTTTCGCTTCAACCCATTTTGACAAATAGTCAACGGCCACGAGTATGTATTTGTTTCCTCGAGATGATGGAAATTGCCCCATAAAGTCAATGCCCCAGATGTCAAAGATCTCACACACTTGAATGGCGTTTTGCGGCATTTCATTTCTTTGAGAGATATTTCCGTGACGTTGACAAGCGTCACATGCTTTGACAAAATCGTGGGCATCCTTATAAATAGTGGGCCAATAAAACCCGGAATCAAACACCTTTTTGGCGGTGTAATTTGGACTATGATGCCCCCCGGTGGGTCCAGAATGGCAAGCTTTGAGAATGTCCATAGCTTCCTGTCCATAAACACACCGTCGGATGACTTGATCCGCACAAATTTTGAATAAGTAGGGGTCGTCCCAGAAGTAATGTTTAACATCCTTGAAGAATTTGTTCTTCTATTGGGTCGACATTCCTTTCACTATGAAGTTACCCGCATGGTAATTTGTGAAGTCAGCAAACCATGGGGTAGTAGAGTTTCCACGAAAAGTAACCGCATTGAGTGTTTTGAGAGGAAATGTTTCATTTATTTCCTTTTTCTCGAAAACATCTTGGTGTGGGTTTTCTAATCGGGACAGATGATCAGCAGCTAGGTTCTCAGCTCCTTTTTTATCACGTATAATGATATCAAATTCTTGCAGGAGGAGAACCCAACGAAGCAATCTCGGCTTTGCATCTTGTTTTGCAAAGAGATATTTGAGAGCCGAGTGATCCGTATACACCACGCATTTGGTCAAGATTAAGTACGGCCGAAACTTCTCAAACGCATACACCACGGCTAGTAGCTCTTTTTCTGTGGTGGTGTAATGGGTTTGAGCCTCGGTCATAGTTTTACTTGCGTAATGGATAGGCTGAAAATGCTTGGTTATACGTTGCCCCAGGACTGCACCGATAGCAAAATCACTTGCATCGCACATGACTTCAAAGGGTAAATCCCAGTCGGGGGCAACGAGAATAGGTGCTTCCGTAAGCTTTTTCTTTAATGTTTCAAAAGCTTCGATGCACTCAGGTGAGAAGATAAAAGGAGCATCCTTCTCAAGGAGATGAGTCATAGGCCGAGCGATTTTAGAAAAATCTTGTATGAATCTGCGATAAAAACCGGCATGACCTAAAAAACTCCTAATACCTTTGACGGTAGTAGGATGAGGCAATTTAGCAATAACATCGACTTTTGCTCTATCGACCTCAATCCCGTTTTTTGAAATCTTATGGCCTAGGACAATCCCTTCCTTGACCATAAAATGGCTCTTCTCCCAATTTAGACAAAGATTGGTGTCTTCACACCGTTTTAGCATTTTATCTAAATGGGAGAGACATGTTTGAAACGAGTCCCCAATGACCGAGAGGTCATCCATAAACACCTCCATTGTTTCCCCGATCATGTCGTGGAAAATTGCCATCATACATCGTTGGAACGTGCCAGGAGCGTTACATAGGCCAAAAGGCATACGTCTGTAGGCAAAAGTTCCGTATGGGCAGGTGAATGTGGTCTTTTCTTGATCCTGTGGATCAATGGGGATTTGAAAATAACCCGAGAAACCATCTAAGAAACAATAGTATTCGTTCCCTGCTAATCTCTCAAGCATTTGGTCCATGAAGGGTAGGGGAAAATGGTCTTTTCGGGTGGCGTCATTCAACTTACGATAGTCAATGCAAACATGCAATCCCGTAACCAATCGAGTTGGAATTAAATCGTTTTCTTCATTTGTGACAACAGTAATGCCACCCTTTTTAGGAACACAGTGAATTGGGCTAACCCAAGGACTATCTGAGATCGGGTAGATTAATCCTGCATCAAGAAGTTTGAGAACCTCCTGTTTGATAACCTCATGAATCAAGATTTTGTGAGTACAAAACTCAGGGTTGATACCCTTAATGTCGGAGAGTTTCCAAGCAATTGCTTGCTTGTGTGACTTCAAAACCTTTATCAGAGTAGTCTTTTCATTTTTACTCAAATCTCGAGCAATAATGACGGGTAATTTATCATCACCCTAAAGAAATGCATACTCGAGATTAGGTGGTAAGTCCTTAAGTTCGACTTCGGGAGGATCATTAGATTTTTCAATGGTTTTGATTTCCTCTTTATGAAGTTCTTGAGGAGGGATTGATGAAGGATCATCATTGAGCATCTTCTCGATGAGAAGAATATCTCCCTCGATGTCAATTGGAGCGTGATCAATTTCCCATGAAACCGAATCACTAGACAAGTATGCTTCAATCTCTTCTAAGATGAAGTCACTTTCCTCAAACGGAGTGAGAGAAGGAGTAGAATTGGCAATGATGGGTTGAGATGAATGAGTGAGATTATCACTCGAAGAATTATGAACATTACCGAGAACTTCTTGAGAGTACTCTTCAGAAGCAACATCAATGATATTTATTCGGTTAACCGACTCAGAATCATAGTTTGCGGAGTACCTCGAAGTTTGATCAAGGTTAAAGGTGACAGCTTCATTACCCACACGTAATGTGATTTCTTGCTCAAATACATCAATGAGAGCACGACCCGTTCTCAGGAATCCTCGTCCAACAATGAGGGGAACCCGATGATCGGCATCGAAGTCAACAACCACAAAGTCAGCTGGAAAATGGAACTTTCCTACTTTCACGAATACATCCTCGGCAATGCCAAGTGGACGGGATATTGTACGATCTGCAAGCTCAAGAGTCATGCAGGTAGGAGTAAGGTCTGGAAGAGAAAGTTTCTTCCATACTGAATGAAGCATCAGGTTAATGCTTGCACCAAGATCGGCTAAGGCAAAGCATTCAACCATCCCTGGAAATACACAAGGTAAGAGAAATTTTCCAGGATCTCCAAGCTTCTAGGGAAGCTTCTTTAACAGAACTGCTGAGCAGTTCTCGTTCAGAGGAGTTTTAGCCATTTCAAACAGTTTTTCCTTGTTGCTTAACATGTGTTTGA
Source organism: Chrysanthemum seticuspe (assembly GCA_019973895.1). Taxonomy (NCBI): domain Eukaryota; kingdom Viridiplantae; phylum Streptophyta; class Magnoliopsida; order Asterales; family Asteraceae; genus Chrysanthemum; species Chrysanthemum seticuspe. Next base: position 22,791,048 of record BPTQ01000009.1, on the reverse strand, counting down.
GAGTTGATGCAAACTTGGGCATCAGCATGATAGCATCCGCAAAGCTTATGTCAAAATGTAGTTCTTGGAAAATTTGAAAAAATTTGTCCATTTGATGACTGGCTTTTTCGCGGAGCTTTTGCTCATTCAAACGTGATAGGTAAGGAATAGAAGATTTGGATTTGGGGTTTTCAACGGGAGCTACTGGAGGTTCAAAAACAACTCTTGGATTGGATTTGGGTTTCGGGACAACTTGAGGATGGACATCGTTGGTACCTCCGTTATTAGTAGGAAGTTCCTTGTCTTTTGTCGCCTCATGTTCATGTTCCACTACCTTAGGAGAAGAAGAAGAAGAGGAGGTAGGAGGAACAATGGGTCCTTCGTATGATACACCACTTCTGGTTGTGATCGCCTTTGCATCGCCCCTCGGGTTAGCGATCGTGTTGCTCGGAAGTTTTCCTGAGCCCGAGGGTTGATCATTTAAAGACTTCTTAATGTCAGAAATCTGGCTAACCAACAACCTATTCATTTCATCTTGGGATTTCATGAATTGCTTCAATAGCTCATCAGATGATGGTCCAGTTGGAACAATGGCGTGAGTTTGATTAGGAAAATTCTGGCCTCTATTGTTCGGATTAGGGCCTTGATTTTGAAAATTTCCTTGGTTAAGATTCATATTCCCATGAAATTGATTCCCTCGATTGAAATTGTTTTGATTAAAATTTCCTTGATGTTGGAAACCTTGATTTGGTCCGGGATAGAAATTACCTTGGTTTTGATAACCTTGGTTCATTCTAGGTTGGTTCTGATTCCGGTTTTGCATGTTATGATTCTAGTTAAAACCGGGTGGTCCCTGATAAGTATTAGCACGGTAGTTTGGTTCATTTTGAGGATGGTATTGATTACCTCCCTGATGTGAAGTACCGACTATAGCATTGGCTTCAAACGGACTACCATCTGTGGCAGTACAGTTGTAGTATGCATGAGGGCCACCACAAGTGACACAGACCTCGACTTTCTTCACTTCACCATGTGATGGTGTCTGTGTGAAAGTGACTTTCTTTTGGTTAGCAAGAACCAAAGCCTGAATAGCATCCGTGAGTTTGTCAATCTTAGCATCGGTGCTAGATGTACTCACGTGAGATGAAGTAGAAGGTCTTGCATTAGATTGAGACTGATATGTCTTTGTTCGTACAGGGCGGACCTGGGACTTGTTTTCTATGATTTGCAAGGCTTCTTTTGTGGTCTTGCTCAGGAAATTACCTCCCGCGGAGGCATTTAAAGAGTCTTGGTCAGCTTGGCTCAGACCATTGTAGAAAGTATCCATTTGCATTAACTCGGAAAAACCATGATGCGGACACTTTCGGAGCAACTCTTTGTAACGATCCCATGCCTCACCGAATGATTCATCAAATCTTTGAGTGAATTTCATTATCTCATTCTTAAGACTTGTAATTCGGGATGGAGGATAGAATTCGTTAACAAACTTAGTGACTAAATCCTCCCATGTCTCAATGGAACGAGGGGGTTGTTTCTCAAGCCAATTTCGGGCTTGTCCCTCTAAAGAGAATGGGAACAGAAGAAGCTTAATTGCTTCATGTGGGACATTCTTGTATTTGATGGTCGATGCAATCTTGTTGAACCATCGAATATGTGCATGAGGGTCGTCCCGCTCAAAACCATAAAATTGGCTTTGGGTTACAAGATTAAGCAACCCGGGTTTGAGCTCGAAGGTATCAGCCACGATGGCTGGGACAATAATGGCATCTCCGTAACCCTCGATGGGTGCTTGGAGAAGCTCATTCATCGGTTTATCTTCTGCCATTACGACAGGGGGTGGTGGTGCTAGACGTTCCTCAGTCACGGCTGAGGGAGCAGAACGTCCTCTACGTCTACGCGGAATACTTGCAAGCTCTGAAAGTGGACTTGTGGAGCTGGAAGAACGAGTGCACATGCACTAAGTATAAAAATCTGTTTTCAAAAACAAATGCGAGGCAAAACGACAAGTGAACTTAAACCAATAATCACAAATGAAATGGCTTCTTTAAAAAAGGTACACCAAATCACAAGGACACAAAGGCAAGTTTTGATCTTTAAGATTGGGAACTTATTAATGTTCACACCCCCAGTTGGTAGGTGTTCTGCCTTGGTTTGCGGTGGTTGATTTTTATGTATTTATTAAGTACCACTAAAAAGACGTAGGTATGGATTTGTGCTAAGGGTTTAAATACTTTTGGACAATATTTTTGGTATCGTCTCGTTTAACCAAATTGTACCTCTTTAAGAATCACCTTAAAGAAAATACAGGATAGAAAACGTTACAATTGTTTTGTTGTTTTATATATATATATATATTTTTTTTTTGTTAACACTTTAGGAAAAGTGTTAATGAACTTTTTGATTTTGATAACTTTACAAAAACTGTTTACAAATGGTGGTATATGTGCAAGTATGGGTCTGAAAATGTTTAAAACACGCTACAGCCTCCCCGGCAGCGGCGCCAAAATTTGATTGGTCCCAAACAGTCAAGAAATATTGACCAAAGGTTTTAGTCAACAAAAGTCTACTATTATGGACTCAATACAATTTCCCTTGGAATTTAGTGGATTCCCGGGTCGTTAAGTCCCACGGAGGTTGAATGGTGTGTGAAAACGTTCAGAAGTAGAATGATCACTAAGGATAATGATCTGTAAGGGTTTTGGTTGATAATTACACTACTGATTGTTTGGAATTGTATTTGGATACAGAGCTATAAAGCACAACAATCAGATTAAACAAACGTGTATAGCAAGTAAATAAAAATATAAATTTAAAAACTACAGGGACTTAAAATGACAAGTTTAAAACTAAAGGGTATAAAATGAAAATTTAAAACTTTTTAAACTTAAAGAAAATTAAAATCTAAAAAGAAAATATTTTACTAATATTATATTAATTTAATATTAATTAATTAATCAAAACTATTTTAAACTTATTTAAAATCTAGTTTAATTAATCTAAAAAGGATTTATATTACAAAACTAACTAAGAAAATTACAAATTTATTTTCTAAAAATCTAGAACAACTTAAAAGATTTATAAAAATTAAAAACAAATATTTTTGTCTTTTAGCAAAGGTTTTATAAATTAAAAACTTAATTAATAATTCAAATCTAATTAAACTAATTAAAGGATTAAAATTAGAAAATAAAAAGGGAAAATTATAAGATTAATTTTTATAGGTTTTAATTAAGTTAACAAAGCTAGGAAAAATATAAAAACATGGTTTTACTTAATAAAAATTAATTTTACTACTTAATACTTTAATATTAATTAATTATTAAAACTATTATTAATTATTAAAAATACTAGATGACAAAGGAAAAATCTGAGAAAATTTCTATAAATACTTTAATATGACAGAAACTTAAGAAAAATATAAAAACATATAAGTGCTTAATAATAAGCTGAAAAGAAAATTAAAAAGCTAAATTATATTACATAAACGCTATCACTATTTTTAAAGTTGATGTTTTTGTGTTTTTTTATTGTTTAAACCTATTTAACTACTGATAATACAAACTTTTAATGAAAACAAAAATTTTAAAACTTAAAAATAAGCAGATTGGAAGCTTATGAGCTTAACAGTTGAGCTTTTGGCTCAATTTGATGGTTTTAAGCTCAAATAAGTGGCCAAATAAGCTAAACAAAAAGAAACAAAAGTGAAATAAGATGAAAATAAGTTAAAGGAACTGGTAATGAGTAAGAAATTACAAAAAGTAGCACTGATAAGCTTAGGATAAGCCAATAAGCACTTCCACTAAACCTATCAACCAAACAGGCCTGCAAGGAATTCCACAAGCAATTTAAGCTTATGAAATAAGCTGAAAAGCTCAATATAAGGACTGAGGTAGCAAGATGGGTTGGTGGGCTTTCCAAAAAGTCCAAGCTCACACTGTGGGAACCACTAATGAGCTTTTGGAAGGCTTGAGAAAAAGCTTGTAATACACTGAGTATTCAGTGTACACAGGAAATGGGACAACTTAAAAGCTACAAACAGGTTTATTAAATAAGCTGCAAAGCCAAAGTTAAGCTCTGAACCTTTGAGATGGGTATGTTAGCTTCTCAAAAAGCCAAAATACACAAGCTTAAGAGTACCAGAGAGCTTTTTAGGAGCTTATGAAAAAAGTCTCAACTACACTGATAACTCAGTGTAGTGAGTGATTTTGAGAAAACAACATGAGCATGATAAGCAGTCCAAATAAGCATGAGAGGGAAATATAAGCATATAAACAACATACTAGCTAGAAGGGCTTCTAGAATCAACAAATTACACAAGCTAAACCTCTCTAATGAACAAGATACAAGCTTATGAAATAAGCTTACTCAACTGTGCACAGGGCACTTTTTCAGAAAGTTGCTTAAAAGAAGCTAAGAAATAAGCAGTTTAACAAGCTAACTAAAAATTATGAAAAATACTATGATGAAGATGAGCAGATAAATATTATAAACCTAAAAGCACAGATCTTGAAAGCTAATATTAAGTCCTATAAAAAATTATCTAGTTTATTCAAAAATCACTAAGCTGAAAATTTGACTTTTTGAATTACTCTAACAAGTTGACTTATATGAACTTTGGATCAATCCTACTTACTGATTATGTTGTATTAAGCTATAATAAGATGAATTTAAGCTAGATTACCAAGTTATAAGCAACTGTGATGAAATTCACAATCTAAATCCTAACAGTTAACAACTAAGGTGAGATTAAAGATAATTTTGACTTTTTATCAAACAAGGACAGGTTTTTATGGTTGCACTGAGTTATTAGATACTAATGTGACATATAATAACAACAAGCAACAACACAAACAGCCTCTAACACAGGTAACACAGTGAATCCAAACAACCCTATAGAAGGCTGTTTTGAAGCTTTAAGCACTAAAACAGATTTTTAAACCAAGAAATCTATTGATTAACTTACATTAACTATAATGAGACAGGATTAAGCTAAAATCAACAAGGTTAAAACACTTATACTAAGAAATGCAAATTTTGAAGAAATTGCTTACAAATTGTGTTTATGCACAAAACTGAGAACCAAGAATCAAGAACACTTCCTATAGCTTCCCAAGAAGCATCTAAACCCAAGGCAATCCAGAATTCACCTTGCTCCATGCAGTTTTCTTCATTTCTTTTGATTTTTGATTTATAACTAATTTTTTTTTGGTATTTTTGATTTTTAATTCTAAACTGAGTTTTAAAGTTTCTAATAGCTTTAAGAAGCTATCTAGGGAGCTTATATGAGCTTATGAGTCCATAATAACAACTAATAACAACATTCAAACATATTGAGAATTTAACAAGGAAATTTGCATAAACTAAAAAGATGACTTAATACTGAAATTGAGGTTTACAAAAGTTTTATTATACACTGAGAACATGAAATACAAAGCTTGAAAGCTAATTGATACACTGGAAATTTAAAATTAACTAAGTCGACATAAGCTTAAAAAAAATTACACTAGATATCTCTCCACATTGCTCCTTTCTTTCTTTATAAAGATCTTTTAGAGTTCTTTGTCGACCTCTGAATGTATCCCACCTCTTTTCAACCCTTGGATCCTTCTAATTCATCAAAACCGTGCACTTGGCATTTTGGCGCCTAAAATATCAAAAGCAGGTTTTTGCAATTAAGGAATTTTGGGTGTTTGTGGAGGTGGAGGGGACAAAGAGGAGGTAGTGGTGAGAGTAGATAGACAGCTGGGGGGATAAGGTGGAAGAAACCAGGCAAGGTGGAGGGTGGTATGGTTTTGGCGGGGTATGTGAGGGAGATGAACAGTGGAGGGCGGTTTTATTTTTAAACCGTGGTTTGGGCTGGGTTGGATGTTGGGCTTGGGTTTATTTTGGGTTTTAATATAGGGTCCGGTTTGGTTTAAGCTTATAATATCACAAGGACCAAAATTGTAATTTTTTAATTTTTGAGGGACTGAAATTGTAACTTTCCCAAACTTATCAAAAGGGTCAAACATGCCAAGTACCAATAATACAAGGACTATAAATGCCATTTTTCATTTTTAAAAGAAAACAAGGATCATTTTTGACACTTTCCAAAAGTTTAAGGACCTTTTCTGCCATTTGCCCAAAGATTCATTCAAGGACCATTTTTGACAACTTAGAATATTTCAGGGACCTTGAATGATAAAACTCCACATTTTTGGATTCCATGGACTAGATTTGCCAATCTTTGAAAGTTTAGGGACTGAAACTGTAAATTATGTAAACTTTGTTGTTTTTCATCAGTTTTCAATCCTTTTGCACTTGTAACACATAAAAACACATTTCAATGATATTTATAGTATTTTGTGGCATTTCTGAGTGTTTTCAGATGTTTTTGCAGTTTAAATGGGAATAAAATGATGAGTATTTAGACACTTATCAAGCATACACACAAATAATCAAAGACATAATTGTATTAATGAAGTAAAACACTTATCTTGATGTAAGATAGGGTTTGGAACCCTAAAATACTGTACAAGACAACCTTGGTTCGGTTTAGGTTTTTACTCCAAAAGACTACACACCAATACTGAAAAATTCGGATTCTATATATAAGATTACATATGTGACGGCGTCACCTTATGTTTTGTGACGCCGTCGTGTCGCCATCATTAGGGTTTCGTTTTGGCCACGTTAGACTTGCGACGGCGTCACCTTATGCTTGTGACGCCGTCCTCTTCAGCTTCTGACGCCGTCTGGATTGCATCTAGGCCGTCTGAGTTGCGACGGCCTACTCTTTTATAACTTGACGTCGTCACTTGAAAATAGGAGTTTTGGCTTCTGTCCCGTTGTTAATACAAATAAGCTGTAAAAACGTTTATTTATATTTTACGATCTTCTAATGTTTTGTCAATAACAAAAGTAAAATCATATTAACGAAACAAATAAAATACGTAAATGGTTTGAACTAATAGTTTTATAACACACTTACGTTTTCACATAAAACACTATAACAAGATTAAGTGATTTTATATTTTAGATACACATGTACAACAACTAGTATTTACATATTGGCTTAACAAGTTTAAGTAACTCTATGAGTTAGATACATATGTACAACAACTAGTGTTTGCATATTGGGTTAATACATACTTATATTAAGTACACTAAAATGGGTAAAAACAAGTATATACTAAAATGGGTAAAAGTAAGTATATACTAAAAAGATAAAAACTAGCAAATGGTTTTTGACCCATAACCCATGGTTTTATATATACCACTTACACAAGTTCAATGTATCCTTACGGTACATTGTATCTAGATTGAAAACCATGGATCAACCCATAACCCATGACCCATGACCCATAACCCAAAATACCCATGGGCAAAGAGGAGCGGACCACGGATCCCTAGCTTTGTGCTAGCCGGATCCCAAGTGGAAGGGATCCGTGGGATCCGGGGAAACAGTAGGTTTTTCCTCTATAAATAGTGAGCCATTTCTTCATTAGATCTCACCCCTCCCCAACATACTTTCTCCCCTGAGTTAAATCTCACTAACCATAGATCCAAGAGATCTATGTTTGTAGTTTTGTTTTTGTGTGATCTTGTAGGTTCCTCTTAAAGGGAAGATCACCACCTTTGAAGTCGAGCAAGCTCAAGTCCATGAGTTGCCAAGCTTCCTCATCATCAAGGCTATTGAAGTCCTCTTGTTGATGATCTCTTTCTTTCTTCAAAGAAGCGTAGTGTTAAAGACATTAGTGAAAGATGTCTCAAGTGTCAAGACGAAGATATTAGTGAAGGGTATCTATCGTCTATAAGATAAGCACTTGTGGTAGGTGCTTAGAAGTCAAGACAAGAAGCATTAGTGAAAGGTGCTTAGAAGTGAAGACACAAGACATTAGTGAAAGGTGTCTTGTAGATCTAATCAAAGACATTAGTGAAAGGTGTCTTATAGATCTAATCAAAGGCATTAGTGAAAGGTGCCTTAGATGTACATTCGATATGGTGTGTTTCGATGTACTAGATAGACTAGCATTAGATCCAAGGATATTGATGTCCTTGATGATGTTGTAAAGGAGTAGATCTCCTTTGGGATTAGTCGTTGGTGTAGTGTGGTAGTAGTTCCTCCATTGCAATGGAACTAGGTGCTTAGCCTAGTACCTAATAAAGGGTAGGTGACATTTTGAAGGTGTAGTTCACCTAAGGTGTGAAAGAACTCGGTGGTTAGCCTAGCACCGTATAAAGGGTAGGCGACGTTGTGTTAGGTGTGGTTCGCCTTGGTGTGAAAGAACTCGGTATTTAGCTTTGTACCGGAAAAAGGTTAAGCGACGTTGTGAAGGCTTCTCCGCCATAAGGAGATTGGTGTAGTGATTACAAACTCTCGAGTAGGTGACTCGGGGAGTGGAGTAGGGCAAGGAAGGTGTCCTTGTAGCCGAACCACTATAAATACTCGCGTTGTGGTTTTGTGCTTCTTACTCTTATCTTTTCATTACATATCTTTATATGCTTGTTTATCAACATCCAACACACACAACCAAATAGATTGACATAAGTCGATCTAAATAGTTTAAAAGGGAGTTTTAATTGGTAAAACTATTCAACCCTCCCCCCCTTCTAGTTTTCTACAATTGGCATCAAAGCTTCGTTACCAAGTTTCTTGAAGTATATTGTACTTTAAAAACTTGATACGATCCATAGTTAATTGAAAACTACAAAGAAGATTTTTCATAAAAACAAACACCATATTTTTCAAAAACTATATGTTTGGATGTTGAGTTGATAACAACATTTTTTTTATATATATTTTTATAATTGCACTAATCTTCCTTGTGATATTGATTAGTCAAAGCTCATACCCACCAAGCTTTAGGAGTTGCTTGGTAACAAGAATACCTTCCTTAAGAAGGTATCTTAGACGCAAAAGAGCGGGAATCGTCTAAGTGACATTTGTCATTTGTAAAAGACATTCCTAAGTGCATTCGAGGTATGACTTTCTACTTATATCTAAATGATACTTGTTTAGTATATAAGTGTTATTTGCTAGGCTTTTATTTGAGTAGATTTTTGTGTTTACACATGATTTACATGTAGCTTCGTTAGGAAGCTTGTTTCTCACATACGTGTTATTTTTCTCATCTATAGTCATAGTATGTAGAGCTTATGCTTTATTTCTTCTAATAAAACAAAAACACGAATTTCAAAAATTCCTCCTTCCCTATTAATAAACCCACTCGATGCCCACTTTTTCAACCCTCACCTTTTCAAATTTTCCAATTTCAAAAATTTCCTCTCATTCAAAAACTTCATCTTCTTCCTCATTCCATCTCTTCCTAAACCAAGAAGATCCGTCATCAACATGGTTTACATCGCACTCGTGCATGCTCATCGCCCTAACACTCATCGCACTTGTGTTCCCTATGATGAAGTTCACATACGGAGACATTTACTTTGTGTTGTTAATCTATATTGGGGTCATTTACCCAATCCTTTGTATCATCCTTAGCATTGAAATGCAATATTATTAATTATCTATTTTATCTAGGATATTTGTGCTATTATGTGTGTTTCATTTCTTTTGATCTATATGTGTTATATTCTTTCGTGATACATTAGATGTCATGTATGCATGCTAAAAGAAAATGTAGGATACAACATAATTCATGGTACAATAACCGTAAAACCTATTTTTCTTATTAAAACTGGTTCTGTTACTACAGATCCACGGATCCCGGAAGTTACACTAGCCGGATCCCCTTTGAAAAGGAACCGTAGGATCCGTCCTATTGGAAAACAGTTTTCATGCAAGATTAAAAATCACTATCTTTCTAAAAAATAATAATCCACTAGAGCTTCAAAACCATGAGTTATCTAAATACTAATTGTTAATAGAATATCTAGTAAAAACGTTAGATTATTATAGGTTGACCATAAACGTCTTCCCTTATTAACCCATCACTTCCATAGGTTCAACTATGACGCATGAATACGAGTTTGATTTTTCACTCACTAGCGTCTACACCCCGAACATTTCCCTTGAGCCCAACACACCTGGCAATCATGTTCGTGGGTTCAATAATCTCGAAAACCGTCACTTCCATGAAGGACGTATTGTAGACACCTCTCTACAATTCGAAGAAGGTATCAATACCTCCTTCCGAGCCATATGACTAGAATGTCTTCTTGAAATTAACGAGAAGATATGTCCAAGGTTCATAATGGAATTCTTCCGTCAAGTGGAACTCGTTCGTAACGAGGATCGCTCTTTATCTCTTTGGTTTTATATCAAAAACCAAAAATTCACTTTAAGCCTTGGGCATTTTGCTCATATCCTCCGAATCCCAAACCATGGACAATGTGCCTTCACCGAAGATTGGTCTCTTGATTCTCTCTTCAATTTTCGTGAAGAAAATAGCCCATATTGTTCACACATACCCTCTCCGGAAGAATTAACACGCATGATATGCAAACCTCGACCATATTACTCCAATCCAAACATTATCCATACACGGGATATCCGAGAAGAGTATAAGCCTGCTGCTCTTATTCTATGTGAAAATGTTTGGAGTCTTAGGGGAAATCGAGATATTCTTCCTGCTTGTTGTGCTCACATGTTGTACTATTTGCTAACACAACAACCATACAATCTCGCCTACTTCTTCGCAAGGCGAATTGCAAATCTTCAAGGCTCCAAGAATAAACTCATCCCTTATGGAATGTTCTTGACACGCCTCTATCACAATGTTATGCACTTCCATCCTCAATTTCAAAGTCCGTTGTACGTACTTGTGAACAAGATGATGGAACCGCTAAACATATCTCTCATGAAGACGTTCTTCATTCATGATTCCACCAATACCCATCAATCACATAATGATCCTCCTAGTGAAGACACTCAAGGAACCTAAAATAGTCAAATAGGATATATTCTACTCTACTCCTTTGTTATCAATGTAATCCTATTTCTTTCATGAAATAAAACATCTTACATTTGATATCCTAGTTTTAGAACTCCTTTAAACAAAACTTGGAATATAATGCACTGTCATGATCATTGCATACCTTTAGTAAAGGTTCTGTCTAGCAGATAGACGGATCCCAAATGTTGTACTAAACGGATCCCTACATCTAGGGAACCGTGGGATCCGGCAAAACAGAAAATGCAATTGCAAGCATTATATGTCAAACACATCACTTAGAACACCTCACACTAAGCTAAACATAGTGTCTTAAGATTGATCAAGACTTTATCAAGATAGATTGACCTTTCCTACTCTTTCCAACTCACATAGATCACATTCTAAGGCTTTGTTAGATCTACCATTTTAAATCCATCACTCTTCCGCTCTCAAAACTCACACTTCATTTTTTACTTGATCCCTCACAACTAGGTTAGAAATCCTTCGATTATGAAAATATTGATCATTAATCAACCTCACCCCAAAATTGATCAAAGTTGATCAAATCCTAGTTTTCCCATCTCAAAACCATTAGGATATTTTCCAAAACACAATCCTAAGACACAACCTGATCTCTAGGATCATTTAGTTTCATTTAACTTCAATTGACATTTTTAATGTCATCCTTGGTCATCCATTGGTATTTTTAATATCTTTTATCTTTTATTTCTTTTAATTTGCATTTAAGTCGCTTTAATTTGTAGATCTTTTCTTTAAGTAATTTTCCATCCAAAACCTTACTGATTACTATCCTTAGTAATCATTCTACCATCTGATCAAGTGTTTATTACACCAATTCATCCTCCGTGGGACATAACGACCCGGGAATTCATTATATTCTCTGATCTTCATTGCATTTGTGTTTAAGCTGTTTTAAGTCTGTTAGACTTGACGGTTTAGCACCGATCAAATTTTGGCGCCGCTGCCGGGGAGGCTGTAAGCGTGTTTTAAGCATTTCCAGACCCGTACTTGCACATATACCATCGTTTGTAAAAAGTTTTTCTGTAAAGTTAAATATAAATCAAAAAGTTCATTAACACTTTTTCTAAAGTGTTAACAACACCAAAAATATTTTCATTCTTTGTTTTTATGGCATGTTTTTCAAAAATCCAAAAATATTCATCTTTAACCTCTTACCCTTTTTGATTCTTTATCCCTTTACCCTCTATCCTTTTGATTCTAACTTCTTCTATTCTCATGGAATCTCTCGACTACGACGAAATCTGGAACGAAGTTGAAAAACTTCCTATTTTATCACAAATGTCAAGAATTCGTGTGGTTCGTGATGATCCATTAATTCTGCGTAGGGAAATGGAACGAGAAACCGGGGTGACAAAGGATCAGGTACTTTCCTCTTATAATGGAGGTGCTAAATACGTCCAACCTACGGTTATCCAAAGATCTAACCCCTCGATTGCTCCTAAGCCGTCTAAAATTGATCCTAAACTTTCACGATTTACGGTTAAAAGCAAACATGCAGAAATTAGACCGGTGACTAGCAAGAATGACTTGCCTAATCTTCACGTTTCTCAAGAACCAGAACCGGAGTCCATAACGGAAGTGGTGGAAATTGCTAGCTCTCAGAGCACACCACTTGTCCCACCTCCGGATTTTTCAAAATGTTCTTTGAGTCTAAATAGTCATTCAGATCACCATGTTGGTTTTGTTGATTCTTTGAATGAACTGATTCCTTCTCATAACTCTCAAATAGAATCGTTTATTCCTTGTGTCGGTTGTGGTGAGCCTCTTTATGGTTCACCCTGTCGCTGGTGTACGTGTGTACAGTGTGGTAATGATATTCGGAACGGGAGTTGTTTGTTCTGTGGTTCGAGGAATTCATTTGATTATGATCCTAATCCGAACTCATTTAACGACCCCTCAAAATTTTCCAACTACCCACCACAGCTCGACTTATCTTCATATAATCAACAATACTGCTGTGAATTTTGTGGAGATCCTCACCAAGGATTTGAGTGTCAACCCGGAAACACGTTTGTCTATGAACAGTTTTCCGGTGATGCTCAAAACTTTGGTTATGACCAATGTCCATATGATTCACCTATCCAGCCACAACAATCATTTTGTTGTGAGAACTGTGGAGGTCCCCATTCCAGCTCTGATTGTCAAACAGGGAATCCATTTCCTTGTAACAATTACGACTATCCATATCACGACCAACCTCCACAGTGCCAAATGACTCAAATTCCTCAGCAAACTCAACAAGACACTTATCTAGAGCTTCTGGAGTCAGTGAAAAGAACTGAGGAGTTGAGTAAGACAGCATTTCATAATGTTCCCAGTTTTTCTTGTGTATATTGTGGGGGTCCTCATGATGATTATCAATGTCAACCTTCCGGTTTTGACAAATCTCCACTCCCACAATGTCCTGTCATTCAAAATTCACATGAGAAATCCATGGAAGAATTGCTAGCTGAAGAGAAGGCTGCTAAAATAAAATCCCAAATTGCCTTTGAGAAATCTGTTAAGGAATCAATTGCAAAAGAAAAAGCAGCCATATCTAGCTCTCAATTTCGTTTTATTCCTGATGACAGTGATGATGATGATACACTTGATTCATCAAGTTCATCAGATGACATCCCAGCAGTTGACATTCCATCTCAAACAACTGCTATCACACCCGAAGCTCCCACTCACTCTCTAAACATGGGGGACGAGCATCTTGACACTGTTCCTGAAAAGGAATCGGACGAATTCATAAAGTCTAGTGTTGAGAACCTTGTCCCAATCCCGAGAGAGTCACAGGGAACTTCTGATCATGTGTGTGATATCCCCCCTCCTCTTGTCTTCCAAAATGATCATATTGAGATGTTCTCTGATTCTAATGATGATGATTTGTTATCTTGTGGAGACATCGTTTATATGGAAGATTTACCTTCTGAGCTTGTTAGCTTAGAAGAAGAGAATGATGAAGTTACTGACACTAAAATCAAAGATGAAGCACTTCGTGCAACATTACTAAATGTCAGTCTTCTCATTTCTAAAATCGAGGCTTTCAGTAAAAAACCTATTTCATCTCCTATCCCCATTAAGGATAGTGACATTCTTTCCGATGATTCTATTCCGGAAATGAAAGCCTTCTGTTCTAATGATATGGGAGAGAAGATTAGTGGCAGTACCACTTTTCATTCTCATAATTCTCTCCCCGATTATGAATCATTTACATTGGAGGAGTTCACCAGTGAACCCACTCATATCAATTCTGAATATGATTCATTCACCTTCATGGAGTTCTCAGATGAACTCACTGTTATCATATCTCCACCAGAGTATGATAACTTCTACTTTGATCTAGACACACCTGAGATTTGTCTTGATCACTTAAGCTTAAATGATGAGATTCATAATCCTGAAATTATGGATCCTCCTATGGATGAAGAAGAGTTAGTCATGATTTGTATCATGATTTTCTTTCTTTTCTTCATATATCCCGTGGCTTCTCCTGTTCTTCACTCCTTCGGGAATGAAGACATTATCTTTGACCCAGGCATTTCCATGTACCATTTGTGAGCCGGGTCTGTCTGTATCTCATCGGCGTGGAACTTTCACGTACTTCAATGTTTATCCAAACATCTTGAATGAAAGTCCGATGGAGATTGTTTCTTCCACTTACTTCCCCATGAACCAATTAATTCGGGGTCGAGTCAAGCTAGCGACTCGGTAATCAAAAACAGTAGCTAAACATGGGTTTTCACCCGTGTGTACCACCCTAGTGTGGGGGAGATGCCCCACATGTTGTATATAGATCTAAAAAATGAATGAAAATTGTAAATATTAAAAAAGAGAATAATTGTTGTGTTTCCACACTTAGCTAGATTTATTATCTTTTTACGTTCTAAGTTTCGGCATAACAGCCGGTACTTTGAATATTGAGGACAATATTCATTTCTAAGTGTGGGGGGGAAATTCTGGCGAATTTTGATCGTAAATGTACCCTTTTAGTCCCTTTTTCCCCCAAAATGGCCAAATTTAAAAAAAAAAAATTTAGTGGAAGTACTATGTACTAAACACAACAAATGGTAATCAGTCCACCATGTCTAACCCACATAAGGATTGGCTAATCCAGGAGCAAACGGCTCTTGGTAAAGATATCTCAAATCCGTTGACGGCTTGCAATTTGCCCAAAATTGTATGGTATTCAGCTCACCATATCCTAAAAAGTGAAGAGTTGGCTAGCCCGCAAGATTATGGCTTGTGGTAAAGGCAGTGGAAAATCCATAATTGGTAATCAGCTCACCAAAGATAAATTTGATAATTTATCTAAGAGTTGGCTAGTCCAGAAGGGTACGGCTTCTGGTAAAGACAAAATCAAATCCGTTGAAAGCTGGTGGTTTGCTCAAAATCACATGGTTATCGGTGTACCATGGTTCTTACTTGAACTGAAACATTTGGCTACTCCAGAAGTAATGGCTTTTGGTAAAGAGATTAAAATCCATTATGTTTTCTCAAATCATTGCTAGGGACTAGCAATATCTCAGTGTGGGGGATTGATGAGTGTCTAAATACTCATCATTTTTGTACAAAATAAACTGCAAAATCATCTGAAAACACTCAGAAACACATCAAAATGATCAAAATATCACAAATCAGTGTTTTATGTGTTTTAAATACAAAAATATCAAAATCAGATGAAAAACATATCAAATTTGCAAAAATTGCAGTTTTAGTCCCCCAAGTTTCAAAAGTTGTCAAAAACAGTCCCTGAGCACATAATTTCAAAAGTAAAGTCACCAAAGGTCCTTTTAAAATCATAACTTGTCAAATTTGTCCTTTGGTGAAAAATATCAAAAGTTTGAGAAAATTACAAAAATGGTCCTCCAAGTTTGAAAATTGGCAGAATTAGTCCCTGGAAAATGTGAAAATGGCAAGTTTAGTCCTTGTACTTTGTGAGATTGTCAGTTTTAGTCCTTGGAGAAACTTTTTCAGAATTGGCAGCCTAGGTCCTTGAAGTTTCAGAAGTTACACATATGGCCCTTGAATTATTAAGCCTATACACCTTTTTGGCCTGCCTTCCATTTTGGACTCCCTGTCAAAACATTTTGAACCCCCTTTTTTAATACACTGCCCAGTCAAATGGTTTGACTATTCCCACCCCGCGCCAAAAACCTTATCTTCTTCCTCTCTTCAACTGCCTTCTGCAACACCTCTGCTACACTCCAACCTTCCCTCACCTTATCCCTTCCCATGTCCCCCCACCTCACCAAAACAACAAAACCATTAAATGCTCATTCTTTCCCCCTCACTCAACCCTACACCTGGCTAAAACCACTTTGGCGCCAAAATGATCAAAGTGGCCAAAATCCACAAAAGTAACCCAATTGCCCTGGAATCAAGTGGGATTATCTCAGAAGGCCACGTGGAGTTCATTGTATGTATAAAAAGGAAGAAAGAGGAAGAGATAACTAGTAGTTAGTTTTAAGTTTTTTCTTTATGTCGTTTTTTCAATAAAATGTTGTAGTTTAGATTAAAAGTTGTAATTTCATGCTCATGTGTATCAAACTCAGTTATTTAACAAGTGCAATCCAGTTTTAAGGTTTAAATCAAGGTCTTATTTATATTTCACATGTTGGTGTACACTGTTGGAATTTGCAAGTTAATGCTCCTATGTTAAAGCTTCCATTAACTTATTTTCTCATTCAAACCAGTGAATTTAAACTTAATATAGCTTTTGATTAGCCTGGAAAACAGTTTCAATGAATTATCATTGATGGTCAATAAAAGTCAACATGAAGCTCAAATTGGATTTGGTGATGATTATGGTTGTTGCAGAGGTGAATTTGGGTTGCATTAGATTAGGTTAGTTTGGTTTTGTATTTGGTTTTGGGTCTGCACCAGCTGGATAAAGTTGTGAGTTACCTATCTCACTTTTCATTTTAGTCATATTGCAGCTTTTGCTTATCTGTATATCTGTGGTCTCAATTGTTTTCTATGTGTTTATATAGTTGTAATATGATCATATAAACTCATTTTAATCAAAGGTACCATCTGGTTTAGTGTTTTTCTCAAGTTAAGTTTGCATATCAGTGATTATAAGGGTGTTTGGATCCACTGTCTTTTCTGTCTTAGAGGTATAGGTGGTGGTTAAAATCTGTTGGTTTATGCTTCTTAAGTCCTATTGAACTCATTTGAGTCAAGTTTTTGTGTCTGCTAGTTCCAAAAGTCAAAATCCATTTCCTTGATCATTAACAGGTTAACTGTTGGTGTCTTTGCATATACAAATCTTGTTTCATGTTCAAAATCCATAGATATATATTGCAGTAGTGTTATTTCATGTATTCATATCATTATATGTCCTTAAATCATGATCAAAATCCATTTTAGTCAACTTTCCAAGTTTTTCATCAAAAGTCAAAATTCTGAAAAGTCAGTTTTGGGCAATCTGCAGGGATTTTTCATGGTTTCATTTCTGAACCATTTTCAATGAAATTTGTGGTTTTAAATAGTCCTACTGGTCTAGTTACTTATCTACATTTTAGTGTATTTTTGTGATTTTGGTAGAAGCTTCATTCTGGCTTGTCAATATGGCACCATTTCCCCTGTGCAACTGACTCAGTGAAAGCTGAGTCTGCACAGGGGTTTTGCAGGCTTGTACAGAGCTCCCCTGAGCTCCTCAAAGTCTGAGCTTTGGTTTGCATGGTCTTACCCAAGTCTTTTAGAGGTTCCAATTTGTAGTTTCCCTTTTCAGCTTAATTTAGTGCTTATAATCTAGCTGCAAAATGCCCCCTCACAACTGAATTTAGCCATAAGCTCATTTAAGCAAATCTGTTGAGCTTGTTGTTTCAGAGGTTAGGACTTGTTG
This sequence comes from Chrysanthemum seticuspe, assembly GCA_019973895.1. NCBI lineage: Eukaryota > Viridiplantae > Streptophyta > Magnoliopsida > Asterales > Asteraceae > Chrysanthemum > Chrysanthemum seticuspe. Next base: position 22,773,318 of record BPTQ01000009.1, on the reverse strand, counting down.
AAACTTGTTCCATTTTAGTTCTTCTAGCTTATAGTAGCTTCTGTTTTGATTTGGTGCCTTTTGGATTCCATTTGCTTATTCAAAGGCTTATTTCAATAAGCCTTTGCACTTCAGTTTCAAAATCCTCCAAACAAGCTCCTGTTTTTCCATTTTTCATAGCTTCCTAATATTATTTTAAGCATTTCCTGAATTTTTCAGATTTTTCCTAGCTTGTTTGGTATTTTTCTGCATTTTATCTAGTTTTTAAGCATTTTTAAATAGCATTTAATACAAAAAATTAAGAAAAGGTTTAAAAAAAATAATTTTTCAATTTTCTTAGGTTAAGATAAATATAAAAGTAATAAAAAGTATTTTTCCATAATTTTCTTAGTTTAAAAAGTATTTTTTTAGCATTTTAATTAGTTTTAAATAGTTTTAAATTAATAATAAATACATAAAAAGTATAAAAAATATATTTTCAGTTTTAAAATAAGTTTTATTATATTTTAGACTTTTCTAAGTTATAATTTCATTTTTCTAGGTTAATCTTGTATTTTCTTGTATTTTAGTGCATTTTAAATACTTAATAAATAGTTTTTAATTAATAATAATTAAATAAATAGTTGTAAAAATAATTTTCTTTTTCTAATAATTTTATTTTATTATTAGAATTGTAAAAATGTCATTTTCATATTTGTAGGCCTTTTATTTCTTTAAAACTCACGTTTTATTTTGTACGTAGACATAATTTTATTTTAAACGTAAGTTTTAAGTTTTAGATTTTAAACGTTCATCACTTTAAAAATAGTGATAGCGTTTATTTAATATCTTTTATCTTTTATTTCTTTTAATTTGCATTTAAGTCGCTTTAATTTGTAGATCTTTTCTTTAAGTAATTTTCCATCCAAAACCTTACTGATTACTATCCTTAGTAATCATTCTACCATCTGATCAAGTGTTTATTACACCAATTCATCCTCCGTGGGACATAACGACCCGGGAATTCATTATATTCTCTGATCTTCATTGCATTTGTGTTTAAGCTGTTTTAAGTCTGTTAGACTTGACGGTTTAGCACCGATCAATTTTTTTTTTGAAAGTTCCAAATCCTTCCATAAATAACAATCATTAGCTACATCACTCATTGCCTTCAAACACTTAAGCACCCCTTTCATTTAAAACACTTGGGAGAACTGAAACACTCAAGGTGATGTAGGTCTAGGATCTTAGAAACATCATTTCCACTCTTTCATAAACTGCTGAACGCCGGATCCCTAGAACTAGCCTAGACGGATCCCTCTGAGAAGGGAACCGTGGGATCCGGATGACAGTCTATGACAAATCTTGGTAAAACAATCATTTCAACTCTTCTTCCTAACTCAAACACTCCATCTCATCTTAAATGAGTTCCTAGAACAGCACAACCTCTGTAGTTGACTCTTGTGCATGCTAATCATCACATTCCAATGAACCTTAGTGGCTTAAGGCTTAAATGCACTTTCCAAATCTCTTGGTTTATAAACCACCTTGTTAGGATCTCCATAGTCATCACTCACATCCTAACTTTCAGCCTTTGCAATCACTTCAAATCATCTCATCATGAGAAAAACCCCAAGTAACAACCTATCCACCAAAGAACCACCCATCAAAAGGGCTCGTGTTGTACACGAAATCTCTTCAACCGAATCATCTCCGGTCAAACCAATCAAACCAATTCCTAGAAGGTTAGTACCCACAAAATTACCTATGCCAAACACCACCATACCTCCTAGGCCAAACAATATCATCTCCACTAAACCATCTCCATTGGTTCCTAGAGCTATCTCTTTTACATCCCCACAAACATCACCTCACCTCTACAATTTAGAGGACTTACCACCTAGGCCTTCTCATCCGCTTCCGCCGACAACATTCTCCTCATTAGGAGGAACAATGATTCAAAATCAAGGTGTTGAGTCAACACTTGCTCCGGCTTCCTTTTCGCCGTTTCCATCATATAATCCCATTTGGATTATAAGAAATCACCAAAGTCAACCATCCGACCTTATGGAAGTTGACACATCTTTACCACCATCATCATTTTTGATCGAACCATTCCTAAATGGACCTCCACCAATCCCTCCATCATTCGAGGCTCCTCAAACCACTTCAATTGATCCTTTGAATCAAACCACTTCATTTCATCCACCACCACTACCTAGCCATGACAAAGATTGCTATCATTGTCAACATGTTGAAAGTTTGATACATGAAGTACGAGAAGACCAACGTTTCATGTTCTATCATCTCCTCGAACGTTTCGATGAGATTAAACCTAAACATAACTTGAGCTAGAAGATTAAAGTGGTGTCTAAGCTTCAAGCGTTAGTTGGTCTAAGAAATTCCTAGTTATGTATTGTCTATTTTCTTATTTTTGAGTCATGTATATCATAACTCTTGCTTTATTAAATTGAATTACATGCTACTTGTTATTTTGTTGAGCATATGATTACTTTGCTTTCATATCTCATTTATGTGATAACACTATTTGTTATTTCACCTTTGCTGAATTTGATCAGCTGATACGGATCCCTCAGAATAGTCTAGACGGATCCCTACTAGGAGGGAACCGCGGGATCCGTGAAAACAAGAAATTTTTTTTTACTAACTTGAATCACATTTGCAGGAAATTGTGAATTATACTTGCTTTCTAACCTTTGTTTTGTAGTATTTCAATTCACACATGAAGACTTTGACATCCTAAAGCTAGGGGGAGCTTTATGTCAAAGCAATACATTGCAAATTACTTGCAATACTAGATTTACCTTTCAGTACTTCCCATTGCAAAGTTGCAATCATCTAGGGGGAGCAAACTTAGTTGCAAATGATCTAGATTAGAATTACTTTCTTGACGCCCTTACATAGGGATGGACTCGTCAAGGGGGAGTAAGACGAGATCTATTCTCGTTACTTACTCTTTATTTTTTCTTTCACATGTTTTTCTTTAAAAACAATGTGTTGCTTTTCTTCAAACACTTTTTGTTTCGACAAAAAAGGGGAGAAGAAAGTAAAAACTATAAATTCAAACGTTTACGAATTTTAGCTTTTCCTTAAAATAATTTTATGTTTTGTCATCAACAAAAAGGGGGAGATTGTTAATACAAATAAGCTGTAAAAACGTTTATTTATATTTTACGATCTTCTAATGTTTTGTCAATAACAAAAGTAAAATCATATTAACGAAACAAATAAAATACGTAAATGGTTTGAACTAATAGTTTTATAACACACTTACGTTTTCACATAAAACACTATAACAAGATTAAGTGATTTTATATTTTAGATACACATGTACAACAACTAGTATTTACATATTGGCTTAACAAGTTTAAGTAACTCTATGAGTTAGATACATATGTACAACAACTAGTGTTTGCATATTGGGTTAATACATACTTATATTAAGTACACTAAAATGGGTAAAAACAAGTATATACTAAAATGGGTAAAAGTAAGTATATACTAAAAAGATAAAAACTAGCAAATGGTTTTTGACCCATAACCCATGGTTTTATATATACCACTTACACAAGTTCAATGTATCCTTACGGTACATTGTATCTAGATTGAAAACCATGGATCAACCCATAACCCATGACCCATGACCCATAACCCAAAATACCCATGGGCAAAGAGGAGCGGACCACGGATCCCTAGCTTTGTGCTAGCCGGATCCCAAGTGGAAGGGATCCGTGGGATCCGGGGAAACAGTAGGTTTTTCCTCTATAAATAGTGAGCCATTTCTTCATTAGATCTCACCCCTCCCCAACATACTTTCTCCCCTGAGTTAAATCTCACTAACCATAGATCCAAGAGATCTATGTTTGTAGTTTTGTTTTTGTGTGATCTTGTAGGTTCCTCTTAAAGGGAAGATCACCACCTTTGAAGTCGAGCAAGCTCAAGTCCATGAGTTGCCAAGATTCCTCATCATCAAGACTATTGAAGTCCTCTTGTTGATGATCTCTTTCTTTCTTCAAAGAAGCGTAGTGTTAAAGACATTAGTGAAAGATGTCTCAAGTGTCAAGACGAAGATATTAGTGAAGGGTATCTATCGTCTATAAGATAAGCACTTGTGGTAGGTGCTTAGAAGTCAAGACAAGAAGCATTAGTGAAAGGTGCTTAGAAGTGAAGACACAAGACATTAGTGAAAGGTGTCTTGTAGATCTAATCAAAGACATTAGTGAAAGGTGTCTTATAGATCTAATCAAAGGCATTAGTGAAAGGTGCCTTAGATGTACATTCGATATGGTGTGTTTCGATGTACTAGATAGACTAGCATTAGATCCAAGGATATTGATGTCCTTGATGATGTTGTAAAGGAGTAGATCTCCTTTGGGATTAGTCGTTGGTGTAGTGTGGTAGTAGTTCCTCCATTGCAATGGAACTAGGTGCTTAGCCTAGTACCTAATAAAGGGTAGGTGACGTTTTGAAGGTGTAGTTCACCTAAGGTGTGAAAGAACTCGGTGGTTAGCCTAGCACCGTATAAAGGGTAGGCGACGTTGTGTTAGGTGTGGTTCGCCTTGGTGTGAAAGAACTCGGTATTTAGCTTTGTACCGGAAAAAGGTTAAGCGACGTTGTGAAGGCTTCTCCGCCATAAGGAGATTGGTGTAATGATTACAAACTCTCGAGTAGGTGACTCGGGGAGTGGAGTAGGGCAAGGAAGGTGTCCTTGTAGCCGAACCACTATAAATACTCGCGTTGTGGTTTTGTGCTTCTTACTCTTATCTTTTCATTACATATCTTTATATGCTTGTTTATCAACATCCAACACACACAACCAAATAGATTGACATAAGTCGATCTAAATAGTTTAAAAGGGAGTTTTAATTGGTAAAACTATTCAACCCCCCCTTCTAGTTTTCCACACCCGTCACAAAATCCTCCGACGGCGTCGCGTATAAGCTGTGACGCCGTCACCTTATGTTTTCAGCAGCTTTGAGTGTCTCGATTCTGACTTTGGCCATTTTCTTCGTGTATTCGCGCCTTTTCGTCCAAATAAGTGCCATTCCAGCATTTTGCCTTCAAGAGACCTAAAAAGTGAAAAGGAATAATATTAAGCAATAACGGATACAAAAGTGATCAAATAAGGGCTTAAACGACCCCTCAAAAAGGTACCTTTTAAAACCTTATCAGTGGCGCATGGAATTAAAGCCAATTCACCCTAAACATGATTTTGTACATTTATGGCTTACTTGGTATCTCCAATTTGACTCGCAAGCAAGCGGAGAATTCGGTCAGCGCTGAAGCAATAACCTCCTTCTTTATGGTCACAATTTAATGCGCTCCCCTCCTAATACTTCCCACACAGTCCGTCAAATTGGGTGAGCCGTTCAGACAATTTGTACCAAAATCATCAATCAATTAAACTATTGAAAACTTAACTTTTCAAAAAAACAAATCAAATTTCACCATTATTTAGTCCGTATTATTTTTCTATTCAAAATTACCCTTTGCTTAAAACTGTCACACATAATAAACAAACAAGTAAAACCCTATTAATAATCAATGTCTAGGTTAATTAATGTATATATTAATTAGGGCTTTCACTTTCTCAATTGAAAGTGAGCCACATACATCGGCGAATCGATTGCGTAAACCCTTAATTAAAATATACCAAATTGCACATAATTGATTCATTAATATATAATTGGAGTCTTCCCTAATTCAAGATTTATCATAAATAAACATGTGATAAAACATCTTAACAATTAAACAGTATCCAAGCAACTATCCATGACAAACATGCAATAATGCATGTATCATCATGGATATAACATAACAATTATTCAATTAGTCACAAGATCGCATATCATTCCATGTCATATAACATATTATTCATGAATTAATCACGTAACATATATATTAATTCTAGGTTTCGATAAGGTTAACATAACAATTAAAACCCTAAATTCTTTTTAATGAATCGACTTCAAAAAAATGGGGTACGCCCCATATAAAATATAAAAAAAAACGACCCATAAAAAAAATAAACCAAACCCTAGATTAAACATATCAAACAACATACAATATTCGTTTTTTACACGTTTAGTAATTAATTACTCATTAAAACCAATGACTCGTGATGCCACTGTTGGAATTATATATCATGATACAATCAATAATAAAACACCAAAAATCAAAGAATACATGCGGAAGCGTATAGGAAAGATTAGCGAATAATTAATTAACATAAACAAGAATATGCATACATTTCTTGATTCTAGCCGAACAAAAATCAAATCCACAAAACTAGCAATTGGATGAACCCTGATTAGGGTTTATAGGATTATGTGAATTACCCCTTACCGATTTTTTAATTCAATCCAAGAATACTAACAATAATGTGTTAGTACCACTTTCTTGTACACACGTACTATACTGAATTAAAGGAATGCTAGTTTTAATTAAACAAATAACTTTGGTTTTGGAAAAGCTATGTGTCGACACCCTTGGGAGGTGGTCGACCGGTTTCAAACACAAAAACACACAAACACTTTTGGTTTTAGGTTATGAGTACAAGAGATGCAAAACACAAGACCCCTAGCCTTGTATATATACTTAACTAAACTTGGAGAACAAGTTGAGTTTGGGTTGGGTTGGGAGATCCTTGTGGCCGATCGGTTTGGGTATCCCACAAGGGATTCCGGAACCTTCCCAATATTAATTTGCAATCTAATCCTTTTCAATTACATTTAACGACCGTTAGTCCATTACACTTAATTACTTAACGTCCGTTATAATTATTTCATTTAATTAATAAATAAATATAACATTTACATTTAATTATTAACTTTAATTCTCGTACGCAAAGTGTGCAATCCCGTGGTCTCGAGTTCGATTCTAACTCACGTCTACTAATTTATATCCATAAAACCAACACGATAGCCATTGAGAAGGAAAATGCTATTGACCCGTTGGATGAATACGGATCTTTGCCACTTATTCCAGCCACACGAAAATCAGATCTCCATAACCCCGAGTATCAAAGCCAGAACACAACCAAGCGCTCATCAAAGTCCCATAAACCTAAGCACGAAAAGGAGCCGGAAATGGATCCCACAGACATTTACAAAACCGAAACCGAAAGTACAACCGAGATACCGAGAACCCGTATAGTCTGGTTTCGAGATTTCGATAACGGAGAGACTAAGAAACCTCCAATTCTCGAGGCTAAATGCAACTGCATAATAATGTGAGATAATCTTGATCCACATATCTTTAGGTTCTCACGCTATTGACGTAAACCCTCTGCCGTGAAAGTTGTACATTTTCGTGCCCTATAACAACTTGTACCCTGTGTAGTGTAAGACGTGCCTTGACGGGACATATTTCTGCAGTTATTTGCATGTCATCATCATACATAGTACATTGTTTGGTTTCCACTTGGGTAAGCATTGTAAAGGTCCGGTTTTTATCAGTAAGTTGACGGGTAGTAGTATTCTTATACGGGTTGTTGGTGTTATCCTTATGTAGGTATAATCAAGTAGCCCGTCATTCTTTTTCTCATGCAGTCACTAATCGACACGAGTTGTTATATGTTAGCTGTGTTTGTACATTCGAAATGTGGTTAGCTTGTTTGCGATATTTGTGATATATTGAGATGGAAATATTAATTTTTTTTATTGGTTAATTAGTATTCTATTGTTGTATCTCTATATAGAAACACTCGCGAGCTACTTGTAATCAAGTCGATTTAAATGAGTTGGACTCGAGCTCAAGCTACTTGAGTAGACTTTCAAGTTGAGTTCGAGCTTCAAAGTACTTGGCCGGTGAGGTTCGCGGCATTATGGAGTCAAGCTTGACATATAGAATACTTATTGAGTTTGTTGAACTTCAAAATGTAGGCTTGATTGATCTCGGGTCGAGTGTCGGCCTTTAGTTTTAGAAGGTGAGCTGAACTCGAACTTTCAAAGCTCGGTCAGCTTTAGTCGAGTTTCAAGCCGAGTTTATGTACTCATATTAAGTTTGTGTTTTAGTTCAGTTTGATAGTACTCAACTTGACTCGATTACACCATTAAGTGTCTTGCATTGCCTTTTTAAATGGCTTTTTTTTTTTTTTTTTTAGTTATTGAATTTACTAGTCTAGATTATTAATTTCTTAGGGTTTAATAAATCAAGAGTAATAAAACTAGTGGTTAAAATAGTGTAGTGATAAAACTACTTTTCAAAGCTACTTAAGAGTTAATACACTTGGGGCGTGTTTGGTAGCAGGAATTGGACCCAAAGAAATGGAAATGAACCAATTTCTTATGTTTGGTTGAGCCTGAGAAAAAGGAGGGCGGAGAAATGGAAATTCTCGAGAGTATGCCCCTTTGTATTTTAATTTCTCTTCATTTTGTAGAGCTTTGTGGAGAAACCATATTTGTTCACAAGCAAACTCTCAGGGCACGTTTGGTTGATGCCTATTGGCAGTTGGATTTGGGATGATGCCCATTTTTAGTTGTTTGGTAAGAAATCGTGGGGCCCAGGATCGGGCATGAGTACAAAAAACATGTCCATCTGCAAACCCTAGCTCACCTCTCAACTTTTATAAATGGTATTCTTAAGGTGGGGCCATCTTTAAGTTCCACCACTCATATATTTTTTTTCTTCTTTAATTATAATAAGATTTATTATATTTATTTAAAAATAAATAATATACAAATTTATTTTATTTTCTCTCTTCGAATCCAAATCTAAATCCAAATCATAATCCTAATTCAATTCCTAATCCTAAACCCACCTACAAACCAAACGGGCCCTAAGTGTTTTTGTTTGAGAAGTTGGATAAAGTTAATATACAAGAAGGAATAAATTCCAGAAGTCACGTGCAAGTCACATATCTTCATTAAATCACCATCCTCCTTCAAAATCCAGTTCTAAAACTCCTCCACACACAGTAACGTTTTATGTGAGAATTAAACTACATATTTATTTGATAGAACCCATATCTAAAACTCATACTTTGTCAGAAACTATTAGTTCAAATCAGTTTATATTTTTCTTTTTTGGTTCTTCAAAGTGCAGCTTGGGGCTACAGTGAGTTTGGGACATATTTGTAAGTTGCAAATATACAACAACAATCAAATTTGGTAGTGTAAACTCGAATTCAACATAGTAACAGTTAGTTGTTAATTTTGTAGTTCCCTCTTCAATTGAACGGTTGTTCAAGATCCTCATTTGTTGTTTTAGTTGTTTGAAGCTTTTAGTTTTAACTAGCAGGGTACCCGCGCGTTGCAGTGGCGGGTACCCTGAAATAAAATTTTTGGGTGAATCATGTATTTTAGTTTATTATGTTTTTTTTTATAATAAAATTTCCCGGTGAATCATGTATTTTAGTTTATTATGTTCTTTTTGACAATAAAATTTCCGGTGAATCATGTATTTGTAGCCCGTTCTGGCTCGAGGCCGTTTGGCCGTTGCCCGTTTGGACTTGAATATTTGTATAATGTGCTTTATTATTTGTATTAGTGACATTTAATAATTGTGTTTGAGTTGGTTGTACAATATGCTTGATAATTTGTATTTTTTATGTAAATGTTGTTTTAATAACTACATTAATTGTATTTATTAGCCGGTTAATTAACTGACTACATTAAATGTCTTGAGTTTTGTTAATTTCTTATTATAAAAATGTTTTTTGTCTTACTTTTTAAATACTTCTAAATATATATGTCCTAAATACATTATAAAGTAGTATAGATTATTATGTAACCATATATGAAAAATATACTAGGTTATTGTAAAGGGTGAAGACTGAATATACGTAACAAACTTTTCTCAAATTAACCAATATACGTAACATACTTATTTTATTATTAATATACGTAATATACTTTCAAATACTTACTAATATACGTAATATTAACAGGTTACCAGTTTTTAAAGTTACAATAATGGTCTCTGTCGTTTGCGTTAACTTTCACCGTTAGTCTTTTGACATTTTTTAACTTAAAAAAGTTACAGTAATGGTCCATGTAGTTTGCTTTGACTTTCACTGTTAGTCTTTTAACTTTCATCTTTTTTATAAATGGTTTTATACACATTTTTATATACGTTTTTATACACATTTTTAAACACGTTTTTTACACACGTTTTTATACACGTTTTTAGACATATTTTTATACACGTTATGTTGGGAATTATACGTTTGAGTTGATAAAGACAAAAAGAATGAAACAAGAGGGACTTAATATGACAAGAAGGAAACCTACAAAAAGATGGAGGGACTTGCTTGCAAAAGAAGTTTTATTTAATAGTCCTTATCCTCTAGTGTATAAAGAGGACATAGGTGTAGGTTTTTAATACAAGTCTTCCAATAATGTAGTCAATTAGTAAAAGGTGTGTGTTTAGCCTAGACGTTAGGGTAGAACGTCTAGGGTATTAGTTTTAGATTAGTGTGTCCTAGGCGTATGTTCATGTAAACGCCTAGGTTATTAGTTTAGTTAGTAGACGTGTTCCTATAAACGTCTAAGATTAGTTAGTGTTAGTGATTGAAAACCTTGTTCAATAACAAAGTATTGTTTTGATTATTCCGCTGCTTATTATCTTTGTTATTGATCCCTAGCTGAGCTTATAAACGATCTTATCAATTGGTATCAGAGCTTGTGTGGAAACTCTGACTAGGAAGAAACCCTTCTTTAACAATATTCAAGATGTCGACTGAAGCTGTTCCACCACCCTCAATCACCTCACTCAGAATTCCAATAATTAAGAAGTGAGAATATGATCTCTGGTGCATGAAGATGAGGCAGTATATTGCCATTACAGATCATGCTTTATGGAATGTAATTGTGAATGGGAATGAAGTAGTTTCAGATCCCATTATTGTTCCTGGACAACCTACAGCACCAAAGGCAGTCTTACCACAAGCAACTATAAGGAATCAAGAGAAGGCTCTAAACATTCTCTTGTCTGCCATTCCAGATGGTCATCTTCTCAAGTTTCATGATGCTAAAGATGCTAAGCAGCTCTGGGCTGCTCTCAAGACCAGATTTGGAGGGAATGAAGCCTCTAAGAAGATGCACAAAAACTTGTTGAAACAACAGTTTGAAACTTTCACAGTAGGAGAAAGAGAGAGTCTTGATGCTGCATATGATAGGTTTCAGAATCTCCTCAACATGTTGGAATTATACAAGGCACAAGTATCAGTTGAGGATGCTAATTTGAAGTTTCTAAGGAGTTTGCCATCTACATGGCATGTGATTGCTACTATGATCAGAGGACAACAAGGATTGGATGTTATGGACTTTGATGATCTCTATCATCAATTGAAGGTGTATGAACATGAGATGAGTGGTCAACCCAATTCCAAATCTCACAGTATTGCTTTTCTATCATCTAAAAAGAAGAGCAGTACTTTCAAAAGTACTGCTTCTCCTCAAAGTACTGTTTCTCAAAGTACTGCTGTTTACAATCCCCCATCATATGCTCAGCAGGCCCCACCATCTACCACTTTGAACTCAGATGAAGTTGTGTGCTCCTTCTTTGCACAACAAGCAAGCTTACCTGTCACTTATAAAGAGGATCTAGCACAGATTGAAGAAGATGCACTTGAAGAAATTGATATCAGGTGGCAAGTTGCGTTGATCACTGCAAGGATCAAAAAGTACGTGAAGAAGACAGGCAAAAGTATTGATTTCAAACCAAAACAAGGAATAACTTTTGACAAATCTAAAATTGAATGCTTCAATTGTCAAAAGACTGGTCACTTTGCAAGGGAGTGCAGGTTTGCTAAGTATCAAGCAAACAGAACATCTGAGAAGCCTAAACTTGAGCTCAAGGAAATTCCAATAACTGAAACAAAGGCTTTGGTTGCTCAAGAGAAGTTATCAAAAGTTGACTGGAGTGAAGAGTTTGATGATGAACCGGTAACTTACTGTATGGTAGCAGTGGAAGATACAGTTGAAGACACAGTGGAAGCATTGGACTGGAGCACTGCTTTTGATGAAGAATCTGAACATGCTGCTTTGGAATCTGATGATGGCTTTGGAGGATTTGATTGGAGCAAAGAAAGTGAAGATGATCCTGTTCTTCTTGCTATGGTGGATACTTCACCAACTCAGTCTCCTATCTCTGAGGTATGCTCAAACTGTTATGAGTTTTATCTAAAACTGCTTAACAATTATGTGATTGAAAGAGATAACTGTATTAGGGCTAGGTCTGAGGTAGCAGGATATCAAATGACTTTAGAGTCTATAGAAGCTAAAATCATAACACATGAAACTAATGAAATGGCTTGGGCTGAAAAGTATGAACAACAGGATTACCAGTTAAAACTTAGTGAATGAAAACTAAATTGTAAAATTGCTGAAATTGAGAAATTAACTAAGGAAAGAGATGATTTGTTAGCTAAGTTTGCTGCTTGGGGAGAGTCTGGCTTGTCCCATGTTGCTTATATTGAAAAACAGAGAAGGGCTTACATTAGAACAGGCTTAGGATTTGGAATGGATTTTAGTAACATAGATGAAAACCAAACTAGTGATCAGGATGATGGTGTTTTTGAGGACATAACCACTAGTGATGATGAGCTCATTAACTATGTAGATTCATCTAGTAATGAGGGCTCAGTAAGTGAACCACCTCCTGAATATAAGAAAGACAATGGTTATCATGTTGTTCCTCATCCCATTAGTCATCACCCCTCTAGGCCTGATGTTTCTCGTTTTGGAGTAGACAGTCTAGAGTTTAGGAAGAAGCTTGTTGCTCAATCTAGGTCTGAGAAACCCAAAGAAACTGTTGAAAACAATGTTCAAAACCCAGCAGTACCTTTAAACCAAAGTACTGCTCAACAAGCAGTACCTTCTGCAAAACCTTTTCAAAACAGTACTGCTAAACCTTTTTGGGATAATTTTGGTCAAAACAGATTTTATCAGTCATCAAGAAGGCAAAATAATCTTGGGCATAGACATAGAAGAAATCACTTTGGTCATATGGGTCAAAAACTGTGTTTTGTGTGTTATAGTCCTACTCACTTAATCAAAGATTGTGACAAACACTCAGAATATCTACGCAAATTTTCAAGGAATAAGACTACCAACCAGAGACCTAGAGAGCACAAACCAGTTTGGACTAATTCAAATAGGGTCAATCACAGAAACTTCACATCAGATCATAGATACCCACATCAGAGAAGACCTTCAGTATCTCACAGTACTTTTCAAAGTACTGCTCAGAGACAAGGTACTGAAAACCATACTTGGGATAGAAATTCTAGGAGATCTCACTATCAACCTAGAAGGTATCACAATTCATATAGGGGATCTAGATCACAGGAACCACCTGTTAAAACTGAATGGGTTAAAAGGGAAAGTACTGCTGAGAGACATACAGTACGTTCAACAAAAAGTGAATCAGATGTTTTTGTGACAAAAGAAAATGCTAATAATCTGGTGAAAGAGATTTATGTTGAAAAACCAGAGAGTTTTGAAAATCCACATGCTAAAAATCAAAAGATAATTTTGGATCATCATTTGAAAGATAGTGGGAATTACATACTCAAAGAATTTGAGTTTGTAACTCCTCAAGGGGAACACAAGTCAGTAATGGCTTGGGTTCCTAAAAGTTTCTAACTCTTTTCTTTGTGTGCAGGGCAACCCAGAAGAGGAGCTTAAAGATCATCTTATTGTGGATAGTGGTTGCTCTGGAAGTATGACAGGCGATAAAGAGATCCTGTCTGATTTTAGAAATATTAGTGGAGGAAAAGTTGCATTTGGGAATGATCCCAATGGAGGAAGGATTACTGGGAAAGGAACAATTAAAGCTGGAAGAATTGATTTTGAGAATGTCAGATATGTGAAGGAGCTAAAGTTCAACTTGTTGTCAGTTTCTCAAATTTGTGATAAAAAGCATCCTGTGTTATTCACTGACACAGAATGTCTTATCCTCTCTTCTGACTTCAAATCTGTTGATGATGACTTGGTAGTACTTAGAGTACCAAGGACAAATGATGTGTATAGTTTAGACATGAAGAGTCTACATTCTTATGGAAGAGCCACATGCTTGGTGGCTAAAGCAACATCTGAAGAGGCACATCAATGGCATAGAAGATTGGGACATGTGAATTTCAAGAACATCAACAATCTGGTCAAAGGAAATTTAGTTAGAGGTTTACCTTCAAAGACTTACGAGAATGATCAATCATGTTTGGCATGCAAGAAGGGTAAACAACACAAAGCTTCCTGCAAAAAGCTTGAGGAAAGAACTATTAGAGAACCATTGGAGCTGTTACATATGGACTTATTTGGACCTGTCTCTGTGGCAAGTTTAAATAAGAAGAAGTACTGTTTGGTTATTACTGATGATTGTAGTAGATTCAGTTGGGTTTTCTTTTTGGGGTTTAAAGATGATACCTTTGATGCTATTCAGACTCCAATAATAGCACTTGAAAACCAATTAAGACTCAAGGTTAGAGGTATTAGATGTGACAATGGAACTGAATTCAAGAACAAGCCTATGGATGACTTTTGTGCAAATAAAGGCATAAAAAGGGAGTTTAGTATTGCTAGAACACCACAGCAAAATGGTGTTGCAGAGAGGAAGAATAGGACCTTGATTGAAGCAGCAAGGACCATGTTAGCAGATTCTCATCTCCCTATTCAATTTTGGGCAGAAGCTGTAAGTACTGCATGCTATGTACTCAACAGGGTTTCTGTCACCAAACCACAGATGAAGACACCCTATGAATTGTTGATGGGCAATAAACCCAACATTCGTTTTATGAAGCCTTTTGGATGCCCTCTTACTATTTTGAACACCATTGATAATCTGGGGAAGTTTGATGGCAAGTCTAAAGAAGGTTACCTATTGGGTTATTGTACTAACAGTAAAGGCTTTAGAGTATACAACAGAGTTTCTAAGAAGATTCAAGATTGTCTTCATGTTGAATTTTTAGAAGATCAAGACAATGAGAAAGGAAAAGGTCCTGATTGGATGTTTGATCTTGAGATTTTATCTCCTTCAATGAATTATATTCCTGTTAGAGAAGAAAATCAACCTTTGCACACTGAAGAAGATATTCAATATGTTGTTCATGATGTTCATATTAGACCTGATGCTGTTCCTGCTAAATATCCTGTTAGTCCAAAACAAAGTACTGTTGTTCCTAAGCAAAGTACTGATTCTCCAAAACAAGGTACTGTTGCACCACAATCCTCATTATCTGCTGAGGATCAATCTATTCAAGAGGAACTTAATCAGATGCTTCTTCAAGATGTTTTAGCACATTCTTACACTGATGAACAAAGAAGAGCTTATGAAGAGGCAAAGAAGAAGAACAAGACTACAGAGTACTCTCACAGTACTTTGGACAGTACTTTCGATCAAAGTACTGTTGCACCTGTTGACAGTACTTTAGATGATTTAGATGATTCTACCATGCCTGGGTTAGAAGAAACTGATGATGAGCTTGAAGATGAAGGTATTTTCATAGATTCCAATGAAGGTGCTGATTATACTAACTTAGATGATACATATGAAGTTCCACAGTCACCAATCTTACGAATTCATAAGAATCATCCAACTGATCAAATCATTGGTCCTTCTACTTCTGGAGTTATGACAAGACACAAAGCTAAAGGTTTCACAAAACCTCACAATGCTTTACTTAGCTTTGTGTATAAACAAAATAGGCTAAATCATAAGGACCATCAAACCTGCTTATTTACCTGTTTCATCTCTCAAGAGGAACCCAAGAATATTGCTCAAGCTTTGACTAAAGAAAGCTGGGTTGAAGCTATGCAGGAAGAACTTCTTCAATTTAAACTTCAAGAAGTTTGGGTTTTATGTGACCTTCCAGATGGGAAGAGAGTTATTGGAACCAGATGGGTTTTTAGAGTCAAAAGAGATGAAAGAGGCAATGTTATCAAAAACAAGGCAAGATTAGTTGCTCAGGGTTATAGACAGGAGGAAGGGGTAGATTATGATGAGGTATTTGCTCCTGTGGCAAGGATTGAAGCAATTAGAATCTTTCTTGCTTTTGCTTCTTATATGGGTTTTCAGGTATACCAGATGGATGTCAAGAGTGCCTTTCTCTATGGCACTATTACAGAAGAGGTGTATGTGAAACAACCTCCAGGTTTTGAAGATCCTAAACACCCAAACAAAGTCTATAAGGTGGTTAAGGTTCTTTATGGTCTTCATCAGGCACCTAGAGCCTGGTATGAGAGGCTCTCAACATTCTTATTACAACATGGATACAGGAAGGGAGCTATAGACAAGACTTTGTTTATCAAGAGAGACAAGAAGGATATCATGTTAGTTCAAGTGTATGTTGATGATATCATCTTTGGGGCTACCAAACAATCCATGGTTAAGGAGTTTGAGCAGCTGATGCAGAAGGAATTTCAAATGAGTTCAATGGGAGAGTTAACATTCTTTTTAGGACTTCAGGTTAAGCAGTCCAAGGAAGGAATTTTCATTAGCCAAGACAAGTATGTTACAGACATACTTAAGAAGTTTAATTTTGATGATATGAAGGCTGTTACTACACCAATTAAATCTATCAATTCATTGGGTAAAGATGAAGATGGACAGCCTGTTGAAGTCAAGTTATACAGATCTATGATTGGCTCTCTTATGTATCTTACTGCATCAAGGCCTGATATCATGTTTGCAGTTTGTCTTTGTGCAAGATATCAAGTCTCACCAAAGATCTCTCACTTGAATGCCGTAAAAAGAATATTCTGTTATTTGAAACAACAACCTAAGTTGGGGTTGTGGTATCCTAAAGAGTCACCTTTTCACTTAGAAGCTTTTTCAGATAGTGACTATGCAGGTGATAATTATGATAGAAGATCCACAACTGGTGGATGCCAATATCTTGGTAGAAGGTTAGTCTCCTGGCAATGCAAAAAGCAAACAATTACAGCAACATCATCTACTGAAGCTGAATATGTAGTTGCTGCAAGTTGTTGTGGTCAAGTTTTGTGGATGCAAAATCAACTCTTGGATTATGGGTTCAATTTTAAGAATACTCCTATCAATATTGATAATGAGAGTACTATTTGTATTATGAAGAATCCTGTGTATCATTCCAAGACAAAGCATATTCAGATTAGGCATCACTTTATCAGAGATTGCTATGAGCATAGGCTCATTAATGTGGTTAAAGTTCACACGGATGACAATGTAGCTGATTTACTCACAAAAGGTTTTGATGTGTCACGATTCAATCACTTGGTCGTGAGCATTGGAATGATTAACTACTAAGCTATGTTTAAGGGGAGGACTATAAGTTGTTAAGTATAGTCCTGTGTCTTGCTTGTGGGGAGGATGTTAGTTTATACTTAGTTTATATGAAGGTATTTGGCAAAGTACTGTATTTCCTGAAAGTACTGCTTGGAAAGTACTGCTTGGGAAAGTACTGCTTATGTGGAAAGTACTGTTTGTCGTATTAAAGTACTGTTCCAACGGTAATATTGATGGGTAATTGGTAGTAACGGTAACTTTGTTATTTAGGCTGTGATTTTTCAAATCCCACCTATAAATAACTACTTTCCGATTTTCCCTCTCATATTATTACTTCACATCTTTTCCATACTTATCTCCCAATCACCATCTCCTTATTATTCGATACAATCTTTATTGTTCTCACTTTTTCAACAATGGTGAATCGTTTAACTGTTTCGAAGCACAATATGGTGGCTAAATTGGACAAGACTGAGGCGAATGTGGCTTTCTATGATATAATTGATTATCTTACTGGGTCGCCTATTAGTTATGCTCTTTTAGTTGAGCCGGATATAATTGAACCATGGATTCAAGAATTTTGGGCTAATGCTAGAGATAATATGGAGGAGGATGAATATTATATTAGATCATCAGTTGCTGGACGAACTATCAAGATTACAAAAGCCTCTATTCGAGCAGATTTGCTATTTGAAGATGAAGATGGGGCTATTCGATTTGACAAGCAACTGATTTGGGATACTTTTAGGAATCTTGGTTATGAAGGATCTTTGACTGAACAAACTTTCAAGAAAGCATTATTCTGTCCTCAATGGAAGTTCTTGATTCATGTATTACTCCATTGCATAAGTTCTAAAAGCACTTCTTGGGAGCAGTTTGGGTCAAATATAGCATCTGCAGTGGTTGGCTTAGCTACTGATAGAATGTTTAATTTTTCAAGGCTTATTTTGGATGGGATGCTATCACATATCTCTTCTGGGTCAAAATGGTTGATGTACCCACGGTTTATACAGGTTTTCTTAAACAAGCAATTGGCTGATGTTCCTAAACCTGCTGTTTTACTACCTGTTATTGTGCAACAAGCCAAAATCTATACATTCATGGCTAAGCGAAGTAATTTGTTCAGAGGTGGAGATATTCCATTAACTACCACAATGATGGAAGTTGCATTTGATATTTTATTGGTGTACGATTTATCTTGAAAGAATATGAGGTAATCGTTTTTTATATGGCAACAAGATGGTGAATTAATGAATAACGAAAGTCAACAGAATATTGGTTTATGTGATTGGTTTCTTTGGTTTAAGTGCACGTGGGAATGTTTATTGGAGCTACGAGTTTTGTGTTCAAAGTTTGTTTGGCTACTGTTCGAGAAATTCAAAAAGAGGGTCAGAAATTGTGGCATTGTTTTAAGATGGTCACGTGGGTTAATTTATTTGATCGTATGGATGCATCTGGGACCCACGATCTCTCATCAGTTCATGTTTGATGGGAAAGTACTGTTGGTTGTCGCTTACATATGATATTACTTTCACATGGGATTATTATATATTGAATGTTTGATCATGTCACATGGGTTTTGATTGTGTACTTCGCATGAAAAGTTGGTAATTTATAGATTGGGTTTTGATCTGGTACACGCAAGACAGTGATCATATGGCCTCAAAGATGCAAAAGCTCAAATATTGAAAGTACTGCTCGCTGAAGCTGAAAGTACTGTTCGAATAATGAAAGTATTGTTTTATGCTCAAGGTGCTGCTTGAGTTTTTATAAAGTAATGCAGTTTCGAAAGTACTGATAATATTTTAAAGTACTGCTGCTGTGGTTTATTCAAGGTACTGTTTGGGGTTTTTGAAAGTACTGGTAATTTTTCAAAGTACTGCTGCAATATACTGTTTGTTATGAAAGTACTGCAGTTTATATGAAAGTACTGCTGATTGGATGAAAGTACTGCTCCTTCCCAAAGTACTGCTCATGGTTTATTACGAGGAGATTTCGATTTAAGGGGAAGTCGAGCATATGGTTATGGATTTTTGGATGACACACACACAGAGAGGTTATTTGGTTCACACACAGAGGAAGAAGTTTTTATTCTTAAAAGGATTTAAAAAGGCTCGTTATGGAGATTTATTGAAGAATTGATTACGAAGAGGATTATTTATCACTTATTTGAAGGTGAAGTGGAATTACTTGGTTTGTGTTCTTATCATCTAGCTTGTTGAATCTAGCAATGTGTGATTTTTCTTATGATGCTCTATGCACACATTGGCTATCACTTGAAGGAGTTACATTGTAGTGCTCAGTGTCTCATACTAGTTGAGGATTCTTTTCAAGGGATTGCGGTCTACTTATATTTGGTGATACGTATAAGTATGGAGTTCCGTGGATTGTAAAAGATTTAAGACACAAGTTTGGGAAATTCTACTTCTTCATCAAGTTCATTATATTTGGTTTTCTTCACAAAGTGATCATTACGTAAAGCCTACAGATTTGAAGAATCAAGAAGATGGTTAACATATGGTTTTTAGGGGAATCTTATTGTTAAATGTTTAACCATCTACATGCATCACTCAAGGGGAAGTGTTCGATTTTTACTATTGTTGATCATTATTACTACTGCTAGTTGAAGTTTTCTACTGTTTTGGATCCATTTTTCTTATGATGCGTAATGGTGGGTGATTTGAAGCATTAGAAGTCTTAGATTGGAAGTATGATATTGGTTTGTGGTAGTCAAGATCATTATTTACATACGTTCCCTATTTGGATAATAACAAAAAGGGGAAGAGATGTTTGAGTGGCTTAGCATGGATTAAGGGGAAGACAAAGGAAGACATACTTGTTTCATTCATGGTGAGATCCCTGATCTCAATTTCTCTACTTCGTCTAGGGAAGTTCGTTCAAGAATGGTTTTGTCATTATCAACTAGGGGAAGATTGTTGGGAATTATACGTTTGAGTTGATAAAGACAAAAAGAATGAAACAAGAGGGACTTAATATGACAAGAAGGAAACCTACAAAAAGATGGAGGGACTTGCTTGCAAAAGAAGTTTTATTTAATAGTCCTTATCCTCTAGTATATAAAGAGGACATAGGTGTAGGTTTTTAATACAAGTCTTCCAATAATGTAGTCGATTAGTAAAAGGTGTGTGTTTAGCCTAGACGTTAGGGTAGAACGTCTAGGGTATTAGTTTTAGATTAGTGTGTCCTAGGCGTATGTTCATGTAAACGCCTAGGTTATTAGTTTAGTTAGTAGACGTGTTCCTATAAACGTCTAAGATTAGTTAGTGTTAGTGATTGAAAACCTTGTTCAATAACAAAGTATTGTTTTGATTATTCCGCTGCTTATTATCTTTGTTATTGATCCCTAGCTGAGCTTATAAACGATCTTATCAATAAAAAAAGACTAATAACAAAGTGCTACCTCACAAGGTACTGCCTCTGCAAGTACTGCTTCTCGTGAAGGTACTGTCTCTTTACAGGGTGATGTTTCTCCAAGCCCTGAGGTTCAAGCAGAGATTGAGAGAACACCTACTCCATCTCCTCAACAATCTGTTCCTGTTTCAGAGGTACATTCACAACTTCAAGGTGATGATCATACTATTCCTCGTGAAGGTTTGACTATGGATAATTATGCTTTAACACGGGAGTTAGCTAGGTTGAACAAGACTGTTGAGCGTCAAGCTAAAGCACTTAGGAAGTTGAAGCGTAACTATTTCTGGTTGAGGAATTTTATTAAACCCTATATTCAAGGATTCAACTTATGGGTTAAAGAGGAAAACAAACGTCGTAAAGTACTTCGTAGGGAATTGAAACGAAAGAAGGTTTCTAAACCATCTTCTGTCAACTTGGGGAGGAATTCAGAAAAGGATAATTTGAAAGAAGATGTTATGAAGAAGAAAGAATCTGAAGAAGATATTACAAAGAAGAAAGAATCTGTAAGTACTGCAGAAAAGATTATTTCAGAGGAACAAGAAGAAGAAGTGCAAGTTCAAGGTACTGATATTCAAGGTACTGATGATCAAGGTACTGAACATCAAAGTACTGATTTTCATGATACATCTAGGCAAGAAGTAATAACACCAATAACTCCAAGGGTATTGAATTTTGAAGAAGAAGTTGGTCCTTCTACAACTGTTATAGAAGAAGAGGAGGAACCTACATTCAAACCTATTCATTCTGCGAGTGATGATGAAGTAATTGCTACAATGTTAGATTTGTCACAACCAAGAGGAGGAGTTACTATTAGAGATGTACAAGAAGAAGAACAACCAAGAGCTTCTCAACCTGAAATTGATCCTAAAGACAAAGGGAAAGGAATTCTGGTTGAAACTAAGAAAAAGAAACTCACTTTGGCATAACTTAGAGCATTTGAAGTTGCAAGGAATGAAGCTGCAGCTAGAAAAGTTCAAGAAGAGATAGATGCTAAAGATAGAGAAGAACAAGAAGCTCAAGAAGCTCTAAATAGAGAAGCAGCTCAAAAGGTGCAAGATGAATTGGATGCTGAAATTGCTGAACCATTACAGTCTCCTACACCTATTAGATTTATGTCAAGAAGACCTAATTTAGCTAAAGAAAGAAATGCAATGATGGCATATTTAAAAAGCAGAGGATATAAAGGACTGCAGAAGCTAAATTATGTTGATATGAAAAGACTCTATGATGCTGAAACAGAAGCTTATAAGAAAAGTGTTGCTGATATAAAAGACTTTAGAGAAGAAGCTCATTGGACTGAAGCTGAAAGGAAGAAGAGCTTAAAGAGAAAAAGAAAAACTGAAGTTACAGATGTTCAGTTTTCAAAGAAAGAAAAGGTTGAATTAAGATCTGAGACTAGTGATGAATTGAAGAATTATCTCAGAGTGGTAGATTTTGATTATACAAATGAAGATAATGACATGAAGATGAACAGATCAAAGATTAGTGTTTTCAAAGTTGTGAAATCCAAGAATGGAGATTACATGGTTTTTCATAAAGAAGATGAAAGCTTCAAAGTTTTCAAAAGGCTATGGGATTTGCTGCATATTATAGATAGAGTAGATCTATTCTACTTATATCATGTTGTGAAGGCTTATTTTGAAGATAATCCATTAGAAGGGATTGGTTTGGTTTTACATGGTGATCTTATAACCATGTGGGAAACTGATGAAGAGAGCACTGATGATATCTGGAAGGATCAAGAAAACTGGGAAATAGTTTGCTGGAGATTCTTTGAAGAGTCTGGAGTTCATGTTTTGGAGCTAGAAAATGGAACAATGATACATATGTTTGCAGAAAGAAGATACCCTCTTACAGTTGAGCTCATGAGAAGAATGCTAGAGCATGGATTGGAAGTAGAAGAGGCTAATGAAACTGCTTGCATGGTGATCAATTTGTTTATAAACTGGACTACCATTGCTGAGAATGATCTATAACTGGTATGAATTTTATTTGAATAAATACTTTTTGATATATCAGTACTTTTATTCAAAGTACTGCTGATCAGACAGTACTTTCATCAAAGTACTGTTTGCTGAATTAAACCAGTTAAACAAATTTTAGAAGAAACCTTTTTGCTAAGTAATAAATATTTTGAAATAAAGGTTGAATGGTTTTTGTGATGATAACATCAATAGGTTATCAATCCACCATGGTTACAAAAGGATTGACTAATCCATGAGCAAACGGCTCTGGTAAAGATATATCAAATCCGTTTTTAGGTGACAACTTGCTAATAAGTTGGATGGTCATCAACTCACCATATCAGTAATGTGAAGAGTTGGCTAGCCCACAAGAAATGGCTTGTGGTAAAGGCAGTGGAAAAACCATTATTGGTAATTAGTTCACCATTAGATAGAAGAACTAACTAGTCCAGAAGGGTACAGCTTTTGGTAAAGACAAAACAAATCTATTGATAGCTGGTGGTTTGCTAAAAATCATATGGTTATCAATGTACCATGGTCTTACACACCAAAACATTTGGCTACTCCAGAGATAATGGCTTTGGTAAAGAGTTCTAAATCCATTAAATTTTCAATGATTCACTTAGATGTGATGAGAATAGTATGCAACTTTAACTGAATTATTGTACAAATTGTCATATGTTGCTGTGTTGCTGAAAAGATGGAGATTGCTAGATGCTGCTGTGAAGAGAACAATTCTAAGAGATACTTTGACAAGGACAGGTATTACAGAGATATAATCTAAAGACTAAAGAACAATCCATTTTTAAAGATGAAGCTGTTAAAGATATATTCACAAAGGAACTTGAAGTCAAGCAAGTAGAATTCAAGTTAGGGGAGGATTGTTGGGATATGAAAGTGCTGAAGATATCAAAGTACTGAAGATATGGAAGTACTGTAAGCTGCAAAGTACTGGAAGAAGTCAAATAGTCAAAGTACTGCTAAAAGACAGAGTCAAAGTACTGCAAGATAAAGTCAAAGTACTGCTAGAACAAAAGAACTGTTATATTCGTTTATGGAAAGTATTGTATTCCATGTTTAGATTACTTGTTGTACAAGGTTATCAATTGTAAACCGACTAGGATATCCTTGAGCCTATAAAAGGACTCCTAGATTGGCATTAGAGGTACGATTTCAGAAAAAGAGTTTTAGAGTTTACGAATTAGTGTTTTAGAGAAAAGTTTGATTATCTTAGAGTTGTATTAGAGTATCTGCATAATAAGCAGATTTAGAGTTTATAATAAAGTTATTCTTCTTAGCTTTGTTAAGTAAATTCCGCGTACTTGATAAAGATTGCTCAGTGTTTCTTTGTTAATAACTTAAGATTTATCTGAGGTTATTAAACCTTAACAAGCTAGTTAAGTTAGTTTGATTAAAGTATATCGATCCAACACGTTATTACATGCTTTTATACATGTTTTTACACACGTTTTATATATGTTTTTTACACGTTTCTATACACGTTTTCACACACATTTTTATATACGTTTTTATACATGTTTTTACACACATTTTTATATACGTTTTTTACACTTTTTTAAATACGTTTTTTGCACATTTTTATACACGTTTTTTACACACGTTTTTATATACGTTTTTTACACGCTTTTATGCACGTTTTTATACACGTTTTTTACACGTTTTTTTGCACTTTTTTATACACGTTTTTATGCACGCTTTTATACACATTTTTATACACGTTTAAAAAATGTTTTTAAAAACGTATATAAAATTGTGTTAAAAAACATGTAAAAAATGTATAAAAACGTGCAAAAAAGCGTATTTAAAAATGTGTGTAAATAATGTGTATAAAAACGTGTATAAACGTGTAGAAAAACGTGTGTAAAAATGTGTAAGAAAACGTAAATAAAACCGTGTATAAAAACGTGCATAAAAACTTGTATAAAAACTTGTAAAAAACGTGTATAAAAATGTATTTAAAAACGTGTGTAAAAAGCGTGTATAAAAACGTGTAAAAAAAGGTATATAAAAACGTGTGTAAAAACGTGTATAAAAAGTGTAAAAACCTATATAAAAACGTGTAAAAACGTATATAAAAACGTGTATAAAAAAGTGTATAAAAACGTGCATAAAAACTTGTATAAAAACTTCTAAAAAACGTGTATAAAAATGTATTTAAAAACGTGTGTAAAAAGCGTGTATAAAAACGGTAAAAAAGGTATATAAAAACGTGTGTAAAAACATGTATAAAAACGTGTAAAAAACGTATATATAAACGTGTGTAAAAAATGTGTATAAAAACATGTAAAAACGTGTATAAAAACATGCATAAAACTTGTATAAAAACTTGTAAAAAACGTGTATAAAAACGTGCATAAAAACGTGTATAAAAACGTGCATAAAAACTTGAATAAAAACTTGTAAAAAACGTGTAGAAATATATATTTAAAAACGTGTGTAAAAAGCGTGCATAAAAACGTGTAAAAAGCGTATATAAAACGTGTATAAAAGCGTGTAAAAAACGTATATAAAAACGTGTGTAAAAAACGTGTATAAAAACGTGTTAAAACGAGTATAAAAACGTTTATAAGAAAGATGAAAGTTAAAGGACTAACGTTGTTAGTCAAAGAAAACCACATGGGCCATTACTGTAACTTTTTTAAGTTGAAAAATGTCAAAGGACTAACGATGAAAGTCCAATGCAAACGACAAGCTGGACCAATACTGTAACTTTTTAAAGTGGTAACCTGTCAATATTACGTATATTGGTAAGTATTTGAAAGTATATTGCGTATGTTGATAATAAAATAAGTATGTTACGTATATTGGTTAATTTGAAAAAGTTTGTTACGTATATTCAGCCTTCACCTTATTGTAAATAATGTCATCAGTTTTATTTCCTTACTGTTATTAACCAAACCAAAGAATATGACTAGTACTAATTCTTGAGGTTAATTCTCTGTCGTTATCAAACAAGATGTTTTTTTAGATTTTTCAACCAATTTCAATTCTCTGAATTTCTATTCTCTACTTCATTTATTTCATTGAATTTCTCTCTACCAAACATGTCCTTAATGGCGGTTTAGTGGTAAGGAGTTTGACTTTCAATTTTTATTATGTGTAAATATTTTTAAATGGCCACATCAACTAATAACTTTATCCGGTTTAAGTCTGTATGACGACAACGTCAAATCTTATGGATTTTTCGGTCAAACGGTGAGAAATCATGATTACCCAAGAAGAAAAAAATTCTTATTGTTTATTAACGGTAGCAAAAAGACAAAGTAGTAGCAGTAAGCAGTATAAAGTAAGTAATAGTTGTTTGTTTTGATAAAACGTTTGATAAATGTTATAATTAATAAATGGAAACACTAGTTGCTCATAAATGCTACTAAAAGTAGCTTTTTGATTTAGAGCGTTTAAAAAAAATCCTCTAGTTGCTTGTTTTTAAAAAAGAATTTTGTGCTAAACGCTAACTACAATCACTTTAAAATGCCACTATTAATACAATCGTTTTAAAATGCTACTATTAAGCTTAAGGGCATGTTTGGTACGTATATTTTTTGGAGCCGTAAGTTTTTTGTTACAAACATAATCTCCTCCAAAACAAGTAGCTCCGTTTGGTACATCAACTTCAAGCTTTTGTTTTAAACAAATAGCTCAAAAATAAAAAGCTGATTCATGAATTTTTAAAATATTTCGGAGCTCTTCAAACGTAAACTTCCAATTAACAACTTATAATTACATTTAACAGTTAGTTTATCAAATACTTTTACTAAAAAAATATATAGTTTGTAGCTCATGTTAACAGTTTTGCAATTTACAGCTTACGACTTACACTTTAAGGCTCATAAGATAAAACTTACAGCTAGTTTTCTCTACACAAATAAAAACTTTCCCTACAACAAAAAACACGCGGGAAAACATCACCCCCAATATTAAAACATAATTTCCTAAACCCCCTTTCCAAACTAGACCGATGTTAGTCATGTGTGAGTTGCTTTAAAGTGTCCATTAGTGGTTTTTTCTGCAAAAACTTTTTGCTTAACGATGTCTGCACGGGTTTCTATTATAGCTTTTAGATTCTAGGAGGGCAAGTTAGTAAATTCATAGTGAAAGAGTTTCCTTACATATTGTATGGATCATGAATGTACTCTTCAAACAAAACCCGAAAGCAACTTGTATTATGATAAACTTTGAAGCTATGTTATTCTCCAATCCTCGGTCCATGGAGGGTCTTTTAAGTGTGTTGGTTGACTTGTTAACGATTCGATTACAATCCCTATGCCAAACTAATGGACCCAACTAAGCTAATAAATGTTGCACAAAAGAGTATGAGTTATATGTTTGCACTTTAGCAGACTTTTAAGGTAGATTATTATATCTCAACCAACGCAGGTAATACAAAAAATCACTTCACGATTCAGCTTATAACATAACGGCATCTTTTTTACCTATTTTTGAATAACCAATGAAAAGGTGCTCGTATGCAAAAAGATCTGTGGATCTAAAACTCATGATTAATTTTGTGTTTGTATGTGTCATTAACTTATTGAGGGCACGTTTGTTTCATGGTTATGGAATAATAGTAATGAAACTATTCCAAGATTCAACTATTTGGTTGATAGTGGGTCTCAATATCAGGAGTGATTTATAGATTTTGATACATTAATAACTGCACCCGGATGTAGCTTCACCGAAATAGGATCATCTTCACCGGAATAAGTTTTCGAAGAAGATAACTTTTTTTTCCACATATTGTTTTTCATGACATGATTAGAATGGCAGAGTGTGAAAATTCTTAATTCAATAATGGATTAATCTTTGAGTTTGGTTGTACTACAATTATTAAATACAGTATATGAGAGAAAGTTTTTGTTGTTATATTTTCTTTATAGAGGATAAGAAACATACGTATTATTTCTTCTTTCGTAAAGATTTGAAGAAGAAAATCTGAAAAAATAATTTATATAGATTGATGATTGTGTAATTTTGTTTCAGAGTACAAATAAATTCATAAAAGTATGATACCTATAAGTATCAAACCAAACAACGATATTGGATTTGATTACTTGACTCGTATCTATTCCCATTCCATCTTATATCGAAACTTATATCAGTTATGATTCATGAGAGCAAACCAAACGGACCCTGAGTTGTGAAGAAGTTATTTTAAAGACATTATAATGACATGTTACTTTTTTGATGGTATAATGCGTTATTATATGACAAAATCTTAAAAAATAGGTTGTCATTATGCCCCTACAAAGAGTCTTAACACTACATTTTATATAGTAAATGCTAAACCTTAAACCACAAACACCAAACACTATATATTCTAAAAAATCGTAAAAGTCCGTTAAATGGGTAGTACTACTATAAAGGTGTTCAATATACCCTTTATAGCGGATTTTTACCAGATTTGAAAATTTTACTATATTTTTGTAACATTGTGATTCTATGAGTACTTACTAACATTGTAAATGAGTTTTTCACGTTTAAGGGTATATATTCTAAAAAATCTGGTAAATGGGTAGTACTACTATAAAGGTGTTCAATATACCCTTTATAGCGGATTTTTACCATATTTGAAAATTTTGAATAAATCCATAGCTTTTGATTTCTTCATCAAATCTCTTATTCCATTTCCTTGATGCTTGCTTCAATCCATAAATGGACCTTTGAAGTTTGCATACATGGTTTGGAAATTGTGGATTCACGAACCCCTCAGGTTGCTTCATATAGATGTCTTCATCTAAGCGACCATTCAAGAAGGCGGTTTTGACATCCATCTGCCATATCTCATAGTCATAGTACGCTGCTATAGATATGTGAATTCTAATAGCTCTAATATCCGCTACAGGAGAAAAGGTCTCTTCGTAATCTATGCCATAAGTTTAAGTAAAACCTTGCGCAACTAGACGAGCTTTATAGATGTGTATATTGCCATCCATGTCAGTTTTTATTTTATAGAGCCACTTACTTCCAACCACCTTGGCGTTTGAAGGTAAGTCAACCTCTTCCCAGACTTCATTATCTCTCATGGATTGCATTTCCCCATTCATTATAACTTGCCATTTTTCCTTTTCAGGACTTGCCATGGCAGCTTTATAACTAGTAGGCTCTCCAAGATCTCCTAACATAGTTTCCTCAACCTCTACGTTAAGACATAGACGTTCAGGTGCACGCGTAGACCTTACGGATCTACGAACGGGAATCACTTCAACTTCTGGTGGAGGACCTAGACTATCAGGTTCTACCGGAAGTACGTTAGTGTTTTCAAAAGGTAATGTATCTTCATGATCATCTTCCAGATCATAAACTCTCCCACTGAATTCTTGAGATACGAGATCATTTTCTAGAAAGTCTCCATACCTAGTAACAATTACTTTATTTTCAGTTGGATAGTAGAAAGTAGTAACCCATAGTTTCCTTAGGGTATCCTACGAAGATACACTTTACAGATTTTTGTTGGAGTTTATCTGATGAGTCATGTCTAACATACGCCTCGCAACCCCAGACCTTTAAATAAGACAGGTTATGAGCTTTACCATGCCATATTTCATATGGTGTCTTATCAACCTTCTTTGTGGGAATCATATTTAGAATGCGAACAACTGACTAAAGCATAATCCCAAAAGGATAAAGGTAGAGTAGTAAGATTAAACATAGATCGTATCATGTCCAACAAGATTTTTTCTCTCAGATACACCATTTTGTTGTGGAGTATATGGAGAAGTGAGATTCTGGACAATTCCATTATCAGCTAAGTAATCTTTAAACTCTTGGCTTAGATACTCACCTCCTCTATCGGATCGAAGAGCTTTAATCTTCTTTCCCAATTGCAGCTCTACTTCTGCTTTGAAAACCTTAAATGTTTCAAACACCTCATGTTTATTCTTAAGTAAATAAACATAACCATAACGGTTGAAATCATCAGTGAAGGTTAAGAAGTAGCTAGCACCTCTCTTTGACACATGTCTAAGTGGTCCACACACATCAGT
Organism: Chrysanthemum seticuspe; assembly: GCA_019973895.1. Classification (NCBI taxonomy): domain Eukaryota; kingdom Viridiplantae; phylum Streptophyta; class Magnoliopsida; order Asterales; family Asteraceae; genus Chrysanthemum; species Chrysanthemum seticuspe. Next base: position 22,743,734 of record BPTQ01000009.1, on the reverse strand, counting down.
ATGAATAAGACCAAGTAGATCAGACGCCCTCTCCATATTGTTATGAAAAGGTTTCTTCGTCATCTTCCCAGATATGCATGACTCACATTTATCAAATGATTCATCATTGATATTTTGCAAAAGCCCTTCGTGTTGTAGCTTTTGCATGCGAGCCTTGCCTATATGAGCAAGTCTACAATGCCAAAGATAAGAAGAATTAAAGTCCAACTTCATTTTCTTATTGATGCTAAACATCGAATTATTATATTTGTTAGATTCATTCCAATCACATCAATTTCAAACACACCATTCACAGTGATCGCATTAAAATAAAATACACCATTTAAAGAAACAGAAATTCTATTACGTGAAATAGTATGAGTAAAACCATCATCCAACAATACTGAAAAGGAAATAACACCTCTAGTTATAGAAGGTGCGTAATGACAATTGTTCAATAACAGTACTAAGCCCGAAGGCAATACTAAACTAAACACTCCTATGGCTTCAACAGCTGCATGTGCCCCATTGCCCACGTGCAGATATTGCTCCCCATAGGCTAGCTTTCTTTCCACTCTAAACCCCTGCAGTGTATTACAAATGTGAATACCACATCCAGTATCATATACCCAGGAATTTTTATGATTTAGAGTAAATAATTCAATTACAAATAAATTATCTGAAGAACCGGCGCCCGAGGACCCAACGTACTTCATTTTATTTTCCCGCAATTCATCAAGATAGAGAGCACAGTTTCTCTTCCAATGCCCAACGACCTTGCAGTGGTGGCATGCTTGATCCCTTTTAGGATTTTCCTTCCTAGGGGTAGGGTACTTCTTGGGTTATGGTTGATAGGCCATAACCTGTTTACCCTTATCAACTTTCCCTTTGCCTTTCCCTTCTTGTTGTTCGCACACTACGGTTTTGGCTTATTTATCCTTCCACCCAGAATAGCAAGTACCTGGGGATTAGGAGCCTTCTGAGGTAACCCTTTTTCATAATCAATTAGCAATGCGTGTAGGTCAGTAACTGTCTTCCCCACGCAGTGCATATTGAAGTTCCGAACAAAACCATTGAAATCCTTGTTAAGGGATCTGTTGGGAATAATCCGTTACCACGGATGGTAGTGGTTTACACTGCTTGGTTTAACACTAACAGTGGAAACATATTACCACTGCAAGTTACTTATTACCATTGCTATTAGTTTATGATATGGTTAAACGCGTATTGATAAGTATAGAATAGATTTTGTGTATATTCTATTATGTTAGCTATATACTTATCTTGTAAAGGACTCCTTGTTGTATAAAAGGAGATCCTAGGTCATTGTCTTAGGTACGTATTACTTTACAATATTACCTACGAAAGCTTCAAGGTGTAACCCTAGTGATACTAAGATCACTCGTATTATTTCATTAATAATATTGGAGCTTGAGTTTTGTGTTAACTTGTGTTTGCTCTCATACATCATATAATTCGTCTTCTAAATATTACTTAAGTAAATTCCGCTTGCTTGATAATATTATACAAAATATCATTGACACAAGGAGAGTGTCTTAGATCCATCAAGTGGTATCAGAGAAGGGTTCTGATATTTTGTTTTAGAAGATCCAAAGAATTAGCTTGACTCACTCTCTCAAGATAATGGAGATGGAAAACAATCAATCAAACTCTTCTTCTACACCCAGACTCCCTAAGCTTAAGCTTAATGAGTTTGAGATATGGAGGATACTGATTGAGCAATACTTCCTCATACAGGACTATGCTCTATGGGAGATCATTCAACTTGGTGATTCTTTCAAATCTGTGACCACTACTTCAAAAGTTGGTGACACAGATGTTGTGAAAGTTTCTGTGCCTGAATCAAATTCTGAAAAATCTCAAAAGAAGAATGATCTTAAAGCTAGAAGTCTGTTGCTGATGACTCTTCCTAGAGACCAGATAATTGCATTCAGCAAATTCAAGACTGCTAAAGAACTGTTTGAAGAGATTTGCTCAGTGTTTGGTGGTAATGATGCAACAAAGAAGACTCAGAATACATTGTTAAAGCAAAGTTATGAAAACTTCTCTGCTTCAAGCAATGACTCACTTGATAGCATTTTTACCAAACTTCAGAAGATTGTTATACAGCTAACTGTGTTTGGCATTGAGGTAGAAAAGGAAGACCTCAATTTGAAGTTTCTAAGAAGTTTGCCTTCAGAGTTTCAAACCAATGTTACTGTATGGGAAAACAAAACAGACATTGAAACAATGAAGCTCAATGATCTTTACAACAACTTCAAACTTATTGAGCAAAGGTTGAAGAAGGCAGGGAAACTTGGTACAGGCTCTAGTAGCTTGGCATTGTTGTCAAATTCTGTTGACAGTGATGATTCTGAAGATGAAAGTGATGATGATATTGCCACTGTAGGTCCTAAAGTTTCCACTGGTAATGTTAATGTTACCACTGCAGGATCCAAAAAGAAGGTTGCTAGTATTGGAGATCCTACCTTTTATGCTTTTATCTCCACACAAGTTGATGGCTCTGTCTTAACTCATGAAGACATAGAGCAAATTGATGAAGATGACTTGGAGGAGATGGATATAAAATGGCAGATAGCTCTTCTTAGCATGAGGGCTAAGAAATTCTACAAGAAGACTGGCAAGCCTATTCACATTAATGGTGATGATACTGCAGGTTTTGATAAGAAGAAAGTGGAGTGCTTTAACTGCCACAAGTTTGGACATTTTGCTAGAGAATGTAGAAGACCAAAGACCAAGGACAACAGTTCTACATGGTACAAGCAAAAGAAGGGACCAACTGTGGAAGAACCAGAGGCAATGTTGGCTATTGATGGTGTGAGCTATGATTGGAGTTTCATGGATGATGAACAAGAAGAAGAACATTCAGATGCTGCTCTTGTTGCTACTGAATTTGCTCTCATGGCTTTCTCTGATTCTGAGGTACAAAACTTTGATAGTTGTTCTAAAACATGTAGGGTTGCTAAAGAAGTTGAAAGACTTAATGATTTGTACTCTAATGAAAGGCAAGAATTATATACTGCTAATTATACTATGGCTAATCTTAGGAGAGCTATGGCAGTATTAGAAAAACAAATAGAGCACTATCAGGCTAATGAGTCAAATTATAATGATGATATGATTCTCCTTAGGAGAGAGGTAGAACATACAACTGCTGTGAATGAAGCATACCAAAAGGAGCTTGAAAAACTCCAAAAGAAACTTGAAAATGTCAATTTAACTGTAGACACATGTTATCATCAGTCTAAGTCAATTGATAAAATTTGGAATGCTCAAGTAATTAATAAAGCTAAGTCTGGTATGGGTTATAATACAGTGCCACCACCACTAAGAGGTGTTCCATCACCTCCAGGTGTAGATTTAGCTCATACAGGTTTAGAAGACTTTAAGGAACTTGTTAGAGAATATGGTCCTTTAAAGGACACAGTGGTGAAGAGTGAGGAAGTGAGTAAGCTTGATAATGATGTTTTTGAGAGTGCTAGTGACTCATCAATTGTTGATGAGGATGTTAAAAAGAATGTAGAGACTACTATCCCAAAAGTTGTTAATACTGTTACAGAGGAACCTAGGAAACCAGTTAATAAACCTAGACCAACTGTAAGGTATGCTGAGATGTATAGGAACAAGCCTACAGCTCCTAGGGGTAACCAGAGGAGTTGGAATCATGTTAAATCTCAACAACTAGGTAGTGATTTTGTTATGAACAATAAGGCATGTTATATATGTGGTAGTTTTGATCATTTACATGCTTATTGTGACTATCATGTTGGGAGAAGGGAAGTCTATGGGTATAAAAGGGTGGAGACTAACAAGTATCAACATAATGCACACCCTAATTCCCATTGCAAAATGGTCCCAAGAGCAGTTCAACTTAGAAGTGGCCTCAAAACATTTGCCACTGCAAAAACTGTTAACACTGCTCACCCTAAGTCACCTGTTAAAAGTGCAAACACTAAAACAAGTTTTAATAACTCTGCACAAACAGGAAAAAGAAGCTTTCAACCTAAAAAGGTTTATAATAACCAATAGTGGGTACCTAAAAAGAAATCAGCAGTTACCACTGTTCATTCAGAAGTTACCACTGCAAGGGTTTTTAATAAGAAAAGGGGGGACATGGGCAATGCTGTGAAGGCCTCAGCACGTTGGGAATGGAAACCTAAAGGAAATACCTCTACAACCAATCCCAATGGTGTATCAATGACCTTTGATAGATTTAACTATATTGATACACGAGGCAGATCCAAGTCAATCATGGCTTGGGTCCCCAAAAGAAACTAACTCTTTACTTATTTGTGCAGGAACATCCAAGGACAAAAAGGTCAGATCAAGGATATACAGATAGTGGGTGTTCAAGGCACATGACTGGCAACAAGTCCTATCTTTCTGATTTTGAGCATTATGATGGACAGTATGTCAGCTTTGGAGGTGGAGTAAATGGAAAAGTTGCTGGTAAAGGTGTTATTAAAACTGGTAACTTGGACTTTGAACCTGTGTATTATGTAAAGGAGCTTAAGTACAATCTCTTTAGTGTGTCACAAATGTGTGACAAGATGAACAATGTTCTTTTTACCAAAGATATGTGCTTTGTTCTCTCTAAGGATTTTAAGATGCCTGATGAAAGTCATATTCTTCTTAAAGTTCCTAGAAAAGGCAATCTCTATAGCTTTGATATGAACAACATTGTAGCTAAAGATGATTATGCTTGCTTGCTTGCAAAGGCCACAGTGGATGAATCCATGTTATGGCATAGAAGACTTGGTCATGTTAACTTCAAAACCATTAACAAGATTGTCAAAGATGGTTTAGTGAGAGGTCTACCTCACAAAAGATTTGAAAATGATCAAACCTGTGTGGCTTGTCTTAAAGGCAAACAACACAGAGCTTCTTGCAGGTCAAAGCTTGTTAACTCTATTGCTCACCCACTTTAGATGTTACATATGGACTTATTATAAGTGATGATGAAAATATAAACATAAAGAAAACATATAAACGCAGCGGAATCATCACCAAACAACGGATCCATATAGCCATATGATCAATCAATAACAAATGTAACAATTACAATAAGTAGTATACCTTTGAAGCGTGATTCGCGTTTCACCAACAACACCAACACCATGATAAGATGTAAGAAACCAAAAGATCAATAAGGTTGATCTTTTCTTATGTGTGAAACACACTACACGTCCACAATCACCACTCGATGCTAGTCTAAACCCCGTGATACGCGATCTAGCCTTGAACTACACTAGAATAAGGTTAGATGAGATCTAAAAACACAAACCCTAAAATGAGGGTGTTGTATTTCGTGGTCTTTGGCTAGGGGAAGAGGGAGAGCCTTTAGGTAAGTTGTTATATGCATTTATATCCCAAATTGACCAAATCAATAGGAGGTTATATGAAATAATGTTCCACATAACCCCTTGCTCTTTTGCCCTGTTGTTTCCCACCATGGCCATTCAAATGGGGGCCTATAAGAGCTAGCCCATTTGTTGGTCCAATCCAATAAACTAAGTACAAGCTTAGTTATTAGTAGCCCGTTATTGATCCCGAATTACGAAGGTTAAATATAACGTAAATACGATAGATACGGTATATTAAATGGTGTCTAAGTGTATATGTGTGTGACCCCATAGGCTCACATATGACTAGCCATATAATTATTTATTACGACACGAGCATACTCCAACAGCTCCCACTTGCGACGTCATAATAGTCAAGTAATTATACAAGCAATGGTTAGCGTCTAGCAACACGCCAATGCCCCTAGTGATATGTGAGGTCAGTTTCTCAAACATTTCATTAAATGGTTTATATGTCATATATCCCTTTGTTTCAGATACCATGTTGAATATTAGACATGGATCAAAAGTCATTCTAATTGTTCAACTATTATGTTCTCGATCTTGATATTGAACAAGATTACCAAGTGAATTAAGATTAATCTTAATCTCATTTGGGTACGGCCATACAAACATCTGTTCAAATCATCGAGGGGCCCAATAGTATCTAACTCCAAACCATGTGGAGGAACAAATCCTATTTTGACTGCACGTGTCATTCATGTGCTTCAGATCATTCCTGATAGTGGCCTTTATAACTACCTTGTTCAGGACAGCGTTTAACCATATCAAGGAATAAAACTCCACACATGCAAGACCTGCTTGCATCTCAAGTCTAAGGATAATAGACATAACCATTTTCGAGATTCACTATTTGACGCCGATCCATGCAGTGAATGCTCGTAGGTTGGGTCAGTCCAATGCTCATAACCATGAACAACATGTGAGTTTGGCAAAAAGGTCACCAACACACTCACAATTGTCTTAATTTGATGGTACTCCCGTACCGTCAACCGACAATGGACAAGTTTTGAATGAAGAAAATCATTCATGGATTTAAACATGCAAATATAGAATACAGTTGATATAAATGAAAACGATAATAACCATTAAATCAATTCATTATAAAATATAAACTGCTTAGCATTCCATTATCCAAATACTATAAAAAGATATGCATAAGACTACATATAGATCGGAAACCGGTGTTCCCACCATGATCAAATTATGTTGTTCAAGACAACAAGTAGTCATCTGAGTAAACCTTGAGAATACTTGTTTCATAATCCATGAAAGGTATGATGATTGTGCTTTTGTATGTGTGCATTCAAGTACAATACGAGTATTGCAACAATGCATTCCATAGGGTGTTTGAAGCTAGCAAAACACCTAATTTAGACATTCATCTAAACAGTTTCTCAAACTGTAAAGTATTCTTATTCTTTTAATGTATAATGCATTAATGCTCTCAGTCGAGAACATCTAGTCAACAATGTCATCATTCATGATGATATGCTACCATGACTAGGTTTGAGCATCATTTCAGTTAAATAAGCATCAATGTATGCAAACAGAACAGAGATCCTCAAATATCCGTAAATGTTGAACATATATTTGGTCCTTTGTAGGTCCATTAGAATGTTCATTTAACAATTATCTAATGAAATTCACTTAGATATTTGTTGTTATCAATCATCTTGCATTCATGCAAATGATATAATTAGTCCAATGCACAATATGATATACATAATGAATCCTTTAGTTAAACTTAAGGTTTCTATTCATGCTTTCAATCTCATCAGGTAAGATTGATTATTGAGACTCCCCTCAATAATGTTTCATATTGTGTCAGACTTAATAACCGCTTATGTTTATACAAACAAACATATGTAACAAGGTTGCATGTTTTATTTTCTAAAACTCTCAAGAGAAACTTCATTCCAAACTAAGGAATAAATACTAGCTTAGATGGAATAATGTTTCTAATACGTCATCAACATATGAGATTTAAGAAAATAAATACAGTGCTCCCACTTTCTCTTAGTGTACATCGTATTGATCTTATTTTAATCAAAATCAAATTAATGATTTTATGGTAAACTAAAGATCTTAGCTCAGAGATGCATGATCTAATCCACACTTGGATTCTTGTATCTTGTAGACATAATAAAGATTATATATATTCACAAACCCTTTTGAATACACATCGTCCTCGCAAATGTATTCAATAAGAAAAGAGTTTTGAAATCCTATTGTCACATTTCATTTACATGAAGATAAGTATGACAATTCATAATCTTTATACATTTAATATTTGCAGGTAGGAAGATTTAATCATAGTCAATTTCTTGAGTATGAGTAGCTCCTTTCACTACTCGTGAATTAAAATGTGTGTACAAGTTTGTCCTTTTGAGTCTTCTCATTGAGAAACTCATTTTTAACCTCACAGTCTAACTGATTGGTAAGAGATCAATCAAGCTTCATGAGTGATTGTCTTCCACGGACTGCATCTTATCATTCATAGTTTTGAGCCATTCATCAGATTCACAATCTGATAATGCAGCTCTTAGTTAGCAGGTTCACAATGACCCTCTAACTTATATCCCTTAGCATTGATATAAGACTATATCATTCAGGTGCAAGAAGTTTCCTTCCGGATCTATGAATGAGAGATATCATACTATGGTTTAACATATGCATGTTCAACCTTAGTGTGACATCAGCAAGTGTACCTAGAAGGTTGTGTATATTAGTTCTTGAACAACTTCAAGATCTAAAGGTGCTCCCACTTGCTTTGTACATAGAGACTAATCTCTAGATACACAGCATCTTGATAAACAATAAATTGTTTTCAATTGGGACATCCAAAATACATTAGTAGTTCTTGACTCTGGTTTGTTAACTACTTACTCTAAGGAATTTAACAAATTAAGAACTTCAATCAAGACATAATGGAATTCATCCCATTCCATAACACAATGGTGTCTTAAATACCTTCCAGATTGGAACCATATTGAGTGTACCCATGGCACATTCAATTTTCTAACCTTAATAACTTTGGAGGTAAGAGAGTTTAAGTCATCAAAGATCAAACAATATCAATAGAGTTTGATTTTCCATGATGGACATACCATAATGATGTGGTATTCCATGAGAATTGATGTTGTGAGACTATCCCACAACTCATTAGATGAACTTATACTCTTTGGCTTACGTATCTGCCAACCAAGTCAAACCAGACGGCATCAACAGTGTTTTCAGCCCATTGCATACTTAATTTACAAGTCGTTGACCAAGTCAATAACTTCATGTGCATGTTTTGACTAGAAAACATAAACATTTAATATTTTACTATACGTCATACGTCATTTATAATTTAATGACTTCATGTACATGTATTTGACAAGAATACATAACAAGTTAACGTCTTACTTTACGTTATAAGTCTTTCAACAATTAACAGACTTGATGTTTAAGTCTTTACAAGAGACCTAAACATATTCAAGTAAAGCAATTTAGAATGCCGACTCTTGGCCTCGATAGTAATTTCAAGTTAATTTCATACTTCAAGATTATGAATTTACAATAATACATAATCATATTTACTGAACAATTCGGTGAATATGTTGAAGTAGCTTTTCATATTATCTTGACATTTGTTCTAATTAGGGCAACTTACATTTTATGTGTAGAAGTCCTAGTAGAATATTAGTTTTCTTACCTTTCAGTCAAGAAAAACTATTAGTCATATTGTTATATGTTGTATCTTGCACACAATGAAGATTTCTCCCACTTGTGCACGGCACAACATCATGCGTAATATGGCAGTGTCACAGATATGATTTCATACAAAATCAAAATATAGATATGTAGAACTTTATTGTTTTAATAATGAATTATGCATAATAATTTATTAATAACATTTCAGGAAGCAACATCAGGAACGCGACAAGTTATCTAATAAAATTAATGCAATGGTTCTTATAAAAACTATGATGCTTCTCGTGTGGAAAGTAATGTATTATTTCAAGACAATCAAGAAATAATATGGGCAACCTGCAAGGTAATAAAGATTACGGCTCCCACTGGATTAGACAACATTACATGTGTTACGTCACCAGTATTAAAGTCACATAGCTCCCATTGGATTATACAACATTATAAATGTCATGTCACCAGTGGAGACTGAGTGTCGATTGGATACTTTCCTTCTTTCTTTGAATATCTACACATTATTGCTAATGTGAGTCACTTGGACTAGTAAACATGTACTTAGATATTTAATGAAGTGCATCAAGTTCTAACATATAGATGACGGGCTAGCCATCATTGATATTTTAACTTGAAAATAGTCATGCAATTCCTCCATAAGGTCTATTTTACCACAAGGGTGTATAGTACCTTATTAGGTTTATAGGGTTAAGATAATTGCTAGGTAATCATGCTAGTAATTGTCTTTACCATTTTGCGGTTTATTGATATTTCCATCTTCTAATTATTAAACTCATATTATTTTGGTAGCTATAGAAAACATGTTCTCTAGTTATCCAAATATCTTATCTTACTTCAATGTTTCAAAACCAGAACTAGGGTTATAAAACAAACTTGAAAGAATAAGATGTGCAACCATACTTAACCGTTTTGACTTTTGCAAGACATCACAATTTCTAGAGTAGGTGTGCTTTGAGTTTGATTAGAATTAGGACAATTCAAATATTCCTATTATTGTATTTCCTCTTAAAGAAAACAGATAGGAACAAGTCTCTTTCTTACAAGAAAGAAGTACTGAGTTTGTCTTTTTAACAAGAAAAGAACAAACTTTTGTTTACGGATGTGATGCATTATATCATTAAATATGAATTTACAAAGTTCAATTTTTAGTATTTTCGATAATTATCCTTTTACAAATTAATTACCCCATGTTTAAAACAATTAATTTACGAAAAAAAGGCTAAGATCCACATTGTGCTTCTACTATCACATCAGTTGATCTGCTAGCAATAGTAGATTCAATTGGTAGGCGACGATCACCAATTGCATTACATGTGCAACTCTTAGATCCTTATGGGACTCATGGCACTAGTGAATAAGCAGCTAGTGTCAAGTAGGCATGTTTAGTCCCATCCTTGCCTCGGGTCAAGGTCTCACCGCTTAACTCGATTAAGTCATCCAATTTGAGAACGTGCGAAAATATATCTAGGTCCCACGCATAGACAATAATCACCTTGGGTTACAATTCAACCTAGGTCCCACGCATAGGCAAAAAGTAATTGCAAGTGTTCTCAAGCGATTGGACGGCATGACTTAAATTTGTGACGGGTAAAATATTTTTGATGTGAATCAAAAAAAGGTGTACGAAAAAAGCATGCATTCATTCTTCGTAGCACAAGTTAAAAACTCTTCTTAACTTAAGTCTAATCATTGTTTTAATTTATGTGTATCAAGTTGTCCATATTCAAGTCTAATATAGAACCTATGTTGATAATAAAAGAGATAGGACAATACATAAATCGAATAACATACATAACAAGTTAAGTGTTATTATTAAAACAATGATTTTAAGTTAAATCCATATTTAAACTTAGTTAAACTAAATCATAAGATTTAGTTTGAAAATGGTTTGTGTTGCGTTTTAAGTTTTAGAAAACTATTTGCAAGTTATATACATTCACAACATACATAATAAGCAAACAACCAACACACAACCACAATATGCAAAGCCTCAACCGATGAAAGAACCTATGCTTGGTCTCGTGAGCCATCACGAGAACCAAGAGTCATCTAGGGACATAAACCACAACCACACGGAGGACTCCCACTTGCTCCAAGACCAATCAAGGACAAGTAGAAGCCCATAATGCACATGAAAAGTGAATCTGCCAGCCCAGAATTTCTGCATTCGGAGGCCCAAATGGCCTAGAAGGAATCATCCCCGAGCTTAGCAACAAACTACAAAGTTGTGGGCCCATGAGTTGTCTACCTGCAGCAAAAATTTGGTTAAAAAATACGCCACCAATCATCGGGAAACGCCGTTTTACTGCAGCTTGTACGAGCAGCCATTTTGCGTCTTTATGTCTTTTATGCTTCGCCATTCCATTCCAAGCATCGGTTACAATATATAGAATGTAAAATACAACTAATCTACTATCTATCTATTGTAAAATGCCCAAACAATGGCAAAAACCAAATTAAAATTCATACATATAAGCCGAAACAATGGCAAACCCCAAATAACAAGAAATTAACGACAATCACAATCATTCATAGCACAAGTGGTCTAGGTTTTCATCGGCTTTGCATATACACATAATAATACCATAAAATTATGAACATAACAAGGAGTTGGCTAATCCCATGAGCAAACATGCATGTATTTGTCATGGGAACAATTTAAATGACAAGAAATAAAAGAATTAGCCAACGAATCGAAGAAATAATCAACAAGAATTAAAACCCTGATTGGTACGCGAGTAAAATGGATTTAGGTTCTCAAACCTACTGAAATTAGACCTTCTAAAAATCATTTTACCACAGAAAATTAAGCCTTAGGGGCTGTTTTCAAATCGTTTCAAGAATCGATTAAAACAACGCGATTAAAGCCATTTTAAGCGTACCGAACACATTGTTTAATTAACGTATGCGAAACCAATGGCCATAGGACCAAAAATCACAGATGTTTATATTACTTATAACATTCTTAATCCATGAAAAATGGAGCCCACGGGGCTGTTATGAAAGTGGTTACAAAAAACACTTAAAAAACACGCGTTTTGACCATTTTTTCGCATACCCGATAATCATATGGCACATATGATGGCTTTGATACCACTATAAGTGATGATGAAAATATAAACATAAAGAAAACATATAAACGCAGCGGAATCATCACCAAACAACGGATCCATATAGCCATATGATCAATCAATAACAAATGTAACAATTACAATAAGTAGTATACCTTTGAAGCGTGATTCGCGTTTCACCAACAACACCAACACCATGATAAGATGTAAGAAACCAAAAGATCAATAAGGTTGATCTTTTCTTATGTGTGAAACACACTACACGTCCACAATCACCACTCGATGCTAGTCTAAACCCCGTGATACGCGATCTAGCCTTGAACTACACTAGAATAAGGTTAGATGAGATCTAAAAACACAAACCCTAAAATGAGGGTGTTGTATTTCGTGGTCTTTGGCTAGGGGAAGAGGGAGAGCCTTTAGGTAAGTTGTTATATGCATTTATATCCCAAATTGACCAAATCAATAGGAGGTTATATGAAATAATGTTCCACATAACCCCTTGCTCTTTTGCCCTGTTGTTTCCCACCATGGCCATTCAAATGGGGGCCTATAAGAGCTAGCCCATTTGTTGGTCCAATCCAATAAACTAAGTACAAGCTTAGTTATTAGTAGCCCGTTATTGATCCCGAATTACGAAGGTTAAATATAACGTAAATACGATAGATACGGTATATTAAATGGTGTCTAAGTGTATATGTGTGTGACCCCATAGGCTCACATATGACTAGCCATATAATTATTTATTACGACACGAGCATACTCCAACACTTATTTGGTCCTACATCTGTGAGCAGCTTGAATCTTAAGAAATATTGTCTTGTGGTGACTGATGATTTTAGCAGATTTGCATGGGTTTTCTTTCTTGGAACTAAGGATGAAACTACATGCATTCTAAAAATATTTATCACCGAAGTTGAAAACCAATATGATATGAAAGTTAAAATCATTAGGTGTGATAATGGAACTGAATTCAAGAATAGAGTTATGGATGAGTTTTGCAAAGATAAAGGTATTAAAAGAGAATTTAGTGTGGCTGGAACTCCTCAACAAAATGGTGTTACTGAGAGGAGAAACAGGACACTGATAGAAGCTGCTAGAACTATGTTGGCCGATTCTAAATTGCCAATTACTTTTTGGGCTGAAGCAGTTAACACTGCATGTTATGTGCAAAACAGGGTTTTAGTCGTAATGACAAAGAACAAGACACCTTATGAATTGTTTAGGGGAAGACCACCTACCCTCGACTTCATGAGACCATTTGGGTGTCATGTATCCATTCTCAATACCTTAGATTATCTGGGCAAGTTTGATGAAAAGGCTGATGAAGGGTATTTTGTTGGGTATTCCATGGTTAGTAAAGCTTTCAGAGTATTTAACTTAAGAACCCAAAAGATTGAAGAAAATCTGCATGTTGAGTTCCTAGAAAATAATGTCAATATCAAAGGAACTGGTCCAGAAAGACTGTTTGATCTTGATACTCTAACAAATACTATGAATTATGTGCCTGTTTCTACAAGCACATCTTCTTTTGAAGCTGCAGGATCAGAAGAGTTTCTTGATGATGATGAACCAAGCAAAGAGGATGCAGATGATCATGATGATTTTATGTCACACCCCCAAAATATCGCAGCGGAACGATAGTGTCATTGGGGTATGACGTCATAGCACAAAGTATGGATACAGAAAACGACCTCTATAATGAGACGTTTTGAAAAGTTTACCATTCGATTTCCAATGTTAAAGTTTACACAACAAGAAATCACAAAGTTTGATAATACATAAAGAGTTTACAAAACATGTCGAATGGTAATAGTTAAAAGCACAAGACTCCAATGTATGCCATGTGACCCAAAAGCTCCATGAAATGCTATCACCTTAAGACCTGAGATAAACATGCTAAAAAGTGTCAACACAAAGGTTGGTGAGTTCATAAGTTTGTAACAAAATGATTTGAAATACTTTGAGAAATATTCACACAGCAAAGGCATTGTAAATCCACTCAGTTACAAGTTCCGCCCATACAAAACTTGCAACCTGTGTGTTCACAACCCATTGCCAAAATATAGTATGTCAATCATGTATGCATGTATCATAGTAGTTAAAAGTATAAATGTCACCACAAGAGTCTTCCAACAACTCGCGTTGGGATGTTTGTAAATTAATAGCCTTCCAACAACTTAATTTGGAGCCACTAATTCTTGTATGTTTGTAAATTAATAGCCTTCCAACAACTTAATTTGGAGCCACTAATTCTTGTATGTTTGTTCCAAGTAAGCATATGAAATCAATTATAACCCAATCAAGTATAAAACGCATTCAAGTCTAAAGTATAGATAATGTTGTTTGGCAAAAGGGTTTAAATGTTTGGATAAATAAGCATATATCTCGCCCCAAATAGTTTATAGGAATTTAAATGAGTAAAAGCGGGGTATGAACTCACCTGGTGTGATTGATATGATAACAAAACGAAATGCACGAAAGTGAGGCTCAGAAACTATCCGCGACCTAAAATGAATGTTATGACTTGAGTTATGATGTAATGTTATGCATGCATTTCGTATGTTATTTATACCATTTGCGAGTTTTGAAAATAATACTTATCGTCGAAAAATACTCTTTTGACGTCTTGACCAATCTTAAATTACTTTACAAGTATTTACGTCAAAATGTCATCCTACAATAGTTTCGTAATGGTTTATAGTAAAATTATCACTTTTCGTCGTAAAATAAAGTCGTTGGAAATTTCATAAAAGTGACAAAAATGGCTCCGAAAAACTAGTCGTAAAATGGTGTACGTCGAACGTTAGGAAACGAACTCGACGGTTTTGGAAAGTTTGTATCAAAATCTAGAAGTTTCAGTTCAGGAGTTTTCGTCACCGAGGTCTCGAACATAAAGATAATAAGGGTTAAAGATGGTGATTTTGTCTAATTGTTGTGTAAAAAGTGAGTTTCGGCAAAGTTTAAGCAACCGTAAATAATTTATTACAACTCCGCTATACAAACGGTTGGTCGTTTTGAAAAATATGCTTGATGATCTCGATTTTACTAGAAGACATCTCGTTCCAAAAAGTTCCACATCATAGTTAAAAACAGCCTTCAACATGGTCGTTTTAGTTACCGTAACACTTGTCTCGTAAAAATAATATAGTTTTGCTGAAAATAATAGTTACGGAAATTTTATGAAAACGTGTATATCTTAGTCGTTTCAAATCCGTTTTCTACGTATTATACGTCCTTAGCTTCGTATCGAAGTATACTAATATACTTTTGACAAGTCGAAATAATTTATAAAGCTTAAGG
Source organism: Chrysanthemum seticuspe (assembly GCA_019973895.1). Taxonomy (NCBI): domain Eukaryota; kingdom Viridiplantae; phylum Streptophyta; class Magnoliopsida; order Asterales; family Asteraceae; genus Chrysanthemum; species Chrysanthemum seticuspe. The sequence continues at coordinate 22,728,286 of BPTQ01000009.1, read as the reverse complement.
CTCATTTTTTACTCGTACAAAGTAAAAACATGTTGCTGAAATTCTTCAGAAAATATATATTTCGTCGTCAAACTTTAAAAATTCATAACTTCTTCGTTATAACTCCGTTTTAATCCGTTCAAGCGGCCACGGATTCGTTTTAAAGTATATTTTCTAAATATCAAGGCCAAAATTTCGAGCCTACTGTCGAATTTTCCAGAAAAATAAAACAAGGACAGAACACTTTTATAACTTATCGAAAATAGTTTTTCTCGTACTAAACCTATTCCAATCCCTTCAAATCAACTCCAAAGCTAATCTAATCCTACCATACACCTTCTTAGGGTGTCATGGGTTCCTAAACATCATCAAGACCAAAATATACCAAGGGGATAATTATAGGATGACCTTATATATATATAACACTAAAAATCATGTAAAAATGGTATAAATCAACATAAGTCTTGCATGCTTGCTATGAAAATGATAAAATACTTATGAAATGATAAGGAAAAATGAAAAATGTAAATGATATGCTTACAAGTTAATATGATGGGGTGATTAGAACAAAGGTTTAACCTAAACACCCTAGGTTTTTATTTCAAAACCTTAATGAGAGTGTTATCTAGATTGTTTATTAACTTGATCTTGCAAAATTTGATGATCCCTTCTTGACTCCTATAGGTGGCCGGTTTTGATGGAGAAGAAACAAAGAGAGAAATGTTTTCTAACACTTGAGAATTATTGAGAGTGAATAATGAGTGAATGAGTTAAGTAGGACTTTAAGTAGTGTATCATTCTATACAATCAAGAAAACCATACTACCATTTAATGTCACCTCCCCCTTGGTCGGCCAAGGGGGGAGGGATTTGTCAAACATTATTTTTTTTATTTTTTTTATTTTTTTTTAAATATACTTGTATAAATACTTGTGTAATTATTGTGAGAAAAATGTAAGTAAATGTATGTAGTTAATAATACTTGTAAGGTAAACGGTAACTTTTAGGTAAAAGAGATTTTTAATAGATCAAAGTAGAATGTAATGAGATCATAAAAATTGTAAAAATACATTCCTTGTAAAATTTGAGTGATAAAATAATTATCGTATAGTTTTTAAGAAAAACGTCGTAATAATATAAATTTAACGATTTATATACAAAATAAATTTAAAACACTCGGTAAACTCAAAATATAGTTTTTATAAACTAATGTAAGTATAAAAATATGTCGGGATCATTTTTAGAAATAACGGATTAAATGTTCAAAATAATAACTCACGCGATAACGTTTATTTAATAAGAAAATAAACGTTAAATGAAAAATGCAAAACCATGCACGAACCGTTAAGAAATGATGAATATGGAGTATGAGGAATGACCGGAATTTGAGAATTGTGACATTTTAGTCTACCTCTTTGGGACTATGCAGATGATAATAATTTACTGAAAACTGGAGTTGTTCATCATTCTAGTGATTTGGAAAAAGAAGGAAATAGTAATTTGAATGATGAAAATTTTGAAAGCAGTGACAATTCAGATTCCACTGTTCGACAAAGTGTTTCCACTGCAACACCAGATGTGGGAATCACCACTCCAGTTACTATGGAAGCCCAAGCCAATGATGTTGAAATTTCTAATATGCCAAGAGAGATTGCAGTTCCTCAGACTCCTCACACTTCTATTCATAAATCACATCCTCTTGAAAATGTGATTGGGGATGTCTATTCACCTGTGAAGACTAGAAGACAAACAAAGTTGCCTGATGTTCATGGATTCATAAGTAAAATATATGAATCTAAAATACATGAAGGCAAGAATGAATGTCTATTTATGTGTTTTCTGTCACAAATGGAGCCAAAGAATGTTTACAAGGCACTTGAAGATGACAGTTGGGTGGAAGCAATGCAAGATGAGTTGCTTCAATTTAAGCTTCAAAAGGTATGGGTGCTTTGTGATTTGCCTTCTGGCAAGAAGGTAATAGGTACTAAATGGGTGTTCAGAAACAAGAAAGATGAAAGGGGAATTGTTATCAGAAACAAAGCTAGGCTTGTGGCTCAGGGATATACTCAAGAGGAGGGTATTGACTATGAAGAAGTGTTTGCCCCTGTTGCAAGGATTGAAGCAATTAGGTTGTTCTTAGCCTATGCATCTTTTATGGGGTTTAAAGTCTATCAAATGGATGTAAAAAGTGCTTTTCTATATGGGCAGATAGATGAAGAAGTTTATGTCTCACAACCTCCAGGCTTTGAAGACCCTGAATATCCTAACAAAGTCTACAGGGTTGTTAAAGCTTTGTATGGCTTGCATCAAGCACCAAGGAAATGGTATGAAACCTTAACTACTTATCTTCTTGCAAATGGGTTTCATAGAGGCAGAGTGGATCAAACTTTGTTCATCAAGAAAGACAAGAATGATATCTTGCTTGTCCAAGTATACGTTGATGATATCATTTTCGGGCCTACAAAGACAGAGATGTGCAAAGATTTTGAGAAACTGATGAAAGAAGAATTTCAGATGAGTTCTATGGGATAACTCACATTCTTTTTGGGACTTCAGGTATTACAAAAGCCAGATGGTATTTTCATTAATCAAGATAAATATGTGGCTGAGATACTAAGGAAGTTCAAGTTTACTGATGCAAAGTCATCTAGCACTCCTACAGACAAGAATACACATCTACTTCTTAAGGAAAATAGTGGTGAAGCTGTTGATGTGCACATGTATAGGTCTATGATTGGCTCTTTGATGTATCTTACATCATCTAGACCAGATATTATGTTTGATGTGTGTGCATGTGCAAGGTTTCAAGTTACTCCCAAGTTCTCTCACTTGACTGCTGTGAAGAAGATTTTCAGATATCTTAAAGCATATCCTACTCTGGGATTGTGGTACTCCAGAGATTCTCTTTTAGATCTGGTTACTTACTCAGATAGTGACTATGCTGGAGCTAGCTTGGATAGAAAATCTACAACTGGTGGATGTCAATTTCTTGGTAACAGGTTAGTGTCATGGCAGTGCAAGAAACAAACAATGGTGGCTAATTCTTCAACTGAAGCAGAGTATATTGTTGCTGTAAGTTGTTGTGCTCAAGTATTATGGCTTCAAAATCAACTCTTGGACTATGGGTACAATTTCATGAATACCATCATACATATTGACAATAGCAGTACCATTTGCATAATCAAGAATCTTGTTCAACACACAAAGACCAAACATATTGAAATTAGACACCATTTCATTCATCAAAGTGCAAAACCTTCCATAGTAGGATTCAATGGATTCTCCTGGTGTAGATGTAAACTTCTCCCATTCAGTTAGCAGCTTGTTCTCCATGTCTTGTTTACCAATTTCTGTTCCATAACATAGTCATCTAACACGTTCCCACATATCGAAAGCAGTTTCACAACTGTCTACCGCAGCAAAAATGTCTATTGGTAAACCCAGTTGGACAATATGAATTGCCATGTCATCTGCATCGACTTCTTTCTGATCCTCTTCAGTGTATTCTAATTCAGTTTGAAGATGAGAGGATGGTGGGATGGGAGGTGTTGCATCAGCATTTCCAGGTACATGAACTTGTCGAGGCTTGAAGGGTCCATCCTGAATGGATTTAATCATGAGTTTGCCATTAGGTTTGGTCTTGATGTAGCGGAGCATTCGACTTGTCCATTGAAGATAACCACCTTTTGCCAACATAGGAGGTCGGTTTTCGGCACCGGCTGCATGAATGTCTTGTTGAGTTGCCATTGATGAAGGTATGATCTGATAAAGTTGATGTAGGATCGATTCAACAATAAAGGAGTTGTGGTTGATGAAGATTAAGCTCGGTTGAGGTGTTTCTGAAAGTCGTACTCGTAACCTTGGTTCTTAGGCGTAAAAACATTTTCTCCCAAAATTTGAAATTCACTATAAAAATCAATTCTAAGATCGTATGAAAAATTTGAGATATGACAATTTTGACGCCAAATTTGACCCGAAAAATTTGAATTTAGGCCCAAAAATTTGAATTTTTGACCAAAATTTTCACAGTTAAACCAAAATTTGAATCTCGCGTAAAAATTGAACGTTTAGTCTCCTCAAAAATTTAAATTTTACTCAAATTTTTTTTTTTTTAAAACCTTTATGCGTAGAAAGAGAGCTTAGGCGTAGAAACAGAAGTTACGAGTAGACAAGGCTTAGGCGTATGATCTTATGCGTAGGATCTTAGGCGTAGGATCTTAGGCGTAGGATCTTAAGCGTAGGATCTTAGGCGTAGGATCTTAGGCGTAGGATTCCTTAGGCGTAGGAAATTCTTATGCGTAAACAGTATCTTACGCGTAACCTGAAGCTTATGCGTAGACAAAAAGTTACTCGTAAACCTTACGCGTAATTGTGAAGTTATGCGTAGAGTTACTCGTAAGCTTTTAGCTTATGCGTAAACTATGGTTAAGAACCAAAAATCCTTTACACTGTCACAGCGTAAGGGATATCCACAAGTCGAAGTGTTCCACACACTTATCCAAGTGAGGGAAGCACTGAGTAACCGTTATAGCTCGAAGATTCTTCACCAAAAAGTTATGAGTAGAAAACTAGGGTTTTGACTTTTTGACTTCTACTCGTAAGAAATTTCCAACAATTCAAATGATTTCTTTTGCACAGATAGCCTTAAAAACACTCGAATAACCCAAAAATGTTGACCTTTTTCACCCAAAGTGCTTAGAAAAGTTACGAGTAGAAATGACCAACGAACAAAAACGAGTTTAAAACTTAACCAAAACGCGTAAAGCTTCAAACGTTTTGCAAAAAACTGAAACTTTAGCACCAAATAAACCTTAAACCACAAGAATCTTGAATTTTTAAGTGCAAAAATTAAAGCTTTAAGCGTGACAACGTTTATAACAAAGCTACGCGTATAGTACCAACCTTCAAAACAAACACAAACACTCCTAAACCATTGTTAGGCGATTGATACCAATTGTTAGGACCAAAGATATATCAACCTTATCACAAACCCACTTAACGAACACAAGTATACCCACTTAAAACACAAACCGTATGTGTAGAATAGAAGAATAAAAGAAAGAACTTGGTGACTTGAATGATATTCGTATGTATGTATTTAGAGAGATAAAGGAAAGAAGATGAAAACAATAAGATGTTATATTGCTTCAAAGGAAAACACACACACACACACACTCAAGCACACCCCTCAAATGACATACTTGAGGGGTATTTATAGTAGGAGAGGATGATGCCCTAAGGCTTGGCCATGGGCCTCGAGTGGGCTTGGACATGGATTGGGTTACTTGGACTTATACAAGGCTAGCTTATCTTAACTAATGCCCAATTAGCTTAGCCCAATCCACGAGCCCGTTAACTATTCTAGCACGATATCTAACACACGTTACAAAGTTCCTAAATGTGAATGACCATCACGTCTAATAAAAACTATTAAGGCTAACAAGATTGCTATGAAAAGGGACTAATTCAAGTTGTCAAAATTCCTACTGATGACAACTATGCTGATTTATTAACAAAAGGTCTTGATGTGGGAAGATTTCAGTACTTGGTAACAAGTCTTGGAATGCTTAATCCATAAATGTTTTCTGGTGTTGAGGGGAGGCTGTAGGGTAATGCAATTGTTGTATGAGTTTGTATATCATGTTTTGATGAGAAGTTGGAGTTAAAAGGTGTATATCTGAGATACACATCAAATGGTTATTGATTCACCATGTCTAATACACATAAGAATCAACTAGTCCAGAGCAAACGGCTACTGGTAAAGACTTGACAAATCCGTTTATGGTTGATAGTTTACCAAAAACTATATGGTTAACAACTCACCATATTCTTTATGATTAAGAGTTGGCTAGTCCATAGCAAATGGCTCATGGTAAAGACATATCAAATCCGTTGATAGTTGATAGTTTGCTAAAAACTATAATGGGAGCAGTATTGTTTTCTAATGATTTTATCTTCCACTGCTCTTTGAAATTTTTGTGAAAAATTCCCACTGCTAGTTCACAGTTTCCACTGACAGTGTTATTTTCCACTGTTGTTCTAGCCGTTACAACTGATTATGTCAGTAATTTATTTTTCACTAGCCGTTGAAAGTAACCATTGATAGTTATATATATAGGGTTAATATTTTAAGTAAAATATCTTCTTTCTATATTATAACTACTTTCTAAAGATAATTTTACTTGCGCATCAATTATAAACCCTAACCCTATATATCTTTTTTTCTCAATTGGCTAGTCATTACTTCAATTCTTACTGACATAATCATATTTTTCATCAACAGTTTCTATGGCTTCTTTGAAATTTGCAGATGAGCACAACCTAGTGGCCTACTTACAAAAGAATACCGAGAAGAGTGGCCCTGTTTTTCATCAGATTGTGGATTTTCTTCATACCACTCATATAAGGTATGCTTTGCTATTCAAACCCACAATCTATATCTCTCAAATCAACCAGTTTTGGACTTCTGCTCAGTCCATAACACTTTAGAATAGAGATACACATGAAACAGTGGATGCTCTCAGAGCCACCAGTTTCAAGAACCTATGAGAGAAGGTCAAAACAGTCAACTCCTCTCATGACAACACAGCATGTTTCTGAACCTTTTGGTCTAGGAACAAGCAGTGGTGGTTCTAGAATTCCACCTAGTCCTACTATGGAGGAATCTGGACCAATGCCCCATGATTCACCTCTCCCAACAGGTCACACAGTTGGAAGTGCTGAGGGCAGTGGAAACAAATTGGAATTGATGGTTATGTGTACCAAATTAGCAAAACAGGTTGATTCTCTACAAAAGAAATTGGCTACTTTCAAGAAGCAACATGCCAAAGATGTTCAACTGTTAAAGACAGAGATTCAGACCTTAAAAGAAGAGGTGTAGAGGTTGAAAAAGCACAAGAAGACTGCAAAGATGGTGATTTCATCTTCATCCTCACCTTCTAATGGTGATTCAGCTAATCCAGATTTGGGAAATTCCTCCAAACAGGGGAGGAAAACAGGTTCTGACACTGAGGGGAGGAAAATTGATTTTGAAGATGAAGGTGATACAAGTGAAGGAACAAAAGAAGCTGAAACTCATGGAGAGCAACTTGAAGATCAAGACATTTTCCAAACTGCAACTGATTTTACCACTGATTTTATTTCCACTGCAGAGCCAAATATTGCCACTGCAAGTGAAGAATTTGATATATTGAAGACAGATAAGGGTAATGCAGTTATGGAAGATGTACAGCAACCTAAAGGGAAGGTTTCAAAGAAAATACTAGTTCAGATTGATCATGATAGAGAACTTGCTAAGAAGATTTCAGAAGATCAAATTGCTGAAAGAGTTGCTGAAAAGAAAAGGTTGAAAGAAATAGAAGTTGCTAGCTTTTTGGAAGCTCAAAGATTGGATAGAATGGAATATGTTGATTCAATTTCCACTGTCCAACCTACTGTTATGAAAGAGAAAGCTCCAGAGTTTAGTTATGTTCCTACTGAAGAAGATATTCAGTTTCTGGTAGATAATAATCCAGAAATCAAGAAAAAGGCAATTGACCTTGTTGCTGATGCATCTTTAACTGAGGAACAAAGAACTGCTCAGTTGAAAGATTTCATTATGATGAAGAACAATCAAGCACTTGATAATGTAATCAGTTCAGTCAAGAAGAATCAGAAGAAACAAAGACAACCAACCAAGGCACAAATACTTGCATATATGAAGACTTATTGTTGTCATGTTGGTAACTGGAAAAGGCATCAATTCATAGGAATGTCTGGTGATCAAGTTGAAAGGGCTTACTACAGAACTGTGAAACAAGATAAATCTTTTATTCCAATGGGTTCTGAAGAAGAAGAAAGAATATTTCCTAGATTGAAGAGAAAGGCCAAAATCAGTGATTCTCAAACTATTAAGAAGACTAAGGTTGATGAAGATCATACAAAGTCTACTGAGAAGGATATTCCTACTGAGAAGTTCACTAAAGATCAAATGACTGAAATGATTGTGATTGAAGACAGAGATTTTTATCCAGAACCACTGCAAATTCGACATCCTATCATTGATTGGGAAGTTTACACTGCTAGCAATCTTGCTTCAACATGGAAGATTACAAGGCTGGGAGGAGAAACTTCATCTTTCATAACATTTGAAGATCTTATTAAAGCTTTTGACAGAGATGATCTTAATACATTATGGAAATTAGTTCAAGAGAGGTTTAATAGTCAAGATCTTAAAGATACAAAGGAGATGCAATTATGGGTAAATCTTAGAAGGCTTTTTGAACCAAATGATGATGATGACTACTGGAAAACCTTATTCACATGTCTTGGTACAAAATGGTTTTATTATGATTCATGTGATGTTCATCATGTATCTACAGCTAATGGAGAAGATTTTTTCATGCTTGCTGAGAAAGAATATCCACTTAGAGCTGGAGCTCTTACAGTAATGTTAACCTTACACATAAGAGTTAATGAAGACAGTGAGAAGGTCAGAGCATTATTACAAAGGCTTCAAGATCAGTGTTCAAGAGCTATACAAAAGTTAAGAGAAAAGAAGTGAAGTGTTTGATTGAATTCCCCAAATCCTTGAAGTTAATACATATTGAAGAAACTTATTACCAATTCATAACGATCAAATTATCAAAGTTTTGATTGAGGTATTGGTTTCGCCAATCAAGGAATTTACCTTCAATTATCGTCCATTATACCGTACTTTTGCATAAGTGTAAACATTTAGTGTTTCGGGTAATTACCACCGAAGTGGTTGATAACGCTACACGCGTCGTTCGGGGTCAAAGGAACTTCCTTTTCGTCGAGCAAGTTTTTCAACACCCTAGCTAATCGTTGTAGTGTTAGGGTAAGCCACAGGTATTGATATCGTTCTCTAAGGGAATAGGAATGCTAGTGAGAAGTTACTACGCTAAGGTTGGGGTTGAGGAAGATTATTTTTTTATCTTTTTATATTTTTTTAAGGAAAGGAAAGGTACGAATCTCGGGGTTTGGATTTGGGGGGTTGGTATTGCTACCGATTACTCTACTTATCTAATTATCTAATCTAAGGTGTATGTAGTCTATGTCTAATTATTGTGTGCTCGTATGATAGTTTAAAGATGTGTTTACTTAGGTTTTACTACTCCTTAATTATCTCCTATTGGTGGTTGAATTGTCACTTCCTTATTCTTAGTTGCGTTGTGTGTCTAAGGTTGTAGGGTATGCGTTTCTCCCTAACTCTTTAAACTTACCAAAGGGTCTCATCTACAAAACCCACTAGGGATAATAAACTCTTACTCTAAGGCACTCTTTGGATGGTTTAGCTTACAACTACTCAAGGAGTTATATTCTAAGGTTCACAAAGATTTAATCAAGCATTAAGTACACAACGAATGACCTATCACATTACTAGATCATTAATCAACTAAGATAAGAGACAACCAATCAAAATTCAATAATTAAGTTTCATATTCCCTAAGCAAACACACAAGTAAATTAGCCGGACATGGAGAACATGCAAGCATACATACAAATAATCAAAGACATAGTTGTATTAATGAAGTAAAACACTTATCTTGATGTAAGATAGGGTTTAGAACCCTAAAATACTGTACAAGACAGTCTTGGTTCGGTTTAGGTTTTTACTCCAAAAGACTACACACCAATACTGAAAAATTCGGATTCTATATATAAGATTACATATGCGACGGCGTCACCTTATGTTTTGTGACGCCGTCATGTCGCCGTCATTAGGGTTTCGTCTTGGCCACGTTAGACTTGCGACGGCGTCACCTTATGCTTGTGACGCCGTCCTCTTCAGCTTCTGACGCCGTCTGGATTGCATCTAGGCCGTCTGAGTTGCGACGGCCTACTCTTTTATAACTTGACGTCGTCACTTGAAAATAGGAGTTTTGGCTTCTATCCCCACAAAATCCTCCGACGGCGTCGCGTATAAGCTGTGATGCCGTCACCTTATGTTTTCAGCAGCTTTGAGTGTCTCGATTCTGACTTTGGCCATTTTCTTCGTATATTCGCGCCTTTTCGTCCAAATAAGTGCCATTCCAGCATTTTTCCTTCAAGAGACCTAAAAAGTGAAAATGAACGATATTAAGCAATAACAGATACAAAAGTGATCAAATAAGGGCTTAAACGACCCTTCAAAAAGATACCTTTTAAAACCTTATCAAATATCCCTACACTTGGTATTTGCTTGTCCTCAAGCAAATGTGCTTTTAGCCAATTAATTTATAGGTTAGGGGTCATGAAGCATTGGTTTAAAACGGTCCACAACACATATAAGCCCTGCAAAAGTCATAACAAGCACGGAAATTACATACTAGCACCTCACATGGGGTGTTTGGATACTCACATCTCTCTCGGGTGTATATGAAATATAACAAATTGGAAATGGAAGATAAACACTCATTAACCGGTCCTAATACATAGATTACCATAGGCTTGAGAATAGATCAAACCTCCATCACTTTGGCGTAAGCACCTAGGAAAGACTATCAAAGAGGTCTTTAAAGGGTTGTAACGTTAGGCTTACGGTAGGGAAACAAAGGGTTTGGTGGGATAGGCTATATAGTGGTGGCAAGTCAAAAATCTCTATGTTAAATGCATACGAAGAATGGCGTTGCTAAGCCAAGACTCAACACTCTAAACTCTAGCTAACTGAAATAAACAAACATAAATTTAAAGTATAGATGTGGGATGGTAGCCCGTATGTATTTTTTTTTTCTTTTCTCTTTTTTTTCATACACTTTTACTCTACTATCCTCTACGGTAACATCAAAACGATAGGGATTTATAGGCACATCCCTACACTTGAGTTTTTATTACTCTAACACTAATTTGACCCGAATTGAAAAGATCAAAACACTTGGGGTACATTATTATGCAAACAAAGGGAATTTGAATTTAACGTTCACTTCCCGTCATTTCATAAACTTTAACTTTTCCCATGAATCCCAATCGTCCCAAAACTGTATACAAAGGATATGACTCGACTTGGTGTTGAAAACACAAAGACCTTGACAGATCTTGAGCACTCGTAGATCGTTAGTGTTGCCTATGTAATCATAAGCAAACTAATAGAAAATCTCTACAACTCGTATTCTTTAGCGGAATGTAAATACAAGCTGTTATAACTAAGAACACTTAGATCCTCTATGGATCTTTTATTAACTGAAACTCTATGTTTCGACTTTTCTTCTCTATTACTATAACAACTCGTAAATTTCTCTACCAATTTTTCGCGACTATATTTATTTTTCTTCTTTTTCTTTTTCTTCTTTGCAATCTATAATCACGACCAGTTACGGCTCAAAAATAAAAACGAACTATAAAAACCAACAACTTTATTTTCATATCAGTTTTTCAAAAACGTATCCAAAAATATAATTTTTATATTTTTACTTATCCGAGATGTCGCGTTTAAATTCTAACAGCAAAACACGAAGTGCACACAATACCTTGAATAATAGTAATAATACTTAATAATACAACTAATAAAAGTCCAAACTCTACCCTCATCCCCCACATAACCCACGCCCTGTACCCTACTCCTGTCTTCCTCAGAAACCCACGCTCCACAACCTGCTACTCATCTTCCCCTCCAATTCGCTCTCTCTCTCAACCCTACCTCCACCATACACGCTTCACTCTTTCCCCAAAATAGCTAACCTCCCAAACAACCTTCCCATCTCAAGAATCAACTATAACCAAACTGAAAACCATCTTTGGCTCTTTCCCATGGGAGAAATCGACAAGAATCAGAGGTCCCCCACTTATTCCCTTGTCACGGTGGGTCACAGCTGAAGAAGATTACTCAAAGAGGACCCTTATCATCTTGAAGACCAAGAAAGAAGTGAGCAAGACTTCCTAGATGTATATCTATAAATAGGTTCGAGTTTTACCACAGATTCATTCATCTCACCAACAATTCAAAATTAGGGTTTCATCAAATCAAAGGGGTTTTCAAAATTGGGTTAGGGGTTTTGTTATTGGATGCTTAAGAAAGGTTTCCCAAGTGGTTAATTGTTCGAATTCACCTCGAGTCTCCTCCAATTTGGTTCCTTGTTTCGGTGTTAAGGTCATTCGACTCTAAGAAATTTGTAAGAAAATATTTGTTGTTTATTGTTGTTACAGTAAGATTCTTATTTAAGATTTTGGAATCAAAAGTTATATTTGGTCTTTTAAATTTCTATGAATCGAACACATTTACATATGTGTAGAAACTGTGTTTTGTTGGAGCTTGTGTGGAAATTGATTCACTATACAAAAACTAGAAAAAAAAAAAAAACTAAAATACTATGGGTTGTTATTCATACAATTGATTCTTATATGTTTCTTTTTGATTTTATATTTGGCCTTAAATAATTAAAAGGGATATAAATCTTTGTAAAACGTAAAGTGTTGGCTCAAGTATTGGAAAGTGCTTATTTTACATTGGCTTATTTATTTACTTACATTCATATACGCATATTACTAAAAGTAGTATATGAAAAGCAACATTTATAAAGTAGACAATTGTGTTTTGTTTAATTCGTGTTTTTTTTTTTTTTTTTTTTTTTAACCATGTGCTTCAATTTCTTTATAAGCTTATACTAGTACTCAAAATGACCCCATAAGAAATAGAAGAACATCTTTTAAACATTTAATTCCAAATCATGTCAACCTGGTTCATTGTCTTATGCCACGTGGGGATTTGCAAAACATTTACAGTTAAGTGTTTAATACATATTTTGGACTATAAGAATTTGTGTTAAATTGTGTTTGGTTTTGGGTTTATGTTGAGAGCCGAATGGTTGATGGGTCGAGGCCCAATCGGCCCAACAGTAGAGCGTGTTTAGTTTTGCTTATTTAAGCCGCTAAGTACTTATACCAACTCCTTAATAGCTTATTTGATTAGCTTATTTAATTTTATAATGTTCGGCTTTAAGGTTGTATAAAACATTTAAAAAGTCTAATCCGCGGCCACTTTGGCTTATTGTAATATAAAACATGTAAAAAGCCTAATATGCGGTCTCTTTGGCCTATTTTGATATAATTATAGTTAATTTATTTTAAAGACTATTGCTTATTATAGCTTAATTAAGCTATTTGACTTATTTTAACTTATTGAAACTTATATAAATTTACTAAGTGGTTTGAAATTGCTATATAGTGTTACGTGGGAAATTTGCAACATATGAGATTTTTGGGAAAACTAATACCTACAAATGGGTCATGACCAATTTCCGTTAGAAATCTATACTTAGCAAATTTTTCACAAAACCCAACTAAAAGATGAAAACAAACTACTTTCTAATATAAAATAAATCCCACTATCTTTCTTTTCACTAATTAAGTTATTATATATATATATATATACCCACTTATATATATACTATTAACTAACAACATTTCTATATTGTTCGACGACGACTATTATTCATGATACTTAATTTGCGGTTGTTTTCCGTACATCGTTATTTGGATACTTTTGAAAAGAGGTTTATTCGTCATAGGTACTTCTACCTTTATATTTTTATATATTTATACACTTCTCCAAGAGCCAATACTTACACACATTTAGAAAATTGTTTAAACTTAAATGCTGCCACACAAGCAACAACAGCACCAACATTTATCGAGTCTTAAACATGAGTAAAGACTAAATATGCCGTATTAAATTTAGGTTGCGTGTTGGAGCTACTTGTTACTTGATCTCTTGATACTTTATTCACCGAACTGCTGAGGTGAGTTTATAGCCCCACTTTTACTCTTATTTACTTGCTTTATAAAACTATGGGGTGAGAAACATGCAAAACTCTTTTCGGACCTGAAACTGAAAACACTATTACGTGAAACAACCTTGAATCCCAACTATGCTACCGTTAGTTCCCTTTGGGGAGGCGCGATTGTTATGAATAGATCTATTGGGGATGACACCCCCGTTCGAGTTTGACCGGATAGGCAAACGTCGGGCGTATATCATATCGTATTGATTGAGTGTACTGGAAATACACTTGCTGGGCTTTTATTTATCATGCTTCTAGATGCATGCACACTGTCGTAGTTTCGGTCGCATGAACTTGGTACTAGCGTAATAGCCTTTTTGCATATAGTGTCATTCACGGAGATGCTATATGTGCAACTGTGGTCCAACTTGATTTCTGAAACTTAAACCTATGAACTCACCAACCTTTGTGTTGACATTTTAGCATGTTTTTCTCAGGTTTACTTATTGGCGTGGGCAATGGCAAAGGCATTCGTTGAGGACTGGCATCCGAAGTGTTTCCAATCATATTTACTACAACTTTTAATGGGACAACATATATTTTTATGGGCTTTACTTCCGCACTTTGAAACAATGTTGTAAAACTATTTCTTAAATTAATATATCTTTTGAAAATGGAATAGAATTTCCATTCTTTATTACCTTGTGTTGTGATTATTGATTTAGTAACACCCCATGACCCGAACGCTTCCGCTGTGAAATTTTGGGGGTGTTACAGATTGGTATTCAGAGCCAAGGTTATAGAGAATTAGGTATTTTTCAAAACCTAAACTATAACCAAATTTTCTTAAAAACACTTCAACGCCGCCACAGCTGCCGATGTCTGCCATGCCTTGCCTACTGTTACACGATGTAGTCGTGCTATGAGTTACTGCTATATTTTAGGTTCGTATAAGCTCTCATTTGAATTAAATTAATTATTTCTCAAAGTCATTAAGTTTCTTAATTAACTCACATTTAAACTTTAAGGCTGTTCTTGTTTGATTGGGTCGCGAAGTTTAAATGAGAATAATGTTGATGTAACAAACTGAATGAAATTAAGGAGTAATTAATTTAAAGAGAGTGTAGAGTAGACTACGAATGCTTATACTTGTTACATCTCTATGTTAAACTGCTTAACATGCCCACTATTACAATATCGCAATATGCTATGCTTCCATAATTGCTTATATGTTATTTCTTTATGTAACATACAACTATTTGATTATATTATTTTCACCAACATATTTAAAACCACCTCTGTCACTGGTCACATCCTCTTATTTCGCTCATATGTTCTATCCTTCGTAACCCTATAGGCCACTACTCCTTCTATTCTAAACTCAATTATCGTCTTTCCTTGTATCATAGAAGATGGCTAGGAGAAAGTCAACAAGAATCACCCGTGGCCGACCCGCCGCTACTCCTGCTCCTGCACCTGCTCCTTCCGGGGCTGCTGCAAACCCACCTGCTATGAGTCAAGCTATGATTGATCAATTGGTCAATGAACGTGTGGCAGCAGCACTAGCTGCGATCAATTCAACAACTCAACCACTGATGCCGGAACTTCTAGGCCTACTGATAACAAACGCGGCTGCACGTACAAGGAGTTCCGTAACTGTATGACTGGCGGTTATAATGGAACGGAGGGAGCTGTTGTCTTGACCCGATGGCTTGAAAAAC
The DNA here is from genome assembly GCA_019973895.1 of Chrysanthemum seticuspe. NCBI lineage: Eukaryota > Viridiplantae > Streptophyta > Magnoliopsida > Asterales > Asteraceae > Chrysanthemum > Chrysanthemum seticuspe. The sequence continues at coordinate 22,712,890 of BPTQ01000009.1, read as the reverse complement.
TGGAAACTGTGTTTAGGATCTGCAACTGTGAAGATGAGGATAGGGTGAAGTTTGCTTCGTTCACTTTTCAAGAGGTTGCCTTAACCTGATGGAATAATTACCTGAAGTCTGCAGGCATTGATGCTGCTTATGCCATTCCTTGGGAAGAATTCAAGGATATGGTGCTCAAGAAATATTTCCCTCGCAATGAGGTCAAGAAGCTGGAGAATGAGTTCTGGAATCTCAAAGTGAAGGGCACTGATATGGCATCCTACAACCAACGTTTCCAAGAGTTGGCCTTGCTATGTCCGGAGATGGTACCAACTGAAACTCGCTTGATAGAGCGATACATCGGAGGACTACCTCCATCTATCAAAGGAAATGTTACTACCTCCAAGGCTGCTGACCTTCATGAGACTATTGAAGTGTCGAACAAGTTGATGGATCAAGTGATCGAGGATGCGGCTGAAGCAGTAGAGAACAACAAACGGAAGTGGAATGATAACTCCAAGAACAACACCAACAACAATCAAAACAAGAGGCAAGAAGTAGCTAAGGACCACTCTGCTGGAACAGAAGAGAAGAAGGGCTATGAAGGAAAGCACCCTTTGTGCAACCGCTGTAAACTCCACCACAGTGGTCAGTGTAACGTGAAATGTCGCAACTGCCAGAAGATTGGGCACATGGCCAAGGACTGCAAGTCAAAGGATCTTGCTAACATAACTTGCTTCGGGTGTGGAGAATGAGGACACTACAAGAATGAGTGTCCCAATCCAAAGAATCAGAATGGAAACACCCAGATTGAACCTGCCCGAGGAAGAGCTTATTTCCTTGGAGAAAAAGAAGAGAATCAAGATCAGCTTCAACACTATCTAAACTGACGACGACAAAGAAATTCTCCGCCCTCTTAGATTGCATTCCTTTAAGTTTTCTATCTATTGTACTCTTTTATGTAACCGCGTTGTATTCCGAATATTCCGCTTAATGAATCTTTTATCTTTTGTTTACTTATCGCCTCATGTCACCAAATCTACCTTGAACGACTAGCCTCTCTTCCACGTCACGTTTTAAGTATATATACTCACATCTCGTCGCCGTATCGACCTCGGCGATCCTCGCATCATAAACCACGAGGACGTGGTTTCTTTTAAGGGGTAGGTACTATAACAACTCGTAAATTTCTATACCAATTTTTCGCGACTATATTTATTTTTCTTCTTTTTCTTTTTCTTCTTTGCAATCTATAATCACGACCAGTTACGGCTCAAAAATAAAAACGAACTATAAAAACCAACAACTTTATTTTCATATCAGTTTTTCAAAAACGTATCCAAAAATATAATTTTTATATTTTTACTTATCCGAGATGTCGCGTTTAAATTCTAACAGCAAAACACGAAGTGCACACAATACCTTGAATAATAGTAATAATACTTAATAATACAACTAATAAAAGTCCAAACTCTACCCTCATCCCCCACATAACCCACGCCCTGTACCCTACTCCTGTCTTCCTCAGAAACCCACGCTCCACAACCTGCTACTCATCTTCCCCTCCAATTCGCTCTCTCTCTCAACCCTACCTCCACCATACACGCTTCACTCTTTCCCCAAAATAGCTAACCTCCCAAACAACCTTCCCATCTCAAGAATCAACTATAACCAAACTGAAAACCATCTTTGGCTCTTTCCCATGGGAGAAATCGACAAGAATCAGAGGTCCCCCACTTATTCCCTTGTCACGGTGGGTCACAGCTGAAGAAGATTACTCAAAGAGGACCCTTATCATCTTGAAGACCAAGAAAGAAGTGAGCAAGACTTCCTAGATGTATATCTATAAATAGGTTCGAGTTTTACCACAGATTCATTCATCTCACCAACAATTCAAAATTAGGGTTTCATCAAATCAAAGGGGTTTTCAAAATTGGGTTAGGGGTTTTGTTATTGGATGCTTAAGAAAGGTTTCCCAAGTGGTTAATTGTTCGAATTCACCTCGAGTCTCCTCCAATTTGGTTCCTTGTTTCGGTGTTAAGGTCATTCGACTCTAAGAAATTTGTAAGAAAATATTTGTTGTTTATTGTTGTTACAGTAAGATTCTTATTTAAGATTTTGGAATCAAAAGTTATATTTGGTCTTTTAAATTTCTATGAATCGAACACATTTACATATGTGTAGAAACTGTGTTTTGTTGGAGCTTGTGTGGAAATTGATTCACTATACAAAAACTAGAAAAAAAAAAAAAACTAAAATACTATGGGTTGTTATTCATACAATTGATTCTTATATGTTTCTTTTTGATTTTATATTTGGCCTTAAATAATTAAAAGGGATATAAATCTTTGTAAAACGTAAAGTGTTGGCTCAAGTATTGGAAAGTGCTTATTTTACATTGGCTTATTTATTTACTTACATTCATATACGCATATTACTAAAAGTAGTATATGAAAAGCAACATTTATAAAGTAGACAATTGTGTTTTGTTTAATTCGTGTTTTTTTTTTTTTTTTTTTTTTTTTTTTTTTTTTTTTTTTTTTAACCATGTGCTTCAATTTCTTTATAAGCTTATACTAGTACTCAAAATGACCCCATAAGAAATAGAAGAACATCTTTTAAACATTTAATTCCAAATCATGTCAACCTGGTTCATTGTCTTATGCCACGTGGGGATTTGCAAAACATTTACAGTTAAGTGTTTAATACATATTTTGGACTATAAGAATTTGTGTTAAATTGTGTTTGGTTTTGGGTTTATGTTGAGAGCCGAATGGTTGATGGGTCGAGGCCCAATCGGCCCAACAGTAGAGCGTGTTTAGTTTTGCTTATTTAAGCCGCTAAGTACTTATACCAACTCCTTAATAGCTTATTTGATTAGCTTATTTAATTTTATAATGTTCGGCTTTAAGGTTGTATAAAACATTTAAAAAGTCTAATCCGCGGCCACTTTGGCTTATTGTAATATAAAACATGTAAAAAGCCTAATATGCGGTCTCTTTGGCCTATTTTGATATAATTATAGTTAATTTATTTTAAAGACTATTGCTTATTATAGCTTAATTAAGCTATTTGACTTATTTTAACTTATTGAAACTTATATAAATTTACTAAGTGGTTTGAAATTGCTATATAGTGTTACGTGGGAAATTTGCAACATATGAGATTTTTGGGAAAACTAATACCTACAAATGGGTCATGACCAATTTCCGTTAGAAATCTATACTTAGCAAATTTTTCACAAAACCCAACTAAAAGATGAAAACAAACTACTTTCTAATATAAAATAAATCCCACTATCTTTCTTTTCACTAATTAAGTTATTATATATATATATATACCCACTTATATATATACTATTAACTAACAACATTTCTATATTGTTCGACGACGACTATTATTCATGATACTTAATTTGCGGTTGTTTTCCGTACATCGTTATTTGGATACTTTTGAAAAGAGGTTTATTCGTCATAGGTACTTCTACCTTTATATTTTTATATATTTATACACTTCTCCAAGAGCCAATACTTATACACATTTAGAAAATTGTTTAAACTTAAATGCTGCCACACAAGCAACAACAGCACCAACATTTATCGAGTCTTAAACATGAGTAAAGACTAAATATGCCGTATTAAATTTAGGTTGCGTGTTGGAGCTACTTGTTACTTGATCTCTTGATACTTTATTCACCGAACTGCTGAGGTGAGTTTATAGCCCCACTTTTACTCTTATTTACTTGCTTTATAAAACTATGGGGTGAGAAACATGCAAAACTCTTTTCGGACCTGAAACTGAAAACACTATTACGTGAAACAACCTTGAATCCCAACTATGCTACCGTTAGTTCCCTTTGGGGAGGCGCGATTGTTATGAATAGATCTATTGGGGATGACACCCCCGTTCGAGTTTGACCGGATAGGCAAACGTCGGGCGTATATCATATCGTATTTGATTGAGTGTACTGGAAATACACTTGCTGGGCTTTTATTTATCATGCTTCTAGATGCATGCACACTGTCGTAGTTTCGGTCGCATGAACTTGGTACTAGCGTAATAGCCTTTTTGCATATAGTGTCATTCACGGAGATGCTATATGTGCAACTGTGGTCCAACTTGATTTCTGAAACTTAAACCTATGAACTCACCAACCTTTGTGTTGACATTTTAGCATGTTTTTCTCAGGTTTACTTATTGGCGTGGGCAATGGCAAAGGCATTCGTTGAGGACTGGCATCCGAAGTGTTTCCAATCATATTTACTACAACTTTTAATGGGACAACATATATTTTTATGGGCTTTACTTCCGCACTTTGAAACAATGTTGTAAAACTATTTCTTAAATTAATATATCTTTTGAAAATGGAATAGAATTTCCATTCTTTATTACCTTGTGTTGTGATTATTGATTTAGTAACACCCCATGACCCGAACGCTTCCGCTGTGAAATTTTGGGGGTGTTACAATTACATACTATCAAGTTCCTTTTATAGACAAGGAACCCTAAACTATTTCTACTCAATCGACTAAGCATGCAAGCATGCATTTAATGGCTAAACACTAAACAATATTGAGCAGTACAATAATACCCATGCTAACCTCGGGCAGTTCAAGAATAATGATGGGTTAGCATTTAAATAATAAAGTGCATGCAGATCCTAGTCAGCTTCCACCCTTCAGCAAAAACACGGCACGGCTTTTATACTTCAGCAAAATATCTTCTTCAGCAGATTCTGTTTCTATTTCAGCAGAATCCTTCGGCAGAATTGACAGTAGAAATCCTACTTCGCATAATTCCCAACAATCCTCCCCTAAACTAGAATTTGACTTGGTTAAGTTCCAGTTTCCTAACCTTGATAGATCTTAGAGACTGCAGTACTAGAGGATTGTTCTCAAACATCAGTAGCAAAGAACTAATAATAATCTCATCTCTATGATGACCAAACTTTGAAACGCCAGGTCTTTGCAGCAACAAAAGACATAGTGTACATCAAAACTCATTAGTTGCATACTATTCTCATCACATCCAGGTGAGTTAACTCCTGGGAGAGGTGAATCATTGAAAATAATGGATTTGATGTCTCTTTACCAATAGCCATCACTACTGGAGTAGCCAAATGTTTAAGTCCGAAAACTATGGTACATTGATAACCATCTGATTTATTAGCAAATCAGCAACTATATAAACAGATTTGATGTGTCTTTACCTGTAGCCGTTTGTTCAGGACTAGTCAATTCTTAGAATTGGTGAATTGATAACCAAATATGGATTCAGTTGCCTTTACCACAAGCCATATACTTGTGGGCTAGCCAATTCTTGGATTCCAAAAAGGAATATACCATGGTGAATTGATGACCATATAACTCTCAGCAATTAAGCATGGGTGGTTGCAGACCCTATGATTTTGAGCAAATCATTACAGCTATCAACAGATTTGATGTGTCTTTACCAAAGTTGTACCCTTTGGACTAGCCAACTCTTTGATATACACAAGGTATATCTGGCGAGTTAAAAACCATCAACTATATACAACAAACCTGCAAGAGAAAGTTAGTTTTTTTTTTTTTAAACTAAGAAACTAACAAACAAAACAAAGAAAATCCTCCCCTAAGGCATATGCCTCCCCTGAGGCCTATGCCTCCCCTTAAACTTTGCAGTTAAGGGTTAAGCATTCCAATATTGACCACAAGGTGTTGAAACCTTGGTCCATCAAAAGCTTTTGTTAACAGATCTGCCACATTATCATCTGTATGAATTTTAGCCACTTTTATCAAATGTTTTTCATATGCATCTCTTATAAAGTGGTGCCTGATTTCAATATGTTTGGTTCTACTGTGAAAAACTGGATTTTTGACAATGCATATGGTACTTTGATTATCAATAAAAAGTGTTGTGTTCATGAAGTTATACCCATAATCCAACAATTGATTTTGAATCCAAAGGACCTGTCCACAGCAATTTGCAGCAGCAACCTACTCTGCTTCAGTAGTTGAGGTAGCCACAATGGTTTGTTTCTTACACTGCCAAGAAATCAATCTCTTTCCAAGGAATTGACAGCCTCCAGTTGTGGATCTCCTATCCAGATTTGCACCAGCATAATCACTATCGCTATATGCTTCCAACTTAAAAGGAGACTCTTTTGGGTACCAAAGGCCTAAATGAGGTTGGCCTTTGAGGTACTTAAAGATCTTCTTGACTGCATTGAGATGGGAAGCAAGTGGAGTGACTTGATGTCGAGAGTAAACACTCACAACAAAAGTAATATCAGGCCTTGAAGCTGTTAGATACATTAATGAACCAATCATTGATCTGTATAAATGAACATTCACAGGTAGATCTGGTTCATTGTTGGTTTTTGTTTTTGGAGCTTCATAAGGTGTTGTGGCAGTTCTGACACCTTCCATACCAAATTTCTTCAAAATGTCCCTCACATATTTATCTTGACTGATAAATATCCCATCTTGTTTCTGCTGAACTTGGAGACCCAAAAAGAAAGTAAGCTCCCCCATAGCACTCATCTGAAATTCTCCCTTCATTAGTTCCTCAAATTCCCTGCACCAAGCTTCTTTAGTGGATCCAAAAATGATGTCATCCACATACACTTGCACAAGTATGATGTCTGTCGAGTTCTTCTTCAGAAAAAGAGTCTTATCAATGGCACCTCTTCTGTAGCCATGCTTCAGCAGAAATGATGAAAGCTTAGCATACCATGCTCTTGGTGCCTGATGAAGTCCATAGAGAGCTTTAACCACCTTGTAAACATGATTAGGATGATCTGGGTCTTCAAATCCTTTGGGTTGAGTGACATAAACCTCCTCTTCTATATCACCATACAGAAAAGCACCTTTAACATCCATCTGATACAGCATGAAGCCCATGTAAGATGCATAGGCCAAGAAAATTCGAATAGCCTCTACTCTAGCAACAGGTGCAAACACTTCATCATAATCAATCCCTTCCTCTTGCCTGTAACCTTGAGCTACTAATCTTGCTTTGTTTTTAATAACCACACCCCTTGCATCTCTTTTGTTCTTCAGAATCTATTTAGTTCCAATAGCATATTTGCCATCAGGTAGTGGTACCAAAATCCAAACTTGTTGGTTTTGAAACTGTTGCATTTTTTCTTGCATTGCTTCAATCCAACTTGAGTCTTCAAGAGCTTGAGTGACACTGGTTGGTTCTACTTGAGAAAGAAAACACGCAAACAGACAATGCTTGAAATCTGTATGATTGTCTCTTTGCTGATTTGAGACATAAGAGAGAAAAGCAACCTGTCCAAATTTAGGACTAGAGATAGCCCTTTGAGTTCTCACAGGTGCTATAATGTCACCAATAATATTGGATTGAGGGTGAGTGATGTTGATTCTTTTAGTAGCAGTGGGGTTGACTTCAATGGAAGGTTCAAGATTAGACACAATTGGTACAAAAGTTGTGTCATAGGAAGGTGAGGTGAAAATGCCAGATTTGGGTTGCTGATTTCCAAGATCTGAAGGTCTTGGAAAGCGAGTATAGGGTTCACCAAAGTTTTTGGACACTTTAGAAGGAATAGGAGTAGACACAGCCGAGCCTTCAGCAGATTTGATGTCGATGGGAGAGACTGCATCAGTGTCAGCAGAAACATGGTTTCCACTGACAGCCTCATTTGCAAGCTCCCCATTCACCTTCTCAGCTTCAAGCTTAGCTGCAAACTCTTGAGTCTGAAGCCTAGCAAGGTCCTCAGCATAATGTGATGCATCTTCACTTTCATCAGAAGTAACTCTAGAGGTGGTACCTGCAATATTATTATGGGAGAAAGAAGGCACAAGTATGGGTTGTTCTTCATCTTTAAATTCACTTTCAGAGTTAGCATCCAGGGTACCTGCATTGTTAGTGGGAGACTCTTGAGAGCCTGCACTTTGGTTAGCCATATGTCTAGAATAACCTAAATAATCAGTTAAGTAGTCAAGGTCAAAAGACCACACATGACCCTGTCCTTGAACATTGTGCTTATCTTCCATGTATCTCAGGTTCAAAGTCTCCTCTATCTTCTTGGAAGATAAATTGTACACTCTATAAGCCTTGCTATGAGCTGAATAACCCACAATATAACCATCATCAGCTTTCTCATCAAACTTCCCCAACGGATCACTGGTGTTTAGAATGGTCACTTGACAACCAAAAGGTTTGAGGTAATGAATGACTGGAACCTTCCCAAAGAGAAGCTCATATGGTGTTTTGAGGTGAGGTCTAGTAATGGAGACTCTGTTTAGCACATAGCAAGTTGTGCCAACAGCTTCAGTCCAGAACATAGTGGGCAATTTAGAGTCTGCAAGCATTGATCTTGCAGCCTCTATCAAGGTCATATTCTTTCTTTCATCTACCTCATTTTGTTGCGGGGTTCTTGGATTGATATAGTCCCTCTTTATCCCTTTAGACCTACAGAGTTCTATAATAATAGCATTCTTGAACTCTGTCCCATTATCACACCGAATTCCCTTAACCTTCTTGTTCAACTGATTTCAACGAGGGTGATGAAGTCTTTCAGCACTGGAGATGTTTCATCTTTAGTCCTTAGAAAGAACACCCAACAAAATCTGCTATAGCCATCAGTGATAACCAAACAAAAATACTTGTGATCAATGCTTCTGACTTGAGTTGGACCAAATAGATCCATATGTAACAGCTGAAGAGGCTTAGAAATAATGCTCATAGCAGTAATAGCTTTGTATGAGGCTCTGTGTTGCTTCCCTTTGTTGCATGCAACACAATTATGATCATTGGAGAAAACTTTAGAGGGAAGACCTTCAACAAGACCCATTTTAGAGAGTTTGTTTATGGTCTTGAAATTCACATGAGCCATTCTCCTATGCCATTTGGTAGACTCATCCAAGGATGCTTTAGCCACCAAACAAGTGAGGTCACCTTCAGGATGAACTTCATTGAGGTTGAATGTGTATAGATTGTGAGTTCGAGGAACTCTCAGCAGAATTGAAGTATCTTCTGGAAGCTTGAACTCTTTAGAAAGCACAAGACATTCATCTTCAGAGAAGAGTACCTTGTTCTTGGTGTCACAAATTTGTGAGACTGAGAACAAGTTGAAGTGCTGAAGTTCCCTAACATAGTACACATTCTCAAAGTTCAGTAGGGGTGTCTTGATGGTGCCTTTCCCAGTAATTCTACCATCACTTCCACCAAAAGTCACATTGCCTCCTTCTTCAATAGGAACAAAATTGTGCATCATATCTCTATTTCCAGACATGCTTCTTGAACAACCACTATCAACAATACCAATATCTTTATGCTTAAGAGGATGATACTATAGTAACAAAAATATATACAAAAGAATGTTAGTATACAAAGGAGGCTCAAGTCATAGCTGACTTGAACCTGCCTTGTGGATCATAAGATTTAGGTCTAGCAGAAGAGAAAGATCCACCATTGTTCTTGGGTTTCCATTGAAATTTAGGTCCCTTATTATTCCAAGAACAACCTGCTGAGGACTTGATAGCAGTACCTCAACATCCTTTCCCATTATGCATAGAGTCAACATATGCAGGCCAATAACCATGTTTAAAGTATGGGCTAGTAGGTTGCACATAAGGTCTATCAGCTGATCTCCTCCAAGGAGAGTCAGTATAAGTTTCCTGTGGGACATAAGGTGGAATATTATTAACATTGGTCCACACTGGTCTAGGTTTCTGCTGAGTAGCACATACACCCAATCTTTGCTCATAGAAATCACAATCCTTAATTAAATGAAATTTACTTCCACATACAAAACATGTCTTCCTTTTGGAAGATTTATTCAACAAAGAAGATGTTCTATTACATGTAGAAGTACTTAAACCCGAACCATTAAAGGAATTGTTTTTAACAGACTTATTATGCAAAGGTTTAAAGGACAAGTCTTCAGAGGAAACAGTCTTGGAAGTAGATTCCTCAGCAGCTACCCTAGAAGGCTTGTTGATAGACTTGGGTGCAGGCTTGGGTGTAGGCTCAGGTGAGGGCTTGGGAAGGTCTGACTTATCACTTGAATCACAGCTGGCATGAGAAGTAGACCCTTGATCCGATGAATTGTCACTGTCAGAGCAAGAGACAAAGTCATTAGATGAAGCATCGGGGTCTGGCAAGTCTTTTGACTTTTTGCCATACAGATGGTGTGATCCATCAAAGTCAACAGTAATGGACAGGTCAGTGGGCATGAATTCACCTCTAATAGGTCCAGGGACAGCGTGCAAATCACATTCTTTAATATAATTTTCTAAGCCTGCAGGTGTAGATTTACGCCCTCATTCCTAGCTTCCAATCCTACATATTTTTGAAAACCTAAACCTATTCCAGAGGTCACTGACTGACTACTATAGATTTCTCTAGCTAGATTGTCACCTGATATTAACCATTCTTTATGTCTAGCTATTTCCTCAGCTAGTTTCTCTTTAAGCTCTAGGTTCTCAGTAATAGCATCAGCTTTTTCCTTTTCAGTGCGTTTTAAGTTAATGTTTGCAATATATAGATCAAATCGTAACCCCTTTATCTTTTCTTCATAAGCTATCTGATTCTTTTGAAACCATACCTTTTGTCTTTCTAATGTTTTTAACGAAAGTTTATAAGCTTCATTATCAACATAGCATTCATTGTATTTAGGTTCATAGAATCATAAGCTTCTTTAAGTTCATTGTATCTTTCACTACAATCAAATATACAGTTGTGTACCTGAGAAAGTCCCATCAAGGCAAATTGATCATGCCTATCCTCCGAAGTACATCTTGCCAGCAATCCAAGCTTCTCTGTATCAGCAGCTTCCTCATTCACAGGTTCATGTGCAGCCCAGTTGCTCTGTTCATCCAAGGTGACAAGAGCTGCTGAAGTTCTAGCTTCCTTCTGATTCTGCTGATAGGAATTGTAGTTAGCTCCCTCTCCACTCTTCCTATCTTTGCATTCCCTTGAGAAATGACCCATCTGGTGACAAGAGAAACACTTGACCTTTCTCCTGTCAAAACGAGCTGGATCCTTTCCCTTGAAGCCAAACTTTCTTCCTGACCTCTCCTCAAACCTTTTGATATCTACTGAAAGCATGGCAACCTGCCATTTCAGTTTCATCTTCTCCATATCAAGTGGGTCCACCTGCTCAAAATCTTCATAGACAAGATGCTGCTGAGTTATCATAATCAGCAACAAATGAATGAAGAACATCCTCCAATATACTACCAGTTTTAGCTTGAGGGCCTGATGGAGTGTGACGATTGTTATATGGTGGAGTGGGAGTGTAAGATGATGATGGTAAGTAAGTTGGACTAGGAGCATGTATCATCATACTGGAGTGAGATGTCCCAACAAAGGTTGTATGACCAGAAGAGGATGCACGGTAGGGAGTTCTGACATTAGGTTCAAGAGATTTGAGTTTGTTGTATAGCTCATCAAAAGTGATCATGTCCAACCCACCTTTAGCTTTAAGGGCTATACTTACATGTAACCATGATGGAGGTAAAGATCGTAGGAACTTTGAATTGCAATCATCATTGTCAGGTTTTGCATTCAGCTGGTTTAGCTGACTCAAAATCTTATGAAACCTGTCGTATCCCTTGTGGATACTGATGAGTGTGTAAATACTCATCATTTTTGTACAATCTAAACTGCAAAATCATCTGAAAACACTCATAAACACATCAAAATGATCAAAATATCACAAATCAGTGTTTTATGTGTTTTAAATGCAAAAATATCAAAATCAGATGAAAAACGTATCAAATTTGCAAAAATTGCAGTTTTAGTCCCCCAAGTTTCAAAAGTTGTCAAAAACAGTCCCTGAGCACATAATTTCAAAAGTAAAATCACCAAAGGTCCTTTTTAAATCATAACTTGTCAAAATTAGTCCTTTGGTGAAAAATATCAAAAGTTTGAGAAAATTACAAAAATGGTCCTCCAAGTTTGAAAATTGGCAGAATTGGCCCCTGGAAAATTGGAGAATGACAGATTTGGTCCCTGTACTTTTGAAACTTGTCATTTATGGTCCTTGGAACAACTTTGCAAGATTGGCAGATTAGGCCCCTCATTTTTCAGATTTACACAATTGGTCCCTCTAATTATTAAAGTCTTAAACCTAATTTGGACCCTTTCACATTTTGGCCCCCTGTCACTTTACCATTTTGAACCCCCCCCCCTTTTTTATATTAATAGCCGGTCAAACATGGTTTGACTAACAACCAAACGCGCCAAACTCATTTCCTCTCCACTTGATGCCTGCTTCACCTCTGCAACACTCTTTCTCCATCCCCCCAGCTCACACCTTGTTCCCCCCTCCTCCACTACATCCAAATAACATTAATCACCTCCTTCCACCCTTCACTCAACCTCAACTGCTCATATCCCTTATTCCCGCCAAAATTGAAAAAGTGGCAAAATTTCACAAAAGTCATCCAATTGCCCTGAAATCTAGTGGGATTTGTTCAGACTGGAGAGAGAAACAATTTGGAGTATAAAAGAAAAGAGATAGAAGCATGATGAAGCAGTAGTTAGTTTTTAAAAATTTCCTCAATGTCGTTTTTTTATTTAATGTCTTAAAGTAGTTTAGAATCTGTAATATTGTGTTTCTATTATCAAAACTCAACTTTATTTACCTTTGTAATCTGTTTTTAAGAAGTAATTTCAAGGTTTGGTTAAAATCATTGATTCTGTGTTACTGTTGAAATTTTCAGTTTCGAATTCTAAGTTTAAGCCTCCTATAAGCTTTTGTTATAGTCAAATAAGCTTTGATAAGCTCTATACAGTCTTTGGTAAGCTCTGGAAACAGTTTTAAGCATTTCCCCACATTGGTCAACAAAAGTCAACTTTGACTCAAAATGGGGAATGGTGATGATTAAAGCAGATGCAGAGGGTGATATGGGTTGGAATAGAGTAGTTTAGGTCAGATTTGGGGTTGGTTTTAAGCCTGCAACCAGCTGGCACATGTGAGTTTGTATTTTATATTTTCAATATTTATCCATTTTGCACATTGGGCTTGTCTTTATATTTATGATCACCATTAATGTAAACCTGTTAATATAGTTCTATTATGATCATTTAAACCTGGTTTGATCAAAAGTGTTAGCTTAGTAAGAGTTTAGTTCAGTTTTAATCTCTTTATAAAAGTTTTAAGGTGTGTTTGGATTTACAGCTATATCTGTCCTAGAGGCTTGTTTGGTGTTTAACTCTGGTTGTCTTAAGTTTGCTTAGTCCTAATATATCCATAGCTGTCTTACTTTTGTGCATGAAAGCTCTCAAAGTCAAAATCCAACTTAACTGTCCTCAATTCTTTAACTGTTGTGATTTTGGCAAGACAATCACTTGTTTTGTGTTTGGAAATCTTAGAACTTACTTGTTTTAGTTTCATTTTAACATATTACATCCATTTCAGTCATTAAATTCAGTTGCAAAATTCATAGAAGTCAACCTTTCAAATCCTTCAAAAGTCAATTTGGCAAAACCTTGTTTTGAACCCACTGAGAAGGAATTTTAATTTGCTCATTTCCAAGCCAATCTAAGTGAATCTTGTTGCTTTGAAATCTTCCACTGGTCTACTTTCCTATGGTCATTTTAGTAGATTTTTGCAATTTTTTCTTTAAGCTCAAACTAGCTTATCAAACTGCTACTAAATCCCCTGTGCAGGGCCTGTTAACTGCACAGGGATTATGCAGTAATTGTATCTTATGCACAGAGCTTGTTAGAGCTCACCTAGGTCTAAGCTTTGGTTCATAGATAGCCACCCAGGTCTATTTTGAGATCCAGTTTTTAGTTCTCAGTTTCTAGCTTATTCTTGTGCTTATTTCTTGGTCCAAAGTGAGCACCCCTTTTACTGTTCTAGCTTATTTTCTCAAATCACCAAGTCATTGCAACTTGTAATCCAGAGGTCATAAGCAGTTGAGACTTGTTGCTTTTGAGTTATTTTAGCTTATTATAGCTTATGTAACAGTTTGGTAGCCTTTGGATCACATTTGCTTATTCAAGTGCTTATTCCATTAAGCACTTACACATCAGTTGCTTATTCCTCCACACATGCACTTTTTTTTCTATTTTTCCTTTATTCCTTATATTATTTTAAGCATTTCCTGAATTTTTCAGATTTTTCCTAGCTTGTTTGGTATTTTTCTGCATTTTATCTAGTTTTTAAGTATTTTTAAATAGCTTTTAATACAAAAAATTAGAAAAAGGTTCAAAAAAATAATTTTTCAAATTTCTTAAGTTAAGATAAATATAAAAAGGCAAAAAAGTATTTTTCCATATTTTTCTTAGTTAAATTTGTATTTTTAGATAATTTAAATAGTTTTAAATAGTATTTAATTCCTAGAAAATAGAAAAATAATCATAAAAATACAAAAATAGTTTTGAAAAGTCTATTTTGATATTTTAGACTTTTCCAAGTCTTAATTTTATTTTTCAAGCTTTATTTCCTATTTTCTTTCATTTTAGGTTATTATTAATTAGTTAAAAATAGTTTTTAATTAATAATAATTAATTTAATAGTTATAAAAATAATTTTCTTTTTCTAAAAAGTTTCTTTTATCATTAGGTTTGTAAAAACATCATTTTCATATTTTTAGGGTTAATATTGATTTAGTTTCACTTTTTAATTTGTACGTCGCGTAGATTTTAATTTCATTTTTATAAAAACAAAAGAACAAAAACATCATTTTAATAATAGTGATAGCGTTTATTTAATAGATTTTATCTTTTTAGATTTCCTTTAATTTGCATTTAAGCCGTTTTTATTTGTTGGCTTTTTCCGTAGTTATAATCATTCCCGAATCCTTTTTTCGTTCAAATTTCCCGATCACTAAACGTTTGATAATCCATTGCACAACTCGCTGGGACATAACGACCCGGGGAAACATTATACTCCTCAGATCTTCATTGCATCCGTGTTTAAGCAGTTTTAAGCTGGTTACGGTCCGCCATTCACAAGTGGCGGGCTTGTGTGATTTAGCTTGACTGTTTTGCGCGCATCAAATTTTTGGCGCCGCTGCCGGGGAGCTGTGCGTGCTGATTGTCTTCCGTTTAGCAGATTAGTGATTTGGATATTCACTCTTTGTTCATACCATCCATCTGTATATGTTTATATTTTCTTATCCAAAAAATACCAAAAATACTCTTCTTTAACCTCAAAACCGTTTAATTCTATTTCTTTACCCCTCTAAATGTTTAATTCTCATGGCGACGATCGATTATCCTCGTTGTTTCCACTGCAAAAGCCGTATGGAAGAGGATCAGCTCGATTGTCAGAATCCGGATTGTTTATGCAAGCGATGTGGAAGGATGGGTGCAAGCAAATATTGTTATTGGTGCGAATTATCTGATAACTCTCTCGATGATTCTCCAAGTTTTTCCGACCATCCGCCACAACCCGATGAACCCATTCAAGAACCAGAGACCATAACGGAAGTGGTGGAAATTTCTAGCTCTCAGAGCACACCACTTGTCCCACCTCCTGATTTTTCTGAATGTTCTTCAAGACTTGATAATCATTCGGATCACCATGTTGGTTTTGTTGATTCTTTGGATAAACTGATTCCTCTTCATAACTATCAAATGCAATCGTTTATTCCTTGTGTCGGTTGTGGTGAGCCTCTTTATGGTTCACCCTGTCGTTGGTGTACTTGTGTACAATGTGGTAATGATATTCATAACGGGAGTTGTTTGTTTTGTGGTTCGAGGAATTCATTTGATTATGATCCTAATCAGAACTCATTTAACGACTCCTCAAACTTTTCCAATTACCCACCACAGCCCGACTATTCTTCATATAACCAACACTTCTGTTGTGAATATTGTGGAGGCCCTCACCAAGGATTTGAGTGTCAATCCGGAAATACGTTTGTCTATGAACAGTTTTCCAGTGATGCTCAGAGTTCTGGTTATGACCAAAATCCATATGATTCACCATTCCAGACTCAACAGTTTTACTGTTGTGACTACTGTGGAGGTCCCCATTTCAGCTCTGATTGTCAAATAGGGAACCCAGTTCCTTGTAACAATCATGACTCTCACATATTTGAAAATTTCCAACCTCCACAGCATTATACGGTTCAAACTCCATCTGAGCCGTCGTCTCATGAAATTTCCCAAGATCTTGAAACCGCAATGAAAACACTTGAGGATATGATGAATAACTTTAAGAATCAAGTGAGTGGTGAAAAGACCATGGGAGAATTGCTAGCTGAAGAGCGAGAGGCCCGCCAATCTAAGGAGGAATTATTTATCCTAGAGCAAGCAGCTCTAAGGCGTTCCCAATTTCTTAAGGCCGCTCTTTATGACGATGACGAGGAGGGTTTTTATCCTTTTAAAAGTAATATTTCTCAACCCCCTCAGTCAGTTGATATTCCAGCAGTTGAGATTTCATCTCAAACAACTGCTATCACACCCGAAGCTCCCACTCACTCTCTAAACATGGGGGATGAGCATCTTGACACTGTTCCTGAAAAGGAATCGGACGAATTCATAAAGTCTAGTGTTGAGAACCTTGTCCCAATCCCGAGAGAGTCACAGGGAACTCCTGATCATATGTGTGATATCCTTTCCCCTCTTGAGTGTTCAAATGATCATTTTGAAACTTTCTCCAATTGTAGCGAAGATTGTGCTTCTTATGGAAACATCGAGTACGTTGAGGCATCACTTCCACAATCTGATGCTGATCATCTTCTTGAGGAGTTCTCCGGTGAACTCACTCACATCAATCCACTCTTTGATTTCGAAGCCGATCTGAGAGAGACTGAAAATCTCAATGATAATGATCGATCACTCACTTCTTATCCCAACAGTCCAATAGAGAATGTTGATCACTTTGTTCCCGAAACATTCAAAGCTACTTTCACTAATCCTCTATTTGAATTCAACTCTGAATTCACTTCAATTTCTGAGAATCCACTCTTTGATACTCAGACTGAGGATAGTGATGAGCCCACAATGGAACAAGAGTTCACAAATTCACATCATGTGAATGATTCTCTTCATGAGGAGTTCGCCGGTGAACTCTCTCATATCATATCTCCGCTGGAGTATGATTGCGTGGATGGCAAAAATCATGATCGGGGGGAGAGAATCTCAATTTGCATAGTTATGACAAATCTTCCCACCCTCCCTCCCGAAATGCCTTCCAACCCTAAGAGCTCAACCAATAAAATCCAAATAAGTGCAACTGCACTTAATCCCGAGGAAGAAGATCTAATCATGATTGTTATCATGATTTTCCTTCTTTTCTTCACCTACTCGGTGACTTCCTCTCTTCTTCACTCCTTCGGGAATGAAGACACTATTTTTGATCCCGGCATTTTCATTCATCATTTTTGAGCCGGTTTTCTCTATATCTCATCGGTGTGGAACTTTCACGTGCTTCAAATGTTTGTCCAAACATCTTGAATGAAAGTCCGATGGAGATTGTTTCTTCCACTTTGCTTCCCCATGAACCAATGAATTCGGGGTCGAGTCAAGCTACCGACTCGGTAATCAAAAACAGTAGCTAAACATGGGTTTTCACCCGTGTGTACCACCCTAGTGTGGGGGAGTTGCCCCACATGTTATATATATAAGAATTTCAGAAAAAAAAAAAAAAAAAAAAAAAAAAAAAAAAAAAAAAAAAAAATCTTCTTTCTAAATAATGGCCGTAGTATTTCCCTTTTACGTTCTTTGTTTCGGCATAACCGCCGGTACTTTGAATATTGAGGGCAATATTCATTTCTAAGTGTGGGGGGAATTCTCACGAATTTTATCATGTAATTATACCGCCCAATCCCCCCGTTTTTGGCCAAAAATTTTTTTTGGAGTAAGTGTTTTTACACTTTCTCATTTGGTTATCAGTCCGCCTTGTCTAATAAACAAAAGGATTGGCTAATCCAGGAGCAAACGGCTCTTGGTAAAGATTTCTCAAATCCGTTTATATGGCTTGCAATTTGCCCAAAATTGTATGGTTCTCAGCTCACCATATCCTAAAAAGTGAAGAGTTGGCTAGCCCGCAAGGTTATGGCTTGTGGTAAAGGCAGTGGAAAATCCATAATTGGTAATCGACTCACGAAAGATAATATTGATAATTTATCTAAGAGTTGGCTAGTCCAGAAGGGTACGGCTTCTGGTAAAGACAAAATCAAATCCGTTGAAAGCTGGTGGTTTGCTCAAAATCACATGGTTATCGGTGTACCATGGTTCTTACTTTAACTGAAACATTTGGCTACTCCAGAAGTAATGGCTTTTGGTAAAGAGATTAAAATCCATTATGTTTTCTCAAATCATTGCTAGGGACTAGCAATATCTTAGTGTGGGGGATTGATGAGTGTGTAAATACTCATCATTTTTGTACAATCTAAACTGCAAAATCATCTGAAAACACTCATAAACACATCAAAATGATCAAAATATCACAAATCAGTGTTTTATGTGTTTTAAATGCAAAAATATCAAAATCAGATGAAAAACGTATCAAATTTGCAAAAATTGCAGTTTTAGTCCCCCAAGTTTCAAAAGTTGTCAAAAACAGTCCCTGAGCACATAATTTCAAAAGTAAAATCACCAAAGGTCCTTTTTAAATCATAACTTGTCAAAATTAGTCCTTTGGTGAAAAATATCAAAAGTTTGAGAAAATTACAAAAATGGTCCTCCAAGTTTGAAAATTGGCAGAATTGGCCCCTGGAAAATTGGAGAATGACAGATTTGGTCCCTGTACTTTTGAAACTTGTCATTTATGGTCCTTGGAACAACTTTGCAAGATTGGCAGATTAGGCCCCTCATTTTTCAGATTTACACAATTGGTCCCTCTAATTATTAAAGTCTTAAACCTAATTTGGACCCTTTCACATTTTGGCCCCCTGTCACTTTACCATTTTGAACCCCCCCCCTTTTTATATTAATAGCCGGTCAAACATGGTTTGACTAACAACCAAACGCGCCAAACTCATTTCCTCTCCACTTGATGCCTGCTTCACCTCTGCAACACTCTTTCTCCATCCCCCCAGCTCACACCTTGTTCCCCCCTCCTCCACTACATCCAAATAACATTAATCACCTCCTTCCACCCTTCACTCAACCTCAACTGCTCATATCCCTTATTCCCGCCAAAATTGAAAAAGTGGCAAAATTTCACAAAAGTCATCCAATTGCCCTGAAATCTAGTGGGATTTGTTCAGACTGGAGAGAGAAACAATTTGGAGTATAAAAGAAAAGAGATAGAAGCATGATGAAGCAGTAGTTAGTTTTTAAAAATTTCCTCAATGTCGTTTTTTTATTTAATGTCTTAAAGTAGTTTAGAATCTGTAATATTGTGTTTCTATTATCAAAACTCAACTTTATTTACCTTTGTAATCTGTTTTTAAGAAGTAATTTCAAGGTTTGGTTAAAATCATTGATTCTGTGTTACTGTTGAAATTTTCAGTTTCGAATTCTAAGTTTAAGCCTCCTATAAGCTTTTGTTATAGTCAAATAAGCTTTGATAAGCTCTATACAGTCTTTGGTAAGCTCTGGAAACAGTTTTAAGCATTTCCCCACATTGGTCAACAAAAGTCAACTTTGACTCAAAATGGGGAATGGTGATGATTAAAGCAGATGCAGAGGGTGATATGGGTTGGAATAGAGTAGTTTAGGTCAGATTTGGGGTTGGTTTTAAGCCTGCAACCAGCTGGCACATGTGAGTTTGTATTTTATATTTTCAATATTTATCCATTTTGCACATTGGGCTTGTCTTTATATTTATGATCACCATTAATGTAAACCTGTTAATATAGTTCTATTATGATCATTTAAACCTGGTTTGATCAAAAGTGTTAGCTTAGTAAGAGTTTAGTTCAGTTTTAATCTCTTTATAAAAGTTTTAAGGTGTGTTTGGATTTACAGCTATATCTGTCCTAGAGGCTTGTTTGGTGTTTAACTCTGGTTGTCTTAAGTTTGCTTAGTCCTAATATATCCATAGCTGTCTTACTTTTGTGCATGAAAGCTCTCAAAGTCAAAATCCAACTTAACTGTCCTCAATTCTTTAACTGTTGTGATTTTGGCAAGACAATCACTTGTTTTGTGTTTGGAAATCTTAGAACTTACTTGTTTTAGTTTCATTTTAACATATTACATCCATTTCAGTCATTAAATTCAGTTGCAAAATTCATAGAAGTCAACCTTTCAAATCCTTCAAAAGTCAATTTGGCAAAACCTTGTTTTGAACCCACTGAGAAGGAATTTTAATTTGCTCATTTCCAAGCCAATCTAAGTGAATCTTGTTGCTTTGAAATCTTCCACTGGTCTACTTTCCTATGGTCATTTTAGTAGATTTTTGCAATTTTTTCTTTAAGCTCAAACTAGCTTATCAAACTGCTACTAAATCCCCTGTGCAGGGCCTGTTAACTGCACAGGGATTATGCAGTAATTGTATCTTATGCACAGAGCTTGTTAGAGCTCACCTAGGTCTAAGCTTTGGTTCATAGATAGCCACCCAGGTCTATTTTGAGATCCAGTTTTTAGTTCTCAGTTTCTAGCTTATTCTTGTGCTTATTTCTTGGTCCAAAGTGAGCACCCCTTTTATTGTTCTAGCTTATTTTCTCAAATCACCAAGTCATTGCAACTTGTAATCCAGAGGTCATAAGCAGTTGAGACTTGTTGCTTTTGAGTTATTTTAGCTTATTATAGCTTATGTAACAGTTTGGTAGCCTTTGGATCACATTTGCTTATTCAAGTGCTTATTCCATTAAGCACTTACACATCAGTTGCTTATTCCTCCACACATGCACTTTTTTTTCTATTTTTCCTTTATTCCTTATATTATTTTAAGCATTTCCTGAATTTTTCAGATTTTTCCTAGCTTGTTTGGTATTTTTCTGCATTTTATCTAGTTTTTTAGTATTTTTAAATAGCTTTTAATACAAAAAATTAGAAAAAGGTTCAAAAAAATAATTTTTCAAATTTCTTAAGTTAAGATAAATATAAAAAGGCAAAAAAGTATTTTTCCATATTTTTCTTAGTTAAATTTGTATTTTTAGATAATTTAAATAGTTTTAAATAGTATTTAATTCCTAGAAAATAGAAAAATAATCATAAAAATACAAAAATAGTTTTGAAAAGTCTATTTTGATATTTTAGACTTTTCCAAGTCTTAATTTTATTTTTCAAGCTTTATTTCCTATTTTCTTTCATTTTAGGTTATTATTAATTAGTTAAAAATAGTTTTTAATTAATAATAATTAATTTAATAGTTATAAAAATAATTTTCTTTTTCTAAAAAGTTTCTTTTATCATTAGGTTTGTAAAAACATCATTTTCATATTTTTAGGGTTAATATTGATTTAGTTTCACTTTTTAATTTGTACGTCGCGTAGATTTTAATTTCATTTTTATAAAAACAAAAGAACAAAAACATCATTTTAATAATAGTGATAGCGTTTATTTAATAGATTTTATCTTTTTAGATTTCCTTTAATTTGCATTTAAGCCGTTTTTATTTGTTGGCTTTTTCCGTAGTTATAATCATTCCCGAATCCTTTTTCCGTTCAAATTTCCCGATCACTAAACGTTTGATAATCCATTGCACAACTCGCTGGGACATAACGACCCGGGGAAACATTATACTCCTCAGATCTTCATTGCATCCGTGTTTAAGCAGTTTTAAGCTGGTTACGGTCCGCCATTCACAAGTGGCGGGCTTGTGTGATTTAGCTTGACTGTTTTGCGCGCATCAGATACCTTCTTCTTCTGAGATATTGAATTCTTGAAAGTGTTGTCTCAGCATGGACTTCCTCATTCTCCTGGACTATTCATTGCCACCGAACCGTGCTTTAAGCGCCATCCATATATCCTTTGCATCATCCATGTGGTGAAAATCACCCAAGTGATCTTCAGGAATAGCTTGAAGAAGGATGGTTCTTACTTTGTGCTCTCTTTGCACAACAAGAATCTCTTCAGCAGTTTTGGGAGGAGCAATGGTAAACTTACCATCAAGATCTGGGATAGTCTTCTTCAGACTGTTTCCTTTCTTCACAATCTCCCAAAGATTCCAATCAATATTGGAGATCCAGTTCTGCATCTTCATTGTCCACAAATCATACTCTTCCTTTTTTAGATAAGGAAACTTACCATTACTGTTGGAAAGACTAAGTTGTTGCATAGAGGTGGTGTTTTTGCTGTTGTTGTTGGTGACTTCGGATTCATCATCAGTTCCAGGCATGGTGAATGTATTTTAAGGTGTATGGGGGTGATGTTAAATATGGTTCTTAGTATCGTAGAGACTCTCCCGAGGCTCTGATACCACTTGTTGAAAACACAAAGACCTTGACAGATCTTGAGCACTCGTAGATCGTTAGTGTTGCCTATGTAATCATAAGTAAACTAATAGAAAATCTCTACAACTCGTATTCTTTAGCGGAATGTAAATACAAGCTGTTATAACTAAGAACACTTAGATCCTCTATGGATCTTTTATTAACTGAAACTCTATGTTTCGACTTTTCTTCTCTATTACATACTATCAAGTTCCTTTTATAGACAAGGAACCCTAAACTATTTATACTCAATCGACTAAGCATGCAAGCATGCATTTAATGGCTAAACACTAAACAATATTGAGCAGTACAATAATACCCATGCTAACCTCGGGCAGTTCAAGAATAATGATGGGTTAGCATTTAAATAATAAAGCGCATGCAGATCCTAGTCAGCTTCCACCCTTCAGCAGAAACACGGCACGGCTTTTATACTTCAGCAGAATATCTTCTTCAGCAGATTCTGTTTCTATTTCAGCAGAATCCTTCGGCAGAATTGACAGTAGAAATCCTACTTCGCATAATTCCCAACACTTAGCAACTCATGCAAGCAACCAGATAATTGAACTAAGGGTTTAGGGTGATAACAATAATGCACTAAAAGTGAGTGCATACAGGGTAGGCTAAGGCGATTTGGGTGTATATTTGGGGGTGGGGTGTAAACAATGCTCTTCATTGATATTCCGTAAAAACCGAAAAATCATGAGAACCGCGAAAAGGATAGGCTCTGAGGGGTTAACTAGGGGTATTGTGTACTAAAGATGAGTACAACGCAAAGGGTGTAGGGGAATTACTCAACCAATGTGGAAAAAGTAATTATATTACGGGTATCAAACAAGGGTTATCCTAATGCCTCTTATCATTTAGTTATTCCTAACTACACAAGTGTAGTCTTACTAGCAATCTCGGAATGCATCACAAAACAAGTTCTAGAATCTATTATACTACCGGTTCACACTCTAAGCATTAAAGATGAATGCTTTCAATTCCTACTAATCTAAGGGCGATCCTCACATTTTGGGTGGAATTTAAGTGGTAAAGGGTTTTTGTGCTAGTCATGCAACTTCCTATCCGTGAGACGCTTTTGTTAAAACTAATGGCCCACTCCTATATGTCATGAAAAATTCTAAATTTAGTGCAAAAATTACCCTAACCGACATTTTCTCATGGTTTATTACACAAATACAATTGGACAAAGCAAATACTCAAGGATAAGCATAGTTTCAAAGTTCCCGTTTTATTTTCCCTCCCTACACTTAAACTGAACATTGTCCCCAATGTTCCCCGAAAGTATCAAAGTTATGATAATGGAAGGTAATTAAAAATGAAAGAAACTAGTACTCCCCTGATTAGCTCGGTAGGATCCGTGTGTGAAGTAGTGGTTAAATCCTTTCCAAGAAAAATTTATGCGTGAAAAGCTCCTTCCAATCTTATGTAACTTCTTCTTGATAAATTAAACCTGCACACTTGAAGAAAACAAACGAAACCTTCGCGTAAAATCAGCGGTAATAATATATATAAGACTCGATTTAAACTAGGATATAATGTTTGTGGAATGGATGTTTACAGAATTTCTGGAAAATTAAGACCTGGAAAATTCCAAAAAATTTATAAGTAGCTCAGAAAACGAGAAAAAAGTAATCTGTTGTTTTTACTCCTTCCTGACGCCGTCAGGTTGCAATCCTGACAAAAACTGGTATGCGATTTTCTGGAAAAAATTCTAAAAAATTTACATCTTTAGAATCTGGAAAAATTTCTGCAAAACATCCATTATGACTCGATACAAGCATTTGACTCGAACAAACACACATATATATATATATATATATCTTTTAGTTAATTGTTATTCTCATGTTTATGTTTCTTTTGAAAACGTGTGTAATCCTCCCTACACTTATCCCTTATGTAAAATACCTTTATATGCAATTAAGACGATGTTAAAAACAAAATAAAGCATTTTTACAAATTTAAACATGAGAATAAACAATTAACAAAAGATATATGACACTAACAATCAAACAATTAAGCATGGGTTGCCTCCCACGAAGCGCTTTTCTTTATTTAAGAGTCTTGTAGCTAGACTCGTCTACAAAACCCACTAGGGATAATAAACTCTTACTCTAAGGAACTCTTTGGATGGTTTAGCTTACAACTACTCAAGAAGATATATTCTAAGGTTCACAAAGATTTAATCAAGCATTAAGTACACAACGAATGACCTATCGCATTACTAGATCATTAATCAACTAAGATAAGAGACAACCAATCAATATTCAATAATTAAGTTTCATATTCCCTAAGCAAACACATAAGTAAATTAGCCGGACATGGAGAACATGCAAGCATACACACAAATAATCAAAGACATAATTGTATTAATGAAGTAAAACACTTATCTTGATGTAAGATAGGGTTTGGAACCCTAAAATACTGTACAAGACAGCCTTGGTTCGGTTTAGGTTTTTACTCCAAAAGACTACACACCAATACTGAAAAATTCGGATTCTATATATAAGATTACATATGTGACGGCGTCACCTTATGTTTTGTGACGCCGTCGTGTCGCCGTCATTAGGGTTTCGTCTTGGCCACGTTAGACTTGCGACGGCGTCACCTTATGCTTGTGACGTCGTCCTTTTCAGCTTCTGACGCCGTCTGGATTGCATCTAGGCCGTCTGAGTTGCGACGGCATACTCTTTTATAACTTGACGTCGTCACTTGAAAATAGGAGTTTTGGCTTCTGTCCCGTCACAAAATCCTCCGACGGCGTCGCGTATAAGCTGTGACGCCGTCACCTTATGTTTTCATCAGCTTTGAGTGTCTCGATTATGACTTTGGCCATTTTCTTCGTATATTCGCGCCTTTTCGTCCAAATAAGTGCCATTCCAGTATTTTGCCTTCAAGAGACCTAAAAAGTGAAAAGGAACGATATTAAGCAATAACGGATACAAAAGTGATCAAATAAGGGCTTAAACGACCCCTCAAAAAGGTACCTTTTAAAACCTTATCAGTGGCGCATGGAATTAAAGCCAATTCACCCTTAAGATGTTTTTGTACATTTATGGCTTACTTGGTAGCTCCAATTTGACTCGCAAGCAAGCGGAGAATTCGGTCAGCGCTGAAGCAATAACCTCCTTCTTTATGGTCACGATTTAATGCGTTCCCCTCCTAATACTTCCCACACAGTCCGTCAAATTGGGTGAGCCGTTCAGACAATTTGTACCAAAATCATCAATCAATTAACTATTGAAAACTTAACTTTTCAAAAAAACAAATCAAATTTCACCATTATTTAGTTCGTATTATTTTTCTATTCAAAATTACCCTTTGCTTAAAACTGTCACACATAATAAACAAACAAGTAAAACCCTATTAATAATCAATGTCTAGGTTAATTAATATATATATTAATTAGGGCTTTCACTTTCTCAATTGAAAGTGAGCCACATACATCGACGAATCGATTGCGTAAACCCTTAATTAAAATATACCAAATTGCACATAATTGATTCATTAATATATAATTGGAGTCTTCCCCAATTCAAGATTTATCATAAATAAACATGTGATAAAACATCTTAACAATTAAACAGTATCCAAGCAACTATCCATGACAAACATGCAATGCATGTATCATCATGGATATAACATAACAATTATTCAATTAATCACAAGATCGCATATCATTCCATGTCATATAACATATTATTCATGAATTAATCACGTAACATATATATTAATTCTAGGTTTCGATAAGGTTAACATAACAATTAAAACCCTAAATTTTTTTTAATGAATCGACTTCAAAAAAAATGGGGTACGCCCCATATAAAATATAAAAAAAAAACGACCCATAAAAAAAATAAACCAAAACCCTAGATTAAACATATCAAACAACATACAATATTCGTTTTTTACGCGTTTAGTAATTAATTACTCATTATAACCAATGACTCGTGATGCCACTGTTGGAATTATATAGCATGACAATCAATAATAAAACACCAAAAATCAAAGAATACATGCGGAAGCGTATAGGAAAGATTAGCGAATAATTAATTAACATAAACAAGAATATGCATACATTTCTTGATTCTAGCCGAACAAAAATCAAATCCACAAAACTAGCAATTGGATGAACCCTAATTAGGGTTTATAGGATTATGTGAATTACCCCTTACCGATTTTTTAATTCAATCCAAGAATACTAACAATAATGTGTTAGTACCACTTTCTTGTACACACGTACTATACCGAATTAAAGGAATGCTAGTTTTAATTAAACAAATAACTTTGGTTTTGGAAAAGCTATGTGTCGACACCCTTGGGAGGTGGTCGACCGGTTTCAAACACAAAAACACACAAACACTTTTGGTTTTAGGTTATGAGTACAAGAGATGCAAAACACAAGACCCCTAGCCTTGTATATATACTTAACTAAACTTGGAGAACAAGTTGAGTTTGGGTTGGGTTGGGAGATCCTTGTGGCCGATCGGTTTGGGTATCCCACAAGGGATTCCGGAACCTTCCTAATATTAATTTGCAATCTAATCATTTCCAATTACATTTAACGACCGTTAGTCCATTACACTTAATTACTTAACGTCCGTTATAATTACGAGACTGGCATTGGTCCGCCGCGTTGCGGGCGGGCGAATTTTTTAGCCGAGGTGATTGTGCATTAATAAATAGTAATATAATCTTTTTTTTTTTTTCGGGCGGGCGAATTTTTTAGCCGAGGTGATTGTGCACTAATAAATAGTAATATAATATATAATCATTTTTTTTTTTTTTTCGGGCGGGCGAATTTTTTAGCCGAGGTGATTGGGCACTAATAAATAGTAATATATTTTTTTTTTCGTACTATAATTTTTTTTCCCGTAGCAGCCCGGCTCGGGCGGATTTTTTAGCCGAGGTGATTGTGCACTAATAAATAGTAATATAATTTTTTTTTACTGTAGCAGCCCCGGCCCACCGGCCCAGTTACTGTAGCACTGTAGCTGTACTGTAGAAAGGTGACAAAAACGACGTCGTATTAATTGTGTTTTAATATATACTTATAATTTCCTTTAATTAATAAATAAATATAACATTTACATTTAATTATTAACTTTAATTCTCATACGCAAAGTGTGCAATCCCGTGGTCTCGAGTTCGATTCTAACTCACGTCTACTAATTTATATCCATAAAACCAACACGATAGCCATTGAGAAGGAAAATGCTATTGACCCGTTGGATGAATACGGATCTTGGCCACTTATTCCAGCCACACGAAAATCAGATCTCCATAACCCCGAGTATCAAAGCCAGAACACAACCAAGCGCTCATCAAAGTCCCATAAACCTAAGCACGAAAAGGAGCCGGAAATGGATCCCACAGACATTTACAAAACCGAAACCGAAGGTACAACCGAGATACCGAGAACCCGTATAGTCTGGTTTCGAGATTTCGATAACGGAGAGACTAAGAAACCTCCAATGCTCGAGGCTAAATGCAACTGCATAATAATGTAAGATAATCTTGATCCACGTATCTTTAGGTTCTCACGCTATTGACGTAAACCCTCTGCCGTGAAAGTTGTACATTTCCGTGCACTATAACAACTTGTACCCTGTGTGGTGAAAGATGTGCCTTGACGGGACATATTTCTGCAGTTATTTGCATGTCATCATCATACATTGTACATTGTTTGGTTTCCACTTGGGTATGCATTGTAAAGGTCCGGTTTTTATCAGTAAGTTGACGGGTAGTAGTATTCTTATACGGGTTGTTGGTGTTATCCTTATGTAGGTATAATCAAGTAGCCCGTCATTCTTTTTCTCGTGCAGTCACTAATCGACACGAGTTGTTATATGTTAGCTGTGTTTGTACATTCGAAATGTGGTTAGCTTGTTTGCGATATTTGTGATATATTGAGATGGAAATATTAATTTCTTTTTTGTTTATTGGTTAATTAGTATTTTATTACTGTATCTCTATATAGAAACACTCGCGAGCTACTTGTAATCAAGTCGATTTAAATGAGTTGGCTCGAGCTCAAGCTACTTGAGTAGACTTCCAAGTTTCAAGTTAAGTTCGAGCTTCAAAATACATGGCCTGTGAGGTTCGCGGCATATAGAATACTTATTGAGTTTGCTGAACTTGAAATGTAGGCTCAATTGATCCCGGGTCGAGTGTTGGACTTTAGTTTTAGAAGGTGAGCTGGACTCGAACTTTCAAAGCTTGATGAGATTTAGTCGAGTTTCAAGCAGAGTTTATGCACTCAAGTTAAGTTTAGGTTTCAGTTCAGTTTGATAGTCCTCAACTTGACTCGATTACACCATTAAGTGTCTTGCATTGCGTTTTTAAATGTTTTTTTTTTAGTTATTGAATTTACTAGTCTAGATAATTAATTTCTTAGGGTTTAATAAATCAAGAGTAATAAAACTAGTGGTTAAAATAATGTAGTGGTAAAACTACTTTTCAAAGCTACTTAAGAGTTAATACACTTAGGGCGTGTTTGGTAGCAGGAATTGGACCCAAAGAAATGGAAATGAACCAATTTCTTATGTTTGGTTGAGCCTGAGAAAAAGGAGGGCGGAGAAATGGAAATTCTCGAGAGTATGCCCCTTTGTATTTTAATTTCTCTTCATTTTGTAGAGCTTTGTGGAGAAACCATATTTGTTCACAAGCAAACTCTCAGTGTTTTTGTTTGAGAATTTGGATAAAGTTAACATACAAGAAGGAATAAATTCCAGAAGTCACGTGCAAGTCACATATCTTCATTAAATCACCATCCTCCTTCAAAATCCAGTTCTAAAACTCCTCCACACACAGTCACGTTTTATGTGAGAATTAAACTACATATTTATTTGATAGAACCCATATCTAAAACTCATAATTTGTCAGAAATTATTAGTTCAAATCAGTTTATATTTTTCTTGTTTGGTTCTTCAAAGTGCAGCTTGGGGCTACAGTGAGTTTGGGACATATTTGTAAGTTGCAAATATACAACAACAATCAAATTTGGTAGTGTAAACTCGAATTCAACATAGTAACAGTTAGTTGTTAATTTTGTAGTTCCCTCTTCAATTGAACGGTTGTTCAAGATCCTCAATTTGTTGTTTTAGTTGTTTGAAGCTTTTAGTTTTAACTAGCAGGGCACCCGCGCGTTGCAGCGGCGGGTACCCTGAAATAAAATTTCCCGGTGAATCATGTATTTTAGTTTATTATGTTTTTTTTGATGATAAAATTTCCCGATGAATCATGTATTTTAGTTTATTATGTTCTTTTTGACAATAAAACCGGTGAATCATGTATTTGTAGCCCGTTTGGCCGTTGCCCGTTCGGACTTGAATATTTGTATAATGTACTTTATTATTTGTATTAGTGACATTTAATAATTGTGTTTGAGTTGGTTGTACAATATGTTTGATAATTTGTATTTTTTTAAGTAAATGTTGTTTTAATAACTACATTAATTGTATTTATTAGCCGGTTAATTAACTGACTACATTAAATGTCTTGAGTTTTGTAAATTTCTTATTATAAAAATGTTTTTTGTCTTACTTTTTAAATACTTCTAAATATATATGTCTTAAATACATTATAAAGTAGTATAGATTATTATGTAACCATATATGAAAAATATACCAGGTTATTGTAAAGGGTGAAGACTGAATATACGTAACAAACTTTTCTCAAATTAATCAATATACGTAACATACTTATTTTATTATCAATATACATAATATACTTTCAAATACTTACTAATATACGTAATATTAACAGGTTACCAGTTTTTAAAATTACAATAATGGTCTCTGTCGTTTGCGTTAACTTTCACCGTTAGTCTTTTTGACATTTTTTAACTTAAAAAAGTTACAGTAATGGTCCCTGTGGTTTGCTTTGACTTTCACTGTTAGTCTTTTAACTTTCATCTTTTTTATAAATGGTTTTATACACATTTTTATATACGTTTTTATGCACATTTTTATACACGCTTTTTACACACGTTTTTATACACGTTTTCAGACATATTTTTATACACGTTATTTACATGCTTTTATACATGTTTTTACACACGTTTTATATACGTTTTTTACACGTTTTCACACACATTTTTATAGGGGTGAGCATAAAAACCGAAAAAACCAAAAAAGCCGAACCAAAAAACCGCCCCATTTGACAAACCGATGGTGGTGGTTTTGAATTTTATAAAAACCGAAT
Organism: Chrysanthemum seticuspe; assembly: GCA_019973895.1. Taxonomy (NCBI): domain Eukaryota; kingdom Viridiplantae; phylum Streptophyta; class Magnoliopsida; order Asterales; family Asteraceae; genus Chrysanthemum; species Chrysanthemum seticuspe. Next base: position 22,682,471 of record BPTQ01000009.1, on the reverse strand, counting down.
GTTTGGGGCGGTTTCTGGTTTCATGAGAAAAACCGAACCGAGAAAACCGCCCCGCCCCACCTTTATATATGTTTTATATTTATTTATATAAGAGATTTGCTATTTAATTCTAAATGTTTTAAGTATACAACTTTATCTATTAGAAAGAAAAAAAGAAGTAATAGTGTTGTTTATTATCTATATATTCGAATATGTTATATTTATAAATATTTTATCTTTGTTTTCGAGCAATAGTGTTCTTTGAATGTTTTTGCGAGTGAAAAGTGAAAAGCCGCAAAGACAAGCATTTTAATTTTAGATTCATGTTTGGTTGTTTTGTACGTTTTGTCGAAGCTTTGGATTGTTGGATATTATGCTAGTATTGGTATTTGTTTAAATATTTTTGCCTGAAATCTAGGAATCGTAAACTTTATATAAGATTAAAAATTGCTTGTTTTCTAGTGAGAAAAAACCGAATAAAAACCGAAGCCGAACCGATTCAATGTCAAAAACCGAAAAACCGAAACCAAAAAAACCGACACCAACGGTTTGTAGTTTTCAAAAACCGAAATGTACGGTTCGGTTTTTGGTTTTACCATAAAACCGCCCCATCCCGCCCCATGCTCACTCCTACATTTTTATACACGTTTTTATACATGTTTTTACACACATTTTTATATACGTTTTTTACACGTTTTTAAATACGTTTTTTGCACATTTTTATACACATTTTTATATACGTTTTTTACACGCTTTTATGCACGTTTTTATACACGTTTTTTTGCACTTTTTTATACACGTTTTTATATGCGTATGTTGATAATAAAATAAGTATGTTACGTATATTGGTTAATTTGAAAAAGTTTGTTACGTATATTCAGCCGTCACCCTATTGTAAATAATGTCATCAGTTTTATTTCCTTACCGTTATTAACCAAACAAAAGAATATGACTAGTACTAATTCTTGAGGTTAATTCTCTGTCGTTATTAAACAAAATATTTTTTTAGATTTTTCAACCAATTTCAATTCTCTGAATTTCTATTCTCTACTTCATTTCATTTCATTGAATTTCTCTCTACCAAACATGTCCTTAATGGCGGTTTAGTGGTAAGGAGTTTGACTTTCAATTTTTATTATGTGTAAATATTTTTAAATGGCCACATCAACGAATAACTTTATCCGGTTTGAGTCTGTATGACGACAACGTCAAATCTTATGGATTTGTCGGTCAAACGGTGAGAAATCATGATTACCCAAGAAGAAAAAAATTCTTATTGTTTATTAACGGTAGCAAAAAGACAAAGTAGTAGCAGTAAGCAGTATAAAGTAAGTAATAGTTGTTTGTTTTGATAAAACGTTTGATAAATGTTATAATTAATAAATGGAAACACTAGTTGCTCATAAATGCTACTAGAAGTAGATTTTTGATTTAGAGCGTTTAAAAAAAATCCTCTAGTTGCTTGTTTTTAAAAAAAGCATTTTGTGCTAAACGCTAACTACAATCACTTTAAAATGCTACTATTAAGCTTAAGGGCATGTTTGGTACGTATATTTTTTGGAGCCGTAAGTTTTTTATTACAAACATAATCTCCTCCAAAACAAGTAGCTCCGTTTGGTACATCAACTTCAAGCTTTTGTTTTAAACAAATAGCTCAAAAATAAAAAGCTGATTCATGAAGTTTTTAAAATATTTCGGAGCTCTTCAAACGTACACTTCCTATTAACAACTTATAATTACATTTAACAGTTAATTTATCAAATACTTTTACTAAAAAAATATATAGTTTGTAGCTCATGTTAACAGTTTTGCAATTTACAGCTTACGACTTACACTTTAAGGCTCATAAGATACAACTTACAGCTAGTTTTCTCTACACAAATAAAAACTTTCCTTACAACAAAAAACACGCGGGAAAACATCACCCCCAATCTTAAAACATAATTTCCTAAACCCCCTTTCCAAACTAGACCGATGTTAGTCATGTGTGAGTTGCTTCAAAGTGTCCATTAGTGGTTTTTTTCTGCAAAAACGTTTTGCTTAACGATGTCTGCACGGGTTTCTATTATAGCTTTTAGATTCTAGGAGGGCAAGTTAGTAAATTCATAGTGAAAGAGTTTCCTTACATATTGTATGGATCATGAATGTACTCTTCAAACAAAACCCGAAAGCAACTTGTATTATGATAAACTTTGAAGCTATGTTGTTCTCCAATCCTCGGTCCATGGAGGGTCTTTTAAGTGTGTTGGTTGACTTGTTAACGATTCGATTACAATCCCTATGCCAAACTAATGGACCCAACTAAGCTAATAAATGTTGCACAAGAGAGTATGAGTTATATGTTTGCACTTTAGCAGACTTTTAAGGTAGATTATTATATCTCAACCAACACAGGTAATACAAAAAATCACTTCACGATTCAGCTTATAACATAACGGCATCTTTTTTTTTTACCTATTTTTGAATAACCAATGAAAAGGTGCTCGTATGCAAAAAGATCTGTGGATCTAAAACTCATGATTAATTTTGTGTTTGTATGTGTCATTAACTTGTTGAGGGCATGTTTGTTTCATGGTTATGGAATAATAGTAATGAAACTATTCCAAGATTCAACTATTTGGTTGATAGTGGGTCTCAATATTAGGAGTGATTTATAGATTTTGATACATTAATAACTGCACCCAGATGTAGCTTCACCGAAATAGGACCATCTTCACCGGAATAAGTTTTCGAAGAAGATAACTTTTTTTTCCACATATTGTTTTTCATGACATGATTAGAATGGCAGAGTGTGAAAATTCTTAATTCAATAATGGATTAATCTTTGAGTTTGGTTGTACTACAATTATTAAATACAGTATATGAGAGAAAGTTTTTGTTGTTATATTTTCTTTATAGAGGATAAGAAACATACGTATTATTTCTTCTTTCGTAAAGATTTGAAGAAGAAAATCTGAAAAAATAATTTATATAGATTGATGATTGTGTAATTTTGTTTCAGAGTACAAATAAATTCATAAAAGTATGATACCTATAAGTATCAAACCAAACAACGATATTGGATTTGATTACTTGACTCGTATCTATTCCCATTCCATCTTATATCGAAACTTATATCAGTTATGATTCATGAGAGCAAACCAAACGGACCCTGAGTTGTGAAGAAGTTATTTTAAAGACATTATAGTGACATGTTACTTTTTTGATGGTATAATGCGTTATTATATGACAAAATCTTAAAAAGAGGTTGTCATTATGCCCCTACAAAGAGTCTTAACACTACATTTTATATAGTAAATGCTAATCCTTAAACCACAAACACCAAACACTATATATTCTAAAAAATCGTAAAAGTCCGTTAAATGGGTAGTACTACTATAAAGGTGTTCAATATACCCTTTATAGCGGATTTTTACCAGATTTGAAAATTTTACTATATTCTTGTAACATTGTGATTCTATGAGTACTTACTAACATTGTAAATGAGTTTTTCACGTTTAAGGGTATATATTCTAAAAAATCCGGTAAATGGGTAGTACTACTATAAAGGTGTTCAATATACCCTTTATAGCGGATTTTTACCATATTTGAAATTTTTGAATAAATCCATACCTTTTGATTTCTTCATCAAATCTCTTATTCCATTTCCTTGATGCTTGCTTCAATCCATAAATGGACCTTTGAAGTTTGCATACATGGTTTGGAAATTGTGGATTCACGAACCCCTCAGGTTGCTTCATATAGATGTCTTCATCTAAGCGACCATTCAAGAAGGCGGTTTTGACATCCATCTGCCATATCTCATAGTCATAGTACGTTGCTATAGATATGAAAATTCTAATAGCTCTAATATCCGCTACAGGAGAAAAGGTCTCCTCGTAATCTATGCCATAAGTTTGAGTAAAACCTTGCGCAACTAGACGAGCTTTATAGATGTGTATATTGCCATCCATGTCAGTCTTTATTTTATTGAGCCACTTACTTCCAACCACCTTGGCGTTTGAAGGTAAGTCAACCTCTTCCCAGACTTCATTATCTCTCATGGATTGCATTTCCCCATTCATTGTAACTTGCCATTTTTCCTTTTCAGGACTTGCCATGGCAACTTTATAACTAGTAGGCTCTCCAATATCTCCTAACATAGTTTCCTCAACCTCTACGTTAAGACATAGACGTTCAGGTGCACGCGTAGACCTTACGGATCTACAAACGGGAATCACTTCAACTTCTGGTGGAGGACCTAGACTATCAGGTTCTACCGGAAGTACGTTAGTGTTTTCAGAAGGTAATGTATCTTCATGATCATCTTCCAGATCATAAACTCTCCCACTGAATTCTTGAGATACGATATCATTTTCAAGAAAATCTCCATTCCTAGCAACAATTACTTTATTTTCATATGGATAGTAGAAGTAGTAACCCATAGTTTCCTTAGGGTATCCTACGAAGATACACTTTACAGATTTTTGTTGGAGTTTATCTGCTGAGTCACGTCTAACATACGCCTCGCAACCCCAGACCTTTAAATAAGACAAGTTAGGAGCTTTACCATGCCATATTTCATATGGTGTCTTATCAACCTTCTTTGTGGGAATCATATTTAGAATGCGAACAACTGATTCTAAAGCATAATCCCAAAAGGATAAAGGTAGAGTAGTAAGATTAAACATAGATCGTATCATGTCCAACAATGTACGATTTTTTCTCTCAGATAAACTATTTTGTTGTGGAGTATATGGAGAAGTGAGATTCTGGACAATTCCATTCTCAGCTAAGTAATCTTTAAACTCTTGGCTTAGATACTCACCTCCTCTATCGGATCGAAGAGCTTTAATCTTCTTTCCCAATTGCAGCTCTACTTCTGCTTTGAAAACCTTAAATGTTTCAAACACCTCATGTTTATTCTTAAGTAAATAAACATAACCATAACGGTTGAAATCATCAGTAAAGGTTAAGAAGTAGCTAGCACCTCTCTTTGACACGTGTCTAAGTGGTCCACACACATCAGTATGAATAAGACCAAGTAGATCAGACGCCCTCTCCATATTGTTATGAAAAGGTTTCTTCGTCATCTTCCCAGATATGCATGACTCACATTTATCAAATGATTCATCATTGATATTTTGCAAAAGCCCTTCGTGTTGTAGCTTTTGCATGCGAGCCTTGCCTATATGAGCAAGTCTACAATGCCAAAGATAAGAAGAATTCAAGTCCAACTTCATTTTCTTATTGATGCTAAACATCGAATTATTATATTTGTTAGATTCATTCCAATCACATCAATTTCAAACACACCATTTACAGTAATCGCATTAAAATAAAATACACCATTTAAAGAAACAGAAATTGTATTACGTGAAATAGTGTGAGTAAACCCATCATCCAACAATACTGAAAAGGAAACAACACCTCTAATTATAGAAGGTGCGTAATGACAATTGTTCAATAACAGTACTAAGCCCGAAGGAAATACTAAACTAAACACTCCTATGGCTTCAACAGCTGCATGTGCCCCATTGCCCACGTGTAGATATTGCTCCCCATAGGCTAGCTTCCTTTCCACTCTAAACCCCTGCAGTGTATTACAAATGTGAATACCACATCCAGTATCATATACCCAGGAATTTTTATGATTTAGAGTAAATAATTCAATTACAAATAAATTACCTGAAGAACCGGCGCCCGAGGACCCAGCATACTTCATCTTATTTGCCCATAATTCATCAAGATAGAGAGCACAATTTCTCTTCCAAAGCCCAACGACCTTGCAGTTGTGGCATGCTTGATCCCTTTTAGGATTTTTCTTCCTAGGGGTAGGGTACTTCTTGGGTTCTGGTTGATAGGCCATAACCTGTTTACCCTTATCAACTTTCCCTTTGCCCTTTCCCTTCTTGTTGTTCGCACACTGCGGTTTTGGCTTATTTATCCTTCCACCCTGAATAGCAAGTACCTAGGGAGTAGGAGCCTTCTGAGGTAACCCTTTTTCATAATCAATTAGCAATGCGTGTAGGTCATTAACTGTCTTCCCCACGCAGTGCATATTGAAGTTCCGAACAAAACCATTGAAATCCTTGTTAAGGGATCTGTTGATCAACTTCACAGCAATGTCAATCTTCATAAAATTTGCCAAGTGCATGTAGTTGGTCCATGTATCCTTTCATCTCCAATACATGAGCACTTACGGGTTTACCCTCTCCCTGCTTGCAGCTGTGTAATGCATCGATCAAATCATAAATTTCGACAGCAGCTGGTTTCTCGATCATAGTTCGAAGTTCATCGAGCATGGTAGATGGGAAGTAGTTTTTGAACTTCTTTTGGAGAGGAGGTTCCATCGTTCCCAACATTAGGCAAGCCACATCATTATGACGCTTATACTCAATTTTCCAAGCATCCTTTTCCGCTTGAGGTGCGGCAGGTGATGGTTCAGCAGGGCAAGGCATGTACAGATAATCCAACCGATCAGCAACACTACAGACAATTCTCAAAGAGCGGTGCCAATCATTGAAATTCTTAGAGCCAATCAACTTTTCTCGATCAAAAAAGCTTTTGAACGCAGAACTTAGTGAAGTGTTAGTGTTATCGTTGTTTTGAGCCATTTCTACAGAAAAAAGTTCAAGTATTAGTATTTTTGATAATACAACTTTTCAAGAAAATAAAATATACCCAAGGTAATATAAACATATAACCATATAATTTTCTTGAAAACTAGGATCCAAATTATCATAGGTTCATTACATCAGTTGATCTGCTAGTAACGAAAGCATATAATAAGATAATCTGTCGAACAATAATTGGCAAATAATTTCCAATTCCTAGATCATTATGGGATTTATATTTTCCAACGCTATTGCAAATATAAACATGTTTTATCCCATCTTATGCCTTGTGTCCAGGTTTCACTTCCTACTAAATTTAAGTGTCTAACTTAAAGAACTGCAAATATGTTCATGTAAGGTCTGACTTTACATAATGATTTACCTCTCCATCACAATCTCGCCAAGTTCCGACATGACGTAAATTGCAACTTCAAGTGTCCCTTTAATTAGATAGCACATAACTTAATTTATAAAGGGTACTTGTTTTGATTTTATGTGGTCAAATCAAATATGTACAAAGATGTAATGCATTCATCTTGTAGCATAAATTTTAATAAAAAAATTTTATTACCAATTCATAAAGATCAAATTATCAAAGTTTTGATTGAGGTATTGGTTTCGCCAATCAAGGAATTTACCTTCAATTATCGTCCATTATACCGTACTTTTGCATAAGTGTAAACACTTAGTGTTTCGGGTAATTACCACCTAAGTGGCGCATGGAATTAAAGCCAATTCACCCTTAAGATGATTTTGTACATTTATGGCTTACTTGGTAGCTCCAATTTGACTCGAAAGCAAGCGGAGAATTCGGTCAGCGCTGAAGCAATAACCTCCTTCTTTAGGGTCACAATTTAATGCGCTCTCCTCCTAATACTTCCCACATAGTCCGTCAAATTGGGTGAGCCGTTCAGACAATTTGTACCAAAATCATCAATCAATTAAACTATTGAAAACTTAACTTTTCAAAAAAACAAATCAAATTTCACCATTATTTAGTCCGTATTATTTTTCTATTTAAAATTACCCTTTGCTTAAAACTGTGACACATAATAAACAAACAAGCAAACAAATAAAAAATAAACAACTAAAAACAATGCGCATATAACTAACAATTAATACGTGTAAACAAGTAGCCACATGCAACTTATTCGATAAAACCATATTCATAATCAATGTCTAGGTTAATTAATGTACGTATTAATTAGGGCTTTCACTTTCTCAATTGAAAGTGAGCCACATACATCGGCGAATCGATTGCGTAAACCCTTAATTAAAATATACCAAATTGCACATAATTGATTCATTAATATATAATTGGAGTCTTCCCCAATTCAAGATTTATTATAAATAAACATGTGATAAAACATCTTAACAATTAAACAGTATCCAAGCAACTATCCATGACAAACATGCATGTATCATCATGGATATAACATAACAATTATTCAATTAGTCACAAGATCGCATATCATTCCATGTCATAGAACATATTATTCATGAATTAATCACGTAACATATATATTAGTTCTAGGTTTCGATAAGGTTAACATAACAATTAAAACCCTAATTTTTTTTAATGAATCGACTACAAAAAAATGGGGTACGCCCCATATAAAATATAAAAAAAACCGACCCATAAAAAAAATAAACCAAAACCCTAGATTAAACATATCAAACAACATACAATATTCGTTTTTTACGTGTTTAATAATTAATTACTCATTAAAACCAATGACTCGTGATGCCACTGTTGGAATTATATATCATGACAATCAATAATAAAACACCAAAAATCAAAGAATACATGCGGAAGCGTATAGGAAAGATTAACGAATAATTAATTAACATAAACAAGAATATGCATACATTTCTTGATTCTAGCCGAACAAAAATCAAATACACAAAACTAGCAATTGGATGAACCCTAATTAGGGTTTATAGGATTATGTGAATTACCCCTTACCGATTTTGTAATTCAATCCAAGAATACTAACAATAATGTGTTAGTACCACTTTCTTGTACACACGTACTATACCGAATTAAAGGAATGCTAGTTTTAATTAAACAAATAACTTTGGTTTTGGAAAAGCTATGTGTCGACACCCTTGGGAGGTGGTCGACCGGTTTCAAACACAAAAACACACAAACACTTTTGGTTTTAGGTTATGAGTACAAGAGATGCAAAACACAAGACCCCTAGCCTTGTATATATATGTAGGATCGTAATATTATTGTGTTATGATGATTCAGGTGGTCTTGGATAATGGAAATACATGTTATACATTTTAGAGAGAGAAAGTAGAGAGATGGTGTTCTTGGTAGAGAGTTGATGAACAAAATATGAAAGGTTAGATTCCAAGCCACACCCTTCCAAGGATGGAAGGGGTATTTATAGTTACAACTAATACGTCCTCCTGACGGACTGTGGATCAGGCATACAGTGGGTAAAGACCCGTCCTTCCTCCACGGTGTTACTCTAAACTAAACTACGCTACAAACTAACTAATAAGCTGCTAAATAACGTAACTAACGATATGTCTACAAGCTAACTTATGCTAGATAATATTTGGGGTGACCGATACTTTACTTATGGACAATTCCTAACATTCTCCCCCTAAGGGAGGTCACCCCATGATTTACATTTTGAATCCTAGCATTCTATTAAATCTTCAGTCTTGAGCTCGTAGACATTAATTCTTCAACATCTGCATCTTTGTGCTTTAGCAGTGATTCATTAAAGTCCGCATAGTTTGTACTTTCAGTGGAGGTCTTTGAACTGATCCACATCCTGATGATCTTCGAGCTTTATTTGAGATCATCAGCCACAGCAAATCTCTGGATTACCCTTTATTGTGTTGCCATCATGTGAAGTTGTGACTTTCAGACTGACATGCTCACACTTTTGGATCATGACATCTTTTCATCAGAGTAGCGGAAGCTTTTACTGGTTCAAGATATTTGCAGCAGCGTAGCAGAAGCATAGTATAAAAATATCTGAGCCAGGTTCTGTAGATATGCACCAGTCATGATTTCTTCAATTAAGTGTGGATGCTGTGAGCATGCGGCTTTGGATTGACTCCTCAATTTTGATCAGCTGCAACCGTCCAAATATACCTGCAAACAACAGTTAGCAATAAAGCACACGAAAGTGTCTTTGATCACTTTCGTTGAATTGAGGTACACGGCCCACGGTTAATTCCGAAGAATCTCCTTGACAGGGTTTCGAAGCTGTTCTAGCTGTTCTCAAACCGGAACGTCTTAAAGAAGACAACATGGAGTGAGTGAAACAGCGAATTGAGATTCACTGATCGATGAAAAATTGATTTGAAAACAATCGCGTATTGCTTAGAAGAAAGAGTTTTGAAATACGACGAAGGTTTTATGAGAAATACCAATTTTCAATCAAAAATACTTTTTGTATATGAAAAGAGTACACATTCGATGTGCAAGAGAAAAGAATAGATTCGCACATCGAACGGTTTTTCCAAAAGTATTTTTTCAATCAGAGATACTTTTTGTGTTTGAAAACATGAATACACATTCAATGTGCTAGAGAAAAGAAGATTTGCACATCGAACGGTTTTTCCAAAAGTATTCGTCAATTCCATTCCTGGACCAAGGTTGATTCAAGATTGAATCTCCCCATCGTTTCTATCCAGTTGTCACAAGTTTGATCTTACGAGAAGATCTCACATGTCACCCACCAAGAGCTTGTTTGATGTTGGCTCTAGAAGGATTTCCATCTTCATTGTGAATATTTTTACATATCACTCGGATGTTCTGGCAATACCACAAGGATAATGCGTAGGACTCTTAATATATTCTTACTTTCCACATTGTGTGAAATAGCAAGTCTTCAAGAATAGTGTCCTAATGAGATATTGTGGATGATCTCTTGGCTCTAGACTCAATTGTGCACATTTGGTTTCCTATGCCGGAGACTAGGGAGAGGGTCTCCTTCTTCAATATCAACAATCTCTAAGAGAAAGTCGATAGATTATGTCGGTTTCCCGTGAGAATGAAACAAGCCCTTTTAAGAGGAACTTGAGTAGTTTGGGAAGTATAGTGCAGTGCGTCACTGGGTCCATGACGTCTTGTCTTCAATACCAGTGTTACCTTAGTAACCACCAGTAGCATATGTATTGAACCCGGTTACTGCCCTAAGGTTGAATTATTGGAGGGCTATTTATTTTCACCCTTTTTCACATTCATTTCTTTTTCATTCTTCAACCCCTTCAGTGCATACCGAGATTTCATAACTAGAACCTTGTTGGATTTATTCCAGTACTAGCTCTGTCTCAGTCCGCACTCTTCCCATTTCTCATTTTTCTCCTTTTTTTCATCATACCTAAGGACTCTACACTTTCTAGTGGATTGTCCCTGGGTAGATCCCTCCAGCCCTGGCGGGATCGTGTGAACGAATACCTAACCTAACCATCCTTATAACACCATGCATAAAGTAAATTGGTAGGTCTTTTGGTATCGTTCTTTCCTTCATGAAACCAATTGAAAAATCATTTGGAAAATCAATCAAGGTACTTGTGATATAAAATCAAAACATTTTGTACCTTAATTGTTTTGATCATTTTAGAAATTCTCCCCCTCAACATGTGCATATGATCTTGAAATTGTTTAGCACATGGAGGCAAGAGGACTTTGAAATATTTTCTTTGATCATAATTTCCATGGAAAAAACCATTTGATTTTCTTTGGTAAATTCTCCCCCTCAATATGTGCATAGGATATTTGAAATCATTTTATCACATAGAGGCAAGAGTTCATTTGAAGCACATCCACGAATACAAAAGCCATTAAGAAACCGTTTGCTCCCCCTCAATATGTGCATCGATAAACGAAAGAGTTTAGCACATATTAGAGAGAACTAGCACTTTTGAATCAAATCGATCATCCTTTATGAAATTTCATAATGAAATCACAAATTCTCCCCCGATCAAAAATATCAAACCATTTGAGATTTTGGATCCCAAGTGATTTAATAAGGTTTAGAAAACATGGGAGAATATGTGCCTTGTTTAAATACTCATTTTGTTTTTGGATAAATGCTCCCCCTCAACATGTGCATTATGTGTTTAGAAATCGTTCGGCACATGGAGGCAGGAGTGCCTTTAAAGGACTAAAACCAATTCCATTTAAACAAATTTGAGATTTAAATCACGATCTCTCCCCTGATCACAAAATTTCAAACCAATTGAGATTTTGGATCCCGATTGATTTAAATCATTTGGAAAAAATTTAGGGGAAAGACGTGGCAAAATTTAATTTTGAAAAATGACTAATGAGGACCAATTACAGACATTAAAGATTGTTAGTGTCAGGTATGATAGTTTTTAAGAGATCTTTAAGTAAAATAAAACAATTTCACAATCAAACAAGAACAGAAAAAATTTCATTTTGAAAGATCTTGATTCTTAATGAAAAATCATACCATGACATAACATTAAATCTTTAGATCACCACTTATTTTGTACAATCCGGACTTTTATGAAGCAATATTGTTTGAAAATAATTTATTTTAAATCACTCTCCCCCTCAATCGATGACCGTAGTCGTTGATTGAGTGACTTAGGTTTTGATAAAAATGAAGTCCGGTGATTTTCAAAATTAAGTTCAATTTATTTTCAAAACAAATATTTTTCCATTTTGCAAAACAATATTAGTTAAACATTGTTTAAAGAAAATGGTATAAACACAATTATCCTGCACAAAGATACGTTAGGTGGTTGAGCTGCTTCTGTTGATGTTGCTGCTGTAGGGCTTGGAAGAAAAACCGTCTGCTGATGCAGTGAGACTTCTTACGTTGCATTTTAATGCCAACTTAGGTCAAATTTAAGCTCCGTTTCTTCAATCACTTAGAAGAAAAACCATCTGCTGATGCAGTGAGACCTCTTACGTTGCATTTATGCAAACTCTTCATAGAAGTCCACTTAAGCTCCGTTTCTTCATTTGTCAACCCAAGATATAGTTACCCTTTCCTTTTGGCATCCAATCATCTTCAATTGTGGGATCCGGATCAGGAACATTCTTATATACCAATATAACTGCATACGTTAGTGAACACACATACAGATATATGGTGGTCGACATCACCCAAACAACAATCGACTAATTCAAGTCAATTCAACATATCAATAAGTTCATATAAGGTATGGGAATAATGTGTTCATCAAACTATAATCATCTAATCCTAACAATCACATCCTAGAAACCTAGTCCTTCAACATAGGTTAACATCATTTTTAATTAAGCATATAGGATAATTAGAAAAGTTCGTTAGATGATATAAATTTGAAAATATTCTCCCCCTCAATCAATGACTTATTTTTCTGAAAAGGTTAAAAGCGTTGAAGTCATTGATTGAGTTTTCAATTTTATAATAACTCTGAATCTGATTGTTTTTACAAGCAACTCGTTTACCACCATTTTGTTAAAACAAATATTTTTCTGAAGAATTTTTGAAGGAAAAATATTTGAGTAGGAATAGGAGTCCTTCGACATACTTTCCTCATTTTGTTTTAGAATAAGTGCACGAATTATTTTGAAAATTGGTTTAGCGCAGCACTTTCCTTTCTTGAAGAACGGGTTGCTATGTGAAATAATAGCAAGCCATAGTTTTAAGCACGGGTTACAGTCTGAAGTAACTGCAAGCCATCAGATTTGTGACATGTTTTGAAAGGAAATATTTACACCTTCTGCTCGAACTTCATCTATGGTCCCGTGCCATTGTTGAATGACATTTCTAAGATCGCAGATGTTATCGATACGAGAAGAAATGTCTTGAAAAAGCATATTTTTGGTATTTTTTAAATTTTCTGATTTTTATGGATTTATGTTGGTTTTATATTTTTCTATTTTCTTTTTGTTGGTTTTATATTTTTGTATTTTGCTTTTTGATAAATATTTACAAAGATAGTTTAGATGATATAGTTAAAGAAGATGATGATACGAGTAGCGAGATAAGGATATCGAGCAGCCCCGTTGTAGAAGATAGAAGTCATCATCTCTTAAACATTCACCACCAAAGCTTCCAAGGCTCTTGAATCGAAGAGAGAAATTGAGCCACTTGAAAGTGAGACTTTGGCAGCTTCCCCCCAAACCGAAAATCCTTTGGATGAGCAGATTTGAAGCTCTATTTCAAGCTTGTCTTAGCCAGGTGCACAGAAAAGCACACCATTTAACATAAATCCCGCTGCTCCTTTTAAGAACGATAATCGAGATTCTCCGTTCGGGGTTATATCATCAAAATAGATCAGCAACGTATCATCCCACTCATAAATAATCTTCTCACATTTTATAACCACTGAAGTCTGAAGCAATCCATTCCAAACATGTGTCAAGAGAACACTTCCCCCAACTAGATGACTTGATGCAGTCAGTCTCTTAGACTAGAGCTCACGAACCCGAATACACATATACCCGAAGACAGAGAAACTTATACCATCAAAGTAGCAGATTAAGTCCAATAGCCAAAGAATAACCCCGATGTATACTTTTCTCTCCCCTAAAGAAAGTGTATGAAGCTCAAGAACCCGAAATACCCGAATGCCCAAAGAGAGAATAACCGATAACATTGAAGAAGCAGGCCGAATCACTGATTATCTCTGCGGATGACAATCTCTGCGGATGTCAACTCCAGAATAAGTGATTATATCTCTGAATCACTGATTAAGCACTCAAGTGAAACAGCTGAGCGCCCCCAATGTACACAATTCTCTCTCCCCTGATGATTGTGATAACATCTAAATCATCACACACTTGTGTACCTCTTTCATCATCAGAAACTAACTCTTACATCTCTTCCCCCACGTAGTTGGAATAAGAACACTAAACGCCTTGATGAGTAAAACCTTGAGTTTCTCTGCGGTCATGACATTTGTCTTCCCGGGATATCTTCAATCACTTAGAAGAATTAAGTTCATCAAGTTTACTCGCCATGAGTCAAACATTGAGTTTCTCTGCGGTAATAACATTTGTCTTCCTGAGATATCTTCAATTACTTAGAAGTATTAAGTTCATCAAGTTTACTCGCGTTTAGATGCTTGTCTCCTTCCCCCTTGCTGGTTTTGACACTTCAGAATCAGCAACATATTATCAGCCCAAATACTTGAAATTTGTTGAGAAGATCGCTTGAAGTCTTTGTGAGAATCAACTTGCTGAAGAACAGAATGAGCAAGTCTAATTGGGGATTAAATATGGCATTTCACTCTCCCCCAATTAGTGCTCTCCCCTAAACTGACAATCTTTTAATAAATGCCCGAATTAAGAATAAGTCTTTAGATCGTTAAATGCAACTTGTCTTTAGTCTTCTAACATGTAGTAGAAAATGTAGAAAGACTGTAGACTCAACCTTCTTCAAGATTGTCCAGTTGGGGAATAAATAGTTAACACCTTCAACTCACCAAAAAGCATCCCAATTAACTTACATCTTGCAAACCCTCTTAACTAAAATCCCTCCCAATCAAACAAGAACATAAAGATGTTCATCAAGGAAATTAGCAATCAGCCCGCAACGAAAACACGAAATGGTAACCCCAAGCAAACAATCACATTAAAAAAGAACAGAAGGTTGTTCGGAATCATCATGTTGATGTGCACGTGAAGCATTAACCGGAAGCACTTTGTCAATAAACTCATCAGTCCGTATGAAGATGTCAACCAAAGGCTCTAAGAAGAAACACCATGTAAAGATGACCCGATAAGAAGAAGCTCGGTTCTTACATGAGTTTGGAGCCGTATGACCATATATTCTCATATGTCAATCAACCATGCAGAATTATCACACTTCTTCTCCCCCTCAAGAATTGCATACGGAGATGCCATTCTTGATTAAACAAGTGAAAATCATCCAAATGTAGTCAATTCACACTTCTCCCCTGCAAAATTAGCACAGGATGTCGCCATCGTCATTATAGTTGAGCAAGTGGAATAAGAAAACAATCAACGGTAGCCCGGTTCACTTGATAATCGAAAGCACATGGAAAAAGCATGAAGCATGTTGATGAGAATGGTCATAATAAGAAGATTTCTCTTCTTCAGAAGATAAAGCGCACTGAAGCGTACACTTTTCTTTTCTTTAGAGAACGAGGCATGAACTGTTGTATTCATACGTCATAAGAAGATTTCTCTTCTTTTGAAGATAAAGCGCACTGAAACGTACACTTTTCTTTTCTTTAGAGTACGAGGCATGAACTGTTGTGTTCATACGTCATAATCTCTCTCTTTTCATCATCTCTTGGCAAAACATGTAATCATCACCATTATCATTCAGTAGGCTCTTTGTTATGACAGTTGATGGAGAAAACCCAATATGATGAATTTGACCCCGAAGTAAACTAACCCGAACTCGTGACTTAAACTTGCACATAATTAACAAAGAGCGGTGTCGAGACTTCATCCTTCATTGAATCTCTAAGTACTCTATACTCTTCATCCAACCAACCATCAAGTATAAGACGTACATCACCTCTTGAAAATCCACAATTGAATGTGACACTGAGCACTACAACGTAACTCCTTAAAGTGATAGTTATTTTGTGGTGGTAAGAGCCCAATTCCCCCAAGTGGTAAAAGAAAAGGTAAAATACACGCAATAATAACTAGATTTCCATGTCTTTGTTTTTAATAATAAGCTTGAACAAGGATCTTGAAGAATCTTCATCCATCCATCCCCGGTACCTTCAGATACTAAGTACACTCGCCCGTGATATTTCACTTCAACCTCAAATAAATAATAGTGAATTTACCCCGATGTCACATCTTCTAGTTAAAAGCTCAAATCTAGCCTCCTTTAACGTTATAAGTGAACTCTGATAATGGTTTCATCCCGACCATGGTTAAAAGCACATACCCCGTAAAACGATGTAATAACCAAACTGCCATGACGAATATCCAAACACACATCCAATTCATGAAGTACACCCTTTTATCCCTTCTTCGAAGTAGAACCCGTAGCACCAGCATCAGATATGATCCAGAATTACACTTTCCCTTTCTCCAGGATGAATCAATCATAACGGGATTTTACAATTCTATAGTTTAAACCGAGAAATAGATTCTTTCGCGGGATTTTACAAAACCAAGAATAAACCGTAAGATAGATCCGGAAATGCACTTTACAATTACCAGGATGTTTCCATTGTCACGGGATTTTACAAGTCTATGATTTAAACCGAGAAATAGTTTCTTTCGCGGGATTTTACAAAATCAAGACAAAACCGTAAACAATGTCAGCTTGAGTGTGTTATAACAACTTTGGTTTCAGTGAATATTAGTTTTAGGAAAATATGCAGCGGTTTATCAATGGTTCATTATCCAACAGCAACATCATCAATCATCTAATAAACACCTTGGTAAACACATCGTCATGCATTCTGTCGGCTATTGCAATGACAACATGGAGAAGTAGACCCGATATGCGAAACTTGAGCATGAAGTAAAACTCCCCAGATTTGTTACTTAAACTTGTACTAATCCTCGTGAAAAAGAAACGGTGTACCCAATGTGCAAAACCTCTTGACGTATCCTCAATTGCGTGAGACACCGAAGTGATAGCTATGTTGTGGGTTAAGCGAGATAGAATCACAAACGTAACTAAATAGCCAAGTCTTTATCACACTCCATAAATGCCCAAACAAGTCATCTTCGCGGAAGGGTAGAAAGACAGAAGACGAAATAAGTAAACGCGCCCGAAAAACTTCACTCCAAAGTCAAATAAGAAATACCGTACAAACAACCCTGTAGTCAGCTTTGTATAATCAAATCAAGCCGCAACATAATAACCTTCGTGAGAATGTAGACACCAAAGTACCAAACCTCATATCCCATCGAATTACATCATTACCCCAAATCTCATCATTAAATCTCTTCAACAAAACCCATTATCACATTTATCAGAACGTACTCCAATCACCACATTAATCGGATATTAACATTGTTACATTAATTATCACACAAGATAAAAGCCAAGATACAATATGTAGCATGATTAAATATGTGATAATCAATGATAACGAGATGTCTAGCCCATGTCCAATATCCAAATGATGTACACCCAACTACTTCAACACCCAAACACATATATCCGGTCCAGATTAATAAAAATTCATGACCCCCATTGAACACATCTTATACAACAATAATCTCGTTAAAGGCAATATATCAGTTGACCAGATTATTAATTTGCACCCTTATCTCGACAAATCAATAAGCAACAACAATAAACTTTGATACTCCCAATTTGTTTCACAACCGATCAATACATGTTGTATTTCGGCCCAGTGTGAAGGAAAGACACCAAATGAAATCTTCGGCCCATGTGTAATATAAATCGTTAAGCCCATGATTTAATTGAATGCTGCACAGCCCATGAAACATAAGGCATGCCCTAATACATACGGGTTATAAAATGCACCAACCCTAATTATATGGTAACCATAATTACTTACTTAGTCCGCCCACCTACTAACATTTCTCTCACAAAAAAAAACCCCAGTTGATACTCACAAATCTCATCTAATCATATCATCCAAAATCGATCTAAACTCAAATCTCCAACATCATCTCTTGCTAGTGGATTCTTACAAACAATAACACAACTAAGCTTAGTTAAAGTTTGTGCGTATCATCTCAAGAACACCACAGGGATGGTGTTAATCTTGAGTCGGCCACATGATTCATTAAGTGATGGATAACAGGTAGGTAATTCATTAATCTTTTCTTGAGTCATATGTTAAGTAACGAAACAAAGTGAAGAAACAACATAGTTGTTGTATTCTTTGTCTTGTAGATTTCGAATATTTCCAAGTAGCACAAGTAAAATCAGTGATGAACACATCGTGTTGAGGGCCTTTATCAATGGTCTTGATAATATATGTATTACCATACACGATTGATTTCTGAGATTCGTAGTTGTTTTTCGAAATGAAATCCATGAATGTGAAGAGAGATTGAAACAATTGTTTTGGTCTTTCATTTTCGTTATGAGATTATCTTGTAGAGATCTATGATGAGGAAACCATTTGTGTAATTAGACCCTCGAGGTTTTTGTATACTATATTCACATGAAGCATTCTGAGATCTTGACATGTTTTAATTTGGTCATGGTTGTAACATTGATATTAGTTGTGAACATGAGTAGTCTTGGAAGAGAATGACTAGATTGTTTAAAGTTTGGACTGATTATGGTAGCATAACTTGAAGTCGTCATTGAGTCATGGACCAATGATGTATTAAGCCTGAGGTCGAATGTGTCTGTTTGATAAATGGTATTTGGTTATTGATATAGTGGTTGATCGGTGCTAAACAGTCAAGTCTAATTACACAAGCCAACCACTTGTGAATGGCTAACCGTAACAGACTTAAAACAATTCAAACACTAATGCAATTAAGATCAGAGGAATATAGGGAATTCCTGGGTCGTTAAGTCCCACGGAGGATGAATTGGTGTTTAAACAACTTCAGATGTCGAATAATCACTAAGGATAGTGATTAATAAGGATTTGGATGGATAATTACACTACTGAAAAAGATCTATAAATTAAAGCGACTTAAATGCAAATTAAGAAAATTAAAAAGTTAAAATCTATTAAATAAACGCTATCACTATTTTTTAAAGTGATGAAAGTTTAAATCCTAAAACGTACGTTTAAATAAAGTTACGTAACGTACAAAATAAAACGTGAGTTTTAAAGAAATAAAAGACCTATAAATATGAAAATGATATTTTTACAATCCTAATAATAAAAGAAAATTATTAGAAAAAGAAAATTATTTTTAAAACTATTTATTTAATTATTATTAATTAAAAACTATTTATTAAGTATTTAAAATGTACTAAAATACAAGAAAATACAAAATTAACCTAGAAAAATGAAATTATAACTTAGAAAAATCTAAAATATGATAAAACTTATTTTAAAACTGAAAATATATTTTTTAGACTTATTATGTATTTATTATTAATTTAAAACTATTAAAACTAATTAAAATGCTAAAAAATACTTTTTAAACTAAGAAAATTATGGAAAAATACTTTTTATTACTTTTATATTTATCTTAACCTAAGAAAATAGAAAACATATTTTTTTAAGCTTTTTCTAATTTATTTGTATTTAAAGCTAATTAAAAAGGATTAAAAACTATTTAAAATAAAGAAAAATAGCAAACAGTGAAGGAAAAATCTGAAAAATTCAGGAAAATGTTAAAATATTATTCTAAGTTTATAAAAAATATAAAAACATATGCTTATTTGGAGGAAAAAGCAACTGCTATGTAACTGCTTATAAATAAGCAAATCAAAATAAGCTAAAAGCTATAAATGACCACCAAATTAACACATAAGCTAGGGTATGCTGTATTAACTAAATACTAACTTATTCCAACAATCCTAAACATCTGAAAAACAGTTTAAGCTAAGAATTAAGCAAATCAAAAACTAGCTATATTCAGAAAATGGGACAGAATTGTAGCTGAACTAAGGGTGGGGTCCACAGAGCTTAAGCTCAAAACCTTGACTGAAAATGGTAGTCAGCTGGGTGGTGAGTGATTTGGAACCAAGAACCACCAGTGGCGTCCACTGGTGTGGCCTGTGGGACCCACCAAAGTGGTGGTGATGCCACTGTTTTGGTGGTGCAGATCAGTTGCACATGGCATGTGCAGAAATGGGTACTCAAAAGAAGCTGATTTTTAAGGACTTAATAAGCTGATTGAGTATAAGCTATTATTTTTCTAATTTTCTTAAGCAACTATATTTTACTATCCCAAAAGCATTTAAGCTAAATCCTAATATTGAGCTTACACTAAAATTCTAAGTTTTATTCAAAAACAGGTATATGAGAATTTGACTTTTTATAAAAATAAGCTAGTTTGACTTTTATGAGCTTTTACTTGATTCTATGAACTTATAAGGTTATAATAAGATGAGATAAGATTATCTATGGCTATGGAAACAACTTTTAAGCATGTAAACTGATTTTGGCAACTTAAAATATTAACAGTTAACAACAAGGTAGGATTAAAACTAAATTTGACTTTTTATTAAACAAGGACTATATTTTAGTGTTTGACTGAGCTATTTAGAGCTAAGGTAACATGCAACAACAACAAACAATATCAAGCATAAGCTAGAATGCTCCTTAATCAACAAATCCAAACAGTCCTTATGTGGACTGTTTTGAGACTTTAGACACTAAAACAAGTTTTTAAAGAAATAAACCTAGTGATTATCTTATATTAACTAAAATGAGACAAGATTAAACCAAAATTAATACACTTAAAACATTTAAACTAGAAAATGCAATTTTTAAAGAAATTGCTTACAAGTAGAGTCCAAGTACAAAACAAAGAACTGAGGCACAAGACCACTCCTATAGGCTTCCCAAGAAGCTCTAAACCATCAAGAAATCCAAAATAAGCACTGCACAGGTTTCTTGATCATTTCCCATGGCTTTTTTATTTTTAACTAATATTTTTGGTATTTTTGATAATTTTTGAAATTGCTAAGTAAAACTGATTTGTTAAGGTACCTAAGAGCTTATAAGCTTTTTCAAAAGCTTATATGAGCTTAAGTAGCAATTACAACAACTATTGACAACATTTGCAATTTATGAGGATTTAACATAGAAAATAACATAAACTGAATTCGTTCACAAAAACTGAAATTAACACTTGAATTAAGTTTTTATTACAATAAGATGACTTAACAAAAAGCTTGAAAGCTTTGAAATATACTGGAAAGTTTTAAAAACTTAAAACGACATTACCTAAACTAATCTACTCTACTTAGTCTTTTACAGTGCTTCTCTCTTCTTATTTATTGAACTCATTTTGTTCCTTGTCGACATATGATTAAATCCCACCTCTTTTCAGCCTTTGGATCCATTCCCATCATCACAATTGCCAAATGTCAAATTGGCGGGAAAAGTCTATTTGAGCAGGTAGCAGCAATTAATGCGTTTTGGTTAGATATGGAGGTGGAGGGGGGATGTATTACAGCTGGGGAAGTGATGTGGAAAGGTGGAGGTGAGGTGGTGATAGCAGGTGGAGCAATGGCGTGTTGACAGGGAAGAGGAGGAACAGCTACAGTACATGGCGGGTTTTATTTTTAAAACTTTGGTTGGGCTAGTGTGTTTGGGCCACAGCTGGGTTTGGGCTTTTAGTTAAATAAAGGGTCCGGTTTGGTTTTAGCTACACAAGGACCATGGTTGTAAATTGAGCAAAGTTAAGGGGCTGGAATTGTGATTCTCCCAAAGTGTTTTCAAGGACTGAACCTGTAATTAACCATTAGTACAAGGACCACAAGTATAAATTTCATTATTTTAAACCTTAGGGACCAAATCTGTCAATTTAGAAACTCCAGGGACCAAACTTGAAATTTCTCAAAACTTTTCTCATAAGGACCAATATTGTCAAATATGAATAGTACAAGGTTTATTTTTGATAAATTTCACTTTTTAAATTAACCAAGGACTATATTTGACATTTTCCAAACTTGAGGGACTAAAGTTGTCATTTTGTGATTTTTAAACTTTAAAAGGTTTGTTTTGACAACTTTTGAATCTCATGGACCTAAAATGATATTTTACAAGTTTTTGACTTACCAGGGACTAGATTTGACAACTTTTGTACAGTTGAGGGACTAAAACTGCCAATTATGCAAACTTGATACGTTTTTCACCAGATTTTGATGTTTTTGCATTTAAAACATATAAAACACTTGTTTGTGATATTTTTATCATTTTGAAGCATTTCTGAGTGTTTTCAGATGTTTTTGGCATTCTAACAGTATAAAAATGATGAGTATTTAGACACTCATCAATCCTCCACACTAAGATATTGCTAGTCCCTAGCAATGATTTGAGAAAATTTAATGGATTTTATCTCTTTACCAAAAGCCATTACTTCTGGAGTAGCCAATTGTTTCAGTTCAAGTAAGAACTTTGGTACAATGATAACCAAATGATTTTGAGCAAATCATAAGCTGTGAACGGATTTGATTTGTCTTTACCAGAAGCCGTTTGCTTCTGGACTAGCCAACTCTTAGATAAATTATCAATATTATCTTTGGTGAGCCGATTACCAATTATGGATTTTCAACTGCCTTTACCACAAGCCATAAACTTGCGGGCTAGCCAACTCTTTACTTTTTAGGACATGGTGAGCTGAACACCATACAATTTTAGGCAAATTGCAAGCCATAAACGGATTTGAGATATCTTTACCAAGAGCCGTTTGCTCCTGGATTAGCCAATCCTTATGTGTTTTAGACATGGTGGACTGATTACCATTTGTTGTGTTTAGTACATAGTACTTCCACTAATAAAAAATTTTTAAATTTGGCCATTTTGGGGGAAAAAGGGACTAAAAGGGTACATTTATGATCAAATTCGCCAGAATTTCCCCCCCACACTTAGAAATGAATATTGTCCTCAATATTCAAAGTACCGGCGGTTATGCCGAAACTTAGAACATAAAAAGATAACATTACTAGCTAAGTGTAGAAACACAACAATTATTCTCTTTTTTTTTTTTTTAATATTTACAATTTTCATTCATTTTTAAAATCTATATACAACATGTGGGAATCTCCCCCACACTAGGGTGGTACACACGGGTGAAAACCCATGTTTGACTACTGTTTTTGATTACCGAGTCGCTAGCTTGACTCGACCCCGAATTAATTTGTTCATGGGGAAGCAAAGTGGAAGAAACAATCTCCATCGGACTTTCATTTAAGATGTTTGTATAAACATTGAAATACGTGAAAGTTCCACACCGATGAGATATACAGAGAACCGGCTCAAAAATGACTAATGAAAATGCCGGGGTCAAAGATAATGTCTTCATTCCCGAAGGAGTGAAGAACAGGAGAAGCCACGGGATAAGTGAAAAAGAGAAAGAAAGTCATGATAAAGATCATGATTAACTCATCATCACTCACAGGAGAATTCATGGTTTCATGAATTTCATCTTTTAAGCTCAATTGGTCTAGACATATCCCGGGTGTGTCTAGATCAAAATAGAAGTTATCATACTCCGGTGGAGATATGATATGAGTGAGTTCACAGGAGAACTCCTCAAAGGAGAATGATTCATATTCGGGAAGTCCTCAAAAGTGAATGATTCATAATTGGGGAGAGAATTATGAGAATGAGAAGTGGTAATACCACTAATCTTCTCTCCCATATGATCAAAATGGAACGTTTGCAATTCCGGAATAGAATCATTGAACAAAAGTTTACTATCCTCAAAGGGGATAGAATATGAAGTAGGCTTTTCATTAAAAGCCTCGATTCTAGAAATGAGAAGATTAACATTCAATACTGTAAGACGAAGAGCTTCGCCTTGGATTATTTCTTCTTCATTCTCTTCTCCTAAGCTGACAAGCTCAGAAGGTAATTCACCCACATAACTTATGTCTCCACAAGATAAAGAATAGTCCTCATCAGAATCAGAGAACATCTCAACATGATTACTTGGAAAGACAAGAGGAGGAGGGATATCACACACATGATCGATAATTCCCTGTGACTCTCTTGGGATTGGGACAAGGTCCTCAACACTAGACTTTATGAATTCGTCCGATTCCTTTTCAGGAACAGTGTCAAGAAGCTCATCCCCCATGTTTAGAGAGTGAGTGTGAACCTCGGGTGTGATAGCAGTAGACTGAGGGAGTTGAGAAGGACTAGCAGTTATGGATTCTACAAGTTCCATTATTTCTACTGCTAGTGATTCAGTCATATTCTTTTCTCCCTGTATTTCCACTGATGGAATCTCAACTGATGAACTTGATGAATAAAATTGTAGAATATCAAGGGTATCTTCATCATCATCGTCATCAGGAATGAAATGGAATTGAGAGCTAGATTTGAATGCTTTTTGTAGTCTAATTGATTCCCTAACAGTGTTTTCAATGGCAATCTGGGAATCTAATTTAGCAGCCCGTTCCTCAGCTAACAATTCTTCCAT
The DNA here is from genome assembly GCA_019973895.1 of Chrysanthemum seticuspe. NCBI lineage: Eukaryota > Viridiplantae > Streptophyta > Magnoliopsida > Asterales > Asteraceae > Chrysanthemum > Chrysanthemum seticuspe. Next base: position 22,657,910 of record BPTQ01000009.1, on the reverse strand, counting down.
GGATTTCTCATGTGACATAGCCGACTCCTCCTTAAGTTCTTTTAATAACTCAAGACTCTTTAGTATAAGGTATGTCGTAGTTTCATGAGGAGTCGCTTGAATCATTTGGTACTGTGGAGGTTGGTCTTGATACGAAGAGTCGTAATTGTTACAAGGAAATGGATTCCCTGTTTGACAATCCGAGCTAGGGTGAGAACCTCCACAATACTCACAACAATAGAACTGATGTGGCTGTGAGTGGTATGTGTTGTAGTCATAATTGTTATCAGGAACCTGCTCATAGACAAGCGTGTTTCCTGATTGACAATCAGAACTGGAATGTGAACCACCACAGTACTCACAACAGTAAAACTGCTGAGTCTCACAATGTGGTCGCTGATGGAATAAATCAGTCGTGTTATGGTAGGAATAGGGATCTTGGTTATAGACAGACCCGTTTCCTGATTCCACCATGCTACAACTGGGGCAATTGCCACCATTATAAGGACCACCACACCATTGACAATTAAGAGGGTGAGGATAAGACATAGAAAGAATCAAAGGTTTACAGAGGGTAAGAAATGAAGAATCAAAGATGTGAGAGGGTAAAGATGGATATTTTTGGATTTTTGAATAAACATTTTGTAAAAACAAAGAATGAAAATATTTTTGGGTTTGTTAACACTTTAGGAAAAGTGTTAATGAACTTTTGATTTTTGATAACTTTACAAAAACTGTTTACAAACTGTGGTATATGTGCAAGTACGGGTCTGGAAATGCTTAAAACACGCTTACAGCCTCCCCGGCAGCGGCGCCAAAATTTTGATCGGTGCTAAACAGTCAAGTCTAATTACACAAGCTAACCACTTGTGAATGGCTAACCGTAACAGACTTAAAACAGTTCAAACACTAATGCAATTAAGATCAGAGGAATATAGGGAATTCCTGGGTCGTTAAGTCCCACGGAGGATGAATTGGTGTTTAAACAACTTCAGATGTCGAATAATCACTAAGGATAGTGATTAATAAGGATTTGGATGGATAATTACACTACTGAAAAAGATCTATAAATTAAAGCGACTTAAATGCAAATTAAGAAAATTAAAAAGTTAAAATCTATTAAATAAACGCTATCACTATTTTTTAAAGTGATGAACGTTTAAATCCTAAAACGTACGTTTAAATAAAGTTACGTAACGTACAAAATAAAACGTGAGTTTTAAAGAAATAAAAGACCTATAAATATGAAAATGATATTTTTACAATCCTAATAATAAAAGAAAATTATTAGAAAAAGAAAATTATTTTTAAAACTATTTATTTAATTATTATTAATTAAAAACTATTTATTAAGTATTTAAAATGTACTAAAATACAAGAAAATACAAAATTAACCTAGAAAAATGTAATTATAACTTAGAAAAATCTAAAATATGATAAAACTTATTTTAAAACTGAAAATATATTTTTTAGACTTATTATGTATTTATTATTAATTTAAAACTATTAAAACTAATTAAAATGCTAAAAAATACTTTTTAAACTAAGAAAATTATGGAAAAATACTTTTTATTACTTTTATATTTATCTTAACCTAAGAAAATAGAAAACATATTTTTTAAGCTTTTTCTAATTTATTTGTATTTAAAGCTAATTAAAAAGGATTAAAAACTATTTAAAATAAAGAAAAATAGCAAACAGTGAAGGAAAAATCTGAAAAATTCAGGAAAATTTTAAAATATTATTCTAAGTTTATAAAAAATATAAAAACATATGCTTATTTGGAGTAAAAAGCAACTGCTATGTAACTGCTTATAAATAAGCAAATCAAAATAAGCTAAAAGCTATAAATGACCACCAAATTAACACATAAGCTAGGGTATGCTATATTAACTAAATACTAACTTATTCCAACAATCCTAAACATCTGAAAAACAGTTTAAGCTAAGAATTAAGCAAATCAAAAACTAGCTATATTCAGAAAATGGGACAGAATTGTAGCTGAACTAAGGGTGGGGTCCACAGAGCTTAAGCTCAAAACCTTGACTGAAAATGGTAGTCAGTTGGGTGGTGAGTGATTTGGAACCAAGAACCACCAGTGGCGTCCACTGGTGTGGCCTGTGGGACCCACCAAAGTGGTGGTGATGCCACTGTTTTGGTGGTGCAGATCAGTTGCACATGGCATGTGCAGAAATGGGTACTCAAAAGAAGCTGATTTTTAAGGACTTAATAAGCTGATTGAGTATAAGCTATTATTTTTCTAATTTTCTTAAGCAACTATATTTTACTATCCCAAAAGCATTTAAGCTAAATCCTAATATTGAGCTTACACTAAAATTCTAAGTTTTATTCAAAAACAGGTATATGAGAATTTGACTTTTTATAAAAATAAGCTAGTTTGACTTTTATGAGCTTTTACTTGATTCTATGAACTTATAAGGTTATAATAAGATGAGATAAGATTATCTATGGCTATGGAAACAACTTTTAAGCATGTAAACTGATTTTGGCAACTTAAAATATTAACAGTTAACAACAAGGTAGGATTAAAACTAAATTTGACTTTTTATTAAACAAGGACTATATTTTAGTGTTTGACTGAGCTATTTAGAGCTAAGGTAACATGCAACAACAACAAACAATATCAAGCATAAGCTAGAATGCTCCTTAATCAACAAATCCAAACAGTCCTTATGTGGACTGTTTTGAGACTTTAGACACTAAAACAAGTTTTTAAAGAAATAAACCTAGTGATTATCTTATATTAACTAAAATGAGACAAGATTAAACCAAAATTAATACACTTAAAATATTTAAACTAGAAAATGCAATTTTTAAAGAAATTGCTTACAAGTAGAGTCCAAGTACAAAACAAAGAACTGAGGCACAAGACCACTCCTATAGGCTTCCCAAGAAGCTCTAAACCATCAAGAAATCCAAAATAAGCACTGCACAGGTTTCTTGATCATTTCCCATGGCTTTTTTATTTTTAACTAATATTTTTGGTATTTTTGATAATTTTTGAAATTGCTAAGTAAAACTGATTTGTTAAGGTACCTAAGAGCTTATAAGCTTTTTCAAAAGCTTATATGAGCTTAAGTAGCAATTACAACAACTATTGACAACATTTGCAATTTATGAGGATTTAACATAGAAAATAACATAAACTGAATTCGTTCACAAAAACTGAAATTAACACTTGAATTAAGTTTTTATTACAATAAGATGACTTAACAAAAAGCTTGAAAGCTTTGAAATATACTGGAAAGTTTTAAAAACTTAAAACGACATTACCTAAACTAATCTACTCTACTTAGTCTTTTACAGTGCTTCTCTCTTCTTATTTATTGAACTCATTTTGTTCCTTGTCGACATATGATTAAATCCCACCTCTTTTCAGCCTTTGGATCCATTCCCATCATCACAATTGCCAAATGTCAAATTGGCGGGAAAAGTCTATTTGAGCAGGTAGCAGCAATTAATGCGTTTTGGTTAGATATGGAGGTGGAGGGGGGATGTATTACAGCTGGGGAAGTGATGTGGAAAGGTGGAGGTGAGGTGGTGATAGCAGGTGGAGCAATGGCGTGTTGACAGGGAAGAGGAGGAACAGCTACAGTACATGGCGGGTTTTATTTTTAAAACTTTGGTTGGGCTAGTGTGTTTGGGCCACAGCTGGGTTTGGGCTTTTAGTTAAATAAAGGGTCCGGTTTGGTTTTAGCTACACAAGGACCATGGTTGTAAATTGAGCAAAGTTAAGGGGCTGGAATTGTGATTCTCCCAAAGTGTTTTCAAGGACTGAACCTGTAATTAACCATTAGTACAAGGACCACAAGTATAAATTTCATTATTTTAAACCTTAGGGACCAAATCTGTCAATTTAGAAACTCCAGGGACCAAACTTGAAATTTCTCAAAACTTTTCTCATAAGGACCAATATTGTCAAATATGAATAGTACAAGGTTTATTTTTGATAAATTTCACTTTTTAAATTAACCAAGGACTATATTTGACATTTTCCAAACTTGAGGGACTAAAGTTGTCATTTTGTGATTTTTAAACTTTAAAAGGTTTGTTTTGACAACTTTTGAATCTCATGGACCTAAAATGATATTTTACAAGTTTTTGACTTACCAGGGACTAGATTTGACAACTTTTGTAAAGTTGAGGGACTAAAACTGCCAATTATGCAAACTTGATACGTTTTTCACCAGATTTTAATGTTTTTGCATTTAAAACATATAAAACACTTGTTTGTGATATTTTTATCATTTTGAAGCATTTCTGAGTGTTTTCAGATGTTTTTGGCATTCTAACAGTATAAAAATGATGAGTATTTAGACACTCATCAGTGGTCGTGGTCAATTTTACAGTACTTCTTCTTCATCTTTCTTTCTGTCAAGTTCTATCAGTTAAGGTTCATTACGACAAGTCGCTAGCCCAAGTCTCTAGCCCAAGTCGCTAGCCCAAGTCGCTAGCACAAGTAGCTAGCACAAGTCGCTAGCACAAGTTGCTACGACTTGTAAAGACAAGTCGCTACCCATATTCAATGGATCTGGATGGAAAAATGTCAAGTTGCTAGCAAGATTTTATACATTTTCCGATGAGTTTTTCGACCATAGTTTCTGTTCAGCTTCAAAAACCCATAAAAACATCCCAAAGATGATACTTTTTGACTATGTGAGACCATTAGAAACTGACAGAATTTTTGACCAAGTTGCAAACTACAAAAAAAGACATGACATGACATAAATATTACCCATTTTGACCCAAATCAACCAACAAAAATACCATGTAGATATTATACAGTTTCAGATTTAAAACAATATAAGTTGTATAAAAAACTGCATAAAGCTTTAAGTGAAACATGTAAAATCAGTAACCACAAAGACAGTAAATACCATCATCAATCACCAGATTCAAACCAACAAAAGTACCATTCATAAACCAAGACACATCAAGAACATGTATCGAACCGCATACGAAAACCTAACAACCCGCATAACCCGACGAGTAAAAACCCACTCGAAACACCAAAAACAACGTAACCTAGGCTCTGATGCCAATTGTAGGATCGTAATATTATTGTGTTATGATGATTCGGGTGGTCTTGGATGATGGAAATACATGTTATACATTTTAGAGAGAGAAAGTAGAGAGATGGTGTTCTTGGTAGAGAGTTGATGAACAAAATATGAAAGGTTAGATTCCAAGCCACACCCCTTCCAAGGATGGAAGGGGTATTTATAGTTACAACTAATACGTCCTCCTGACGGACTGTGGATCAGGCATACAGTGGGTAAAGACCCGTCCTTCATCCACGGTGTTACTCTAAACTAAACTACGCTACAAACTAACTAATAAGCTGCTAAATAACGTAACTAACGATATGTCTACGAGCTAACTTATGCTAGATAATATTTGGGGTGACCGATACTTTACTTATGGAATTTCCAATTCCTAAAAATATACTTAACTAAACTTGGAGAACAAGTTGAGTTTGGGTTGGGTTGGGAGATCCTTGTGGCCGATCGGTTTGGGTATCCCACAAGGGATTCCGGAACCTTCCCAATATTAATTTTCAATCTAATCCTTTCCAATTACATTTAACGACCGTTAGTCCATTACACTTAATTACTTAACGTCCGTTATAATTATTTCGTTTAATTAATAAATAAATATATAACATTTACATTTAATTATTAACTTTAATTCTCATACGCAAAGTGTGCAATCCCGTGGTCTCGAGTTCGATTCTAACTCACGTCTACTAATTTATATCCATAAAACCAACACGATAGCCATTGAGAAGGAAAATGCTATTGACCCGTTGGATGAATACGGATCTTGGCCACTTATTCCAGCCACACGAAAATCAGATCTCCATGACCCCGAGTATCAAAGCCAGAACACAACCAAGCGCTCATCGAAGTCCCATAAACCTAAGCACGAAAAGGAGCCGGAAACGGATCCCACAGACATTTACAAAACCGAAACCGAAGGTAAAACCGAGATACCGAGAACCCGTATAGTCTGGTTTCGAGATTTCGATAACGGAGAGACTAAGAAACCTCCAATGCTCGAGGCTAAATGCAACTACATAATAATGTGAGATAATCTTGATCCACATATCTTTAGGTTCTCACGCTATTGAAGTAAACCCTCTGCCGTGAAAGTTGTACATTTCCGTGCACTATAACAACTTGTACTCTGTGTGGTGAAAGACGTGCCTTGACGGGACATATTTCTGCAGTTATTTGCATGTCATCATCATACATTGTACATTGTTTGGTTTCCACTTGGGTAAGCATTGTAAAGGTCTGGTTTTTATCAGTAAGTTGACGGGTAGTAGTATTCTTATACGGGTTGTTGGTGTTATCTTTATGTAGGTATAATCAAGTAGCCCGTCATTCTTTTTCTCGTGCAGTCACTAATCGACACGAGTTGTTATATGTTAGCTGTGTTTGTACATTCAAAATGTGGTTAGCTTGTTTGCGATATTTGTGATATATTGAGATGGAAATATTAATAAGTTCTTTTTTGTTTATTGGTTAATTAGTATTCTATTGATGTATCTCTATATAGAAACACTCGCGAGCTACTTGTAATCAAGTCGATTTAAATGAGTTGGGCTCGAGCTCAAGCTACTTGAGTAGACTTTCAAGTTGAGTTCGAGCTTCAAAGTACTTGGCCGGTGAGGCTCGCGGAATTATGGAATCAAGCTTGACATATAGAATACTTATTGAGTTTGTTGAACTTGAAATGTAGGCTTGATTGATCTTAGGTCGAGTGTCGGACTTTTGTTTTAGAAGGCGAGCTTTAGTTGAGTTTCAAGCCGAGTTTATGTACTCAAGTTAAGTTCGTGTTTTAGTTCAGTCTGATAGTACTCAACTTAACTCGATTACACAAAGGGTTTTACTAGTGTTTAGTTGTATTTTTTTGAGGTGATTGTTAGCTTATTGCATTATCAAATTACGCTAAGTTACTTCAAACAACAATTTCCACCAGTTATAAGCTTAGTGAAATTTTTTTTCTTAAGCACAACTCTATCTCACGTGTTTTAAACATGACTTGAACACAAAATCATTTGATTATAGAATAATTCTCACACAACATAAAGTACCTTTAATTCTAGCATATTCTTATTTTTATGTTTTTCGGACTTCCGGTCATGAATGTACCCGAAATATGATTTTTCAACAAGTTAATTTCAAATAATTAAATGTGCGCTTATTAAATGACGCGTTTATTATTGAATGTATCTGTTTTTTATTAGTGATCACAATAACTTTTTTTTTGATAATTTTTTTTTGAATCGTTGGTAACTAATTGTATGTAGTATTTGTTACAGCTTGTCATTTTTTTTAGCTACTAAGTTTACCGGTGTAGATTATTAATTTCTTAAGGTTTAAAAATCAAGAATAATAAAACTTATTGTTTACTTATGTTAAAAAAAACTGTGATTTTAAAATTCTTGTTAAGAGTGATTAAGGTTGGTCTATTGGTTTAAGACATAAGTTTTTTTACCAATGGGTTTTTAGTTCAATGGCAAAAGCTTATGTTAATAGATCGGGTTCAAATCTCTTCATTGATCTAAATTTTTTCAGTTGGTACTATCCTCACCGTAAATGGTCAGATTGATTGGTCAACGAGGGACCTATTAGAGAAAATGTCCAGAGTTCAAAGCCCACCTCTTGATAAGTATAGTAACTAAGATTACTTTTTCTAATAATTGTACGCATTTGGTCATCCATTTCCTGCTCACGGGTGGTTAACTCAAACTTAGCACGTTGTTCATAGATGACAACTTGTTCTTTATAGGCATTTAGTTCAGAAATAACAGAATCATCAGGGGCACATGCAGTGTATTCATCAAAGATATAGTCATCATTGATTTCAGAAGATGCATCACTTTGTACAGTCTCACTTTCACTTTGTTTCACATATTGATCATATGGGACAACATTGATATTACCCATATTTTCAATATCTGACTCAAAAGTTTCAGTTGATTGTACTTTGTCATGTATCTTTTGCTCATCAACATCATCGTATAGTTTTAATACCTCTGAGATGATTGATTCTTTGGATGGACCAGCTTGTTGTGATGATGAGACCTTTGGAGAGACCATTGGAGAAATGCTTGTCATGAAAATTGTCTGTGCAGTAGGTTCATCATCGACGTCAGAGTCGTATGCATCACAGTATGCAACTTGAAAGGCATTCTGATGATTATGACCTATCTCCTGAATTGGCTGCTCATCCACATCTGCATCATATGTCTTGGCATTGCCCTCAGCAAGAAACAACAGCTCCTCTTCATCCAACACAGCTCCATTATCCTAAGCTTGCACAAGTAACATTTTGTCTTTGAAGTACTCTGCATTTTGAGGGCGTTTTGGAGAAGTGCAGTTCCTTGCTATGTGTCCATCACCACCACAGTTGTAGCACTTAATTAGCTTAGCTTGACCCTGATTTGGATTCCTTCCACGATTCTGATTTGCCACATATCCTCTACCAACTCCACCTCTTCCCTGTTCATACTGCCTTTCTTGAACTGGTTGCACCATAACCTTCCCATCTCTGACAGTAGCTTGATTGTGTGGATTGGATGCTGTTCTGAGGTTATTGTTGGTGTGTGGGAGAGAGTTCATGTTTTGACTAACCATGAGAGACAGTTGATTGATGAAGTTTTCCATGAATGTGTTTGGGTCAGGAGGCTTATATGTTGGATCAGGTATGAGCTTGTAATTACCATTACCTATGGGTATGACTTGGGAAGCTTTGGTGGTAATTCCAACATTGGTGTAAAAAGCTGTAGAGTCATTTGATGAGCTTGTTTCTCCCTGGTTGGTTTTGAACTGTCCAAGAATCCTTTTTTCAAACATAGCATGTCTCTCATTCTAAACAAGGAAGGCATACAGTTGCTCATAGTTGGTGTTCTTCAATCCTTTAGTTAGCTTCACAGATGTGACAAACTTGTGCCATTCGGGATTCATGTTGTTCACAAACTTTGAGTTCAGCTGAATAATTGGCATTGTCATTTTGATATTCCTCATACCATTCACAAGTTTGTGGAATCTCACGTAGTACTCATAGACACTCTCATCTGGTTTCATCTTGAAATGCCCAAACTCATCATACAGTTGTGATTCTCTGTCTTCCTTGGTTAATTCAGAACCTGAGAGAAGCATCTTGACATTATCCCAAACTGCCTTGGCTTCAGTGTTGTGATTGATAAGCTTGTAGATATCTTTTGGAAGACCCTGAAGTATAATGTTAGAAGTCCTGATTTCAGCATCGAATCTCTTTTTCTCCTTATCATTGAGCTCATCATACGTCTTTGGTCTGTCTAATCCATAGATCATTGTTCCATCTGCAGCTGTATCAATTAAGTCTCTTGTAGTCTCAATCTGATAAGGTCCTTCATCAATGGATTTGAGAATGTTGACCCCATTTTCCTTTCCAAGACAGTACAATCTGATTCGTTGAGCCCAAGAGTCGTAGTCAGTTCTGTCAAGCATAGGTGGACGAGTATCTGAACCAGCTGCTTGAACATCCTCAGCAACAGTGGAGATGATTGTAAGTACGTTGGTAGACATGTTAACAGATTACACGGGATTTTATAACTCTATGATTAAACCGGGAAATAGATTCTTTCACGGGATTTTACTAAATCAAGAGAAAACCGTATTACAAACAAAAATCAACCAAGTCGCTAAGAATTATTGAACCAAGTCGCTAAGCACCAAGTCGCTAAGTAGCAACTTGCTAAGATCTCAATTTCCTGTGAACCAAGTCGCTAAGACCCAAGTCGCTAGACACAAATTGCTAAAGCACCAAGTCGCTACACAGTCAAGTCACTAAAGAGCAACTCGCTAAGGTCCAAGTCGCTAACACCAAGTCGCTAAGAATACTAAGTACAAGTCGCTAACAAAATTGAAAGCAAGTCGCTAACTTCACCAAGTCGCTAGCCGTAGTGGAGAATCCACTAAGTTGTACTGTTTGTCGGCTTGTCTCAATAGACAAGTCGCTAGGACCAAATCGCTAACAATTAACCCTACAACTCGCTACCTTTTACTGAAGCAAGTCGCTACGATGAAAAACACAACGAGAACCAAGTCGCTAGCAAGAAAAACTTCAAAAACACACTTTTCAATCCAAAACAAACTCAACCACAATGATTCAAGCTTACCAAATCAAAACCCAAGCACTTACAATGATTCTAAACACAAAAGTACACCCATAATTTAAACTTTAACACTAGAAATGATCCAAATGATGCAAAAACCACTAAACTTTTTCAAACTCAAAAACCATCTAAAACCACTAGAAATCCAAGGATATGTAAGAGAGATGATCAAACCATGGCTCTGATACCATTTGTAACATATTGGATTTCACAAAGACATCATATCATAAACACAAGTAGGCGTACAAGATGAGGTTTTAGAGAGAGAAAGAGTTAGAGGTTTGGGAACTTAGTGAGAGAAAATGAAAGTATTATTATGATCTCCAACTCTCTACCTTGGGAGGTAGAGAGTATTTATAGTCTTACACAAATCGCCACCTACGGGCTGTGGATCAGGCATACAGTGGGTAAAGACCAGTCTGTCCTCCACGAGGTTACTTAACTAAATACTACTTAACTTTAAATAACTGGGACTACGAGCTTTCTAACGATTACGTATACTTGAGGTGACCGACTCTTTAATAACTGGATTTACTAAATCCTAACAGAAAGTATATTGCGTATGTTGATAATAAAATAAGTATGTTACGTATATTGGTTAATCTGAAAAAGTTTGTTACGTATATTCAGCCTTCACCCTATTGTAAATAATGTCATCACTTTTATTTCCGTACCGTTATTAACCAAACAAAAGAATATGACTAGTACTAATTCTTGAGGTTAATTCTCTCTCGTTATCAAACAAAATATTTTTTTAGATTTTTCAACCAATTTCAATTCTCTGAATTTCTATTCTCTACTTCATTTCATTTCATTGAATTTCAAGTCGCTAGGACCAAATCGCTAACAATTAACCCTACAACTCGCTACCTTTTACTGAAGCAAGTCGCTACGATGAAAAACACAACGAGAACCAAGTCGCTAGCAAGAAAAACTTCAAAAACACACTTTTCAATCCAAAACAAACTCAACCACAATGATTCAAGCTTACCAAATCAAAACCCAAGCACTTACAATGATTCTAAACACAAAAGTACACCCATAATTTAAACTTTAACACTAGAAATGATCCAAATGATGCAAAAACCACTAAACTTTTTCAAACTCAAAAACCATCTAAAACCACTAGAAATCCAAGGATATGTAAGAGAGATGATCAAACCATGGCTCTGATACCATTTGTAACATATTGGATTTCACAAAGACATCATATCATAAACACAAGTAGGCGTACAAGATGAGGTTTTAGAGAGAGAAAGAGTTAGAGGTTTGGGAACTTAGTGAGAGAAAATGAAAGTATTATTATGATCTCCAACTCTCTACCTTGGGAGGTAGAGAGTATTTATAGTCTTACACAAATCGCCACCTACGGGCTGTGGATCAGGCATACAGTGGGTAAAGACCAGTCTGTCCTCCACGAGGTTACTTAACTAAATACTACTTAACTTTAAATAACTGGGACTACGAGCTTTCTAACGATTACGTATACTTGAGGTGACCGACTCTTTAATAACTGGATTTACTAAATCCTAACAGAAAGTATATTGCGTATGTTGATAATAAAATAAGTATGTTACGTATATTGGTTAATCTGAAAAAGTTTGTTACGTATATTCAGCCTTCACCCTATTGTAAATAATGTCATCACTTTTATTTCCGTACCGTTATTAACCAAACAAAAGAATATGACTAGTACTAATTCTTGAGGTTAATTCTCTCTCGTTATCAAACAAAATATTTTTTTAGATTTTTCAACCAATTTCAATTCTCTGAATTTCTATTCTCTACTTCATTTCATTTCATTGAATTTCAAGTCGTTAGGACCAAATCGCTAACAATTAACCCTACAACTCGCTACCTTTTACTGAAGCAAGTCGCTACGATGAAAAACACAACGAGAACCAAGTCGCTAGCAAGAAAAACTTCAAAAACACACTTTTCAATCCAAAACAAACTCAACCACAGTGATTCAAGCTTACCAAATCAAAACCCAAGCACTTACAATGATTCTAAACACAAAAGTACACCCAAAATTTAAACTTTAACACTAGAAATGATCCAAATGATGCAAAAACCACTAAACTTTTTCAAACTCAAAAACCATCTAAAACCACTAGAAATCCAAGGATATGTAAGAGAGATGATCAAACCATGGCTCTGATACCATTTGTAACATATTGGATTTCACAAAGACATCATATCATAAACACAAGTAGGCGTACAAGATGAGGTTTTAGAGAGAGAAAGAGTTAGAGGTTTGGGAACTTAGTGAGAGAAAATGAAAGTATTATTATGAGCTACAACTCTCTATCTTGGGAGGTAGAGAGTATTTATAGTCTTACACAAATCGCCACCTACGGGCTGTGGATCAGGCATACAGTGGGTAAAGACCAGTCTGTCCTCCACGATGTTACTTAACTAAATACTACTTAACTTTAAATAACTGCGACTACGAGCTTTCTAACGATTACATATACTTGAGGTGACCGACTATTTAATAACTAGATTTACTAAATCCAAACAGAAAGTATATTGCGTTTGTTGATAATAAAATAAGTATGTTACGTATATTGGTTAATTTGAAAAAGTTTGTTACGTATATTCATCCTTCACCCTATTGTAAATAATGTCATCAGTTTTATTTCCGTACCGTTATTAACCAAACAAAAGAATATGACTAGTACTAATTCTTGAGGTTAATTCTCTGTCGTTATCAAACTAAATATTTTTTTAGATTTTTCAACCAATTTCAATTCTCTGAATTTCTATTCTCTACTTCATTTCATTTCATTGAATTTCTCTCTACCAAACATGTCCTTAATGGCGGTTTAGTGGTAAGGATTTTGACTTTCAATTTTTATTATGTGTAAATATTTTTAAATGGCCACATCAACGAATAACTTTATCCGGTTTGAGTCTGTATGACGACAACGTCAAATCTTATGGATTTGTCGGTCAAACGGTGAGAAATCATGATTACCCAAGAAGAAAAAAATTCTTATTGTTTATTAACGGTAGCAAAAAGACAAAGTAGTAGCAGAAGCAGTATAAAGTAAGTAGTAGTTGTTTGTTTTGATAAAACGTTTGATAAATGTTATAATTAATAAATGGAAACACTAGTTGCTCATAAATGCTACTAGAAGTAGCTTTTTGATTTAGAGCGTTTAAAAAAAATCCTCTAGTTGCTTGTTTTTAAAAAAGCATTTTGTGCTAAAAGCTAACTACAATCACTTTAAAATGCTACTATTAAGCTTAAGGGCATGTTTGGTACGTACATTTTTTGGAGCCGTAAGTTTTTTATTACAAACATAATCTCCTCCAAAACAAGTAGCTCCGTTTGGTACATCAACTTCAAGCTTTTGTTTTAAACAAATAGCTCAAAAATAAAAAGCTAATTCATGAAGTTTTTAAAATATTTCGGAGCTCTTCAAACGTAAACTTCCTATTAACAACTTATAATTACATTTAACAGTTAATTTATCAAATACTTTTAATAAAAAAATATATAGTTTGTAGCTCATGTTAACAGTTTTGCAATTTACAGCTTACGACTTACACTTTAAGGCTCATAAGATACAACTTACAGCTAGTTTTCTCTACACAAATAAAAACTTTCCTTACAACAAAAAACACGCGGGAAAACATCACCCCCAATCTTAAAACATAATTTCCTAAACCCCCTTTCCAAACTAGACCGATGTTAGTCATGTGTGAGTTGCTTCAAAGTGTCCATTAGTGGTTTTTTTCTGCAAAAACGTTTTGCTTAACGATGTCTGCACGGGTTTCTATTATAGCTTTTAGATTCTAGGAGGGTAAGTTAGTAAATTCATAGTGAAATAGTTTCCTTACATATTGTATGGATCATGAATGTACTCTTCAAACAAAACCCGAAAGCAACTTGTATTATGATAAACTTTGAAGCTATGTTGTTCTCCGATCCTCGGTCCATGGAGGGTCTTTTAAGTGTGTTGGTTGACTTGTTAACGATTCGATTACAATCCCTATGCCAAACTAATGGACCCAACTAAGCTAATAAATGTTGCACAAGAGAGTATGAGTTATATGTTTGCACTTTAGCAGACTTTTAAGGTAGATTATTATATCTCAACCAACACAGGTAATACAAAAAATCACTTCACGATTCAGCTTATAACATAACGGCATCTTTTTTTTTACCTATTTTTGAATAACCAATGAAAAGGTGCTCGTATGCAAAAAGATCTGTGGATCTAAAACTCATGATTAATTTTGTGTTTGTATGTGTCATTAACTTGTTGAGGGCATGTTTGTTTCATGGTTATGGAATAATAGTAATGAAACTATTCCAAGATTCAACTATTTGGTTGATAGTGGGTCTCAATATCAGGAGTGATTTATAGATTTTGATACATTAATAACTGCACCCGGATGTAGCTTCACCGAAATAGGACCATCTTCACCGGAATAAGTTTTCGAAGAAGATAACTTTTTTTTCCACATATTGTTTTTCATGACATGATTAGAATGGCAGAGTGTGAAAATTCTTAATTCAATAATGGATTAATCTTTGAGTTTGGTTGTACTACAATTATTAAATACAGTATATGAGAGAAAGTTTTTGTTGTTATATTTTCTTTATAGAGGATAAGAAACATACGTATTATTTCTTCTTTCGTAAAGATTTGAAGAAGAAAATATGAAAAAATAATTTATATAGATTTATGATTGTGTAATTTTGTTTCAGAGTACAAATAAATTCATAAAAGTATGATACCTATAAGTATCAAACCAAACAACGATATTGGATTTGATTACTTGACTCGTATCTATTCCTATTCCATCTTATATCGAAACTTATATCAGTTATGATTCATGAGAGCAAACCAAACGGACCCTGAGTTGTGAAGAAGTTATTTTAAAGACATTATAGTGACATGTTACTTTTTTGATGGTATAATGCGTTATTATATGACAAAATCTTAAAAAAGAGGTTGTCATTATGCCCCTACAAAGAGTCTTAACACTACATTTTATATAGTAAATGCTAAACCTTAAACCACAAACACCAAACACTATATATTCTAAAAAATCGTAAAAGTCCGTTAAATGGGTAGTACTACTATAAAGGTGTTCAATATACCCTTTATAGCGGATTTTTACCAGATTTGAAAATTTTACTATATTCTTGTAACATTGTGATTCTATGAGTACTTACTAACATTGTAAATGAGTTTTTCACGTTTAAGGGTATATATTCAATAAAATCCGGTAAATGGGTAGTACTACTATAAAGGTGTTCAATATACCCTTTATAGCGGATTTTTACCATATTTGAAATTTTTGAATAAATCCATACCTTTTGATTTCTTCATCAAATCTCTTATTCCATTTCCTTCATGCTTGCTTCAATCCATAAATGGACCTTTGAAGTTTGCATACATGGTTTGGAAATTGTGGATTCACGAACCCCGCAGGTTGCTTCACATAGATGTCTTCATCTAAGCGACCATTCAAGAAGGCGGTTTTGACATCCATCTGCCATATCTCATAGTCATAGTACGCTGCTATAGATATGAGAATTCTAATAGCTTTAATATCCGCTACAGGAGAAAAGGTCTCCTCGTAATCTATGCCATAAGTTTGAGTAAAACCTTGCACAACTAGACGAGCTTTATAGATGTGTATATTGCCATCCATGTCAGTCTTTATTTTATAGAGCCACTTACTTCCAACCACCTTGGTGTTTGAAGGTAAGTCAACCTCTTCCCAGACTTCATTATCTCTCATGGATTGCATTTCCCCATTCATTGTAACTTGCCATTTTTCCTTTTCAGGACTTGCCATGGCAGCTTTATAACTAGTAGGCTCTCCAATATCTCCTAACATAGTTTCCTCAAGCTCTACGTTAAGACATAGACGTTCAGGTGCACGCGTAGACCTTACGGATCTACAAACGGGAATCACTTCAATTCTGGTGGAGGACCTAGACTATCAGGTTCTACCGGAAGTACGTTAGTGTTTTCAGAAGGTAATGTATCTTCATGATCATCTTCCAGATCATAAACTCTCCCACTGAATTTTTGAGATACGAGATCATTTTCAAGAAAATCTCCATACCTAGCAACAATTACTTTATTTTCATATGGATAGTAGAAGTAGTAACCCATAGTTTCCTTAGGGTATCCTACGAAGATACACTTTACAGATTTTTGTTGTAGTTTATCTGCTGAGTCACGTCTAACATACGCCTCGCAACCCCAGACCTTTAAATAAGACAGGTTAGGAGCTTTACTGATGAGTGTCTAAATACTCATCATTTTTATACTGTTTAGAATGCCAAAAACATCTGAAAACACTCATAAATGCTTCAAAATGATGAAAATATCACAAACAAGTGTTTTATATGTTTTAAATGCAAAAACATCAAAATCTGATGAAAAACGTATCAAGTTTGCATAATTGGCAGTTTTAGTCCCCTAAGTTACAAAAGTTGTCAAAATTAGTCCCTGGTAATTCAAAAACTTGTAAAATGTCATTGTAGGTCCATGAGATTCAAAATTTGTCAAAACAAACCCTTTAAAGTTCAAAAATCACAATTTACAACTTTAGTCCCTCAACTTTACAAAAATGTCAAAAATAGTCCCTGGGTGTTCAAAAATAGAAAATTATTCAAACAACACCCTTGTATTATTAATAAATGACATAATTGGTCCTTTATGATAAGTTTAGAGAAAAATTCCAAGTTTGGTCCCTGGAGTTTGAAAATTATCAAAAATGGTCCTTGGACATTTTTAAAATGGAAAATAATCATTATTGGTCCTTGAACTATTCACATATGGCATGAATGGTCCTTGTAATAACTTTGGAAAAACTACAAAATTGGTCCCTTAAATTTGGCAGAATTACATAAATGGTCCTTGGGTTAACTAAGCTACAAACAAATGGACCCTCGTTATTAAATACCCAAATCCAATCAAAATCAAATCCAACCTAGCTGGTTACCTAGGCCCAATCCCAACCAAGCCCAACTTCCCTTACCCCGTTAATAACTTGGTCAAACAGTCAAAACACGCGCCCAAACCACCATTACTGTGCTTCTCCCTCACCTCGCCTGAAACCCAAAAACCAGGGTGGTTTCTTTCCACCACCTCACCATCTCCAGCTCACCCCCCCCCCCCCCCACTTTCCACCACTTCTCTCATTAGAACACTCCACCATAAATGCTCTTCACACCCCTGTTCACCCCAAAACTACCACTGAGTCAATACCAGCACATGGTATTGCTCAAAACCTCCCTAAGTTGGCTAAAAATATCACAAAACTTCTCATTTGTCTTCCTGATACTCCCAAAATTCTTTAATTGCCCTCAAACTACTTGTACTGTTTAAACAGTTTTTTGGCGCCAAAATGCCATGTGGACGATTAGGATGAATTTGAAGCATCCAATGGTTGGAATGAGGTGGGAATGATTCAGAGATGTTGACTGAGCTCAAAGAGATGATTATAAAGCAAGAAAGAAGCAATGTGAAGACTTAAGTAGTGTAATTTTATTTTTCATATGTCGTTTTAATTTTTCAAGTTTTTCAGTTTAAGTTTTAAGCTTTCAAGTAATTTTTAATCAAACCTGTGTGTAATAAAAACATAATCTCAGTTTCAATTTCAAGTTTTGTATACGAATTCAGTTTATGAATGTTTCACTGTCTAAATCCTCAAAATACTCTATTGTTGTTATTAAGTGTTGTTATTGCTTCTTAAGCTCTTATAAGCTTTTGAAAAAGCTTATAAGCTCTTAGAACCTTCAAGGAATCAGTTTTACTCTACAATCCTAAAATTACCAAAAATACCAAGAAATTAGCTAAAAATAAAAAAATTCAATGGAAAAGGTACAAGGAAGCTGAAGCAGAGCTGGTTTTGGATTGCTTATTGGTTTAGAGCTTCTTGGGAAGCCATAGGGTGTGATCTCAAACCTTGATTCTCTGTTTTGAGCTTGGACTCATTTTGTAAGGCATTTCCTTAAATTTTACATTTCTTAGTTCAAGTGATTAAATAGTGTTAATTTCAGTTCCAATCTATTTTATTATAGCTAATTTAAGATATTTAATAGATTACTTGGTTTAAAAACTTGTTTTATTGTTTAAAGCTTTAAAACAGTTAGAATAAGTGGTGTTTGGAACAGCTTAGTTATCTGATATAGAGGTCTGTGGTGTTATTGTTTGATATTGTTTCATGTCTCTTTAGCACTTAATAGCACACTTAAGTCATAAAAACCAGTGGTCACTTGTAAAAAAGTCAAATTCATCTTAATTTCATCCTTGTTAGTTCACTGTTAAGAGTTTGGAATGCAAATCCCATCACATTAGCTTAAAACTTAGTACTCTAGCTTAATCTCACCTTAATATAGATTCATATAACAAATTCAGTCATTAGAATCAATTTAAAGTTCATAAAAGTCAAACTAGTTCATAAAATTGAAAAGTCAAAACTTCACTTAGTCGTTTTTGAATAAACTTTAGAATTTTACTGTGTGTTTAATAAATAGAGTTAGTTCATAATATTCTAGGATATTAAAGATTAGCTGCTTAAATAAATTATAAAAATACTGGTTCTCTTTTTATCAGCTTATTCAGTGCTTATTTCATAGTTTGTTTTGAGTACCTTGTCTGAGAAAGTACCATGTGCACAGAATTGGTAGTCTAGTTCATAAGCTCTTAGAGAGCTTATTGGTGATCATTAACTTGTGTAATTTAGATTTTTGAGAAGCCAACCTAGTTGTCTAGTTATTCCAGTGCTTATTTTCTATTTTGAAGCTTATTTAGTGGGTCTGCTCATTGATTTCAGTTTTGTCCATTTTTACTAAATGTACCAGTTAGTCAGTGTTCAACAGCTTTTCAAAAGCTTCTCAAGAGCTTATTTGTGAAAGCCAAACTTTGTAAATTAGTTATTTGGAAAGCCTAGCTGGTATACTAGCTTGTTCAGTTGCTTATTTTCATTTTTTAGCTTATTTTAGTGCTTAAATTTAATCTAGAAAGTAGTTAGTTAAACCATTCAGTATACTGTGTAACCAGTTAAGTGCTTATTTGAATTTGTAAGTGCTTATTCCTAGTTCTTGTGCTTATTCAATTGTAAAACTAGCTTAATTACAGTAGCTGAGCTTATTTCCATTGTACTTATGCTTATTTTCTAGCTTAATAGCATTTTAAATTAACTTGAGCTTATTTCCATTTAAAAGAGTAAACTGTGATAAAATCTTAGGCTAAATAAGTGCTTATTAGTGGTTTTGAGAAAAAGTCATAGTTATAAAAATTGCTTATTTACTTGTGTTTAATTAGTTTGTAAAATAAAAATCGAAAAAAAAATGTTCAGCAAAAAGGGGGTAGGCAGGCTCGAACCTGAGACCTCCCCCTTAGGAGAGTGTTAGTGTGTACCTGGATACCAATTGCCATTGGGACTTGTCTCGGTCATACTTTGCAAAATCAAATACATAACCACACTTTGTCCATTTTAGCTTATACGTCTACTTAGCTTATTTTCAGCTTATTCGAAGTATCTTTTTCAACTTTAGTATTTTTCTTAGTTGTGTATTGTCAATAAGTATTTTATAAAAAAGTTTCGGATTTTTTTCATTAGTTTTAGTATTTTTAAACATTTAATTAGTGTAAAATAGTAATTAATTCATAATAAAAAATATAAAAGTCAAAAAAATATAAATCTTTTTTCTAAAATTTTCTTTTGTCATATAGTACGTAATAAAATTGTTTTTACACTTGTAGGACTTTTATTTCATAAAATTTACGTTTTTGCTTGCGCACTCGCGTAATTTTTAGACATAACTTACGTTTTCATTTTAAATCTAGTTTTTAGATAATTTGAGTTTACGTTTTAGTTAAAATAGTTTATTTAAGATATTTTGTTTTATAAAATCATAAAAACATCATTGTAAAAATAGTGATAGCGTTTATTTAATATATTTTAACTTTTTAATTTTCTTAATTTGCATTTAAGTCGCTGTAATTTACAAATCTTTTCTTTAGGTAATTTTCCATCAAAATCCTTATTGATCACTATCCTTAGTGATCATTCGACATCTGAAGTTGTTTAACACCAATTCATCCTCCGTGGGACTTAACGACCCAGGAATCCACTGTATTCCTCTGATCTAAATTGCATTTGGTGTTTGAGCTGTTTTAAGTTTATTACGGTTGGCCATTCACAAGTGGCTAGCTTGAGTGATAAAACTTGACGGTTTTGCACCAATCAAATTTTGGCGCCGCTGCCGGGGAGGCTGTAAGCGTGTTCTAAGCATTTTCAGACCCGTACTTGCACATATACCACAGTTTGTAAAAAGTTTTCTGTAAAGTTAAATATAAATTAAAAAGTTCATTAACACTTTTCCTAAAGTGTTAAAAACACCAAAAACAATATAAAACAACAAAACAATCGTAACGTTTTCTATCTTGTGTTTCTTTTAAGGTGATTCTTAAAGAAATACGATTTGGTTAAACGAGACGATACCAAAAATATTGTCCAAAAGTTTTTAAACCCTTTTACACAAATCTTACCTACGTCTTTTCAGTGGTACTTAATTTATACATAAAAATCAACCACCGCAAATCAAGGCAGTACACCTACTAACTGGGGGTGTGACCATAATAAGTTCCCGAACATCAGATTTAAAACTTGCCTTTGTGTCCTTGTGATTTGGTGTACCTTTTTCAAAGAAGCCATTTCATTTGTGATTATTGGTTAAGTTCACTTGTCGTTTTGCCTCGCATTTGTTTTGAAAATTGATTTTTATACTTAGTGCATGCGCACTCGTTCTTCCAGTTCTACAAGTCCGCTTTCAGAACTTGGAAAGATTCCTCGTAGACGTAGAGGACGTTCAGCTCCTTCAGCCGTGACTGAGGAACGTCTACCACCACCACCTCCTGTCGAAATGGCAGAAGACAAACCCATGAATGAGCTTCTCCAAGCACCCATCGAGGGTTACGGAGATGCCATTGTTGTCCCAGCCATTGTGGCTGATACTTTTGAGCTCAAAACCGGGTTGCTTAATCTAGTAACCCAAAGCCAATTCTATGGATTTGAGCGGGATGATCCTCATGCACACATTCGATGGTTTAACAAGATAGCATCTACCATCAAGTACAAGAATGTCCCACATGAAGCTATCAAGCTTCTTCTGTTCCCATTCTCTCTAGAGGGACAAGCCCGGAATTGGCTTGAGAAACAACCCCCTCGTTCCATTGAGACATGGGAGGATCTAGTTACCAAGTTTGTTAACGAATTCTATCCTCCATCTCGAACTACAAGTCTTAAGAATGAGATAATGAAATTTTCTCATAGATTTGATGAATCATTCGGGGAGGCATGGGATCGTTACAAAGAATTGCTCCGCAAGTGTCCACATCATGGTTTTACCGAGTTAATGCAAATGGATACTTTCTACAATGGTCTGAGACAAGCTGACCAAGACTCTTTGAATGCCTCCGCGGGAGGTAATTTCCTTAGCAAAACCACAAAAGAAGCCTTACAAATCATTGAAAACAAGTCCCAGGTCCGTTCTTTCCGCACAAAGACATATCAGACTCAGTCTAATGCTGGACCTTCTACTTCATCTCCTGTGAGTACATCTAGCACCGATGCTAAGATTGATAAACTCACAGATATTGTTCAGGCTTTGGTTCTTGCTAACCAGAAGAAAGTCACCTTCACTCAAATACCATCACATGGTGAAGTGAAGAAAGTTGAAGTTTGTGTTACTTGTGGTGGTCCTCATGCATACTACAATTGTACTGCCACCGATGGTAGTCCGTTTGAAGCCAATGCTATAGCCGGTACTTCAAATCAAGGAGGTAATCAATACCGTCCTCAAAATGAACCAAATTACCGAGCTAACACTTATCAGGCACCACCAGGTTTTAACCAGAATCCTAACCGGAATCAGAATCAACCTAGAATGAACCAAGGTTATCAAAACCAAGGTAATTTCTATCCTGGACCCAGTCAAGGTTTCCAACATCAAGGGAACCTTAATCAAAACAATTTCAATCGTGGGAATCAATTTCATGGGAATGTGAATCCTAATCAAGGGAATTTTCAACAACAAGGTCCTAATCAAAACATCCGACCTCAGAATTTCCCTCCACATCCTCCAGTACCATCATCTGATGAGTTATTGAAGCGGTTCATGAAATCCCAAGATGAAATGAACAGGTTGTTGGTCAGTCAGATTGCTGATCTCAAGAAGTCTTTAAATGATCAACCCTCGGGCTCAGGAAAACTTCCTAGCAACATGATCGCTAACCCGAGGGGCGATGCAAAGGCGATCACAACCAGAAGTGGTGTTTCATACAATGGACCCGCTATTCCTACTACCTCTTCTTCTTCTTCCCCGAAGGTAATGGAAAGTGAGCCTGAGGCGTCAAAGGATAAGGAACTTCCTGTTAATAACGGAGAAACCAATGATGTCCATCCTCAAGTTGTCCAGAAACCCAAGTCTAATCCAGGAGTTGTTTTTGAACCACCTGTAGCTCCCGTTGAAAATACCAAATCCAAATCTTCTATTCCTTATCCATCACGTTTGAATGAGCAAAAGCTCCGTGAAAAAGCTAGTCATCAAATGGACAAATTTTTTCAAATTTTCCAAGAACTACATTTTGACATAAGCTTTGCGGATGCTATCATGCTGATGCCCAAGTTTACATCAACTCTCAAACACATGTTAAGCAACAAGGAAAAGCTGTTTGAAATGGCTAAAACTCCTCTTAACGAGAACTGCTCTGTAGTTATCCTGAAGAAGCTTCCAGAAAAGCTTGGAGATCCTGGAAAATTTCTCTTACCTTGTGTATTTCCAGGAATGGTTGAATGCTTTGCCTTAGCCGATCTTGGTGCAAGCATCAACCTGATGCCTTATTCAGTATGGAAGAAACTTTCTCTTCCGGAACTTACTCCTACATGCATGACTCTCGAGCTTGCAGATCGTACAATATCCCGTCCTCTTGGCATTGCCGAGGACGTATTTGTGAAAGTAGGGAAGTTCCATTTTCCAGCTGACTTCGTGGTTGTTGATTTTGATGCCGATCATCGGGTTCCTCTCATTGTTGGTCGAGGATTCCTGAGAACGGGTCGTGCTCTCATTGATGTATTTGAGCAAGAAATCACATTACGTGTTGGTAATGAAGCTGTCACTTTTAACCTTGATCAGACTTCGAGGTACTCCGCAAATTATGATTCTGAATCGGTTAACCGAATAGATATCATTGATGTTGCTTCTGAAGAGTACTCTCAAGAAGTTCTTGGTTATGATCATAATTCTTCGAGTGATAATCTCACTCATTCATCTCAACCTATCATCGCCAATTCTACTCCTTCTCTCACCCCATTTGAGGAAAGTGACTTCATCTTGGAAGAGATTGAAGCCTACTTGTCTAGTGATTCTGTTCCATGGGAAATTGATCACGCTTCCATCGACATTGAGGGGGACATACTTCTCATTGAGAAGTTGCTTAATGATGATCCATCATCATCATCACTCCCTCCCGTCGAACTTCATAACAAGGAAGTCAAGTCAGTTGAGAAAACTGAAGAATTTCCTGAAGTCGAACTTAAGGACTTACCTCCTCATCTCGAGTATGCATTTCTTGAAGGTGATGATAAATTACCAGTCATTATTGCCCGAGATTTGAGTAAAGATGAAAAGTCTGCTCTTATAAAAATCTTGAAGTCACACAAGCAAGCAATTGCTTGGAAACTCTCCGACATTAAGGGTATCAACCCTGAATTTTGTACTCACAAAATCTTGATGGAGGATGACTTCAAACCAGCAGTTCAACATCAGAGAAGAGTAAATCCAAAAATCCATGATGTTATCAAACAGGAGGTTATCAAACTTCTTGATGCAGGATTGATTTACCCAATCTCAGATAGTCCTTGGGTTAGCCCAATTCATTGTGTTCCTAAAAAGGGTGGCATAACTGTTGTCACAAACGAAGATAACGAGTTAATTCCAACTCGATTGGTTACGGGATGACGTGTTTGCATTGACTATCGTAAGTTGAATGACGCTACCCGTAAAGACCATTTTCCTCTACCCTTTATGGACCAAATGCTTGAGCGATTAGCAGGGAATGAATACTATTGTTTCCTTGATGGTTTCTCGGGTTACTTTCAGATCCCCATTGATCCAAAGGATCAAGATAAAACTACATTCACCTGCCCATACGGAACTTTTGCCTACAGACGTATGCCTTTCGGCTTATGTAATGCTCCTGGCACGTTCCAACGATGTATGATGGCCATTTTCCACGACATGATCGGGGAAACAATGGAGGTGTTTATGGATGACTTCTCGGTCATTGGGGATTCGTTTCAAACATGTCTCTCCCATCTAGATAAAATGCTCCAACGTTGTGAAGACACCAATCTTTGTCTAAACTGGGAGAAGATCCACTTTATGGTCAAAGAAGGCATAGTCCTTGGCCATAAGATTTCAAAAAATGGGATTGAGGTAGATAGATCAAAAGTCGATGTTATTGCTAAACTGCCTCATCCTACTACTGTCAAAGGTATTAGGAGTTTTTTAGGTCATGCCGGTTTCTATCGTAGATTCATAAAAGATTTTTCCAAAATCGTCCGGCCAATGACCCATCTTCTTGAAAAGGATGCTCCTTTTATCTTCTCACCCGAGTGCATCATAGCTTTTGAAACATTGAAGAAAAAGCTTACTGAAGCACCCATTCTCGTTGCTCCCGACTGGGATTTACCCTTTGAGCTTATGTGCGATGCAAGTGATTTTGCTATCGGTTCAGTCTTAGGGCAACGTAGAGCTAAGCATTTTCAGCCTATTCACTACGCAAGTAAGACTGTGACTGAAGCCCAAACTCATTACACCACCACAGAAAAAGAGCTATTAGCCGTGGTGTATGCATTTGAGAAGTTTCGGCCGTACTTAATCAACCTTCTTTGTGGGAATCATATTTAGAATAAGACAGGTTAGGAGCTTTACCATGCCATATTTCATATGGTGTCTTATCAACCTTCTTTGTGGGAATCATATTTAGAATGCGAACAGCTGATTCTAAAGCATAATCCCAAAAGGATAAAGGTAGAGTAGTAAGATTAAACATAGATCGTATCATGTCCAACAATGTATGATTTTTTCTCTCAGATACACCATTTTGTTGTGGAGTATATGGAGAAGTGAGATTCTGGACAATTCCATTCTCAGCTAAGTAATCTTTAAACTCTTGGCTTAGATACTCACCTCCTCTATCGGATCGAAGAGCTTTAATCTTCTTTCCCAATTGCAGCTCTACTTCTGCTTTGAAAACCTTAAATGTTTCAAACACCTCATGTTTATTCTTAAGTAAATAAACATAACCATAACGGTTGAAATCATCAGTAAAGGTTAAGAAGTAGCTAGCACCTCTCTTTGACACATGTCTAAGTGGTCCACACACATCAGTATGAATAAGACCAAGTAGATCAGACACCCTCTCCATATTGTTATGAAAAGGTTTCTTCGTCATCTTCCCAGATATGCATGACTCACATTTATCAAATGATTCATCATTGATATTTTGCAAAAGCCCTTCGTGTTGTAGCTTTTGCATGCGAGCCTTGCCTATATGAGCAAGTCTACAATGCCAAAGATAAGAAGAATTCAAGTCCAACTTCATTTTCTTATTGATGCTAAACATCGAATTATTATATTTGTTAGATTCATTCCAATCACATCAATTTCAAACACACCATTTACAGTAATCGCATTAAAATAAAATACACCATTTAAAGAAACAGAAATTCTATTACGTGAAATAGTATGAGTAAACCCATCATCCAACAATACTGAAAAGGAAACAACACCTCTAATTATAGAAGGTGCGTAATGACAATTGTTCAATAACAGTACTAAGCCCGAAGGCAATACTAAACTAAACACTCCTATGGCTTCAACAGCTGCATGTGCCACATTGCCCACGTGCAGATATTGCTCCCCATAGGCTAGCTTCCTTTCCACTCTAAACCCCTGCAGTGTATTACAAATGTGAATACCACATCCAGTATCATATACCCAGGAATTTTTATGATTTAGAGTAAATAATTCAATTACAAATAAATTACCTAAAGAACCGGCGCCCGAGGACCCAGCATACTTCATCTTATTTGCCCATAATTCATCAAGATAGAGAGCACAGTTTCTCTTCCAATGCCCAACGACCTTGCAGTGGTGGCATGCTTGATCCCTTTTAGGATTTTTCTTCCTAGGGGTAGGGTACTTCTTGGGTTCTGGTTGATAGGCCATAACCTGTTTACCCTTATCAACTTTCCCTTTGCCCTTTCCCTTCTTGTTGTTTGCACACTGCGGTTTTGGCTTATTTATCCTTCCACCCTGAATAGCAAGTACATAGGGAGTAGGAGCCTTCTGAGGTAACCCTTTTTCATAATCAATTAGCAATGCGTGTAGGTCAGTAACTGTCTTCCCCACGCAGTGCATATTGAAGTTCCGAACAAAACCATTGAAATCCTTGTTAAGGGATCTGTTGATCAAGTTCACAGCAATGTCATTTTCATAAAATTTGCCAAGTGCATGTAGTTGGTCCATGTATCCTTTCATCTCCAATACATGAGCACTTACGGGTTTACCCTCTCCCTGCTTGCTGCTGTGTAATGCATCGATCAAATCATAAATTTCGACAGCAGCTGGTTTCTCGATCATAGTTCGAAGTTCATCGAGCATGGTAGATGGGAAGTAGTTTTTGAACTTCTTTTGGAGAGGAGGTTCCATCGTTCCCAACATTAGGCAAGCTACATCATTATGACGCTTATACTCAATTTTCCAAGCATCCTTTTCCGCTTGAGGTGCGGCAGGTGCTGGTTCAGCAGGGCAAGGCGTGTACAGATAATCCAACCGATCAGCAACACTACAGACAATTCTAAAAGAGCGGTGCCAATCATTGAAATTCTTAGAGCCAATCAACTTTTCTCGATCAAAAAAGCTTTTGAACGCAGAACTTAGTGAAGTGTTAGTGTTATCGTTGTTTTGAGCCATTTCTACATAAAAAAGTTCAAGTATTAGTATTTTTGATAATACAACTTTTCAAGAAAATAAAATATACCCAAGGTAATATAAACATATAACCATATAATTTTCTTGAAAACTAGGATCCAAATTATCATAGGTTCATTACATCAGTTGATCTGCTAGTAACGAAAGCATATAATAAGATAATCTGTCGAACAATAATTGGCAAACAATTTCCAATTCCTAGATCATTATGGGATTTATATTTTCCAACGCTATTGCAAATATAAACATGTTTTATCCCATCTTATGCCTTGAGTCCAGGTTTCACTTCCTACTAAATTTAAGTGTCTAACTTAAAGAACTGCAAATATGTTCATGTAAGGTCTGACTTTACATAATGATTTACCTCTCCATCACAATCTCGCCAAGTTCTGACATGACGTAAATTGCAACTTCAAGTGTCCCTTTAATTAGATAGCACATAACTTAATTTATAAAGAGTACTTGTTTTGATTTTATGTGGTCAAATCAAATATGTACAAAGATGTAATGCATTCATCTTGTAGCATAAATTTAAAAAAAAACTTTTTATTACCAATTCATAAAGATCAAATTATCAAAGTTTTGATTGAGGTATTGGTTTCGCCAATCAAGGAATTTACCTTCAATTATCGTCCATTATACCGTACTTTTGCATAAGTGTAAACACTTAGTGTTTCGGGTAATTACCACCGAAGTGGCGCATGGAATTAAAGCCAATTCACCCTTAAGATGATTTTGTACATTTATGGCTTACTTGGTAGCTCCAATTTGACTCGCAAGCAAGCGGAGAATTCGGTCAGCGCTGAAGCAATAACCTCCTTCTTTAGGGTCACAATTTAATGCGCTCCCCTCCTAATACTTCCCACAAACTCTGTCAAATTGGGTGAGCCGTTCAGACAATTTGTACCAAAATCATCAATCAATTAAACTATTGAAAACTTAACTTTTCAAAAAAAACAAATCAAATTTCACCATTATTTAGTCCGTATTATTTTTCTATTTAAAATTACCCTTTGCTTAAAACTGTCACACATAATAAACAAACAAGCAAACAAATAAAAAATAAACAACTAAAAACAATGCGCATATAACTAACAATTAATACGTGTAAACAAGTAGCCACATGCAACTTATTCGATAAAACCATATTAATAATCAATGTCTAGGTTAATTAATGTACGTATTAATTAGGGCTTTCACTTTCTCAATTGAAAGTGAGCCACATACATCGGCGAATCGATTGCGTAAACCCTTAATTAAAATATACCAAATTGCACATAATTGATTCATTAATATATAATTGGAGTCTTCCCCAATTCAAGATTTATTATAAATAAACATGTGATAAAACATCTTAACAATTAAACAGTATCCAAGCAACTATACATGACAAACATGCATGTATCATCATGGATATAACATAACAATTATTCAATTAGTCACAAGATCGCATATCATTCCATGTCATATAACATATTATTCATGAATTAATCACGTAACATATATATTAATTCTAGGTTTCGATAAGGTTAACATAACAATTAAAACCCTAATTTTTTTAATGAATCGACTACAAAAAAATGGGGTACGCCCCATATAAAATATAAAAAAAACCGACCCATAAAAAAAATAAACCAAAACCCTAGATTAAACATATCAAACAACATACAATATTCATTTTTTATGCGTTTAGTAATTAATTACTCATTAAAACCAATGACTCGTGATGCCACTGTTGGAATTATATATCATGACAATCAATAATAAAACACCAAAAATCAAAGAATACATGCGGAAGCGTATAGGAAAGATTAACGAATAATTAATTAACATAAACAAGAATATGCATACATTTCTTGATTCTAGCCGAACAAAAATCAAATACACAAAACTAGCAATTGGATGAACCCTAATTAGGGTTTATAGGATTATGTGAATTACCCCTTACCGATTTTGTAATTCAATCCAAGAATACTAACAATAATGTGTTAGTACCACTTTCTTGTACACACGTACTATACCGAATTAAAGGAATGCTAGTTTTAATTAAACAAATAACTTTGGTTTTGGAAAAGCTATGTGTCGACACCCTTGGGAGGTGGTCGACCGGTTTCAAACACAAAAACACACAAACACTTTTGGTTTTAGGTTATGAGTACAAGAGATGCAAAACACAAGACCCCTAGCCTTGTATATATATGTAGGATCGTAATATTATTGTGTTATGATGATTCAGGTGGTCTTGGATAATGGAAATACATGTTATACATTTTAGAGAGAGAAAGTAGAGAGATGGTGTTCTTGGTAGAGAGTTGATGAACAAAATATGAAAGGTTAGATTCCAAGCCACACCCTTCCAAGGATGGAAGGGGTATTTATAGTTACAACTAATACGTCCTCCTGACGGACTGTGGATCAGGCATACAGTGGGTAAAGACCCGTCCTTCCTCCACGGTGTTACTCTAAACTAAACTACGCTACAAACTAACTAATAAGCTGCTAAATAACGTAACTAACGATATGTCTACAAGCTAACTTATGCTAGATAATATTTGGGGTGACCGATACTTTACTTATGGACAATTCCTAACATTCTCCCCCTAAGGGAGGTCACCCCATGATTTACATTTTGAATCCTAGCATTCTATTAAATCTTCAGTCTTGAGCTCGTAGACATTAATTCTTCAACATCCGCATCTTTGTGCTTTAGCAGTGATTCATTAAAGTCCGCATAGTTTGTACTTTCGGTGGAGGTCTTTGAACTGATCCACATCCTGATGATCTTCGAGCTTTATTTGAGATCATCAGCCACAACAAATCTCTGGATCACCCTTTATTGTGTTGCCATCACGTGAAGTTGTGACTTTCGGACCGACATGCTCACACTTTTGGATCATGACATCTTTTCATCAGAGTAGCGGAAGCTTTTATTGGTTCAAGATATTTGCAGCAGCGTAGCAGAAGCATAGTATAAAAATATCTGAGCCAGGTTTTGTAGATATGCACCAGTCATGATTTCTTCAATTAAGTGTGGATGCTGTGAGCATGCGGCTTTGGATTGACTCCTCAATTCTGATCAGCTACAACCGTTCAAATATCTGAACCAGTCTTTGATCACTTTCGTTGAATTGAGGTACACGGCCCACGGTTCCCCGTTGATCAGTACAAGTACTGCTTGTGATCAGGTAGAATTCTGAAGAATCTCCTTGACAGGGTTTCGCAGCTGTTCTAGCTGTTCTCAAACCGGAACGTCTTAAAGAAGACAACACGGAATGAGTGAACCAGCGAATTGAGATTCACTGATCGATGAAAAATTGATTTGAAAACAATCGCGTATTGCTTAGAAGAAAGAGTTTTGCAATACGACGAAGGTTTTATGAGAAATACCAATTTTCAATCAAAAATACTTTTTGTATATGAAAAGAGTACACATTTGATGTGCAAGAGAAAAGAAGAGATTCGCACATCGAACGGTTTTTCCAAAAGTATTTTTTCAATCAGAGATACTTTTTGTGTTTGAAAACATGAATACACATTCAATGTGCTAGAGAAAAGAAGATTTGCACATCGAACGGTTTTTCCAAAAGTATTCGTCAATTCCATTCCTGGACCAAGGTTGATTCAAGATTGAATCTCCCCATCGTTTCTATCCAGTTGTCACAAGTTTGATCTTATGAGAAGATCTCACATGTCACCCACCAAGAGCTTGTTTGATGTTGGCTCTAGAAGGATTTCCATCTTCATTGTGAATATTTTTACATATCACTCGGATGTTCTGGCAATACCACAAGGATAATGCGTAGGACTCTTAATATATTCTTACTTTCCACATTGTGTGAAACAGCAAGTCTTCAAGAATAGTGTCCTAATGAGATATTGTGGATGATCTCTTAGCTCTAGACTCAATTGTGCACATTTGGTTTCCTATGCCGAAGACTAGGGAGAGGGTCTCCTTCTTTAATATCAACAATCTCTAAGAGAAAGTCGATAGATTATGTCTGTTTCCCATGAGAATGAAACAAGCCCTTTTAAGAGGAACTTGAGTAGTTTGGGAAGTTTAGTGCAGTGCTTCACTGGGTCCATGACGTCTTGTCTTCAATACCAGTGTTACCTTGGTAACCACCAGTAGCATATGTATTGAACCCGGTTACTGCCCTAAGGTTGAATTATTGGAGGGCTATTTATTTTCACCCTCTTTCACATTCATTTCTTTTTCATTCTTCAACCCCTTCAGTGCTTACCGAGATTTCATAACTAGAACCTTGTTGGGTTTATTCCAGTACTAGCTCTGTCTCAGTCCGCACTCTTCCCATTTCTCATTTTTCTCCTTTTTTCATCATACCTAAGGACTCTACACTTTCTAGTGGATTGTCCTTGGGTAGATCCCTCCGACTCTGGCGGGATCGTGGGAACGAATACCTAACCTAACCATCCTTATAACACCATGCATAAAGTAAATTGGTAGGTCTTTTGGTATCGTTCTTTCCTTCATGAAACCAATTGAAAAATCATTTGGAAAATCAATCAAGGTACTTGTGATATAAAATCAAAACATTTTGTACCTTAATTGTTTTGATCATTTTAGAAATGTTCCCCCTCAACATGTGCATATGATCTTGAAATTGTTTAGCACATGGAGGCAAGAGAACTTTGAAATATTTTCTTTGATCACAACTTCCATGGAAAAAACCATTTGATTTTCTTTGGTAAATTCTCCCCCTCAATATGTGCATAGGATATTTGAAATCATTTTATCACATAGAGGCAAGAGTTCATTTGAAGCACATCCACGAATACAAAAGCAGTTAAGAAACCGTTTGCTCCCCCTCAATATGTGCATCGATAAACGAAAGAGTTTAGCACATATTAGAGAGAACTAGCACTTTTGAATCAAATCGATCATCCTTTATCAAATTTCATAATGAAATCACAAATTCTCCCCCGATCAAAAATATCAAACCCTTTGAGATCTTGGATCCCAAGTGATTTAATAAGGTTTAGAAAACATGGGAGATTATGTGCCTTGTTTAAATACTCATTTTGTTTTTGGATAAATGCTCCCCCTCAACATGTGCATTATGTGTTTAGAAATCGTTCGGCACATGGAGGCAGGAGTGCCTTTAAAGGACTAAAACCAATTCCATTTAAACAAATTTGAGATTTAAATCACGATCTCTCCCCTGATCACAAAATTTCAAACCAATTAAGATTTTGGATCCCGATTGATTTAAATCATTTGGAAAAAATTTAGGGGAAAGACGTGGCAAAATTTAATTTTGAAAAATGACTAATGAGGACCAATTACAGACATTAAAGATTGTTAGTGTCAGGTATGATAGTTTTTAAGAGATCTTTAAGTAAAATAAAACAATTTCACAATCAAACAAGAACAGAAAAAATTTCATTTTGAAAGATCTTGATTCTTAATGAAAAATCATACCATGACATAACATTAAATCTTTAGATCACCACTTATTTTGTACAATCCGGACTTTTATGAAGCAATATTGTTTGAAAATAATTTATTTTAAATCACTCTCCCCCTCAATCGATGACCGTAGTCGTTGATTGAGTGACTTAGGTTTTGATAAAAATGAAGTCCGGTGATTTTCAAAATTAAGTTCAATTTATTTTCAAAACAAATATTTTTCCATTTTTCAAAACAATATTAGTTAAACATTGTTTAAAGAAAATGGTATAATCACAATTATCCTGCACAAAGATACGTTAGGTGGTTGAGCTGCTTCTGTTGATGTTGCTGCTGTAGGGCTTGGAAGAAAAACCGTCTGCTGATGCAGTGAGACTTCTTACGTTGCATTTTAATGCCAACTTAGGTCAAATTTAAGCTCCGTTTCTTCAATCACTTAGAAGAAAAACCATCTGCTGATGCAGTGAGACCTCTTACGTTGCATTTATGCCAACTCTTCATAGAAGTCCACTTAAGCTCCGTTTCTTCATTTGTCAACCCAAGATATAGTTACCCTTTCCTTTTGCCATCCAATCATCTTCAATTATGGGATCCGGATCAGGAACATTCTTATATACCAATATACCTGCATACGTTAGTGAACACACATACAGATATATGGTGGTCGACATCACCCAAACAACAATCGACTAATTCAAGTCAATTCAACATATCACTAAGTTCATATAAGGTATGGGAATAATGTGTTCATCAAACTATAATCATCTAATCCTAACAATCACATCCTAGAAACCTAGTCCTTCAACATAGGTTAACATCATTTTTAATTAAGCATATAGGATAATTAGAAAAGTTCGTTAGATGATATAAATTTGAAAATATTCTCCCCCTCAATCAATGACTTATTTTTCTGAAAAGGTTAAAAGCGTTGAAATCATTGATTGAGTTTTCAATTTTATAATAACTCTGAATCTGATTGTTTTTACAAGCAACTCGTTTACCACCATTTTGTTAAAACAAATATTTTTCTGAATAATTTTTGAAGGAAAAATATTTGAGTAGGAATAGCAGTCCTTCGACATACTTTCCTCATTTTGTTTTAGAATAAGTGCACGAATTATTTTGAAAATTGGTTTAGCGCAGCACTTTCCTTTCTTGAAGAACGGGTTGCTATGTGAAATAATAGCAAGCCATAGTTTTAAGCACGGGTTACAGTCTGAAGTAACTGCAAGCCATTAGATTTGTGACATGTTTTGAAAGGAAATATTTACACCTTCTGCTCGAACTTCATCTATGGTCCCGTGCCATTGTTGAATGACATTTCTAAGATCGCAGATGTTATCGATACGAGAAGAAATGTCTTGAAAAAGCATATTTTTGGTATTTTTTAAATTTTCTGATTTTTATGGATTTATGTTGGTTTTATATTTTTCTATTTTCTTTTTGTTGGTTTTATATTTTTGTATTTTGCTTTTTGATAAATATTTACAAAGATAGTTTAGATGATATAGTTAAAGAAGATGATGATACGAGTAGCGAGATAAGGATATCGAGCAGCCCCGTTGTAGAAGATAGAAGTCATCATCTCTTAAACATTCACCACCAAAGCTTCCAAGGCTCTTGAATCGAAGAGAGAAATTGAGCCACTTGAAAGTGAGACTTTGGCAGCTTCCCCCCAAACCGAAAATCCTTTGGATGAGCAGATTTGAAGCTCTATTTCAAGCTTGTCTTAGCCAGGTGCACAGAAAAGCACACCATTTAACATAAATCCCGCTGCTCCTTTTAAGAACGATAATCGAGATTCTCCGTTCGGGGTTATATCATCAAAATAGATCAGCAACGTATCATCCCACTCATAAATAATCTTCTCACATTTTATAACCACTGAAGTCTGAAGCAATCCATTCCAAACATGTGTCAAGAGAACACTTCCCCCAACTAGATGACTTGATGCAGTCAGTCTCTTAGACTAGAGCTCACGAACCCGAATACACATATACCCGAAGACAGAGAAACTTATACCATCAAAGTAGCAGATTAAGTCCAATAGCCAAAGAATAACCCCGATGTATACTTTTCTCTCCCCTAAAGAAAGTGTATGAAGCTCAAGAACCCGAAATACCCGAATGCCCAAAGAGAGAATAACCGATAACATTGAAGAAGCAGGCCGAATCACTGATTATCTCTGCGGATGACAATCTCTGCGGATGTCAACTCCGGAATAAGTGATTATATCTCTGAATCACTGATTAAGCACTCAAGTGAAACAGCTGAGTGCCCCCAATGTACATAATTCTCTCTCCCCTGATGATTGCGATAACATCGAAATCATCACACACTTGTGTACCTCTTTCATCATCAGAAACTAACTCTTACATCTCTTCCCCCACGTAGTTGGAATAAGAACACTAAACGCCTTGATAAGTAAAACCTTGAGTTTCTATGCGGTCATGACATTTTTCTTCCCGGGATATCTTCAATCACTTAGAAGAATTAAGTTCATCAAGTTTACTCGCCATGAGTCAAACCTTGAGTTTCTCTGCGGTAATAACATTTGTCTTCCCGAGATATCTTCAATTACTTAGAAGTATTAAGTTCATCAAGTTTATTCGCGTTTAGATGCTTGTCTCCTTCCTCCTTGCTGGTTTTGACACTTCAGAATCAGCAACATATTATCAGCCCAAATACTTGAAATCTGTTGAGAAGATCGCTTGAAGTCTTTGTGAGAATCAACTTGCTGAAGAACAGAATGAGCAAGTCTAATTGGGGATTAAATATGGCATTTCACTCTCCCCCAATTAGTGCTCTCCCCTAAACCGACAATCTTTTAATAAATGCCCGAATTAAGAAGAAGTCTTTAGATCGTTAAATGCAACTTGTCTTTAGTCTTCTAACATGTAGCAGAAAATGTAGAAAGACTGTAGACTCGACCTTCTTCAAGATTGTCCAGTTGGGGAATAAATAGTTAACACCTTCAACTCACCAAAAAGCATCCCAATTAAGTTACATCTTGCAAACCCCCTTAACTAAAATCCCTCCCAATCAAACAAGAACATAAAGATGTTCATCAAGGAAATTAGCAATCAGCCCGCAACGAACACACGAAATGGTAACCCCAAGCAAACAATCACATCAAACAAGAACAAAAGGTTGTTCGGAATCATCATGTTGATGTGCACGTGAAGCATTAACCGGAAGCACTTTGTCAATAAACTCATCAGTCCGTATGAAGATGTCAACCAAAGGCTCTAAGAAGAAACACCATGTAAAGATAACCCGATAAGAAAAAGCTCGGTTCTTACATGAGTTTGGAGCCGTATGACCATATATTCTCATATGTCAATCAACCATGCAGAATTATCACACTTCTTCTCCCCCTCAAGAATTGCATACGGAGATGTCATTCTTGATTAAACAAGTGAAAATCATCCAAATGTAGTCAATTCACACTTCTCCCCTACAAAATTAGCACAGGATGTCGCCATCGTCATTATAGTTGAGCAAGTGGAATAAGAAAACAATCAACGGTAACCCGGTTCACTTGATAATCGAAAGCACATGGAAAAAGCATGAAGCATGTTGATGAGAATTGTCATAATAAGAAGATTTCTCTTCTTCAGAAGATAAAGCGCACTGAAGCGTACACTTTTCTTTAGAGAACGAGGCATGAACTGTTGTGTTCATACGTCATAAGAAGATTTCTCTTCTTTTGAAGATAAAGCGCACTGAAACGTACACTTTTCTTTTCTTTAGAGTACGAGGCATGAACTGTTGTGTTCATACGTCATAATCTCTCTCTTTTCATCATCTCTTGGCAAAACATGTAATCATCACCATTATCATTCAGTAGGCTCTTTGTTGTGACAGCTGATGGAGAAACCAATATGATGAATTTGACCCCGAAGTAAACTAACCCGAACTCGTGACTTAAACTTGCACATAATTAACAAAGAGCGGTGTCGAGACTTCATCCTTCATTGAATCTCTAAGTACTCTATACTCTTCATCCAACCAACCATCAAGTATAAGATGTACATCACCTCTTGAAAATCCACAATTGAATGTGACACTGAGCACTACAACGTAACTCCTTAAAGTGATAGTTATTTTGTGGTGGTAAGAGCCCAATTCCCCCAAGTGGTAAAAGAAAAGGTAAAAGACACCCAATAATAACTAGATTTCCAAGTCTTTATTTTTAATAATAAGCTTGAACAAGGATCTTGAAGAATCTTCATCCATCCATCCCCGGTACCTTCAGATACTAACTACACTCGCCCGTGATATTTCACTTCAACCTCAAATAAATAATAGTGAATTGACCCCGATGTCACATCTTCTAGTTAAAAGCTCAAATCTAGCCTCCTTTAACGTTATAAGTGAACTCTGATAATGGTTTCATCCCGACCATGGTTAAAAGCACATACCCCGTAAAACCATGTAATAACCAAACTGCCATGACAAATATCCAAACACACATCCAATTCATGAAGTACACCCTTTTATCCCTTCTTCGAAGTAGAACCCGTAGCACCAACATCAGATATGATCCAGAATTACACTTTCCCTTTCTCCAGGATGAATCAATCATAACGGGATTTTACAATTCTATAGTTTAAACCGAGAAATAGATTCTTTCGCGGGATTTTACAAAACGAAGAATAAACCGTAAGATAGATTCGGAAATGCACTTTACAATTACCAGGATGTTTCCATTGTCACGGGATTTTACAAGTCTATGATTTAAACCGAGAAATAGTTTCTTTCGCGAGATTTTACAAAATCAAGACAAAACCGTAAACAATGTCAGCTTGAGTGTGTTATAACAACTTTGGTTTTAGTGAATATTAGTTTTAGGGAAATATGCAGCGGTTTATCAATGGTTCATTATCCAACATCAACATCATCAACCATCCAATAAACACCTTGGTAAACACATCATCATGCATTCTGTCGGCTATTGCAATGACAACATGGAGAAGTAGACCCGATATGCCAAACTTGAGCATGAAGTAAAACTCCCCAGATTTGTTACTTAAACTTGTACTAATCCTCGTGAAAAAGAAACGGTGTACCCAATGTACAAAACCTCTTGACGTATCCTCAACTGCGTGAGACACCGAAGTGATAGCTATGTTGTGGGTTAAGCGAGATAGAATCACAAACGTAACTAAATAGCCAAGTCTTTATCACACTCCATAAATGCCCAAACAAGTCATCTTCGCGGAAGGGTAGAAAGACAGAAGACGAAATAAGTAAACGCGCCTGGAAAACTTCACTCCAAAGTCAAATAAGAAATACCGTACAAACAACCCTATAGTCAACTTTGTATAATCAAATCAAGCCGCTACATAATAACATTCGTGAGAATGTAGACACCAAAGTACCAAACCTCATATCCCATCGAATTACATCATTACCCCAAATCTCATCATTAAATCTCTTCAACAAAACCCATTATCACATTTATCAGAACGTACTCCAATCACCACATTAATCGGATATTAGCATTGTTACATTAATTATCACACAAGATAAAAGCCAAGATACAATATGTAGCATGATTAAATATGTGATAATCAATGATAACGAGATGTCTAGCCCATGTCCAATATCCAAATGATGTACACCCAACTACTTCAACACCCAAACACATATATCCGGTCCAGATTAATAACAATTCATGACCCCCATTGAACAAATCTTATACAACAATAATCTCGTTAAAGTCAATATATCAGTTGACCAGATTATTAATTTGCACCCCTATCTCGACAAATCAATAAGCAACAACAATAAACTTTGATACTCCCAATTTGTTTCACAACCGATCAATACATGTTGTATTTCGGCCCAGTGTGAAGGAAAGACACCAAATGAAATCTGCGGCCCATGTGTAATATAAATTGTTAAGCCCATGAATTAATTGAATGCTGCACAGCCCATGAAAAATAAGGCATGCCCTAATACATACGGGTTATAAAACGCACCAACCCTAATTATATGGTAACCCTAATCACTTACTTAGTCCGCCCACCTCCTAACATTTCTCTCACCAAAAAAAACCCAGTCGATACTCACAAATCTCATCTAATCATATCATCCAAAATCGATCTAAACTCAAATCTCCAACATCATCTCTTGCTAGTGGATTCTTACAAACAATAACACAACTAATCTTAGTTAAAGTTTGTGCGTATCATCTCAAGAACACCACAGGGATGGTGTTAATCTTGAGTCGGCCACATGATTCATTAAGTGATGGATAACAGGTAGGTAATTCATTAATCTTTTCTTAAGTCATATGTTAAGTAACGAAACAAAGTGAAGAAACAACATAGTTGTTGTATTCTTTGTCTTGTAGATTTCGAATATTTCCAAGTAGCACAAGTAAAATCAGTGATGAACACATCGTGTTGAGGGCCTTTATCAATGGTCTTGATAATATATGTATTACCATACACGATTGATTTCTGAGATTCGTAGTTGTTTTTCGAAATGAAATCCACGAATGTGAAGAGAGATTGAAACAATAGTTTTGGTCTTTCATTTTCGTTGTGAGATTATCTTGTAGAGATCTATGATGAGGAAACCATTTGTGTAATTAGACCCTCGAGGTTTTTGTATACTATATTCACATGAAGCATTCTGAGATCTTGACATGTTTTAATTTGGTCATGGTTGTAACATTGATATTAGTTGTGAACATGAGTAGTCTTGGAAGAGAATGACTAGATTGTTTAAAGTTTGGACTGATGATGGTAGCATAACTTGAAGTCGTCATTGAGTCATGGACCAATGATGTATTAAGCCTGAGGTCGAATGTGTCTGTTTGATAAATGGTATTTGGTTATTGATATAGTGGTCGTGGTCAGATTTATAGTACTTCTTCTTCATCTTTCTTTCTGTCAAGTTCTATCAGTTAAGGGTCATTACGACAAGTCGCTAGCCCAAGTCTCTAGCCCAAGTCGCTAGCCCAAGTCGCTAGCACAAGTTGCTACGACTTGTAAAGACAAGTCGCTACCCATATTCAATGGATCTGGATGGAAAAATGTCAAGTCGCTAGCAAGATTTTATACATTTTCCGATGAGTTTTCCGATCATAGTTTCCGTTCAGCTTCAAAAAC
Source organism: Chrysanthemum seticuspe (assembly GCA_019973895.1). Lineage (NCBI taxonomy): Eukaryota > Viridiplantae > Streptophyta > Magnoliopsida > Asterales > Asteraceae > Chrysanthemum > Chrysanthemum seticuspe. The sequence goes on along the minus strand of BPTQ01000009.1, from coordinate 22,618,143 downwards.
CCATAAAAACATCCCAAAGATGATACTTTTTGACTATGTGAGACCATTAGAAATGACAAAATTTTTGACCAAGTTGCAAACTACAAAAAAAGACATGACATGACATAAATATTACCCATTTTGACCCAAATCAACCAACAAAAATACCATGTAGATATTATACAGTTTCAGATTTAAAACAATATAAGTTGTATAAAAAACTGCATAAAGCTTTAAGTGAAACATGTAAAATCAGTAACCACAAAGACAGTAAATACCATCATCAATCACCAGATTCAAACCAACAAAAGTACCATTCATAAACCAAGACACATCAAGAACATGTATCGAACCGCATACGAAAACCTAACAAACCGCATAACCCGACGAGTAAAAACCCACTCGAAACACCAAAAACAACGTAACCTAGGCTCTGATGCCAATTGTAGGATCGTAATATTATTGTGTTATGATGATTCGGATGGTCTTGGATGATGGAAATACATGTTATACATTTTAGAGAGAAAGTAGAGAGATGGTGTTCTTGGTAGAGAGTTGATGAACAAAATATGAAAGGTTAGATTCCAAGCCACACCCCTTCCAAAGATGGAAGGGGTATTTATAGTTACAACTAATACGTCCTCCTGACGGACTGTGGATCAGGCATACAGTGGGTAAAGACCCGTCCTTCCTCCACGGTGTTACTCTAAACTAAACTACGCTACAAACTAACTAATAAGCTGCTAAATAACGTAACTAACGATATGTCTACGAGCTAACTTATGCTAGATAATATTTGGGGTGACCGATACTTTACTTATGGAATTTCCAATTCCTAACAATATACTTAACTAAACTTGGAGAACAAGTTGAGTTTGGGTTGGGTTGGGAGATCCTTGTGGCCGATCGGTTTGGGTATCCCACAAGGGATTCCGGAACCTTCCCAATATTAATTTTCAATCTAATCCTTTCCAATTACATTTAACGACCGTTAGTCCATTACACTTAGTTACTTAACGTCCGTTATAATTATTTCGTTTAATTAATAAATAAATATATAACATTTACATTTAATTATTAACTTTAATTCTCATACGCAAAGTGTGCAATCCCGTGGTCTCGAGTTCGATTCTAACTCACGTCTACTAATTTATATCCATAAAACCAACACGATAGCCATTGAGAAGGAAAATGCTATTGACCCGTTGGATGAATACGGATCTTGGCCACTTATTCCAGCCACACGAAAATCAGATCTCCATAACCCCGAGTATTAAAGCCAGAACACAACCAAGCGCTCATCGAAGTCCCATAAACCTAAGCACGAAAAGGAGCCGGAAACGGATCCCACAAACATTTACAAAACCGAAACCGAAGGTAAAACCGAGATACCGAGAACCCGTATAGTCTGGTTTCGAGATTTCGATAACGGAGAGACTAAGAAACCTCCAATGCTCGAGGCTAAATGCAACTGCATAATAATGTGAGATAATCTTGATCCACATATCTTTAGGTTCTCACGCTATTGACGTAAACCCTCTGCCGTGAAAGTTGTACATTTATGTGCACTATAACAACTTGTACCCTGTGTGGTGAAAGACGTGCCTTGACGGGACATATTTCTGCAGTTATTTGCATCTCATCATCATACATTGTACATTGTTTGGTTTCCACTTGGGTAAGCATTGTAAAGGTCCGGTTTTTATCAGTAAGTTGACGGGTAGTAGTATTCTTATACGGGTTGTTGGTGTTATCTTTATGTAGGTATAATCAAGTAGCCCGTCATTCTTTTTCTCGTGCAGTCACTAATCGACACGAGTTGTTATATGTTAGCTGTGTTTGTACATTCGAAATGTGGTTAGCTTGTTTGCGATATTTGTGATATATTGAGATGGAAATATTAATAAGTTCTTTTTTGTTTATTGGTTAATTAGTATTCTATTGATGTATCTCTATATAGAAACACTCGCGAGCTACTTGTAATCAAGTCGATTTAAATGAGTTGGGCTCGAGCTCAAGCTACTTGAGTAGACTTTCAAGTTGAGTTCGAGCTTCAAAGTACTTGGCCGGTGAGGCTCGCGGAATTATGGAGTCAAGCTTGACATATAGAATACTTATTGAGTTTGTTGAACTTGAAATGTAGGCTTGATTGATCTTGGGTCGAGTGTCGGACTTTTGTTTTAGAAGGCGAGCTTTAGTTGAGTTTCAAGCCGAGTTTATGTACTCAAGTTAAGTTCGTGTTTTAGTTCAGTCTGATAGTACTCAACTTAACTCGATTACACAAAGGGTTTTACTAGTGTTTAGTTGTATTTTTTTGAGGTGATTGTTAGCTTATTGCATTATCAAATTACGCTAAGTTACTTCAAACAACAATTTCCACCATTTATAAGCTTAGTGAAAACTTTTTTCTTAAGCACAACTCTATCTCACGTGTTTTAAACATGACTTGAACACAAAATCATTTGATTATAGAATAATTCTCACACAACATAAAGTACCTTTAATTCTAGCATATTCTTATTTTTATGTTTTACGGACTTCCGGTCATGAATGTACCCGAAATATGATTTTTCAACAAGTTAATTTCAAATAATTAAATGCACGCTTATTAAATGACGCGTTTATTATTGAATGTATCTGTTTTTTTATTAGTGATCACAATAACTTTTTTTTTAATCGTTGGTAACTAATTGTATGTAGTATTTGTTACAGCTTGTCATTTTTTTTAGCTACTAAGTTTACCGGTGTAGATTATTAATTTCTTAAGGTTTAAGAAATCAAGAGTAATAAAACTTATTGTTTACTTCTGTTAAAAAAAACTGTGATTTTAAAATTCTTGTTAAGAGTGATTAAGGTTGGTCTATTGGTTTAAGACATAAGTTTTTTTACCAATGGGTTTTTAGTTCAATGGCAAAAGCTTATGTTAATAGATCGGGTTCAAATCTCTTCATTGATCTAAATTTTTTCAATTGGTACTATCCTAACCGTAAATGGTCAGATTGATTGGTCAACGAGGGACCTATTAGAGAAAATGTCAAGAGTTCAAAGCCCACCTCTTGATAAGTATAGTCACTAAGACAAGGTGATTCCACCGTTCTTCACCTTTTGGAGAACACATAAGTTTCTTTAGTTTGCATAAATATATACTTATCCACCTTTCTTTCGAGATTGTTATGCTTTCATGAAATAATGGCTTTGTCTTTAAAAATGTGTTTGGTAAAGATAGCGATAGCATTTGGTATTTTGGCAACATAATTGTATATTCATGATCAGTGAGCGGAATATTAGCTGCTTTGTAAATGCTTTTAAAAGTAGCGTTTTATTTGAATGTTTAAAAAAGGTAAGAACGATAATTGCTTGTTTTAAAACAAGCATTGTATGTAAAATGCTAATAACTTGTTGCTAGTTACTTCATAACACTTGATACCAAACATACCCACATAAAAGCCCAAATGCTATGAGGAATTTGGACAAGGAAAGCATGAAGGATATTAGAATAAGTGCTAATAAGTTTTCCATTTTGGATGAAATCTCATATTCTGACCTAAAAGAGCAGAATGGAAGATCGAGATATAATATTACAATGCGAGAAGGAGTTGAAATTTATTGATAAGCTTGTAGATGATAAGAGGATTCCTAATGTTGAAGAATCAAAACTATGGTTTAAAAGTACAAACCAGCTTCAGTACTACAAGAAAAAATGGGAAGTAAAATGGAAAACTGGAAGCCCCATATGAGATAGATGTATCTGTTAATTACTGAATCTTCATAAAATGAATATAGTAGTGAATTGGAGGTCTGGACACTGATGCAGTATAGTGCTGTTTGTATGAGTTTCATGGTTTGTATGTTGTATGGTTGTTTTGTTTTAGCTCCAAGTTAAGATGCAATGGCTTGTCATTAGCTCCGTTTTGGATGTTTTTCATGCATCTTGGTATTGAGCTAATATATTTTTCACCTTTGCAACAAAAAAAAAAATACCCACATAATTATAACTACAACTAAATTAACAAATATTTTTATACAAAAATACATTTACTACTCACAACTATTGCTTACGACTACTACCGCTGACGGAATGATATTTTTGTCAAAACACAAATAAAGACTTTCCCTCCAACAAAAAAACACGCGGGAAAATATTATCCCCAATCTTTAAACACACCCCCATTTCCTTACCCCCTTCCAAACATTTTCCGATGAACTCCTCCCCAAATTCAGATTCCGACACATCCCACATCTCCTCAACACCGCCACGTCATCACCCCCACCACCATCCCAAATCCACGTCAGCATCATCACCATCACCTCATCACACTCTCCTTCTATCTCACAAACAACGCCTTCAAAATCCAATTTCAAAAAAACCTCATAATAATAAATCTTCTTCTTCACGCCCTGTTATCAAAATTAAACCCAACAAGAAAAAACCCAAAACCCGACCCGACCCGGTTGATGCCAACCCAGGTGGTCATTCGGTTGACAGAAGCAGTTTTGATGGTAAAAGATCCGACCCGGGAACAACCCGGGTCGACCCGACTGGCAAAGGATCCGACCCGGTTGATGTCAAGTCAGGCAGATATTCAGTTGACAGGAACAGTTTTGATGGTAAAAGATCCGACCCGGAAACCACCCTGGTCGACCCGGTTAGTATCCGAACCGACCCGTTTAATGCCAACCCAGGTAGCCGCTTAGTTGACAGAAGCAGTTTTGATGGTAAAAGATCCGACCCGAGAGTCACCCGGTTCGAGCCAGTTGGTAAAGGATCCGACCCGGTTGGTAGAGTAAAAAGTGTCTGCGACGTGATAGGATCAGACCGAGTTAGTAAAAGATCAGACCCAGATGGTAAAAGATCCGAACCGGTTAGTAAAGAATCAGACCCAGATGGTAGAGGACCCGACCCGGTTAGTAAAAGATCAGACCCGGGTGGTAGAGGTAAAAGTGGTTTTGATGTGATAGGATCCGACCCGGTTCATAAGGGACCCGACCCGGTTGATGATAAGTTGGGGTTTCGGATACGTAAGCCGTTGGGTAGTGATTCGGTGGATGTTAAAGGATTTGACCCGGTTGATGTTAAGTTACCGTTTAGTATTCGTCGGTTAAGCGGTGGTTGTGATAATGTTGTTGGAACTAGTGATAGTGTTGTTGGTGGATCGGGTGTTGGGAGATTTGCTTCGTTTGCCAAGTTGCGTAACCCTAGCTTGAATTTCGAGTCGAATGATGTAGGGAAAGTTGATAGTAGTAATTTAGATGGCGGAAATGTGGAATGTGGAAATGAGACCGTTAGAAGTGTTAGGAAACATCCGAATTTGATAGGAGAGAATTTGCGTGATTTTGGATGTGGAAATGAGACGTTAAGTAGGAATTTAGGGAAAGTAGTGAGGAGGCCGCAGAATTTGATTGGGGGGACGGTTATGCCTAATGTGCCGGTGAGCAAGCCGAAGGTAGTAAGTGAAGGGAATTTCGTGAGGTTGAATATAAACGGACACGGAGGACGGAAAAAGTTTGGGGGGAATAAAGTTAGGAAAAGGAATCCAAACGCGTATAACGGAAGTAAAAAGTCTTACAAAAGAAGTAAACGGAAGTTGAAAAGTGGCGGTGAAGAAGGAGACGAAGAAAGGACTTTATGTGAAGAAGAGAGTTTGCGTTTTGAGGAGAATGAAGTGAAAGAGAAAAAACGAGCTGATTTGGAAGCCGTTGAGCAGGCAGTTTTGGATGTTAGAAATGATCCGTGTGATGAGAATTTGGTTAAGTTGTTGAAGCTGACACACAGGTATGAGTCGTTTAGAGATGGGCAATTGGAGGCGATTAAGTTGATACTTGATGGGAAGTCGAGTATGGTGATATTGCCGACTGGGGCTGGGAAGTCGCTTTGTTATCAGTTGCCTGCTTTGGTTTTGCAGGGGATGACGCTTGTTATTAGTCCGTTGGTGGCACTTATGTTTGATCAGCTTAAACAGTTACCGCCCGTGATTCCGGGTGGTTTGTTATGTAGCAGTCAGGTATTATCAACTCACGTGTTTTGTTTGTAGTTTGTTCTCCCTCATTTTTAGTTAAAATTTTATATGCGTAATTTTGTATTTGTTATTGTGTTAGACGTTAGAAGAGAGTTCGGAAACACTTAGGCGGGTACATGAAGGATCCTTAAAGGTTAATAAGTTAAATAGTTCAAAATCTTTTGAACATTTAGTTTGTTATTTTTTGTGTGAAAATACGTAGCTCGTGTTTCAGGTTCTTTATGTTTCTCCCGAGAGATTACTAAACGCAGAATTTACATCCATATTTTCTGCAACTTCACTCATTTCGCTTGTTGTCATTGATGAAGCCCACTGTATATCTGAATGGTGAGTTGACATACGTTTTTGTTTGCGTTTATACCATAATGCATCTATTATCTATATAATTTGCATTCATTGACAGGTCACATAACTTCCGCCCTTCGTATATGAGGCTTAGAGCATCTTTGCTTCGTGCTACTCTAGGAGTCGAGTGCATTCTTGCAATGACTGCAACTGCAACGACCAAAACAATGAATGATGTGATGTGCTCCCTCGAAATTCCTCCTACCAATCTTGTTCAAACGGCACAAGTCAGGGACAATTTGCAGTTGTCTGTATCTATGAGCGGAAATAGGCAAGTGAAACACGTTTACTATATGCAATGTGTTTGTACTATTAGACCATGTCCACGACTCTAATTTTTCAACGAATGCAGAATGAAGGATTTGATGGCGTTGATCAAGGCTTCACCTTACATGGAAGTTAAAAGCATCATAATCTACTGTAAATATCAGGTATTTACGATCTTCTATCATCTTTTACGCAACGTGTTTACCACCTAAAAATAAACATTCAGCTTAACTTACGCTTATGTCCCAATTGTAAATGCAGTCGGAAACAGAGATGATTAGCAAGTTCTTATGTGACAGCAATATCCGGTCAAAGGTTAGTACCTGATATCATATTCCTTAAATCACTCGCATGACAAAAACCTTTTGTGGTTGTACCTGACTTAAATGTTCAAATTACCAATAGTGTTACCATGGTGGGATCCCTGCTAAAGATCGAAGGCGTACACAAGAGCAGTTCTGTTCAAACAAAATACGTGTGGTATATAAATCCATCAATTACTTTCTGTATGGAAGTAGACTATGACTTATACTGTATTGTTAACATTTTTCTTTTCTTCTGAAAGATTGTTGCAACTGTGGCATTTGGTATGGGGCTTGATAAAAGTGACGTCGGAGCTGTAAGTACAAATCGTTAAGTATATATTATAAATATAAATTGAAATATATAAATACGCTGAAACCTCTTGTTTGAATCTGTTACAGGTAATTCACTACGGTTTACCTGGAAGCTTGGAGGAATACGTTCAGGTTTGTGTAAATCGTGTCGCATCTACTTCCACCGAGCAGTTTCCATGTTAATTATTAAACCATTTCGCTAAAATTGTTTTGATTATATAGGAAATTGGACGTGCTGGGCGTGATGGGCGATTATCTTATTGCCATCTGTTCATTGATGACACGACGTACTTTAAGCTTCGAAGTCTTATGTACAGGTAACTAGTTATTATTCACATTCGGCATTTTTTTATATCTTTACTTTGTTATGTAATAAAGAGGTCTAACTTTCGTCATACATCTTCTAAAGTGATGGGCTGGATCAATACACGGTAAATAAGTTTCTCTCTGAAGTTTTCACCGGGGGTTCACATTCACAAGGAAAGATTTGCTCAATAATCAAAGAATCTGCATCTCGGAAATTTGACATGAAAGAAGAGGTCCGTTATAGCATTATCATTGCAATAGAATCACATTATTTAAGCTACATTTGAACTCCAAAATATGGAACTGATACCACTATTTCAGGTGATTCTGACTCTCTTAACGCGCTTGGAGTTAGCTGAAGAGCAGTACTTACGTTTACTTCCTCAAACGAGTGTAACATGTGTGTTAAATTTCCATATGGTGGGTCCCTACTTAACTTCAAGCGTTTGAATTTTGAAAAAATAATTTAAAAAATAAAAAAATAAAAAAAACTGATACGTGATAACTTTGATGAATGCAGACCTCCCCAGCATTGCTTGCTGCTAAGGATGTTGTGATTGCGGCAATTTTGAAGAAGTAAGTGATCCATTTACTTAAGAATTGGTTTATGTTTATATCTGTAAAGGGTCAAAAGGGTAAAAAAATAATGTGGTTAAAAAGAACGGGTTGAAAAGTGGCTCATTTTGACCCGTTACCCCGTGCGGCTACTTTTAGCCATGAAAAGCTGAATTATGTACTCTAATACTAGAATGTGATTCCCAGGTCTGAACTAAAGGATGGGCAATATGTGTTTGACATACCAACCGTTGCATGTAGCATTGGATTACAAACTTCGACAGTATCGCAACAGTTGCAGATTCTGAAGGTTTGCTTCTGCATAAGCATAATGGCATATTACTTCGGTTCATTAATTACCAATTAATGACCTTTATTATCTATTAATGTTTCCGCCTTACATCATTGCCTTTTTATTAGTTGAAAGGAGAAATTACGTACGAATTGAAGGATCCATCTTATTGTTACATGATTTTAAATTTCCCGAAAGATGTATGCTCTTTGGCGTCTGATTTAGCTAAATGGTTATCAGAGGTTGAGAGTTGCAAGGTAAATTGTTTTACAACTTATATAGCATTTTACGTTGTTTTCGTCTCTCTATAGTTTACCAAACTATCTATCAACACAGGTGCGCAAACTAGACGCTATGTATAATGCTGCGCTCTTTGCTGTGAAAACATGTGATAGAACAAGCGGTTGCATCGATTCACAACATACACCATGCTTGCAGAAAAAGATCTCGGATTACTTCAATGCTGATAATGACAACAATGTCCCAAATAAGATGGGCCAAACCAGGTTTACAACATCAGATACTTTCTTTAGTTGACGTTAATAAAATAATACAGACCGTTATTCAATCTTGTTATGCCATTACAAGATCATAATTTAAACTCGATCTTTTCTTGTGTTGTATAATTGTTTTGATTGCTGACATCACAATTTGTTTATTCGCAGCCGGTTTTTGAGAGCAGATATTAAGGTAACACATTTTAAGGTCACATGGTCCTTTCCGTTAAAGCGAAAGTGTTGAAAGGTCACATGGTTTTTTCTGACTTTGGTGTATGATATTTGGTGATTTAGGTGTTTCTTCAGGGCAACTCCCATGCCAAGTTTACCCCTCGAGCAATTGCTAGGATAATGCATGGTATAGCCAGTCCAGCATTTCCTTCTTCAACTTGGTCTAAAACTCATTTCTGGTAAGCATTTAGATTATGTGACTGGTTATGTAACGGGTCAAATCGGTTTCAAGTTTAAAAGGGCCATTTTTATTGGTATGGGCTGAGTTTTCCCGCAAAATCTTTGAGTATATTTTTGGCCCGTTTTAGATATAAGACAACTTAATTCGACCTATTTATATGCAAATGGGTAAAAGTTGCTACCTTTAGTAATCTTGAACTATTTCCCGAGGTTTCTAAACTAATTGAGGATTCTTGCAGGGGGAGGTATATACAAACAAATTTTGACGTCATCATGGAAGCAGCACAAGCAGAGATGATTGCTTCTGCCGGGAAATCTGCGGTTTAAATGGTTTCTTTATGTAATACTATCAAGGTGACGAGTATTGTGGAGTTGACCATTTCAATTCACAGGTAACAATGGTTTATTTGCAAAAACAATGGTTTATTTGCAACTTTTTTTTGGGTACTTCCGTAAATAAAACTAGATTTCATATACTTGGAAACATCCCGTGATAAAGACATATTCTCAACGTTATTGATTAATGATTACGACTATATGTTACAAGTTATGAAAGGGTATTTTAGATATTTGACAGATACACTTTTCTTAAATTATGGGTCAAGTATAATGTTGTGACTTATTCAATAATTGAAGGAGCAAATTTCTAAATGACTTGCTACCTTCTTAATAGTGGAAAAGCCTATTTTGATTATTGGTTCTTGCTTCAGTCAAATTCTCATTTTTCTCTTTGATCAACTTAAAAGTTTCATGTACCGTTTGACAGGCTGTAAAGTCTGCTAACCCGAACATTGCTTCATGGGCACACAGCTACAAAATATTTGGTGGACATGCTGCTGCTGCAGTTGACATCAGTGGTAGTGGTTGTTGATAATTAACAAAGGCGTTCAAAACATGGCACATTGGCACATATTGATCATCAACCATATGTTTGGCCCTTTCTCGTTGTTACTCAACTTTTTCTGAATTTGGATTTTATCCGCACACATTAATGCTGTTGTCTTCTACCTATATCGAGAATTCAACTAAAACCCTTTAGATAGGTACTCCTTGTCTGATCTCTAAGTCTGCGTTACGCCAAATGTATAGAATACAAATGTACTGATTTTTTCTGTATCGGACCTTTTCAATAATTTATATTATAGAAACTGAGATTTACATTCATGTGTTGTTTAAAGGCAGTGAACGTATATTTCTAATTTTTTTTTTAAAGGCAGACTCGGGCTTGGCTCGGCTAATTAATTTTTTAGAAAAAGAAATACTTAGCCAAGTGCTTAAATATGTAATTAGCCAATTAAACAAGACAAACATGAACACTTTTGTACAACAAAAAGCATATTATCTATATTTAATTTGGGGGCCCATTAACATGCCAACATGGTACAACTTTTTGGTACTGAATAATTGATGTGAAGGTATCAGAAAGATATATCTCAAGCATATTCTACATTATCATCAAATATTTCATTTTCAAACTATACCACTAGGGCTCAAATCAATAATTTATCATTAACCGTAACTTGTATAGTATTATTAAATTAAAAGAGTGGAAATGAAAAGAGCATATTCAAGATTCTTCCTATTTCTCTCTGTGTGCAATAGGGCTAGGCACAAATCCGAGCGAACCGAACTGAATCGGAAAATCGAGCCGAACCGGACCAACCATTTTCGGTTAGGTTTCAATTCTATGTATTATCGGTTGTCGGTTTTCTGGTCAGTTCGACCCAAAACCGACCAAACACACACATAAAACATGTAAACCGGACCGAACCGACACTAAACAACCCGACCCGATTTGGTTCGGTTTCAGTTCATGTTTTTTGTGAAATCGGTTCTCAGGTCGGGATGGTTTTTGTCGGTTCCGGACCGGTTATTGTAGTATTAATTGATGGAAGTGTAAATTGCAAGTATACTTATGGAATTTTGCTGTGCGATTATCGAATTTGTAAAGATTGTGTTTGCACTTTTAAAGTTTCATTTTTCTCACGTCAGAGACGATAATTTCATGTCAAAGTTTTTAACAAAAATCGCGTCTACACTTTTGTCGCTATTGAGAATGCGCCAAAATGCTTTCCTGCAATTTAATAAACGATTAAATTGTATGTTAAATTGCAGATGCGGTCCTTATAATCTTGAAAGTGTACGCGTAGCACTTGTGAGAAATTTTAGTGTGCAATTATATACTAGATAGAAGAGTGTTGAACTAAAAAATAATAATACAATCCTTACTATGCTTACACTTTAAAGTTGCAGCTACTACACCACAAGTGAATGAATTGGTAAGTTACTCCACCAATATGTCTCATAATAAATTTTTCACTTTCATAATATATAGTTTTAGAAAGTGTCACTAACTATCCATCAAACAAATATTATTTTTACTCATTAAAGTCTATTTTCATTGGTTGAATTTAGAGGTGGCAAAATGTGCCCAGAAGCAAAAAGATGGGCTAAATGGGCACATTTTTAAAAGATTTGGGCACATTTAGCCCCATTTTTTTTTTTGAAATGAGCATATATAGCCCATTAAAAACTTAAATGGGCACAAACGGGCACTTTTTTTTTCTCTCAATTGTTGAACATTAACGATCGTTTTAAAGATTTTTTTTATATAATATATTTATTTTTGTTAATATAAATAAGATATTACGTTTAAGGAATTTATTTAGTCGTTTTAGGTATTTTATTAAGCGATTTGTATAACATGTGCCCGTTTGGCCCGTGCCCGTTTAGCCCGTGCCCGTTTAAGCCCGTGCCCATTCTAGTCCGTGCCCGTTTTAGCCCGTGCCCGTGCTCGCCCGGCCCGCCCGTTTTGCCACCTCTAGTTGAATTACAGAGCGAACATTTATTAAATTATTATGAGACAGTTTAAAATAGTAATGTGTACACTTAATATCAGACGGAGTGAATATTTATAAACTAGTAGAGTAAATTGCAAAAATTGTCATTGCAAGTACAATTCTTACCTTTTCGAAAATGTAGTCGTCGTCCTATGAGAAACTATTGGTGCAAATATCGCCTCCGTCTTAAAGTGAAATGTCTAAAATGCCCCAAAGAGAAAGAAATAGTCTCACATAAGTTAAAGGCATTTTACTCATTTCACATTGAGCCAGAGACAAAATTCGCACTAAGGTTTTCCACAAAAACAACGGCTGCATTTTTGAATAGGTAAAAACTGCACGTACAATTTGAACATATAACAAGGACAATTTTGCAATTTACTCAAAATAATATAGAAAAAAAAAAAGAAAGAAAAAAGTAAGGGCGGCAAATAAGTTACACGCTTAACCCATCTATACTACATAAAATAGAAAAAAGTGGAAAAGTGAAAAGTAGAATGGTCAAATGAGAGAGAGACATTTGTAAAAGCATATTTAATACTCTCTTATCACAAACCACTCAAAAACACATACAAAATGATCTCATCTTCTACACATCTCATCAGCCACCATCCTCACCACCACAAAACCCCTCCACCACCGGACCACTACACCACCGCACCACTCTATCATCGCATATTGTTAATTGTCTGCCGCTAAGAACCGCTGACGCCAGGCACGAGCACTCACCTAGTTTACTTAAATATATTAAACATGTCACAAACAAATTACACATTATGCAAAAAAAAAAAAAAAAAAAAAAAAAAAAAGAGTTAAGATTGAGTTTCCTGATAAGCTGATACGATTAATAAACGGGTCATATTTTAAAAATTATACTAGCCTGCCAACCCTCGAACCCGAACCCCGAAGCCGCACACCACCACCCTGTCTAAAAAAGCAAGGTTGTCAAGATCGGGATCCTACCCAGGATCGTTTTCGTCTTTGCAAGATCGTGATCGTAAGATCGGATCGGGATCTTAAGATCCTATTCTAATGTTATTTCTTAATAGTTTATGTAATTTTATACAAATCTACAAATTCTAATACATTATAACCACAAAATACTCTGAATGTTTCATATAAATGTTGTCCTAAATTATGATTATAAAATGTTTAAAAATATTAACATATTGTTTTTTGAATTCTACAAACAAACAACCAATAAATTTGTAGTTTTTTAGTTTGTAATCCGAGAAAAATAAGATCGGATCGGATTAGATCGTAAGATCGTATGGTCAAAATCGAGATCCTATAAGATCTTAAGCTTGCAAAGATCCTATGTAGGATCCGGATCGTTTTTGCTTTGCAGTATCGTAAAATCGTAACATCCTAAGATCAGGATCGGGATACTGACAACTACCTAGAAAAGTAATAAAAACTTAAAAAGAGCATATTCAAGATTCTTCTTTCATTCTTTCCCTCTGCTTGCAATACATCTCATTTTAAAACCCTTTCATGTTTCCAATTCATTTCCAATTTCACACACTAAAAACACACACACAGTGATACAAATTCATTTCTAACAAAAGCATGAGATCAATAGGTGAAATAGTGATGAATCATCAACAAACGGACACGTCATCATCACCTCCGTTAAACTTAACAACTGCCACGTCATCATCTTCACCAAGGCCTCCGTTATACATGAACTACGCTTTGATTTCTGCACTTGCTGCTTTTGCGCTAGCTCAATCCATTAAAGTGTTCACTACTTGGTACGATTTTTGTTACTTTGACTTTCGTTGACTTTTTATTTATTTATTTTAAGGCGGTTAGTTAGTTAATTTAGGTGTATTTTATTGTTATGTTGATGACGTCATGATTAGTTATTTGTGATTGAGTAAAACTAATTTGAGCGAAAAGTATCCGAAATTTGAGGTGGTAAAGGTGGCGTAAGATATGAGAAATGATTGAGGGGGGTGTTTGTTGCGGGTTTATTACTACTTATTTAGTTTTCGGCTTATGTTTCGTAAGCTCGCTTTTTGTGGCTTATTTTGAAACGAGTAAAAACTAATTTGCGCCAAAAGTATTTGGAATTCGAGGTGGCGTAAAGTATGAGAAATGATTGAGGGGGTGTCTGTTTTGGATTATATAGCGGGCTTATGGCTTATTTGGTTTCCGGGCTTATGTTTCATTAGCTCACTTTTTGTGGCTTATTTTGAAACTTTTCGGCACTTTGGGATGTTTATATAAGCTTATATAAGCCAAAAAGTTTCGAAAGAAGCTACAAAAAGTGAGCTTATGAAACATAAGCCGAAAACCAATAAGTCATAAGCCGTCTATATAAGTCGAAACAGACACCCCTTAATTATATGTTTTTGCACTAGCTCAATCCATTAAAGTTTTTACTACTTGGTATGAGTTTTGTTGGCTTTGACTTTCGTTGACTTTTATTTTTAAGGCGGTTAGTTAGTTAGGTTTAGGTGTGTTTTATTATTATGTTGATGACGTCATCATTAGTTATTTGATGGTGAGGTAGTGGTGTGATTGAGTAATTCTAATTTGCGCGAAAAATATCCGAAATTCGACTCGTTTAAGGTGGCGTAAACTATGCGTGAATAATAAGTGGTCCTTTTTGAGATTTATGGGCTTATGTAAGTTTATTATAGGGCTAATTGTCTGAAAATGTAACTTGACGCTTTTTTGAGTTGTATGTACCAGCGTTAGGATCGGACTATTTAATAACTAACTTTTGAATTTCAGTTATCATGTGTATCGGTTGACGTATTTTTGGGAATTAGTACAAGGAATAATCGGAATTCAAAAAGTTAGTTATTAAATAGTCCGATCCTAACGCTGGTACATACAACTAAAAAAAATGACAAGTAAGATACATTTTCAGTCAATTAGCCCTTTTATTATTCCACAAAAGGTGTAGATTGGCGGGAACGGGAACATCCTGACCCCGGGTGCCTTTTGGCACCAACCATTGTCCACCCCACAAGGAATAGCTCCGGCAACTCTCCTGGCCTAGTGGGGCACCAACTAGAGTGAGCACGAGCCAGGACTCGGACCCCTGAGCTCTTATTCCACAAAGTCTCTCCGGTGTGCCCATAGGTTTTGCGGAGGTGGGTACCTATATGAAGCAAATGCCAAGGATGGGACTTGAACCTTGGTCTATTGACTCAAACACAAGTGCTCCAACCATTGGACTAATGCTCCATTGGTAATTAGCCCTTTTATTATATCATGATAAACTTATATAAGCTCATAAATCTCAAATTATGCCAATAAATTTGGGCTAATGAAATATAGGCCTAAATTAAATCAGCTTATAAGCCCACATATAAGCTTAGGGGGTGTTTGTTTTGGATTATATTGTGGGCTTATAGCTTATGTGGTTTTCAACTTATGTTTCATAAGTGGTTTATTTTGAATCTTTTGGGCGTATATAAGCTTTTTATGACATGATAAGCTTATATAAGCCGAAAAGTTTCAAAATAAGCTACAAAAAGTGAGCCTATGAAACATAAGCCAAAAACCACGTAAGCTATAAGCCGGTATATATGCCTTAACAAACACCTCCGAAAGGTACAAATCAGTACTCCGTGGTGTGAGAATGCTCCCCATTTAATTGGTTGACCGTTTAAGTCGAGCCCGGGACATGTGTGATAGATTTGTGCTGTACATAATGTGAGATAGTTAGATAGTTAGTTTGCCTTAAAAATGGCGGTTAATGAGTACGAGTTAGAAATTTAAGTTTGTATGATACAGGTAAACAGATGAGATTAGGTTTTTCCTGTTACCCAGGAGGGCGAGTCTCTGACTTAGATGTACGCTGCTTAACCGAGGTATCCTCGTGACAGTTTCTATCTCTTTCCCTGGTTACCCCAAATGTGTATCTAGTGAGGTTTGAACATATACCGCTTGTGAGGAGTTTAGGTGCCTTGCCACTAGACCAATTGGTGGTGGTTTGCTTAATATTGTTATGGTTTTTTAATATATGTAATTGGGTGGAGGTGAGCTAGAAGTGTAGATTAATGTATCGAGCTCAAGTTTGAGCTTCAAAATGAAGGCTAGAGAGGTTTGAGCTTTAGTTTTGAAGTCAACCATGACTCTGTCAACTTGGCTTGGTTACACTGCTCAAGTCATGTGTTTGGGAATTTGCAATTTCTGCGTCGTTATTAGGACTAGGAGTTATGAAATTATAATTGTATAATTGACTGTGCAACATAGTTACATTAATTTCTATTTATCTCAGCTTCCTTGCATGAACTCTCATGATTATTTTAACTTTTTTGCCGAACATTCTAAACCTAATTTAAGAACAAGAACTAGGATAAGGTAAAAGCTGCTTAAACTTAGGGTTAAGTAACTTACTAACTTTACACTACTAATCTGATTATGACCGTTAATAATCAGAAAACGCAAAACACCTTATTGTTCATATATTTTGAAAGTGGTGCATGATAATGATACATGTTAAGAGTCTTATATGTATTTGGTAGATATGCAGGTATAAGGAACACCGTTGGGATCTTAAGCAACTTATTGGGTCTGGTGGCATGCCTTCATCACATTCTGCAACAGTCACTGCTCTTGCGGTTGCTGTTGGTTTACATGATGGCCTTGGCGGTTCTACTTTTGCAACTGCACTGATTTTGGCTTGCATCGTATGATCTTTCTCTTTAAAATCTTTAAAGTTAGTTTCATTTGTATTATGTGAATCTAATAAAAGACGAAATGTGTTGCAGGTGATGTATGATGCGACTGGAGTAAGATTACATGCTGGGCGCCAAGCAGAGGTTGGTCTGAATTGTGTAACATTATATCAGATAGGAGTAGTTTTGTGTTGATAAATTGGTTACGAATTTTGTTAAATATATCAGTTATTCATGTTTAAAAGTTCTGATATTATAGGTTTTGAACCAAATTGTATTTGAGCTTCCTGCTGAACATCCCTTGGCTGAGAGCAGGCCGTTACGTGAACTTCTTGGCCACACCCCTCCTCAGGTCTGTTTTTATTAATGTTTTGTATTTTCTTTTGCTAGTCTCAACTTTAGAACCTTTATTATTTGGGGTGTCTATTTCGACCCATATGCTAATGATTGAGTTGATTCGGGTTGTAATGTATCTGAAACTGTTCATATGGGTTAAAAGTAGACCAACGTTTATGTTTAACGAATATAATTTTTAAATTCTTCATTTCAAAGATTTTGTCTATGATTGCAATAGTAGTTGTAATCTCAATCAACACATCCTGTTTCAACCAAACCCATTTTGTCCCGTTACCAACCAACCCATCTTGACACCTCTACTTATCATTATTTAGCTTGCTCAACGGCCATGTACTCACGTTGCTTAGTTTTGCTTTTATTTTGCAACATTGTACAACACTGCCATAGTGCCATGTTCTGAAAGCCATTCAATTTTCTCATTTTCCTACTGTCATCCTCAAAACGACTGGTAATCATTATCTGGGTCCATAAGGTTCCCTTACTTCGTTAATTACGAAAGGGTATACTCATCATTTGTCTAATAGAAATGTTCATAGGTGGAGACAGTAGTAAGAGTAGATTGATAAGAAGAAATGAATCCATCATGCCATGTTTTACCAAGTGCAGACTCTCTTATGTGCTACCTTCTATAATGACGATTATTCTTTGTTTACATAACTTGCAGGTTATCATGGGTATGTTACTGGGAACGATGACAGCAATATTCATTTACTTACTATCAATACCTAGTAGTAGCGCTTGATGTTACTATATGCGTCAAAATTTTAAAATCAAAATTCAAATCCGAATGTGACGACGATGATGGTGGTGGCAGTGTTTGAATTTGAGGTACCATATTACTAGTTATATGTAATGTCATTCTTTTATCTGTAGATCTGTTTTGTATCGCCATTGAATTTGTTGGTTGATAGTATATGATGTAGTAAAACTATATCGTGTTGGAATTATAAGCAATTAGTTAGACGTTGTGTAGGATTGTTGACGGATGATGGCATTTAGCTTTATGTATATAAATCATTAAACAAACGTTTGATGAACTCATATTTTGTTTGTCATGGGTCATGTTTGTTTTTGGATGACCGGTTTATGATACATTTTGTGGTATCATAGAGAGGTGGAAGATGTTTATTTGGCTTGTTCTACATATAGGGCCGAGTATGGTTCAGTTATTGCACGAGTCCGAACTAAACCTAAACTTTTTTTTTTTTTTCTGGAAACCGCTTGATTTCGGTTTTCAATCAGCTCAGTTATTGGTATAGTCCTCATCAGTTTTTTAACCCCTAATAATCATGTCTCATGTAACTTATAATGACCGGCTTATGTTTAAATTTCGTGACTAAAGCTACATGAAGTTATTCCTTTGAAATGAAACCTTTTATGATGACAAAAAGTAACCATTTAGAATGAAACCTTTTATGGGACTCGAGCTTATGTTATAAGCCGAAAGGGGTGAAGCTTATATTTTTATATAGCTGTTACGCGAATTAGTTGGGCCGAAAGGTGAAGCTTCTATTTTTATATAGCTTTTATGGGACTCGAGCTTATGTTATAAGCCGAAAGGGGTGAAGCTTATATTTTTATATAGCTGTTACGCGAATTAGTTGGGCCGAAAGGTGAAGCTTCTATTTTTATATAGCTGTTTGGTGAATTAGTTGGAACTGAAACTTATTAATGTAAAATCGTATATAAATATATCAAATTAAATTTAAATATATTTTCAATTTTTGCATGATAATCGTATATAAATATATTTTGAAAGGTATTCAAGTATTTTGATTACTTTTCAATGGGCTTGAGTTTATGAGACTTATGGCTCATAAAAGCTTCTATATGTATATATGACAAACAAAAATTATTTTATAAGCGTGAGGTTTACATATATGACAAACACAAATTATTTTATAAGCGTAAGCTCTATAAACCTCACGCCAAACATAACCATGCGCAAGCCTCTATAAACCTCACACCAAACTTATTTTATAGCTATAAGCTGTTTGGCGAATTAATTAGAGCTAAAACTTATTAGTTTATTTTACAAGCGTAAGCCTCTATAAGCTCTTATAAACCTCACGCCATAACATAACTATATATGTTGAGCTTTTAGCATTAGGATATTAGACTATCGTTGATACTTATTAGGATTCTATAATCTGCAGTAAACAAGTGCCTTTAAATTATCTGTATTAAATAAAGGAAAAAAGTGGGGACAAAGTAGTCACTAGCTGAAAAACGGTTTGTCTCTATATATGGTCACATGCATTGATCCAACAAATGCATGTGAAACAAAAATTCAACACTAATTCATTAATAACTATTGCTCAGTTAATTACAAGAAAACCCAAACTCCATCAGGAGTTAACTAGGTCCAAACACATAACTACAGATGCAAGCAATGTCGTATATGTGCTAAAACATGTGACCACGACGATGTCGACCCAGGGCATTTGGTCTAGTGATATGTGAGTTGTCCGCCAATCTAAAGGCTGTGGGTTCAAGGCTCGTTGGAATCGTTTGTAAGATATATTGTGAGATAGGTGGTATAAAGTGTGGAAAACATGTGAACTTGACGAATTGAGTAACATGAAATAAGTGAATTCGTAGGATGAGCCAGAGTGAACCGGGTTAGTATTCTTTGACGAGCCAAAGAGGATTCGGTTAGTCTGCTTTGACTCGTTAACATTCTTCTTGTTATTGCAAGCATGGGCAGACCGAGGGTGGTTTCTGGGGGTGCACGGGAACCTCATGGATTTTTCTTGCGTAGTGTAAAATTATGTCAAAGATATCGATTTTCTAAAATGAACATAGTTTTTATTTTTGAGTTGCAATTACTTTTCATAAAATGAACCTGATGACTTTTGGTCATGGGTTCGCCACAAATTATGACGTTTATTTGAGATCACAAATTGACAAACTTTTATATTGAAACTTTTAAACTACTTAAACCCGACCTAGTCTAATCACATATTACTACCTTATTATTTTCTTGTGAACAAGACGTTACAGCTCTAGGTATGGTGACATCTACTCCATGTCTGCATGACAACGAGAATAACATCAAACCACACTTTACCTGCACTCGTAACACTGAAAACTAAACCCACTAAAACACAAAAAGTACACACATACACGCCAAGACGTCCAAATAACGCGGCCAATAACGTACTGAAATAGGGTGTGAGATGACATTCGGTGCAACACTCTACACCTTGTAAGCTACTTGCAGTGTTGCACAACCAATCCACCATGCAAAACCACTCTACCCCACCACCTCACCACACCTTAAATGGTCAAGGAGACAGTGGCTATTATTTAGGACCCATAACTATAAATTTTGTATCTACATTTCTTAACTCAGCAAACAAGCCACAACACCATGTGTTATATTTCAGAGACAACCAAATCCTATGGCCCACAATATGGTACTTTGTTAATCCTGTCCGTCCACGTGTCATTGTACTACTCATTGTTACCGTTAATATGGCAAACTAAATCTTTACTATATCCATGTACTTTGTTTATTTCTGTTACTTCATACTTTCATACATGGGAAAGTGAACAAGTACTTTTATCTTCTTCTTTTTCACTATTCTGTTGAGTATATCCACTTAATGATTTGTTAAAAAAACAAAGAAATGATTGGTAGTCGTAAAGGACTAATTTCGTGTCTAAACATGTGTGATAGCGTTTTATCGGTTTGTGAAAAAATGGATTCCTTGTCTGCAACCGAGAAGATGCTATCATGTCGGTTTAGACATGAAATTAAGTACATTTTCAGGGATCCCAATCATCGAGAAATCGATATACTAGTGGCCTCGTGTTAACAAGTTACACACTCAACACGTAAAATTAATCGCGTAACACCATGATTTAAAAGATGAACAACAATTAAACCTGTCATTTTCGCGTTATATTACATGTCCTTATTATTGGAGTACCATAACTATGACATGAACCAATTATTTTGCTTAGCTCAATAATGCTAAATGTTCATCTTGTTTTACATAATACAACACAACCAATAAATATCAAAAATACATATAACAAAAATGAATAAAAAAGAAAGAAATATTGAGTCTTTCTTCACATATTTTATTAAACCAGATCTTTATTCTCAATATAGTAATATTAAACTATAGTCTTACAAATCTCAAGAACACTAGTAACCTTACTTCAAGGTTTCATACTCTGCTTTCTTTTTCATCTTTCTTTGAACCCTTTGTTTCTTACACAATTTTCCTACATTTCACACACATTAAACTCACTTCAAGACTATACAACTTCACAATCTTTCTATATTTAGAAAGTTGCATTTAAACTCAGTTCAGTGTGTTGCATTTAGCTACTTTTGAGGTCATAACTTCAGCTAAGTCACTTGATCAAGCTTCTTATATGTTTGTGGTGATTCTTGATTGTATATTACTTCTTATCATTAAATTTTAGTTGTTAAGTTTAGTACATGATACTATAAACCCTTAGCTCATACTTCACTTATTTAGTTTGGACTTTGACTTCTGATTTAAGTACTTGAATCTTGATAGTTTTTGGTCACTTTATGCTTAGATTTTTGTGGTTAACTTAATCAAAGATTAGATGTTGCAATATGGGTTGTGTTTAGTTTTTGCTGTTTGCTAATGTCTAGTATAAAGATTACGCGAAAGGTGTCAAAAAGTGTATGCTAATGCATAGATTGTAATAAAGATTATGCAAAAGTAGTAAAAATTTGATTTTGGATCAAGGGTATTGATTATGAGGTCTATAGAGGATAAGGGTATCTTGAATCTTGGATCAATTCAAGAGGGTGGTGGAAATGGATCGAATCGTGGCTCACATCATCACAGGACGGCTTTAGGGAAACCAACGCCATCAAAATGGGATGATGCCCAAAAATGGTTAGTTAATTTGTCTAGAGGGGTGGATAAGAGTCATTTAGACGAGCCACGTGATTCAAATGCGGATGATAGGAGATTAATAGCACCGGTTCCTAAAAAAGATTACCCGAGTAGTGAAGATGATGATCATGGGGCGATAGAAACAAAAAAAGTTGATTTTGGTGATTCGATGATTGTTAGATCAATATGTGTGAGGGATATGGGGACTGAAATGACCCCTATGGGTAGCCAAGAGCCTTCAAGATCGGCTACACCGGTTAGAGCCACGACACCGGCTGTACGTAGCCCTATTGCCTCTGGTTCAACTACTCCTGTGAGGGCGGGTCCCAATGTAGGCAATGTGGGACCCACGGTTGCACCCGTGTCAAGAGTTGACACTAGTACAACCACGAGGTTTGGGCGGGAAAGTGAAGAAAGTAACGGTGAAAATGTGGTTGAAAATAGAAACCCGAGTCAAGGTTCTAAGTTGAATCCTCTTGAGACACGAGCAATGGCTTGGGATGAGGCGGAACGCGCAAAATATATGGCAAGGTAATCTTTTTTTACAAATTCTTCTACTGCATTTATATCCCCTCTTTCTGTATTACTGTTTTATAGTATTGATTTTTTGAGTAACGTATTTCTACTTATGATTGACAGGTTCAAGCAAGAAGAGGTGAAGATACAAGCTTGGGAGAATCATGAAAAGAGAAAAGCCGAGATGGAAATGAAAAGAATGGAGGTAGCGATTTCGTGTTTTTCATTTAAGCTCGATACTTTATATAGTTAAATGACTTGATAAAAGAAAGAGCCCAATTTATGGGGTGTTTGGGATTGCCTCTTTATAAAGTGCTTATCTACTTATTAGCAGTTTGACATAAGCTGGTACCAACTTACTTATTCCAAAATGTAAGTTGAGAATCATGATCATCCGAAGACTCAAAAACATTTGTATGTTTTAAAAAAAATGCGATAAAAGAAACCAATCTTGCAAAGACAAACTGATTTTGTGAATAGACATTCTGATTTTGTGAAATTATTGGTTAACTTTTTGGCTAGGCTAAGGCAGAAAGACTGAAAGCACGAGCACAAGAGAAGTATACAAACAAACTTGCTTCAACGAGGAGGATAGCAGAGGAAAAAAGAGCAAAAGCTGAAGCTACTATGAATGAAAAAGCTGTTAAAACTTGTGAAAGAGCCGATTATATAAGGAGAACTGGTCACTTGCCGTCTTCTTTCTCAATAAAGTTACCTTCGTGTTCGTGTTGCTGGTAGCATCATCTCCATTAGTTGTCGATTTCATGATTGTTCCTATATGTATCATGCAAATTTTCATTTCAACTTTATAAACTTATAATTATATGAGGTTCAAATCTGTGCTTTCAGTGATAATCAGCTCTCAAATATACAAGTGTGAAAATCTTTTACGCCGTATGTAACAAGGAACCTTAGCTTTTTGCGTCGATCTTCAAGAATTAATAGGTCAGAAAGGTTTAAGCAAGACTTGAATACACAATACCTTTAGGTTGGTGAGTGGCTTGCATACCGTCAGATCAATAGCCCATAAAATTTAACAATTGTTATTATCATTTTTTGAATTCCCTTTCAAGCTCATGTCACGTCAAGGTACTGCAGAAGAAAAAACTGCAAAATCTGATCCATTTTATCGTAATCAACCAAACAGGCAAAAAAAAAAAAAAAAAAAAAAAAAAGGAAAAAAGAAAAAAAGATATCATTGGCTTGTCAAATTATATATCGAGCTGTGAAACAGATTCAACAAAAGACAAAAACAAATTCACTGTCTGTTTTACGTCAAGCAATACATGAAGTAACTTCGGGTATAGCAGTAAAAGCAAGACGTATAGGTGGATCGACTCACCAAAGACGGTCACAAAGTTGTCACTTAATGCGGTTTTTTAGGCTTTTAACACTTGATCCAAAACAAAATAAATAAAATTAATGATTCATTTTTTTTTTTTTTTTTTTTTTTTTTTTTTTTTTTTTTTTTTTTTTTTAAATAAAAAACATCACATGGGTGTACATATACAATCACATGGATGCACATGTGTGCATGCATTAACGTTAATATCTACCTTAAAAATATACTCTTACTCACTCAAGATCAAACAGGAATATTATTTTATTTTTTATAGAAAAAAGCATCCAAAGCTTATATTCTACATAGTCTTTGGGCGTGTTTGTTTAGTTTTTTTATTAAGTCCTGTTAAATTAAAGTGTCTGTCTAGAAATATGCTGTCTGTTTGTAGATGAATAAATAGTTGTTTGTTTTGTGTGCTGAATAAAGTGTCTGAATTAAAAAAATTACTGTTATACCCTTTTATTTAAAATAAAGTTAAGAAGTTGGAGGGTAAATACGTAAAATTAGGATAAAATGGATGACTTAATTTGTAGACCCTCATCTCCATGGCTTTTTCTAGAAAGTCACATGTTAGTTTTAAGCACTAAACAAACATTCATTTTGTGACTTAATTAACTTACCTATTTTTCAATTAAGACACATTAAGTTCTTATCAAACACCACCTTTGTGTATGTAATCATGTCATTTATGTCTATCAATAACAAGAAAATGATTGCATGATCTTGACTACTATCATTATTGAAAGTGTATCATAAAAGTAGCCGATCAATCTACGGGATTTGAATATATCGCCACACGGACTCATACCAGGTAAATCTCTCGTTTTTCAAAAGGTTTGCTCCTAGCAGGAATTCCACTCGAGACATCTCACATTTTAGTAATTTTAGTTACAAGACAATTATCACGGCACCTGTGAGTGGTTATAAAAGTACAATCTTGCCAGAAACGCACTACAAGCGATTTGATGCAAAGTATTAGTAGAGTAAATACTTGTTTATCCTCATAAAGATACAATGTTTGATTTTTTGAGGTAATTCTAAACTAAGGGTGCGTTTGGTATATGTTTATGGGAATCAAACAATGACTTTCATAGTGATATCAATTGTTTGGTGCAAATATGAGGAGCATTTTTCACAAGATACAACACTTTCTCTATATAGATATAAAACTTATACGATGTGTGAGTGAGAAAGGGAGAGAGAGAAGGAAGGCTGGCAGGAGGTTCGAAACAGAAAAAACATTCAAGACCAAGGTAGAAGATTAAAGAAGGAAGATACGAGGTACCAGGTTATCAAGTTCTTTGTGTCCAACATCCCGGATAGGTGCAGACCTTGGGACCTTGCGACAAGACTCAAAGAATATGGAGAGATTGGGGGTGGGGGGGGGGGTATACATTACGAGAAGGAGGAACAAGGAAGGTCAAAGATTCGGCTTTGTGAGCTTCAAAGGTGTGAGGGAATGGAAAGAAATGGAAGAGAAGCTTAGGTCAATCAAGATGGGGAGCTTCTCTCTTTCTATTAACGTGGCAAGACATGCTGAGGAAAACGAAAAGGCAGGGATTGTTATGAAGAGGAATACGACGAGTTTTAAGCACACTGAGAAGGTTAAGGACTTCTAGGAGGCCGCCAAGAATGGTAATGGAGGGAGCAACGGTGGTAAAACTTTTGGTTTCTCTTACAGGGATGTGGTAGCGGAACCCGTTGGGACGACAATAAAAGATAAAGTCATTAATATGGATAGGGTGGAGGTGGCATTGACGAAGCTCCACGGGAAGGCGCTGGTTGCGTGGTGCATCAATCTTAATGTTCTTACCAACATTAACACGTATTTGGGAGGTTTGGACGTGATTGGTTTGGAGATGAAATACGTAGGAGGCCTTTGTATTCTTGTTTCATTCCCTAACAGTGAGGAAGCCCTTAACTTCTTCAACAAGGATGAAATTTGGAGTACATGGTTTTCTAAAATGGAGGTATGGTTGGGTCAAATTATTCCATTCAGAAGAATTGCATGGGTTGGTATACACGGTGTCCCACTTCATCTTGCTACAGCTTCCACTTTTAATAAAATTGGAGAATTAGTAGGTGAACTTGTTTCACCATCGTCTTCGGACGATGGTGAGATGAATAAGTCGGTGGAAGGGGTAGGAGTTTTAGTCGGAGATGGGATTGAAGTTAAGGAGGTAGTCACGTTAACTTGGAGAGGTTCTAATTTTAAAGTATGGCTCAAAGAAAAAGACTTCAACTGGAGTCCTAGTTGTTCAATCAGTAATAACATTGGAGGTAACTCGACGAGGTTCGGATGGAAAATGTTCGGTGATCAAGCAGAGGATAAGTGTAACTCTTCGTCAGAAATGGAAGAAGGAGAGTTGAGTGCATCGGGGAAGGAAGATGGAAAGTCTTTGCATGGGGATGGGAAGAAAAAGGTAGATGATTATGAGCATGGGGAAGGAGTGAGCCAACGCGCTGGTGGTAAAGGGATATTTAATGAAGGAGCAGGTTTTCTAAATAGTCGAGTGAACCAAGAAAACTCCTTCGAATTCTCATTATCCAATATTAAAAATAAAGAGGTTAAGAATGAAGGTAGTATGAAATTTGAGGAGGAGTGGACTAATAAGTTTAGTGGGCTCCCTATCAGGCCCAGAAAAAGGCCAAGGGATTCAGACCCATTTTCCTTGGATGGGCTTTTGGGCATAAATAAACCTATTATTGTTGACAAGTCCAAGGCTAGTGTGAGGCCCGACCAGTTGGATAAGTCAGTGGAAGTATCAAAGGATAAAGGTTCTTTTGACCTGAATACCAGCTATCAGTGTTCAGAAGACCAAAAAGGAAAAAATAATAAAGTTGAGTGTGGGGGGACGGATAAGACTAAGAACGAGGACAATAAATATGATGAATTAAGAGAAGATGTTATCAAGACAAAAGAGATAGGAGTATCCATTGGAGTCGATTTGTCAATGGCGACCTCAGAGATTATGAAGTCAATCGAAGAAGAAGGATTGAACCAAGTTGTACAATGAATTGTCTCTCTATCAACATTAGAGGGTTGGGGGGGACCTCAAGCCCAGCTGGATTAAAGGTATTGTTCATAAAGAAAAAGTTTCGTTTTTAGCTATTCAAGAATCTCAAGTGGGGAATGTCTCTTCGGAGAGAATTAGTAAGTTTTGGGGAAGAAAAGGTATGGAAAGTGAAATTATGGAACCGTCGGGTCGTTCGAGGGGTCTTATTAGTGTTTGGGATCCGTCGTGGTTCAAAAGGTTAGAAGTGATAAACAAGGAGAACTTCAAGGGTTATCAAGGGGTGTAATAACACTGTATTTTTGGCCAATATATACGCTCCTCAAAATTACAGAGAGAAAGTTAGTGTTTGGAATGACCTCTTGGATATCAAAGCCAGGTGTGGGGGTTGGTGGATTCTTATGGGGGATTTCAATTCAGTTAGAATTAAGGAGGAAAGAAAAGGGTTTAAATTCAAATATAATAACGCCAAGATTCAACTTGTTTATTGAAAGGGCAGATCTTTTTGAATATGAGATGAAAGGTAGTAGATTCACTTATTTAAAAGAAGACGAGAAAGGTAAGAAGCTTAGCAAGATTGATAGATTGTTGGTATGTAGAGAGGTGTTGGATTTATGGCCAAAGGCGACATTCAGGGCTCTCCCTAGACTTTATTCGGATCATAATCCGATACTTTGGTCGATAAAGGATAGCAACTTTGGTCCCATTCCTTTCCGTTTCTATAACTCCTGGCTCGATCATCCTAACTGTGATGATGTGGTTAAGGATACTCTCGATAGTTTCTCCTTCTCGGGTCCTCCGGATATCAAACTTTTGGAGAAATTCAAAAGTTAAAGAAGCAGCTTTAAGAGATGGAGATATGAGAAAAGTATGAAGGAGGGTGAGGATCTTGAGTTATGCAAAAGAGAACTGGGGGAAGTTGAAGCATATATGGAGAAGGATGAGCTGAATGAGATGGAGTCATGGACTCGTCTGGAATGCAAAAAAAGGATCCTCGAAATTGAAGGAAGTAAAGCAAAAGATTTGAAACAAAAGGTGAGGTGTAAATGGAATATGGATGGTGACGAGAATTCTCGTTTTTTCCATGGCCTTATAAACAACAGAAAAGTCTCCAACTCCATTCCAGGGCTGATGGTGAAGGACGAATGGGTTAATAACCCAAAGAAGATTAAAAATATAGTGTTCGAATTTTTCAGATCCAAATTCAAAGAAAGTACAATAAGAAGGCCTGAGATAGTGTGTGACTTGAATGCGAGATTGACTGAAGAGGAAGCTTGTAAAACCCTAAAATCTCAAACGTGTGAAATGACAATTTTGCCCTCAAACTAAAAATTTTACCAACTCGGAAAACACGTCAACATCGTTTAACAAGTTATATCCTCAATAATATACACACATTATGAAAATAATTAACTTATGTTATGAAGTAAAAGAACACAAATAAATAAGTCCTAATGTACCAAATAACTCTACAACATGTACACATTTCACCTAGACTACAAAAGAGACTACATACATAATGAAAAGATAAGCTTGGAAAGTCAAAGATTTGGTCTCCCCCCCCCCCTTGATGGCCGGCCTAATTAGGCTCCCCATTTACTCTCCATATCAATTTCATTTAATCCCATTTACACCTATCTTTTCATTTCAAAAACACACAAAGTAAACCCTAATCTCTCTTGCAACAAAAGTGGCGGATACCATTGTTTTTCCTCATTTCCATCCAAAAATCAAATAAGAAAAGTGTCCCAAGGAAGCTTGTGATCGTGTGTGATTGATTGGTGGGCATTGTGATCGTGTTTGGTTCGAAACAAAGCTTGGACGTGGGTGTTTGTTTTAGGTCGTGGGGTTCCAAAAGCCAAGGGAGGCTTGGTTGTGATCTTGGTGGCTTAATTCTTGTTTCCTTGTCACGTACACGCTACTAGGGTAACGTATCATCACCTCGTGTCTTTTCCTTTTTGTTTTCTTTGTCAAGTCGTGGCTATGGAGTCCTCATTAGGGCTTGTTATACGAAAATAAGTCACATAAAATGATGGGATATGTTTGTCACATAAAATGATAACGTTGTCGTATAATAAAATTGTTACCAAAAAGATTAGAAAAGAAAAGAGCAAAAACATTGAATGGGGGCTGTTTTGGATCGAAGTGGGTGCGTTTGGGGAGGTAAAACATGTGCTTATAATGGTTTTAATAGACCCTAAAACTGGACAGCATCATATATCGAATTTGTGTGTGTCATAGATCAAGTTTTATAAGTGAAATAATCTGGGTTTTTGTTGGAAAAGTCTATTTTATGTCTTAGTTAAGTTTTCCAAGTGGTTTGGTCGAATTTGGAGTTGTCTAAGTCGTATTTTTGAATTTTACAAGATCAAGTGTCAAAGCTGATAAAACGGGTCTGAAATTTGGTTGGATTGTTTGATTTTTCATTTTCAAACCATAAAGAATTGGGAGCTCTCCTTTTTCAGGAGTGACATTTAGGTTATAAATGAACTTCTGGGAGTTTTGGGAATTTTTTCAATGTGTCTAAACAGGTCCAATAAGTGTAAACTTTTAAGGTGTATTTTCTGACCACTTTCTGGGCAGGTCTGGACTTGTGATTTTCCATAGGCCATTTGGCATAGAGATAGAACCCACCAATTTTTGGAGACTCTTTTAACTCATATGGGAACCCCTGGGATTTTACTTGATTTCTTTTGAGCTAAGTAAGTATTTTATAAAAATCGCTAAAGTCTGGTCCAAATATGAGTTTAAGAAAAGGAAAGATAAAACAAGGATATCAATAAGTAAAACAATTACACATGCATAAGAAGCTTATAAATTGAGTATATAAGTAATATATGATATCAATTCGTGTAGATACGTTGAAGGAGATACGACGTTGCTTCCCGGTGTAACTTTCTTGTTTGCTTTGATTTCGTTGCTAAGGTACAGATATTCTGACCTTTCTCATAGGGTTTCTCATGATCTCTTTACATCTTTGACCTCTTGCCAATTTGATATTGAACCTTTGCTCTACTATTGAACTTTTGATATTGAATCTTTGCTATTGACCCCTTTTGCTATTGAACCTTTGATATTGATCCTTTGCTATTGGACCTTTGATAATTGAACCATTGATATTGGATTATTGATTTGATTTGTGAACTGCTAATATTGGACCTTTGATATTGATTGACCTCTATACTGTACACTTTGACCTGTCAGTTGATACCCGAGCCATTAACTAGGCATGGGGGTTCCATGTCCGTGTCATTGATGCACCAATGGCATGACTCCAGTGTGGATGAGTGATGTTCCACACCGTCCCCATATTTGTATTGATTAATGCGCGCTTCAGATATATATATTGGATTGGCCACTATTTGTTTTGCAGGGGGCGTATGGATGCATCCTAGATTTGATTTGATTTGAATTTGATATGATATGATTTGTTTTGGTGATGCGGTGCGTGTGTGCAATACACCCCCTCACATTTTGGGAGCTAGCTACTCCACTGGTTACTGAGGTCTCCCCTCATATTGGTTTGGTATTTCGAGGTCACCCCTCCGAATACAATGGTTACTATTGGTTGCTTGGCTGCTATTGCCACTATTGATATGGTTTGTTTTGTTGGCTCGGGATAGATTTCTGACAACCCTTACACTTTTGATATACCTATATTGTACCTTCTGGATACCCCACTGCACCATATTCTGAATTGACTGTCCTTTACCCAATACCCTTATATGACTCACTCTACTACCAAGATATATGTGTTCCATTGCTTTGATCTGTTACACTCTCATTCCGTTACTTCAGACTATCGTTCCATTCACGTACCGGGTTGTTATATGTTTATTAGATTTGATTATGCTATTCATGTCTTATGTGACTATTGATTTCCCTACTACGATATGACCAATATGCGATTATCTGATTTGCCTGTTTCCATCTGATGATATGTGATCTCACTGTTATGTGACCTCTGAATTGTCTGGTGACCATGCTAGTGTGTAATTTATAGTTTTGGTCTGTTTATTATGTGTATTTCCTTCAGTTAATCTCGTGGACTATGACTATTCGTGGTATCCTTATCTGCTTGTTGTTGACCTGCCATGTTTGCATTTCTGTTTATGTTACGGTTTGATTGGGAAATGGTTCAACTTATGACGTCTAGCTTGTTAACTTGTTTAATTGCTCTACTATGTCTTTAATTCATTTAATTATAGTATTCATACTGTATTCCTACTTGTTACGTGTGAATGTCATGTTTTGACTGCTGTTATGATACTGATTATGTCTTCAACTAAGGGTTTTGATCTGTGTGAATTGCCATGCTCACTTATTAATTAATTGCTTCCGCTTTCCTGTAGATATCTGTTTGGCTTGTATGTTTTCTGATTTCCTGAATTGATTGTATGACATATATGTTGTGTGGATGCGACGCCTGCTATGTTTGCTTATGTTTCAATTCTTGTATGTATGGTTTGTATGTGTTTGTTTATATGTCATCGATGCTTTGCTTTGTTTCATTCTCCTTGTTATCTATTCGTTTTGGATATCTGTATAATTGTGTTCTGCAGAATCCTCATTGACTCATTGTTCTCATTTCGCTGTGACTTTATTATCCGTTTCCTTTGTTCATTTTACATTTCAGATTCTATTTAGCTTTCGTTTTGTTATATCTGTTCACTAGGCTTTTTAAGCTCAGCCGCATTTCTTTTCCTGCGGCAGGTGTTAGGTTTGAAGATGGGCTTTGATGGGCTGAGAGTTGGATTATTTGAGTGGACCAACCCTAGTTACCTTATTATTTGGACTTATTTTGGCAGGCTATTGTTTTGAAATTTAGATTTATATTAGACATTTTGGATTTTGTAATTTCCCTTGTAAATCTTTTGTTATTATGACTTGGTATGTTATTATTTAAAGACTTTCGCTTGAGAATTTTAATTGTACGTTCTGATATGACACCAGAATGTGACACTTCTACCCTTGTCGGGTTGGGGTGTTACAATTATGGTATCAGAGCCCAGGTTTCGTCTTGTTGACCTTAGGATTGACCTGTGAGGACTTGGGTAGACACTAGGCTTCGTCTGTTATGATCTCTTCCGATTCCTTTTGATTGTCGTTCTGATTGGACTTCGATATTCTTTTGTCTTCACTAATTTGGCCTTCTTCTCTTTGCATTTGATTTTGTTTATTTTATTTTCGCACATCCGTTGTCGATCGATAGATGAAGATTTCTCGTAGAGCCGAAGATGATGGTGCCGACCCTGCATTGCTGTAACAATTTCTGGAGAGGTTCGTGAAACAGAAGCCGCAACTGATCGTGATGCTGCCGGAGACGTCAGGATGCTGCTGAAGGGAGCTGTACGGATCAACCGAAGGCGCAAAGACGGAGACAAGATTCAACTGGTGGACACTTGGAAGACGTATGAGCAGAGGAACTATGACCGGCGTACTTTAGACGGGCGGAGAAACTACTACAAAAATTCGGGCGTATAGTGGTCATCAGTCCAACCGTTGAGATGCTAAGAAGATTCATCTAATTCATATGATTAGGCACAACTTGTGTTACTCCGATTCGTTTGTCATGCGTTTTGAGACGGTTTGATATCTTGCTATGTGATTTTGATCGGCACTACTTTTCTTGATTCGTTCAGAATTCAGTTTGAATCGTGAAGTTTTATCGTTTGGCATTTTGTTAATATCTCAGCTTTTCTTTTGGATCGTCAGTAATGAGTCATGAGGAACCGATTCGAGCAAGTTGGTGGCCTTCTTCTTTGGTGATATGGTAAGTTGTTTGATGTAATTTATGCTGTATGTATGTGAATCTAGTCTGCTTTGGTATGTTACTTGATATCTGTATGTGATATGTTTTGTTGTGTTATTGGTTATGTGGTTTGTCATGACTCGAGACAGAATATGACGACTATAAGGACTTGTTATGTGATGCAAGTATTATGACGCCTGATCAACGTGATAATACCGAGATCATATAATCTGAACTTATTGAAATCATACGACATCTTGGGAAATGCCTGGGGTTGGTACGTGAATGGACTAAGACTTATAACCGTTATTTGTCACTCCTCATGTTCGATTAGAATTCTCTACCTCTTTGTGAGATTCTCACCGATATCTGTTACGTGTAAGATTTGTACGCTTTGAAACTGATACGATTATGATCTGTATGAAACTATGGATTGCTACGTCTGCCTTAAGCCGGTACGTCTCTGTGTACCTCTGCGACTTCAATTTTCGAGGACGAAAATTTTCTTTTTAGAGGGGAAGAGTTGTAAAACCCTAAAATCTCAAACGCGTGAAATGACAATTTTGCCCTCAAACTAAAAATTTTACCAACTCGGAAAACACGTCAACATCGTTTAACAAGTTATATCCTCAATAATATACACACATTATGAAAATAATTAACTTATGTTATGAAGTAAAAGAACACAAATAAATAAGTCCTAATTTACCAAATAACTCTACAACATGTACACATTTCACATAGACTACAAAAGAGACTACATACATAATGAAAAGATAAGCTTGGAAAGTCAAAGATTTGGTCTCCCCCCCCCCCCCTTGATGGCCGGCCTAATTAGGCTCCCCATTTACTCTCCATATCAATTTCATTTAATCCCATTTACACCTATCTTTTCATTTCAAAAACACACAAAGTAAACCCTAATCTCTCTTGCAACAAAAGTGGCGGCTACCATTGTTTTTCCTCATTTCCATCCAAAAATCAAAGAAGAAAAGTGTCCCAAGGAAGCTTGTGATCGTGTGTGATTGATTGGTGGGCATTGTGATCGTGTTTGGTTCGAAACAAAGCTTGGACGTGGGTGTTTGTTTTAGGTCGTGGGGTTCCAAAAGCCAAGGGAGGCTTGGTTGTGATCTTGGTGGCTTAATTCTTGTTTCCTTGCCACGTACATGCTACTAGGGTAACGTATCATCACCTCGTGTCTTTTCCTTTTTGTTTTCTTTGTCAAGTCGTGGCTATGGAGTCCTCATTAGGGCTTGTTATACGAAAATAAGTCACATAAAATGATGGGATATGTTTGTCACATAAAATGATAACGTTGTCGTATAATAAAATTGTTACCAAAAAGATTAGAAAAGAAAAGAGCAAAAACATTGAATGGGGGCTGTTTTGGATCGAAGTGGGTGCGTTTGGGGAGGTAAAACATGTGCTTATAATGGTTTTAATAGACCCTAAAACTGGACAGCATCATATATCGAATTTGTGTGTGTCATAGATCAAGTTTTATAAGTGAAATAATCTGGGTTTTTGTTGGAAAAGTCTATTTTATGTCTTAGTTAAGTTTTCCAAGTGGTTTGGTCGAATTTGGAGTTGTCTAAGTCGTATTTTTGAATTTTACAAGATCAAGTGTCAAAGCTGATAAAACGGGTCTGAAATTTGGTTGGATTGTTTGATTTTTCATTTTCAAACCATAAAGAATTGGGAGCTCTCCTTTTTCAGGAGTGACATTTAGGTTATAAATGAATTTCTGGGAGTTTTGGGAATTTTTCCAAGGTGTCTAAACAGGTCCAATAAGTGTAAACTTTTAAGGTGTATTTTCTGACCACTTTCTGGGCAGGTCTGGACTTGTGATTTTCCATAGGCCATTTGGCATAGAGATAGAACCCACCAATTTTTGGAGACTCTTTTAACTCATATGGGAACCCCTGGGATTTTACTTGATTTTTTTTTAGCTAAGTAAGTATTTTATAAAAATCGCTAAAGTCTGGTCCAAATATGAGTTTAAGAAAAGGAAAGATAAAACAAGGATATCAATAAGTAAAACAATTACACATGCATAAGAAGCTTATAAATTGAGTATATAAGTAATATATGATATCAATTCGTGTAGATACGTTGAAGGAGATACGACGTTGCTTCCCGGTGTAACTTTCTTGTTTGCTTTGATTTCGTTGCTAAGGTACAGATATTCTGACCTTTCTCATAGGGTTTCTCATGATCTCTTTACATCTTTGACCTCTTGCCAATTTGATATTGAACCTTTGCTCTACTATTGAACTTTTGATATTGAATCTTTGCTATTGACCCCTTTTGCTATTGAACCTTTGATATTGATCCTTTGCTATTGGACCTTTGATAATTGAACCATTGATATTGGATTATTGATTTGATTTGTGAACTGCTAATATTGGACCTTTGATATTGATTGACCTCTATACTGTACACTTTGACCTGTCAGTTGATACCCGAGCCATTAACTAGGCATGGGGGTTCCATGTCCGTGTCATTGATGCACCAATGGCATGACTCCAGTGTGGATGAGTGATGTTCCACACCGTCCCCATATTTGTATTGATTAATGCGCGCTTCAGATATATATATTGGATTGGCCACTATTTGTTTTGTAGGGGGCGTATGGATGCATCCTAGATTTGATTTGATTTGAATTTGATATGATATGATTTGTTTTGGTGATGCGGTGCGTGTGTGCAATACACCCCCTCACATTTTGGGAGCTAGCTACTCCACTGGTTACTGAGGTCTCCCCTCATATTGGTTTGGTATTTCGAGGTCACCCCTCCGAATACAATGGTTACTATTGGTTGCTTGGCTGCTATTGCCACTATTGATATGGTTTGTTTTGTTGGCTCGGGATAGATTTCTGACAACCCTTACACTTTTGATATACCTATATTGTACCTTCTGGATACCCCACTGCACCATATTCTGAATTGACTGTCCTTTACCCAATACCCTTA
>BPTQ01000009.1:22565536-22582432 GCA_019973895.1 Chrysanthemum seticuspe | reverse complement strand
ACAATTTCACTGTTGGATTCATGGTTTACAAACTGATTCCTTATAAACTTTGAATCTTTCTTAGTTTTCAGTAATCTTTAATGGAAGATAGTGAGAGCCAGAATAGTGATGGCAAGCATACACCACCTAAGGATTTTGTATGTCCAATAACAACACGTATATTTAACGATCCAGTTACTTTAGAAACTGGTCAGACTTATGAGCGTGAAGCTATTCAAGAATGGATAGATAGTGGAAACTTGACGTGCCCGATCACGCATCAGAAGCTTCAAAATGTTCAACTTCCGAAAACTAATTATGTCCTCAAACGGCTAATTGCTAGCTGGAAAGAGTTGACACCAGGAAATGAGTTTCATAGTCCAGAAAATACTCATGTTCTAGATCATATCCCTCAATTGGTTTCTCCGAATAGTGTCATAAGCCGAGCTACAACTGATGGAACGGTTAATGAGCTAAGACTTGTGATTACTGATCTTTGTACTTCACAAATTTTGAAAAAAAGCCGAGTTGGCAGTTCTTAAAATTGAGAGATTCTGGCAGGAAGCGAAGATGGAGCTTGAGATTCAAAGCATGTTGTCAAAACCGCCTGTTATTAATGGATTTGTGGAGATTTTGTTCAACTCGGTTGACACCCGAGTGTTAAAAGCCACAATTTTTCTTCTTTGTGAGGTGGGCTCAAGAGATAGTAATGTGATATCGACTCTAACACGAGTTTATTCTGATGTTGAATGTATAATCTCCCTATTCAAGGAAGGTTTGTTTGAGGCTGTTGTGTTGATTTATTTGTTAAAACCTTCTATTTCCACCTTTCTTGAAATGGACGTGGTGGATTCACTTTTAAGCGTTGTTCAGAAACGAGAAGATGAGTTTTTGAAAATGTGTATGAGACCGAAAGAAGCTTCTGTGGTATTATTGGCACAAATTATTGAAAATGACGATGATGGTGTCGTTTTGGAAGTCATCAAAAGTCTTGTTTCTAGTAAGGCAATAGAATCCATTATCAAAAGCTTGGAATCAGATTCCAAAGAAGAAAGAATTGCAGCAACGAAAATACTTTTGAAATGCATACAGGAAGACGGAAAATTCAGAAACGTTGTTGCTGATAAGGTTGATGATGAAGATGATGAAAGATGAATGGGTAAAACATAAATGTGTTATAAAAGTATAAATGTGTATGGACTAAAATACCCTTGACTACAAAACAAAAATCAGAGTTTGACTTGGTCAAGGGATCAATCTGGCATTTAATGGCTACTGTTTGGACCCGTGGCGATGAAAAGGGCGAGGTTCGTCCCATCGCGATGAACATCAACAAGTTTAGAGACCAACGGTGTATTTTAGTCTTTATTCTATAATGGTTCATTACCCATTACGGGGTAATCAATCCCTTTGCACTCCCTAACCAAGTACTAAATAGTGAGTGAGGTGGGCCCTTTTGAATACCTTACCCATTCCCCACCTCCCTTAACCCCCCAACCAAGCACGCCCTCAGCTTTGTTGATCATCAACAGTTTTTTCAAAAATCTACTAAGGGGGGTGGCAATGGTTCAAAACCATACCTCACCACCCACCAATAATATCATTCCACCTAATCTCATATCTCACTCATACCTCACCATAGTTTTTTAGTAGCAATGGTCATTCCATACCTCACTCATTTTTTTTTTTTAAATTCATAATTATATTAAACAATTAAATAAAAACATAATATTTCATTAATAATAAAAAAAATTACATAATACGTAAAAAAAATTACATCACCGTTGAAATAAAAAGAAAATTAATTCGGAAGACTCTTCGGGAAAAATTAATTCGTCATCGGACGAAGAAGAGGATGATGAAGACATTTTTTTTAGTGTTATAGTTGATTTGTGTGTGTAAAAATAATGTGATTTGGAATAAATTATGAAGAGAATGGAGTGTTATTTATAAAGGGGATTTTTTATTATTATTATTATTATTATTATTTTATGTTCAATGCATGTAACGGTCCAAAGTAAAAAAAAATGCAAACACAAACACACACGCTCCTCCATATCGTTGCGGCTTTCTTTCTCGTCCTCCATACTGAAACCACCATACCGCACGGCTGGCAACGGTATTGCCGTGCGGTATGGTTGCATACCGAATGCATACCGAAGGCGTTGCCACCCCCTAAGGTTTCAAGATTCAAACCAATGAAAAGTCCTAAAATTGCATAGCATTTTGTCATTTTATCTAGAAACAAAATAAGGAACCTATACATTATATATAGAGTAAATTACACCGTTCGTCCCTGTGGTTTGCGTTGACCGCAGGGTTTAGTCCCTTGACCAAAAAAATTGCACCATACGCCCTTAAGTGTGAAACGTTATGCACCGTTCGTCCCTCCATCCATCTGGGCCCACCAACTCAAGATAACGTCAGTTAAGTCACTTAACCCCTAAGGGCATATCCGTCATTTCTTGTCTCCCTTTTTTCCCGCCCAAATTATAACCCTATATACTCTGTCTTCCCCTTTTCCCACCCACCCACATAAACCTAAATCCCATTCCTTCCACCACCATTTTCAAAACAAAGGGTTTTCTCAAATCAAATCAAAATCATGGTTAGATGTCCTCGTTGCCAAACACTTGCAGTTATGAAAACATCATGGACAAATAGAAACCCAGGTCGAAGGTTTTATGCCTGTTCCCAAATTGTATGCGTTAATGGTTTTAGTTTGTAATTGAACAATAACAGTATTTGTTGTTTAATTTTGTTTTACAGGTTTTGTTGTTTAATTTTGTTTTACAGGATTGTAACAGATTTGTTGATTGGGTGGACCCAGAAATGTGCCATCGTTCAATGGTAGTTATACCTGGGTTATTAAGGTCTTTGAACAACCATCAAGAAATCCTACAAAATATGGAGCAAGAAAGAGCAACATTGAAGAAGTATGTTATGGTTTCATGTATTTTGTTGTTTGTGTCTGTAATGTATAACATATTGACCTAGCAGTGTAGTATTTGGGTGTTAAGAGATAGATGTATTTTGGGTGTTTAATGTTAGATGTATTTTGTGTATGTTATGTAGCACCATTGTAATGAAAACAAGCTTTGTAGCATTATTGCAATGTACTGTTCTAGCAACATTTTGCAGTCACTTTTATGAATTTGACTATTTCATTTTGTCACTTTTATGCATATGCAGTCACTTTTATCAATGCAACACTATTTCTAGATTGATGCAGTCAATGAATCAATGGCACTTTGCTGCATTCTTGCAATTCAATGGTATACAGTTTACTTGCATTATTGCAATTTCTACATTACCACACCTCTATATAAGGGCACATATGGATAATACAAAACCATATCAAACATCTTCCTAACCTATTCATAATTGCTGCAAAGATGAGTTCAGGAAACAAGAGGAAATGTTATATACATCTTCATGTTCCTTTTCCATCTCTTATATGTTAAACATACTTATGTTTTATTGTTTTTTTTTTTTTTTTTGCATTATTTTGTTTTCAGAAGTTATCTGCATTTCAAGTGACACATCTGAAAGTACTGAGGACAAAAGTTCAGGTAACACATGGACAGGGTATTTTCCATTGCAGTATGTGGTACCACCTGATGAGATAGAGTTTTATGGACCAAAGGTGGGCTCAAGTTCAAATGCAAAGGATGATGATAAGCCACTAACCCAAAAACAGATTCAAAAGCTTCTATTTGATGCAAGGACTAAAGTGCTAGGATTGCCTGCAAAGGCCAGTCTTGAAGAATTTGGTGTGAAACCTTATGTTGCACCAACTGAAATTGCAGCAAAAGGGAAGGGGAAGGGAAAGAAAAGGATGGGTTAGAAGCAGTGGTGTTTCATGGTTTTCATGTGTACTGGTTTTCATGTGTACTGGTCTTTCATGTCTTTCAGTGGTGTTTCATGCTTTATGTATGTTTTTATGGTGTTTTAATGTTTCAGTTTACTTTATGTATGTTTTTTATGGTCTTTCATGTTCACTTGAACCTATTTTAAATAAGTTAGTGCAATGCTCTTGGTCTTTCATGTTTACAGTTACCAAATTACCAAAACAATCTGTACATACCAAATTAAAGTCAAACAAAATTACATACCAAATTAAAGTCAAACAAATTAAAGTCTAAAGCAACCATACCATTAATCAATCAAGTTTCAAGGCATATAATGCCATAAACATCCAAAACAACTTAATTGATATTGTGCATAGGACATACGAGAAACACAAACATAACAGACATAATCATAACATACACTATCAAACACAGACATGAGACATACTTCAACCTAACACAACCACCTTCTTCCTTGGTGCTCTATTCTTTGATGCACCATCTTCTGTTGCTGGTGCCTTCCCCTTATCTTGACTAGCTGCTCTTGTCTTTGATTGTGAACCTGCAGGAGTATCAGAATCCAAATCCACACCTTTGCTTGCATTTTTTCTCTTTTTTGACTTTGGCATTCTTGGTCCAGTACATGTTCTTTGATTGTGACCTCTTGACCCACATTTGTCACAAGTTACAGTCTTGTGCCCTCTTGAAAGCTTACCATCATTAACTATCTTAAAATCCCTTTCAGTCTTTGACCTTTTTCTTTCTTTCCTTGGTCTTCCAACTTGTGGATTATGTTTTGGTGGCAACAGACTAGTTGGAACAGTGCACTTGGGCCAATGGACAGGACCTCTGATTGGTTTTATATGAAAAGAATATACTTTCTTCCAAGTCTCTAACCTATCGCATGGATGTACCCACTCCTCTGGTAATGCAACCTCTTGATGATTAAGTGACATGTTCCAATTTGTTGCAACAGCATGTTTGCAAGGGATGCCTGTCAATTCCCATCTTCTACAAGTGCAGGTTCTAGCAACAACATTTACCACACACTGGTCATTCCATGGACCACTTACCTGGTATAACTCACCTCCATTCCAGCTAACAGTATACTTGTTAGCTTGAGCTGCATTTTCCTTCAAAATTCTTGTAGCAGTTGGTGTGAGTGGTCCATCACACCTTGCAATAAGTTTGTTAACATTGACAATCCTGGCAAGTTCTATTATTAGGTATTGCAATCTAAGTACTTACATGGAATGACAATTGAATAGCAGATGGAATGTATAATACCTTCTCATGAGATACTCCCTGGCAAACTCCAATGTGGAAATAATAGGCTTGTCTCTACCCCCTACTAGCTTGGCATTCAAGACTTCGCACATGTTGTTCAATAAAACATCTGACTTGGCTCTCTCTGTTTAAGGAGTTTGTTGTTTAGATAATATTAGATCAACAGTTACTATGAAATCAGTTAAAGTAAGAATACTATATACCTGAGAAATGTGATCTTGACCAGTGTTGTGGAGGAATGAGATTCAACCAGTCATAAGCCTCTTTCTTGAAAGCTTTCAACTCTTCCATTGCAACTTGAAACTCTGGGACTGTTGTTGCAGTTGCTGCTTTCCATAGCATATCCTTGTATGCAGTACCATTCCACTTCAACTTCATATTCTCATGAATATGTTTGACACAAAATCTGTGCTCTGCACATGGAAACAATTTTGCAATTGCTGGTATAATACCCTGCAGTTGGAAACAATTAATTAGTTAAGTAAGTTAAGGAATTAATTACAAACATTGAAATCAAATTAACTAGTTAAGTTAGTACCTTTTGCCTGTCACTTATGAAAGTGAAGTTGGAATTCCTGTACAGATCTAGGTCATCTCCAAGTTGATTGAGAAACCATGTCCATGACTATGTGTTTTCTGTCTCAACAAGTCTATATGCCAATGGATAGATCCCATTGTTTGGATCAATACTCACAGCTGTCAAAAGTTGTCCTGGGTATGGACCCTTCATGAATGCTCCATCTAATCCAAGGATTTCCCTCATCCCAGCTCTGAATCCAGCTTTCAAAGGACCCAAACATATATAGATTCTCTTAAAAACTCTTGTTGGGACTTGATGATCTGCTTCAGCTTGAACATGGATCTTGACAGTTGTGTTTGGATTAGCTTGTTGCAATTCCAACACATAATCTCTTAGCATCTTATACTGATGTGTGTAATCACCCCTTAATTTCCTTTCAGCTTCTTGCTTAGCTCTAAATGCCTTACTTTCTGAAATACTTAGTTCATGTTTTTTTGATAGTTGCTCTTGAACAGCTCTAACAGGTATATTAGGGTTTGTTTTCAACTGCTCAACTAATTCCTTTGAGAACCAATTGTAGGTGGCATAAAGGTTATCTCTTTTCTGTAGACATTTATGGACTGACTTGTATGTTTTTACCTCCCAAGATTCAGTCTTTTTGACCTTGGAAACTAACAGAACCCATGGACATTTACTATCATCCAACAGTTTTTGTCTATTAGGTTTACCCCCATAAATGATTACCTTCTTCCTTGGGCCTTTATCACCCTCAGTTGGGCCTTTTTCTTGACTTGGCCCAGTTGACTGAGTTGGCCCACAATCATTGACTTCACCAGCTGGTAGAGAAGGGATAACACCTTTGCATACTGCCCTCACTCTGTCATTGTCATTCTTTTCCATTCTTATTTTTCTCCTAGTCTCAATTGAATGCTCTCTAATGTACTCCTTCACCTTTTCTTTGTTTGCAAATTTTTGACCCACATAGAAATATGTCTTGTAAATTTTCTGACTAGCATGTGCTTGTTTTCTTAACTGCTTCAACTTCTTTTTCCTTAACCTACTACCTTCACTGTCACTACCTGATCCACTCTCAAAATACTCATTTTCTAATTCATTGACATCATCTCCATCTGCTTCATCTTCAATCTCAACTGCTTTCCTTTCTCTACACCCAACAAACTCCACAGTCTCATCAATTGTGTAGTTAAAGTCCCTCATGTCAACATCCACCTCATCTGCATTATTATTGTCATCTACTATGAAATCACTGTCTTGGCTATCATCATCTCCTTGACTATCACCCTCTGTTTCACTCTCAGTTTCACCCTCAACTTCACTTTCAACATTCTCACTAGGATTACCCATTCCAACCTCAGGATTTGTTTCAAAATTCTCACTAGGATTTGTTTCAACCTCAGGATTTGTTTGAACATTCATTGGTGGTGATATAATGTCCAAGTCAGCAAATGGGTCAAAGTTAGGATCTTGTGACTCTACATATGGGTCATAAGAAGAATAAAAATCATTTGCAAACTGACTAGGGACTTGAGAAGACTCATCATTACCAACTGCAATACTTTGCCCTTGGTCTTTACCACTGCTTTGACCTATATCTTTACCTACACACCCTTCATTGACATCAAAAACTACTTTCTTAGCCACTGGGGTAATCCCTGCCTTTGATGTTATTGGTTCATTTAACTATTCTATTACAAGTTTTTTATGCTTTGGTTGTATGTAAATGTCAGGATTGGTCTTTTCATGCTCAACATATACATCAACTAGCTTAAGACCTTCCATCACATACTTGCCTAATAACTGAACATCTTTGTCACATGCTAAAGGCTCTAGTCCATTGTCTAAATCATAATCAGGTTTCAAGAAATGGTAAAACATCAACCTATGACCATCATGACCTAAGTCTTCTAGCATAGAATCAATTTCATGGATTGAAAACTGATCACTGTCTATCAAATCCACAAAATTAATCTTACCATTCTTGTAAATCCTGTTGGGTGCATTCGTGAAAAAACCTCCATGATTGAGCTTGATGGAAAACAGAGTAGAGTTTTTATCTGCAAATAATTAAAGGAATCAATCAGACAAGAGTTTTAGACATTAAAACACCAAACAAAGTACTGCAAACCCAAAAAATGCATACTCTAATGATTAAAAACATACGTCACTTAACACCATTATCAAAAAAATAACTATGAACAGTCACTTACGATACATGCAATATGGGTCTCGATCAACAACATCATTTGCTCTAATTTCATACAATGGGACCACCATCTGATTCTTTGTGAAGTATCAGTACAAATTTTACGGCCTTTTTTCACAAATGATTTGGGGAAGAAGATGAATAGTATGTG
Source organism: Chrysanthemum seticuspe (assembly GCA_019973895.1). Lineage (NCBI taxonomy): Eukaryota > Viridiplantae > Streptophyta > Magnoliopsida > Asterales > Asteraceae > Chrysanthemum > Chrysanthemum seticuspe. Next base: position 22,574,420 of record BPTQ01000009.1, on the reverse strand, counting down.
GGAACTGGTGCAAAAGATTTTACTTTGGGGGACTGACAAGGTAGATGGCTTTTGATAAATGAAAGTACTTGGGAAATGACCAAAATAACCCTTTAAAAACCTCCGTTAACCCACGTTATCTTGAGTTGGTGGGCCCAGATGGACGGAGGGACGAACGGTGCATAACGTTTCACACTTAAGGGCGTATGGTGCAATTTTTTTGGTCAAGGGACTAAACCCTGCGGTCAACGCAAACCACAGGGACGAACGGTGTAATTTACTCTTATATATATATACTAAAACTCATTGGGGCATGAACAGTAACATGTGCATGAACAGTACATGCGCATGAACAGTGCGCAAAAAAAAAAAAAAAAAAAAAAAAAAAAAACTTTAGCAAATTCATTCCCGTGAATAAAATGATCGAGGGCAACGCACTCCTGTCGCAACGCGCGGGTTAACCCGCTAGTTTATTTCTAAAGATAGAAAATCTTGTGACATGACAAAGAGAAATAACTACTTCAAGATAACTTTTTCTACATGTATCATCAAAAATTGACCGATACCTATATTTTTTTTAAATATACCAATAATATCTATATATCACCCATATAATATGTGTCACAAAATGACCAATCAAACCCCATTAAAATATTATTTGCATCTTCAATAACAAGACAATAACAACTTTCCCAAACACAATCCAATCAAAATTATTAAACACCCAAAACATATAATATAATAATCAGGGACGGAGCTAGGGTTCCCGCGAGTAACCTCATAGATTTTTTCGATGTAGTGTTAGTTTTTGTAAAAAACACTGATATTTTTTAAATACATCTTAAATACGCCCAGACCTTCGAAACATGTTTCCAGTATTACGATTCAAAAAAATTTATACACCTGATCATATTTGGTCGTGACTCCGTCTCTTATAATAATAATGTCAAATCTTCAATCCTACTATAAGTTTCCATCCACAAACAAAAAAAAGAAAAAAACCATTTTTCATTTTTCATATTTTCATTTCCAAAAACATTGCAACACACAACACAAATGTTGTCACCACCACAACAAGATCAAGAAACACAAGTAACACAAGAAACACCACTTTTAATAAAAACAAACCAAACCCATGACACCATTTTCCATGAAGATCAAGAAAATGACACCAACAATAATAATCTTGATGATGGTCTTCAAAGATTGGATTTTTATCTACTTTTAATGGGTTTCAACCAAGATTCTGTTTTGAGATTTGGGTTGTCATGGTTTATGTTTTTAATGATTGGTGTTGTGGTACCTGTGGTTGTACTTATGATGACTACTAATTGTTTGAGATGTGATTTGTATCAAGTTAAGGGGTTTGAGCTTGTGGTTGTGTCTTCTCATGCTTGTTTGGCTGCTGTTGCTTTGCTTTGTTTGTCTCATAATTTGAGGAAGTATGGAGTTAGGAAGTTTTTGTTTGTTGATCAGTATTATGGCCATGTTCAGAGGTTTTCTAAGGATTATGTGTTAAAGATTAATGTAAGTTGTTCTTTTGATGTTTTGTATTTTATTTTTTTTATGTTTTTTTTTGTGTGTATTGTAGATTGTGTAAGTATAAAGGTGGTATTTGTGATTGCTTTAAGGTTTGTTTTTGTGTAGCTTTAAAGATATCATAAGCTTAGTTTTGGGCTTATGAGCTTATTTGGCTTGGCTTATAATTTACAGAAATAATAACAAAAAAATGTATGTAACTTGTCCATTTTTGTTGTATAGACCTTTTTTTTTTTTTTTTTTTTTTTTTTTTTTGTTCATGTACAATGACAATTTTACCCTTCGATGTTAACAAGGTGGTTAAAAAAACGTAAGGGTAGAATGGTCACAAAGTACACACAAAAGTCGAAATTGGAAAGGTTTGTGTTTGAATAGCAATAAAAAAAAAGAAGGCTACACAGAACAACAAAAATGGACTAGTTAGATACAATTTTTTTGTTATTATCCCTATCTTATAAGCTCATTTTTCCGCCTTCTTTTATGTTATGAACTTCTTATGACTTAAAGACGGGAAATAACCTACAGTAGAAAAAATGAGCTTAGGATATATAAGCCGAGTTGAATAAGTTCACAAGCCCGGAAATAAGCTTATACAAACACCCCCTAAAAGATACTTAGTAAAAAAGTTTATTTGTAGAATGAGTTGTTTTGAATAAGCACTTTCAAGAGGTATTAATACTTAATAAGCAGTTTTAATAAGCAATCCCAAACACCCCTTGATGGATACGAAACCGATAGTTATGTTTGAATTTAGGATATTGTATATACACCTTTAGTACACTGAAGTGTATTATGCTTTTATTACATGTTTGACTGAATCTTTTTTCGAATGAGTATGATAATCAGATAATGATTAGGTGAATATGAAAAAGTTCAGGAATAAAGTTTGATTCTTTGCTTATATGTTCCTAAGTATATGGTTCCTTATTACAAGATATATAAATATTATAACTTAGATAATTGCTAGTAATAGTATCGTCCAATAATATGATCATGGAACCCATAAAAGGTTTAAGGACATGTTTGGATATCCGTATAAACTTGGTAATGCGATTTGAAGTCGTAATAGTTAGTTTTGAATCTGTGGGTAAAAGTGATTCGGGGGTCTTTATAAGATGAGCAGTTTTGAGCATTTGACACATAAAAATAAGTAGGTTGCTACCTCCTTATGCATATAAGGCTATAAGCTGTTTATAATAAGCAATCTCAAACACCCCTAATTCTGATTTTGTCATGTGAACTTTTTGTATTTGATTATCGATATAAATACTGAAAGCCTTATGTTGATCTTAAATGCTTGAGAGCTATATTGAATTTATAACATCTCAATTAAAACATTTTTAAATTTAATTGCAGGAAGCTAAACGCGCACTAGTAATATGGTTTCTTCCATGTCTAATATTGAAAATTGCTCGTGAAGTTGTTCGTATGATGTACATGCACCGTGAGTCATGGTGGCAATCTTTTGGCGTTCTATTCACTTTAACCGTTTCATGGACTTATGTGACCGTGATCTTTTTATCATCCTGTTTAGTCTTCCATTTAGTATGCAATTTACAAATCATCCACTTTGATGACTATGGAAACCTTTTGGAAAGAGAAACCGATGTTTTGGTATTTATAGAAGAGCATGCTCGTTTACGCCATCATTTGTCAAAGATAAGTCATAGGTTCCGGATTTACCTTCTACTTGTGTTCATAGTCGTCACCTCGAGCCAGTTTGCAACTCTGTTTCAAATCACAGAATTTAGAGATAAAGTTACATTCATAAACGGTGGTGATTTTGCGGTAAAGTTCAAAGCTTTCTCACTTCTTATAGATTAAAAAAAGTTACAAAGGAGTCTCTTTGACTTGTAAAAGTCAAAAGGTACTTGTATCATTAACTTTTGCGTCTATTCCGACAGGTTTCCTCAATTGCACAAGTTGTGGGGGTGATTCTTTGTTTGAATGCTGCAGCAAAGATATCCCACAGGGCACAAGGCATTGCAGCATTAGCAAGTAGATGGCATGCTTTAGCATCATGTGGTCCAGATGATAGGTCTCATATGAGACTTTCACATTCAAACGGAAACTTGGAGCCTGCAAGTAGCTTAATGAGATCCGTTTCTTCAGTGAGTGATATGGAAGCTATGAATTATGTTCCACTCCCTACAAACGCACAACTCACCTCTTATTTATCTTCGTATCACAGGCGGCAATCATTTCGTAAGTAAAAAATATAAACTTTATATATTGTAGTGTAAAAAAATAAACATTTTGGTCTTATAACGCATTAAGAAACTTATGTTGGTCGGAAATCTTGTATCTGCCATTGGTTTAATGATCTTCGACTGTGAATTTTTTTATTTTGGGATACAGTTTGACTTTTGAAGTCAAACATACGAGTATTATGAAATTAGATTAATAACAGCTTCGGTGAAAATTTAGATAGCGGAATTCTTTCGTTACTGGTATATTTCACGAAGTTCCATATAACTCAAGTTATTTCTGGAAAAGTTGACTAGAGCCTTGTCGACCTCAAAGGTCAAATTATTTTTATTTGACAATGTGAATATAAGAATGCAAAACAAAGAAAAGCTCAAACCTCTACCTTACTTATGTCATATTTTAAGGTTCATTTCACGTTATTTATCATTTTTAACTTGTGGGTCCCGTTTGCACACGAGTTAACCCAAACTTTTTTTTTTTTTTTTTTTTTTTTCAGTCATGTATCTGCAGAATAATCCAGGAGGCATTACTATATATGGTTGGACGTGTGACCGTAGTCTTATAAACACCATTTTCTTCATCGAGCTATCCCTTGTTCTCTTTGTTCTTGGAAGGACAACCGTATTCACCACAGCCGAATGATTTTTCAATTTCAAGATTTTTTGAAATTTCCAGGTCATACTGTGAGCTTCTGTTCTTATTATCAACACAGTTTTGACGATGAGAATGCAGTGGGCTTAAACACGAGCCCATGTGTTTGTTTCTGTATAAATTGTATATGAGGTAACCAATTTATCGATCTTTTGTGTATAGTTGGTTTCATGTTATTTAAGTTGTTCGGACTCTGATCATGACATTCTTTATGGTCCGAAAGACCATTAACATTAAAAAGTACTATGATCACATTTTCTCGGCGTTCTAAGCGTTTGTAAATAAAACTATACGAATATTTTGTGCATATTCGTTTAATTTGCAGTATACATTGTACATTATGGATGGTCGATTTTCGACATATTTCAACTTGGTTTTTTCTTTCTTTTATGTTTTGAGGTTCTATATGAAAATAGCCACTAGTTCAATTGAGTTGAGTGTAACTAACCAATGAAGTTGACATGTTACTAAGTGACCATTTTTGGCAACTACAAGCATAGCCCAAGTGACACCCTTTCATCCCAACCAAAAGTTCTCCAATTTTATACTATCCATTGATCATATTTAAGACTAAATCAATAATTTAGGGTGCGTTTGGTACGCTATCCGGAATCACTAAAGGTATGGTTTTGATTAGAGGGGTGTATGGGATTGGGATTATTAATTTCATTATTGTTGTTTGGTATAAAAATTTTAGGTATCGGTATAACATTAGTAGGGTCCACTTAAATGCTCATGTAAGGAAAAAAAAGTGTGATGGAGATATAAAAAAGTGGGACCCACTGGAATGAGCATCAAAAAGTCACCTCACCCCATTGGTATGGTTCTATAGGTGTGCTATCATTGTTTGATAGCTAGAATTTTTATTTTATTATTTATTTATTTTATTTATTATTATTTTTTTTTGAAAGTTAACTATTATTCACACACGCCCAAACCAACGCCAACTAGCGAATGGGCAACAAAGGCACAACACAAGTACAACAATTCGAACTTACACCACTTATCCCAACTTATACTAGAATTCCCCCCTCGGTTCTTATAACACAAGAAACCAAACCCCATAATGTCGAGGATGATACGATTAACAACAATGGAGCCATTATCAAACTTCTTCAAGTTCCTTGCTTTCCAAATAGACCAACACGAAATGAAAATAATCCCTTTAATGACTTTCCTTCTCTTCTTTTCTTGGGCACCCCATTTGTGTATATCAAACAAATCGAGAACAGAAAACATGTATAAGGGAGGAGACTTGATCCAACGACCAATTTTATACCAAATTTCCGTGGCCACTTCACACGAACAAAATAAATGCTCTGCGCATTCCTCCTCCTGACCACACAGAACGCACAACGTAGATCCAAAATGGCAGTTTCTAGCTTTAAGAGCCATACCTGTGGGAATACGATCCATCCCTAATCTCCACATGAAAATATTGCATTTTTTAGGGATCCATTTCGACCATTTGAACACAAACCTGTTACTGTAGTCATAGTGGCTTAGAAGAAACTCTTTCACCCCTTTAACACTAAAGGTTCTTTGACTCCTTCCTTTCCACTCCCACTTATCATCACAATCCTTTAACAGGTTCCCTTCTAGTTCTCGAATTAATATCTTCAACTCAGCGTCTTCTTCATCAGTTAATTGGTCCACGTTGTTGAGAACAAAACGATCATTAACACTGTAGAATCTCTTGTGGACCCTGCACTTCTTGTTTATCTCCTTTTTGAACAAGCCTGGAAACCTATCTTTGAGCGCCACATTATTGACCCAAGGATCCAACCAAAATCGGATATCCCCACCATTACCACAATTACCTTTGAGCATCTGATTTAAACTCAAATCCCCCACCTTCATCTTATTGATCGCCTTAGCAATATTGCCCCAAACACTAGTGTATGCTTTTCGAAACGGGATGTGAGACCAGCACCTTTTAGTGTCGTGAACAGAATCAATAACCTTTCTCCAGAGATTACTAGTTTCGTTCCTGTACCTCCAAAGCCATTTCGCTATAAGAGCTTCGTTGGTCTTTTTCAACTTCGACAACCCTAGCCCTCCGTCACGAATAGGAGACGAGACTTTGTCCCATGCCACCCAATGAATCTTCGACTTCTCACTATCCCCACCCCATAAAAAGCGTCTAATAATACCTTCCAAAGTGTTGATCACTTTAGCCGGAGCAATGAAGAGAGAAAAATAGAAAGTAGGAAGGCTTTCCATAACCGATTTGACGAGGGTTGTCCTCCCCCCGATAGAAAGACTAGAAGCCTTCCAATTCGATAGCCTTTTCTTAAAAATGTTAATCAAGAAATCCCATCTATTGATACGGTTCATATTACCCCCAATTCTAAGGCCCAAATAATCGCATGGAAAAACCCCTTCTTTACACTTCATCATGTCCGCAACCCTTTTCACTTATATATCATCTACCCCAATACCCATTAAGTGCGACTTACCTATGTTGATTCTTAACCCCGAACTTAAATGGAAACATCTAAAGATCCTAATCACATTCACCAAGTTACCTTCCGACCATTCTCCCAAGAAAGAGCAGTCATCTGCATAAAGTAACTGTGAAATAATCGGCCCCTTGTTTGGGAATTCGAAGCCTTTCATAACTTCCATCGATTGGGCTTTCCTCATGATGCTAGAAAGCCCTTCCATCACTATCAAGAATAAAAAGGGGGAAAGGGGATCACCTTGGCGCATACCTTTCGTGCATTGGAACTCGAAGGTAGGGGACCCATTCACCAACACGGCCGACCTAGCTGAAGACAAAATGCCCATGATCCATTTGCACCACCGATCCTTGAATCCCATTTGAACCATAACGGACAACAAAAAACCCCAATTGACATTATCGTAAGTCTTGTTGAAGTCGACTTTAAAAACAAACGCCTTGCTCTTACATTTCTTAACCCATGAGATCATCTCATTAATAATTAACGACCCATCCAAAATCAGTCTATCTTTCAAGAATGCCGACTGGTTAACCGAAATCACTTTATCCAGGACCCTTTTAAGTCTATTGGCAATCACCTTAGAAATTACTTTACTGATAATTGATCGGACGATATTCATTTAAGTTGCCAGGGTCCTTAACTTTGGGAATCAAAGATATAAAGGCCGAGCTACATCCTCTACTAATTTTACCTTCATAATGAAACCTCAACAAAATATCATAAAAGTCTTTTTCCAATAATTTCCAATACCTTTTTATGAATTTGAAGGAAAAACCGTCGGGGCCTGGGGCTTTCTCCTCACCACAATCAAAGACAGCAGCTTTAATTTCTTCGTTCGTGAATTTTGATTCTAGCTCATTAGCTTTGTAACACCCCAACCCGACAAGGGTAGAAGTGTCACATTCTGGTGTCATATCAGAACGTACAATTAAAATTCTCAAGCGGAAGTCTTTAAATAATAACATACCAAGTCATAATAACAAAAGATTTACAAGGGAAATTACAAAATCCAAAATGTCTAATATAAATCTAAATTTCAAAACAATAGCCCGCCAAAATAAGTCCAAATAATAAGGTAACTAGGGTTGGTCCACTCAAATAATCCAACTCTCAGCCCATCAAAGCCCATCTTCAAACCTAACACCTGCCGCAGGAAAAGAAATGCGGCTGAGCTTAAAAAGCCTAGTGAACAGATATAACAAAACGAAAGCTAAATAGAATCTGAAATGTAAAATGAACAAAGGAAACGGATAATAAAGTCACAGCGAAATGAGAACAATGAGTCAATGAGGACAAACCGAACATACAAAAGACTAAAGGACTTAACTAACATACTGTATATACAACACACCTACGCTGCGGACGATACAAACGAATACAAAGTTAAGAACATACATACCAAACATACACAAACAAATATACAGTAGCTACGAAACGAAACAAAGCAAGAGGAACAATAGACAAGCAAAACCTATAGACATATTAACACAAGACGTCCTAGGAGTAACTGAGTAACAAGAGTAAAGCGACACTGAAATAATAGGCAAAGGAAACAAGTAAAATGTAAAGTCTAAGATAAATCGAAAGCAAAACAATATAGACAAGTGATCCGAAAAATTCGAGTCGGCGTAAAGAAAAGGACGCCGTCCACAATCCAAACTTCTACCCGAAACTACCCGACTCTCAACCTAATAAACTCACCTGGTTGGGATCAATGGAATAATAAACCTGAATAAAACCGCCCGATAACAAAACTTTAAATCTAAATATAATCTGTAAAACCTAAAACATTAAAGGGAACATTTAGAAAACAATAATACTGAACCATACAATAATAAATTTCTGAAGGCGAACTCTTAAAATTAACATGCAAGACTATACTGTGGTCTTACACTGTGAAGATGGGAACAGCCCAACCCCACAATGTTTCGATTACTCGATCTTAGTTTTAAGTGCTTGCTTCTTTAATTTCGACGACAGAAACTAACACCACTCCTCTTTCGGGGTCCGGGGCTGCCAAAAAGGAAGTTTAAGTATTTTTC
>BPTQ01000009.1:22413394-22543744 GCA_019973895.1 Chrysanthemum seticuspe | reverse complement strand
TGTAGTCTTTTTAGTTTTTTTTTTTTTTTTTTTTTTCTGAGGTATAAGCGATGCTCAAGATTTTTCTGATGTGGAACCTATCGAACAACTGGCGTCTACTTAGAATTTTGGTTTTTGTTTTTGATTTTCGATCTTTTCGTTTTGAAACTGAAAAAAGAAACAATAAATTTTTACTGTAAATATTTAAAAATTCACTTTTTTACAAGATGAGGGGGTAAAACATAAATGTGTTATAAAAGTATAAATGTGTATGGACTAAAATACCCTTGACTACAAAACAAAAATCAGAGTTTGACTTGGTCAAGGGACCAATCTGGCATTTAATGGCTACTGTTTGGACTCGTGGCGATGAAAAGGGCGAGGTTCGTCCCATCGCGATTCTCCGATACAAGTTTAGGGACCAACGGTGTATTTTAGTCTAGAATAAATTGAGAGGTAATGGATTGATTACCCACCTCACTCATTTCTTTGCATTCCCTTTCCCTTTCCTTTTCCATTTCCTTTTCTTCACTTTGAACCAAGCGGGCCCTGAATGTTTTGTTTAAGAGAGCAAGATGGTGGCTCAAACTAAAAAGCCACCTCAATGTAATTTTAAGACATGCTTGGTAGAGTGTTATAGGAGGTAAAGAATGGAAAAGATAATGAAAAAGGTGCTTGATAAAGGATGATGCAATGACCCATTACCTAATAGTGGGTAATGAGTCATTACCCAACAAATTGAGAGAATGTTTTTCTTTCATTTTCCTCATTATTATCATTGTCTTTCCTTTTTCTTTTTCTTAGTTCAAACCAAGCACACCTTTAATATTCTTTTTCTTCACTTCTTTTATTACTCATATATTAAAATACCCCAACATTCATTACTCAAACAAAAACATCTCTTTCGAAACCCAATATACCTAATTAAAACATAAAAAATCAATTAAAAAAAAACAAAAGATATTTGCTTTGACGCAAGCCACCAGTTTCACTTGCACAATGGCGCAGGAGAAGGGTACGATGGCATCTCTTTGGCACAGGATAAAAACTTTTCATGTCTGTTTAGCGCCTTATAAGCGTTTTCACACTTTAAGCTCTAACGATAAATTATCTTTTAGATATTATAATATCTTTTTGCATTTTATTGTTATTGATCATCCTATTATTCTTATTTACACAAAAATATTAGAAGCGTCTTTTACTCTTGCATTTTTAATTTGAACAGTCAGTTTTAAGTAAGAAAAAGTAGGGGTGTGCACAGTTCGGTTTGGGTCGGTTTTTGGCTAAAACCGAAACCGAACCCGAACCACAATGTTCGGTTTTTGTAGAACCCAAAACCGAAACCGTTCGGTTTTTGGTGGTTCGGTTTTTTCGGTTTGTTATCGATTTCGGTTCGGTTTTTCGGTTTCTAACCGTTAATATTTGGGTATGGCTAAATTATACCAACAAACTTGTTTTACGTACAAAATTAGTTATTCTTCTTTACTTTTTTTCAATCTAAGCATAATAATGTTTATTACATAATCCTACAATTACAAACATATAAATGAGACATACACATACAAGTGAACATACACGTAATATAATCGTTATCGAATACTTATTGATATATTCTCACATAACATGCGACACGACAAACACACATATAAATATAAACGTTAAGATAAATATATTATAAATTCACTCACAAAATGAATATAAATTTATAAATTTGATTTCTTTAGTTATTTAGTCATATTATATTAATTAGATATTACTATATAATAAAACCGGTTCGGTTCGATTTTTGCGGCTTGGTTTTTGGACAAAAACTGAAACCGAACCACATTTTTCGGTTTCTGAAAAATTAAAAATCGAACCATCGGTTTTTAGTTTCGGTCGATTTTTTCGATTCGGTTTTTTCTGTTTTCAGTTCGGTTTCAATTTTTTCGGTTTGTTTTGCTCACCCCTAAGAAAAAGTATCATTTCTTATCATGTGACACCCATATATTGTGAGTGGTTAATAGTTTTGATACTTATAAACAAGGTTATCTCAAGGTTATCTTATTTGTTGCATATCCTGAAGTATTTATTTCTCTTGGTCAGTGTCACTATATTTCTATCTTTAGCAATAAATGTGAAGGCGTTTCATATTTTGTCATAGTAAATGTTATGCAATTTCAGGACTATTCCCTATCGGGTTGAATCTCAAAATTAGAATATATTATTGCATAAATTTTGATAATCGGTAACATTGACGAGTTTAGGCGTTTCATTAAACAACTCGTTTGAAGTACAACAAGTACAACGATGACAACACCCAATGTTATAAAAACGAGGTATAAGAGAAATGAGATGTAGACAATCACACTTCTACCTGATGGTAAAATAAATTGTTTTAAATATTCACCTTTAATTTGTATAAATGGATTTAGGCTTTATGCTTGCAATGCACCAGTTAATTATAGGAATGTTATGAGTGTTTTTTTTTTGAGATATTTAAAAAATAAAATATGGATAATTATATTGAGACGGAGAGTATATATTTTGGGTGTTTAATAATGATTTGTGGATTGTGTTTGGGAAAGTTGTTATTGAAGATGCAAATAATATTTTAATAGGGTTTGATTGGTCATTTTGTGACACATAATATATAGGTGATATAGGTATTGGTCAATTTTTATGATAAATGTAGAAAAAGTTATCTTGGAGCAGTTATTTCTCCTTATCAGTGTCACAAGAATTTCAAAGTTAAAAGAAAAAGTGTCACAAGACTTTCTATCTTTAGCTATAAGGCTGCTCACAGTCGTGACCTGGATCACCGACTGCTACATCAGTTTTTCTCTTCGACAACCAGACACGATCAGGTTGTCACGGTCGATGACCCATTTTTATTTATTTTATTTTTACTTTTTTTTAATATCAAACGTACATAGTTTTTTTGTGAAAATAATCGGTTATATATTTAACCGATTGTTTTTTTTTTGGTTTCCTCAACCGATATTTGACCAAAGCTCCACAGTGGATGTGACCGACTAAAATATCGGTCACCCTATTGCCATGATCGATTTATTATGATCCATTGCGTCTAGCCTAAATGTATTGGTTCCATGTTTTGTTTCTAGATAAAGTGTTATGCAATTTAGGACTTTTCATTGGGTTGAATCTTGAAATCAAAGTAGATTTTTGAAAAAATGTTGATGATCAATAACGCTGAATATTTTGTCTTAAGAGAGCAACGTGTGGTGGCTCAAGCTCAAGAGTTACACCAGTGTCATTTTAGCAGGGTCGTTTTTGAGGGTATGCAAAATGAGCGATCGTTCAAGGCCCTAAAATCTTAGGGGCTTCAAAATTTGTTCCGTTAATAATTATATGCATGTGTACATATATTTTTCACGAAGAAAAAAAATATTTATATGAGAAAATATCTTAAATGAGTAATATGTTATAATGTTTAGATAACTAATTGCATTATATATTAAAAACGGTGACACTTTATATATAACATTTCTTCTCGAAAAACCTCATTGTGTGATTTCGTTCAGGGCCCCCAAAAATTTTCATAAATTAACGAGACGGCCCTGCATCTCAGCATTCTTCTTTTTCACTTCCATTATTACTCACACATCAAAATTCTAATTACTCGTCACTCAAGTCAAAACATCGCTTTTGAAACCTATCATACCTAATTAAAACATAAAAAAAGCCAATTAAAAAAAATAAAAATATGTGGTTTGGCGCAAGCCACCAGTTTCAAAATACTCATCACTCAAGTCAAAACATCCCTTTAAGGATCCATCATACCTAATTAAAACATAAAAAACCAATTAAAAAAATATACATGATTTGACGCAAGCCACTAGTTTCACTTGCACAATGGCGCAATAGGAAGGGTATGATGGCATCTCTTTCACTCTTTGGCTCATGCCAAAAACTTTGCATGTCTATTCGGCGCCTCATAGGCGTTATTAGAGCTGAGCAACGAAGGTTCAAAACCGAACCGGACCGACGAAATCGATCGAACTGACAAAAACCGAACCGGACCGACATCTCGTCGGTTCAGTTTTGGTTTTAGGGTTTACATGATTTCGGTTACGGGTCGGGTTGGTTCGGCCTAAAACCGACAAAAACATACCAAAATACACCTAGACTGACAAAACCGAACCGAACCGACAACATTTGGTTCGGTTTCGGTTCGTGTTTTTCACAATTTTTGGTTTTCGGTTTTCCCAATTTGGGTCAGAACAGGTGGTTTTCGGTTTTTTGAATTCCTTCTGCCTAGTCATTTACTGCCATGATTGTATCATGTAGATGGTATCAGCTTTATCTTTAGGTACTTCTTTCTTGTTTCCAGTCTTTTGCTTATCTTTCCCTTCCTTGATGTTTTTAACCAAATGGTCCAATCTGCCTTCTTTTACTAGTTTATCAATTAGTTGGCGCAATTAGACACATTCATTGGTGGTGTGGCCCTTCTGTCCATGATAGTCGCAATATCCACTCCCCACGCGCCGATCCTCTGGGGTGCGCATTGGTGGGGGCTTTGGGAAGTTCGTGCCTTCCGTCGCGAATATCTCCTTTGGAGTCTTGGTCAGTGGGGTATATCTGTCATTATCACGTCCGCTCCTCTGGCCGCGGTAGTTTTTGTTGCGGTTGCTACTCTGGTCAGTGGATTGTCTCCGAGGTTGTTCTTGTGACCTATAGTTTGAGTAACCTTTCTTACTGTCCGCCGCGGCAGCTTCTCCTTGGATAAAGGACCTTGTGCGCTTCATAAGTTCATCAAAGGTTTGGGGGATTCTGTCGTTCAGCTTTTTGATGAGTTCTGGGTTATTGATCCCGTTCATGAACCCTGAGATTTTTAGTATTTCGGGGCATGCCTTAACAGGTATGCATTCATCTTTGTAGCGCTCCACATAAGCGCTTGTAGATTCCCCCTGGCGCTGTTTTATCCTGGCGAGTTCGACAGGGTTTTTGGCGCACTTCCTTTGGGTGAAGTTCAAGCGAAACGCCTTCCGCAACTCTTCAAAGCCATCAATGCTTCTGCGTGGAAGCTTACTGAACCAGTTTCGGGCGTTTCCCACTAATGTGGAATTGAACATGTGGCACCACACATGCTGTGGCCAATTTTCGATGGTAGTAGCTGATTCGAAAATTTTTAGGTGATCGTCTGGATCACCTGTTCCATCATATGTTTTCACATTGGCGGGCATGCGCCTTCTCTTATTTTATGAGAAATCGCCGATGCGCCGAGTGAACGCATCCAACTTTTGGCGGCTCCACGGAAGAGACATGTCTTCCTCCTCCTGGTCGCGATACTTTCTCCTGGACTTTCAGTGTCCTGTTTCGCTGTCCTCGTTGTCCGAGGAATTACCAGAGGACGAGCTTTCCCTCTTTCGACGCTTGCGCCGACTGTCCTCAGAATCCGTACTTGAAGGGCTTTCACTTGGGGAGTACCGTCGTCCAAGTCTGTCATGGACCCTGCGGCTACCAAGCCTAGCGTGGACACTGGTACGCCGTCCATCCTCTTCATGTTCTTCCAGATACTGCATGTCCGCTGCTTCATCATTCTCAACTCTCCTCCCAATCCTGGTAAATACTGGGGGTTGGCGGCTATCCCTTCCGCGCTTCTCCTTCTGATGACACGGTGGAGATGTCTCATACTCTGGGACGAAATTGAGTCGGGCTTGTAAACTCCGACCTGACCTCTTTTTCGCTTCCTCTTGCATGAGAGCAGCCAATGTTTCGTAGTTTTGAGACACGAAATCACTTGGCGCTAGTTCCGGCGCAACCCCTTCTAGAGCAAGGGTGTCTATTTCTACCACTAGACCCTTGTTTCGGTCAGGTGCGCCTGGTGCTTTTGTGAGGTCCATTTCTAGCACCAATTAGAGGGGAGTGGTAAAAGGGTGCGCAGGGGACCTTCTGCGCCAGTGGTGGTTGTGGTGGCCTGGGTTGTCCCCGGGCGTGGTTCCACCGTCTGGAAGACCAGATCTGGGCCTGTTCCTTGGTTTCTAGTAGCACTGGTTGTCCCAGAGACCTGTTTAGAAACTAATCCACTTTGCTGCTTTTTCCCATGTATGTCGCCATGCGATCGCTGGTTTAGGTTTCCTTGCTTCGTCATTCTAGTTCTTAGCGATTGGTCCCACAGATGGCGCCATTTGTTGATACAAAAGTTGGGCGTTCCTTGTTTGGACTCCGGTTCCCCGTATCAATTGGATCTTGATGCTTGAGACCTGCGCACTAAGTAAACAGAAAACACCGTTAGGCTTATCGTGGGATTGTCTCCCACGATTATCCTCCGGCGTGAGAGTAAGTAATCGGTTTTAGGGTTTTAGTTGAGAGTTAGGGTTGTAGATCGTACCTTTTAATGAGGGCTGGGATGCCCTTTATATACACACGAAACCCTTGTTAGCTTCGTGTTCCCCAAACTTCGACGTATCCCGCCTAAGTCGGTTATTAAACACTTATCTCCCAAAATAAGAGATATCCGATATCGCAAGCTATAAATAACTTTGGGTTTGGGCCTTCGTGAGCCCAAACCGTTATTGGGTTAGCCCAGTCGTACTGGGCTTGCTAGTAACAGTCATTGGTCGGGTTCGTGACCCGAATATGGACTATACGTCATCACTAATGATAATTTATCTTTTATCTTTTTGCATTTTATTCTTATTGGTCATCCTATTATTCCTATTTACACAAAAATATTAGAAGCGTCTTTTGCCATTGTCTCTTTTGAACCGTCAGTTTTAAGTAAGAAAAAATATCATTTTTTCATGTGACACCCATATATTGGGAGGGGTTAAATTTTTTGATAGTTGTAAACAAGGTTATCTTATTTGTTGCATATCTTGAAGTATTTATTTCTCTTGGTCACTTCAGCAATTAATGTGAAGGCGTTTCATATTCTGTCATAATAAATGTTATGAAATTTCAGGACTTTTCTATCGGGTTGAATCTCAAAATTAGAATAGTCCCAAATTATAAGTTCATATTTTTTGTTGTCTCAAAATATTTGTCTATTTTTATATTCTAACCAATCAAAAGAGTATTTAGTGAAGAAAGAATATATTTGATTAGTTAATAAAGTAGTTAGTGAAATTTTTTTAAGCTTTGTGCAAAGTGGAAGTGGAATTATAATTTGGGATGGAAGGAGTATTATTGCATATATGTTGATAATCGGTAACATTGACGAGTTTACGCGTTTCATTTTGGACCATATGTAGATTAAGCTAAACTCCCAACTAAAAAAAGAGTGAAACCGAAAATGAGCTTGTTGAAACCGTTATAATTGGAAACACGAATATAAGATTATAAAACTGAATATTTAAGTTGTTCGTGTAGTTATAAAGAAAAGGTATATGTTTCATGTTGAATGTGATCATGAAGTGTAGTTAACCTTTAAGCTTGTATTAAACAACTCGTTTAAAGTACGACAATAACAACAATATTCAATCCCATCAAATGAAAAAAGGTGTGAGATGTAAACAATCACATCCTTACCTGATGTTAAAGGAACTCTTTGAAGTATTCACCTTTAACTTGTATAAATGGAATTAGGCTTTATGCTTACAATACTTGCTTCAATTAGTTTGTATAGCTATAACGCCGCCGACTGTAACGTTGGTTGTGTTATAGAAATGTTATAGGTGCATCGTATTTTTTTTTTTTTTTTTTTTTTTTTTTTTTTTTTTTTGAATGTAAAAGTAGAGTGAGTGGGGTTTTTTGATAATGTGTTATAAAATGGTTATTAGAATTTTTTATTTTATTTTATTTTATTATTATTATTATTATTTTGTGCTATATGAATGTTATATGATAAAAGCTGATATGACAAACTGATAAATCATCTTATAACATGCTGTGCAACTAGTGCTCTTACAAATATTTCACATAACTATCGCACATACATTTTTGTACCATACTAAAATGCCCACAATAAAAATAAAACCACATGGCAGATTTAAAATACATATTATACACCTAGTGTACATTTTTCATGACTGAAAGTCTGAAACTAAGATCCAATAATAAAATTTAAAAAAATTAAGCTAGTTGCAATAAACAATTTAAATTAGAGAAATAAAAAAACAATCATTGGTGGCTTACTTTGGATTATTCTTGCGCGCGTGCTTAATCCAGGGCGTGACAAGCATACCTTAAATCTTTTTTTTTTAGTCCAAGAACATGTCACAATATTATTTTTTTAACAAAAATGAACTTAGGATAATCTTTCTCTAGAAGTATGTAATGAGCACAGCAACAAGAATATCCAACATACTAAAACTAGGCATAAGAGGTCATAATATCGAACCTACTAAAGGGGTGTTTGTTTCGGCTTATGTAATCAGCTTATAGCTTATTTGGTTTTGGGCTTATGTTTTATAAGCTCATTTTTTGTGGCTTATTTTGAAACTTTTTGGATTAAGTAAGCTTATTATAACATAAGAAACTTGTATAAGCCGAAAAGATTCAAAATAAGCCACAAAAAGTGAGCTTATAAAACATAAGCTCAAAACCAAATAAGCCACAAGCTAGCCATATAAGCCGAAACAAACACCTCCTAACACTAGGCATAAGAGAAGAGCTGACCGAATCAGAGTGGGTCTTAGAAAGACTTGCGACATCTAAAAGATTTTTGTGACATAATGTTAATTCTTGTACAAAAATCATACTTATTCTTAAATGCACTTAATCCAGAAAAAATATGTGTTTATAGTTCTAGTTCATCTTTGAAAAGAGTCATGATGTAGACAACAACCACATTTATAAATTAACTGGCTTAGCTCAGTTGGTCATATGTGCTTCTTCTAGAGTTTTGGGGAGGTTTTACACGGGGTTCAAGTCTCGCAAGAGACAAAAAATCCAGGTTTTCCTTCTTGTGCGAAGCCGTGAGTTCTAGGGGTTCCCTTCACGGGTCTCTCCTAGTGGTTCGGGTCACGAAGCCTGCTTGTTTGGATGGTTTAACTTGAGAGTCGGATTTCAAATGTAATGCCCATTCTTAAAAAAAATAGTGTATTTTATTCATAATCTCTTTTCATCATCTCTTATCTATCTAAATCGTTAATTTTTCAATTGTCATTAAATTATTGCTTTATCTTTTTAAACATATGAAAAGTAATTTAAAAATAGTTAGCATCACCTAAAAAGTCATGAAATCTTTGACGACTTTTCTTTCATATGTCACTTGTACAATCATCATTATGCAATAATTTTATAGAATAAAGCTAGTCAACATTTAAGTATTCTTTACACTTTATGTTATTGCATTTTTTATGTCATATTGAAAAAATAGCTATTAAAGATTGCATAGAGTCATGAACTATGACATGGGTCAATTAATAAAAATCTTTTAGACGTGCACATAGCAATTTTTTTTTTTTTTTTTTTTTTTTTTTTTTAACAAGGCTCAATGTAGGAATATAGAGATGTTCATCGGTTCGGTTATTGGTTTGTTCAGTTTATTCGGTTAATTTTTTTCTAGGTAAACCCCGAAAACAAATTGTACCGAATTCAAACTGGATTAAACTGAACTGAAAACCGAATTTGAATGAAGTTTGGTTTTCAGGATGACCCGAAATTACATATTTTTATTTTTTTTAATTTAATTATATAGATTTTTATCAAAAAAAGAAAAAAATAATCAAGTTTAAAAAATGTTATATTTATATTAAGAAAGGGTTTTAATGATTTTTTTTTATATATATAAAATATATATATTTATGTGAATTCAGTTTTCGGTTCGGATCATTTTTTATTTTGCCAAAACCATATCCAAACTGAAAACCGAACGGTTCAATTTGTTTTTGGTAAATTTGGTTCAGTTTCGGTTTTCGGTTCCTCAGGGTATTACCCGATTTATGAACACCCCTAGAATACATGTATTTTCATAAAGAAATTAAAGAGACTGAAGATTACAATCCATAACTTATTAAGTAGCTATTACAATGTAACAACATAAGCCCAATTACCAACCAAAAAAATGTTTGATGGCAAGATACAGCTTATTTAAGAGCTTCCCTTATCAAAATAGGAAGCGCGTATGCTAATATTTGTTGGCTGCAAATGTTCCGAGAAAATGGTAACTCAAATGAATGTCATGTGAAACACATTTGCTAATGCGTGTGTCGGCCGCAAATGTTGTGTAACGAAAGGAAGAGACCGGTTACCGTATGGCCTAAAATAGGAAGTAATTTCGAGAAAGGGGGACAGTTGTAGCTGCAGCGCATGTGAGATGCACACCATCTGCAGTCACCGCGTATGTCTCAGGATCAACCTCAATGTTTGGGAGGGCGTCATTAAGTTTCATGTCGAGTTTAGTGAGCTTTCTGACGTTTTTCACACTTGTCACTTTTTTATTGAGTCCGTAAAAGGTCTTTATATTGCAGTCCATAGCAGCCTGTTGGTCATTAAATACTATATCAAGTTTCTGAACAAACATCATATGCGTATCATGGGTGTAGCAGATAGTTAATCTACATCGAACCCAATAAAATTTATAGCATTCACCCATGCTTCATAAATTTCCGGGTTCCATCTCAAAGTAATAGGTGTCAGTGTGTGTGTGTCCGCGCACGTGTATTTGTATGAATGCGTGTGTCAAGAGATATGTCCGTACCTTACTGACGAAAGCAATAGAGTTAGCGCTTCCAGCCTTGCCGAATGCTCCAAACATGGGCCTCATTATAACCTGTTGGGATTTCAAATGGTTTATGAATACGTCAATAACGAACTTTTTTAATTCAATATCTCATATTTTTTCTTATTACCGGTTGAGGAGTAGGAATGCTTGCATTTGGATCCCCCATGTTCGCATATGCAATATCACCTCCTTTAATCACCATTTCTGGTTTTGCCCCAAAGAAGGATGGCTGCCAAATGACAAGATCCGCCAACTTTCCGACCTGCAAAGTTGATAAAATGTTTTTGTTCTAAGAAAATGAAGGTTTTATCACGTGAAAGATAATAGGAGTTTCTGACTACGCACCTCAACTGACCCAACATGGTCAGAAATCCCGTTAGCTATTGCTGGATTTATTGTATACTTTGCAATGAAGCGTTTGATGCGCAGGTTGTCATTATCCGGGATGCTACCATCAATCGAACCTCTTTGTAACTTCATCTTGTGAGCTGTTTGCCAAGTTCTGCAGATTACCTGATACACCGACTCAACTAATGTTAGAATCAATGACTTATCTATTAAATCATGCTTATAACATCTATAATGTTGAAATACATTTCGATATTGATGAACAAACAGGATAATTGTTAAAAGGTGTATAGTTTCCAATGTACGCACATCTACTAAGAAAGAGTAAATGTGTTCAATAAGTAACCTCTCCAATGCGACCCATAGCCTGTGAATCGGATGATATAATACTTATGGCCCCCATATCATGCAAAATGTCTTCAGCAGCAATTGTTTCAGCTCGGATCCGTGACTCAGCAAAAGCTACATCCTCAGGTATGTTCTTATCAAGGTGATGACAGACCATCTGTGAAATACTGAATAATTTGAGAGAATGATATATAACACAATACTTATTTTGTTCTTTTTTTCTATTTTAACTTACTAGCATATCAAGATGCTCGTCTATAGTATTCTTAGTGTAAGGACGCGTTGGATTCGTTGATGACGGTAGAACATTTTTAACACCACACACTTTAATGATATCAGGAGCATGACCACCCCCTGCACCTTCACTGGAACAAAAAGTATAGAAACGACAGATTCAGTTACACATTTGCAGAATCTACATGCATTTATCATTTGATTTAAGTGCTTAAAAGTGGTAAGAGGAAGCTCTTACCTATGGTATGTGTGAATTGTTCTGTCTTTAAATGCAGCAATTGTATGCTCTACGAATCCAGATTCGTTCAAGGTGTCAGTGTGGATATTAACCTGTCAAAATTGAAAATTGGCAAATAAACGACATTTGAAAGTAACCTGAAATTTTAAAAGCTGTAAGAAAAAGCAACCTGGATGTCATATTGATCTGCAACAGTCAAACAATTATCTATAGTGGCAGGAGTGGTTCCCCAATCCTCATGGAGCTTCAGTCCCATTGCGCCAGCCCTGATAATTTCATGTAGCCCTTCTGGTTTAGCGCTATTTCCCTGAAAGACGAAATGTTCCTAATTGTATACATGAAAACGACATGCTTAATTATAAGATATTACGGATAAAGAAGGTATACTTTCCCAGTGAATCCAAAATTCATCGGTATGTCATCAGTGGATTGAAGCATAAGTTTCATATGTACAGATCCAGGGGTACAAGTAGTTGCACGTGTCCCTTCGGCAGGTCCGGTCCCACCTCCTATCAATGTTGTGATACCTATACACCATCACATGCAAGAAACCAAAATAAGCGTTCGGAAATCATTTTGAGAACTTACGGCTTGACATTTTCTATTAAGAAGCAGGCGGAGATCTTACCACTAGCTATTGCTTCGTATGCCAACTGAGGGCAAATGAAGTGCACGTGACAATCTATGGCGCCAGCTGTCACTATCTTCCCTTCTCCGGCTATGACCTCTGTGCTAACCCCGATAATCATGTTACTAAGGACACCATTCATGGCATCCGGATTTCCTGCTTTACCGATGGCAGATATACAACCTCCTTTGATACCTATATCTGCTTTGAAAATTCCAGTATAATCAATTATCAAAGCATTCGTAATAACGGTATCCAGACAATCAGATGCAGAGTACCCTGAAGCTTGCCCCATTCCATCTCTTATAACTTTTCCTCCACCAAATACACACTCGTCACCATAAACAGCGAAATCTTTTTCAACTTCAGCAAACAAATCGGTATCACCAAGACGAATTTTGTCTCCAACAGTAGGACCATATATATTAGCATATTTCTCACGAGTTATTTTACAAGTCAGTGGAGATCCTTCTATAATAATACCATTACTGAAATCAAACGACAACCATCTATTAGACATATCATTATGCAACAGTAAAGAAATCGGAATTTGATCTTTTGATTTCTTAACTCGGTATTAGCATCTGTTGAATTGCCAAATCCTCTTGCGTGTACAGATTCCATCACTGTTTCGACATTTGCATCGTTGACAAAGTTGTCTGCAATCGCATTACCTCCTCTTATGACTTGATTACCGCCAATTCTTACAAGAGTGACAGATTTTGAATCCCCTGGCTAGAAATATCCGATTTAAATTGCTTCGATTCAGACTAAAATTATATTTCAGAATACATGACAAAAGAAACTAGGAAGAAGGACGCTGCAAATGGAGTAACGCATATTATAAATTTTAATATGAAGGAAATAAGATTCAATATCCGACCTCAAATCTGGTGGCTGTTCCTGCTGGTATATTTAACCTCATGCCATATGCTTTTCTCCGATCAAAAATCAAACTTGAATTGACCTCAATAAAATGATAATGGCTGCCAACCTGAAAGTTTCGAAATGGTTCAGTTTAGCAAGTTATAAACATATAATAATCTCAGACTACCAACTTCTGAGATAGCTATTATAACCTCAAGTTATAGCCGTAATAACAGTCTATCTTGAAGTAGTGAAAACTGTATGAAAAATCTCGGAAAATGTATTAAGGAAAACACCTGTATTGGTCTATCTCCATCATTAGTAACTTTAAGAATTACAGCTTCCCTTCCTGAATTAAGCAAAATATGTCCATTTTTAAGGATTAGTTCGCCAGGAATCATATCGTCTTCTATGATTGGAAACTTTTCAAGTGACGGAACTGCAAAAGCAACAAAGTTTACATCTAATTAGTACCCTCAAAGAAAAATCAAAAACTGTTACCCCATAGTCCTTGTGCATAAAAAATATTCTAGTCCATTATGGTATTAGAAACACAAAAATCGTATAAGATAAGTACAGTAATATAAATCTCTACAGATAACAGTAAATATTGCTTACTTGGAAGGAAAGAGCCATGTAAAGCTAGCTCCAAATTTCCATTTTCGCTTGATACTGGATCATGTACAGTAATCAACTTTGTACCATCGGGAAAGGTCCCCTCAACCTGAACATAGTTCAATAAGATGGCCCTGTTAAATTCTATATTTTCAAGGTTGAATTATCAAGAAACATTGAGATCAAATGCAAATTAAGTTACCTGCACGGAATCTAAAAGGTGTGGGACTGTTGGAAGAACTTGTCTCCTGTTGATTAAGAAAAAATTGTAAGATTTATGTCCTAGCATTCAGCTCATTGTTAATTACGGAAACTTATAGCCACCACCGGGAGTATGGGAAGTATATTAGACATCAGTTTGTAAACGTATTTCATCCACTATTGGATATATAGACTTGTGTAATCCATCAAGTACTGAGAACGCTTACTCGAACTTTCATTAGCTAAGTTCAACTGAATCACAAAGATACAATCATTATGAAAAATACGATTCCTATATTTTAATAAGTATGTAAGCAAAAATCGGTTTTGGAGGAACCCCTGAATCTTATGGTTTGTTGTTAGCAACCAGCCTTTTAACCATCTAAACCACATGTTTTATTTAAACCGAAAGTATTCAGCATATTGTTCTTTGTGAAAACAAGTTTTTTTAGGTATGGATCAATGTAATAAGCCGTGCAGATAAACCTAATGTCATCAACAGCTACGATGACACCTTACAGATAAAGAAAGTTCATAATAAGGATTTATGTACCTTCCTAAAAGCTGTCTCCCAATATCCATTAATTCTGCCACACTTTTGTCGCCATCATGTACAAATTCCAAAATCTAACAACACGCAGATATGATGATCAGGTTATTTGAACTCGATTACAAGCTTTCTTACAGTAACAAACCATAACTAGTTTCGTCTTTACAAGCAGAAGAATATTGATACTACAAAATCCAATACCATTCATTTGAAAAGTCCTACTTGTAACTTAAACATGGAACTCACAACCTTTTTCCTCTAACCAACACTTCATAATCGAAACAGATTGGGCTTATTTGTTAAATTTTTTTATTAAGTCATTTCTAATTAAGAGATGACTTAATGCAGACACCCTCAGTTTTATTGCTTAATATTTTCAGTCATCTTTCTCTATTAAGTCACAAACAAACAGTTTTAAAATGACTTAAAGAATTCAGTTTTTTTCATATTAAGTCACAAACAAACACCACCTTAGAACTTTTCCAAAATATCCGTAAGTACATTACATCTTTTACCTAACAAATACGAGAACTTAATAAATCTAACGACAAATTTGCAACAAAATCTACATCAATAGTGCAAAGTACATGTTCTAGACGAAGTACAAAAGTAATCAAGTTATGATATATATACCTAAAAATGTAACAACCCGTCCAACATTGGTAGTGGCTACTAGTACCATTCCCCAAGGTTTTTAGGGGATGTTTGTCTAAGCTTATCTTATGAGCTTATTGATATATTGATAAGCTCATAAGCTCAACTTAGCCTATCAAATTTCTAGTAAGCTCATCAAATAAGCTTAGACAAACACCCCTTGCTTTCGGCTTTGGGGGGTGTTACAAAAAGTATGTCTAATTCATTGACACATGTCTTTCACATTTTCTCTCTCTACAATTGTATCATCCATGTGTCGTCATCATATTGTTAGGCCGCTTATTTATAAATAACTTCTCAAATCTACCATTCATTAAAAATGAAACAAATATCATCTTAAAACTTTATATAAGCTCGTTTTAAGTAGCTTGAGCTTACAAAAGCTTTGATAAGCTCGTGTCCAAACACACCAGGCTTAACTATAAAGGGGTGTTTGGTTTGTCGGTATGGGTAGGCTTTCATTCCTATTGTACTTGTTTGGTTTGTGGGTTTGGTACTTGAATATGGGTATCAAACCCTCAAAAGTGTGCAATTTCTAAACCCACCAAGGGTGATGGGTTTATAAACCCATTCCCATTGCCATACCCATAGTCATTCCCTTGTATAACCAAATGCCCCTTAAACCGTTTCTAAAATCCATATCTATACTATATATAAAGAGAAAACACATTTGATCAAAACTTACATTAATGTTGTTAGACTAAAATACATCTACTTATAAAAAGCAATGCAATTTATTTAATACTTTCAATAATTAATTAGGGCCAATGTATTTAAAATGTATCTTACTTGTCACAAATTCCAGATGTGTGTAACAAACTTTTTTTTTTTTTTTTTTTTTTTTTTTTTTGCATTCATGTACTAAACTTTCAAAAATCTATCAGTTGGTGTATTTTCGGACCATTTTACCCTTCAATTTATTAAGACTCCTTTTATAGGAGAGGAGTAAAATGGTCCGAAAATACAAAGTTTAGTAAATGAATTTGAAAAAAAAAAAAAAAAAAAAAAAAAGTTTGTTACACAAACGTGGAATTTGTGACAATTAAGATACATTTTAAATACATTAGCCCTAATTAATTACAATTTAAACCACTGACTTTCTTCGCTCGCTCTCATTTACTCGACACACATGTATACATAGAAAAATAAAAAAGGTATGCTACATTCACTTACAAAATCCACAAAAATTACCCACACGCTGAGGTGTCATCCACTAATTGGTGGAATGAGAGAGAAGAGATAGAAACTATAATAAAATCCACCGATCAGTGGTGACACCTCAATGTGCGGGTGATTTTTGTGGATTTTATGAGTGGATGTAGCATTCCTCAAAATAAATTTGCACACACAAATTGACGCTACTATACACCTACGCTGCTATGCGCGAGTAATCGTCTAGTTACTCAAATTTAAGCAATACGGATATTTAAATGTTTGTATATCAAATATTTACATGAACTAAAATCAATCATTTCACGTAAAAAAAAATATCATCACTAGCTATGATAAGCAAAATAATAAGACCTGAGTAGCGATAAGCGCAACGGATTCGGTGTAATTAAGACGTAAACCGCGAGCGAGACGCTTCTGAGCTAGATAACCAGCATTATGTAACATCAACTTCTCCACCTCTCTTGGTGATAACTTCATCTTCTAGAAACCAAATTTGAGAAATTATTGATCAACTAGAAATCAGATTATGATTGGATTGAGAGCGAGTGTAGGGTTGACTGAATCTTTATTAGTATATCCATGAATGATTCAGCTATCTATTTTGCTATAGGTCAGTCAGTTACAAGGATGGTTAACTTTACTCCCTTGTGTTTCGTAGTGAGAAAAAACTTTCAAATGTGAAAGAAAGAGTTAATTGCATTTTTGGTCCCTATGGTATGGTTGAATTGCAGATTTGGTCTCTAAAACTTTAAAAGTGCACTGTACGTCCCTATTTTGAAGTGTTCATTACATTTTTGGTCCCTGTGGTGTAGCCAAATTGCAGACTTGGTCCCTGTGGTATGGCCAAATTGCAGATTTGGTCCCTGAAATTTTAACGTCGTCTGGGCTCAGGGGACCAAAAATGCAACGGAAACTTCAAAATGGGGACGTCCAATGCATTTTTAAAGTTTTAGGGACCAAATCTGCAATTTGGCCATACCACAGGGACCAAAAATGCAATTAACTCGTGAAAGAAATAACTATAACCATGATGCATTTTTAGTTAGTTTCGAAAGTGATTTGAAGTTAAAACGATGCAAAGTAGTACTAATAATAAATTTGACGCGTTGAGAACGGAAAATACATATGATTCACGGGTGGAGCTAGAAAATTTTGCTCGAGAGGTCGCATTTTAATAATTTTTAAAAACTATACTGCAAATTGGTTTTAGGGGAAGGGCAAATTGCAAAAAAATCTAGATATCTTAGAAAAATTAAATTACAAATTTTTTTGCTAGAAGGACGCATGGCCCTTGTAACCTCTCCTTGTCTCCGCCCATAGATTCGTCTAACTTAATGAAATGCATATAAAAGACCAGTTATTTTTTAATCTTTTCATTTTAGAATTTCTTTTTCCTTTATCCTAAGTCTATGTTTGATGTCTTTTCTTTTAAAAAAAATAAAAATAAAAAATTTAAACAAAGGTTCAAACCGCGGGGAAAAACATGTATTATCCGTAAAGTGATTTAAGGAAATAATAATAATAATAATAATTTTGGGAAATGCTTAACATGGCCCTGGCTGCATATAAGATATTAAGACATGCATTGAATGTTTTTAAAACTCAATAAGCTTTGTAAAAACCATTTACTAAGTAATTGACACATATGCTTTTGATGCATCCTACACTTTCATACTATTCCCTAATAACTATCTCCACCGCGGAGCTAACCATCTCGACAACCGAGTCTACGAGTCTTGGTCAAATATAATTGGTTCTAGCCGGATCTATTCGAATCTTGGTCATGTCCCTAAACTTGTTATTGCGCATCGCGATGGGACAAACTTGGGCGTTTTCATCATCCGGAGTCCCTTTTCCAAGTTTCATACTCTTAACTGGTCCTTTGACCATATTTTTGTTAGTCAAGGACGCCAGTTTCCGTTTGATTTGTCTTTAGTCCAAGGGCACAATTGTCATTTTACCAATGTCCATTAACTAATATTACCGTGTCAGTATCCACTTGTTTACCGTGGGCGCTACAGTAAAACCTTGCTAATAAAAGGGAAAGTTTATCACCACTCATCCTTTATCTTTCTTATCCACTAAAATCTTATCTTCTTCACCGACGGTAAAATCTGAAAAATGGTGATGTGTTCATGCAACAGAAGGGCTGTCCTTCGAACCTGCTGGAACAACACGAACCCAGGCAGGAGGTTCTATGCCTGTCCAAGACAGGTTGGGACACTTATTTTTATTTCATTTTAAAGTTGGCTTGTAGTGGTTTACCTTAAAATGTGTTGATCATAGTAATATTTGTTTTATTATCTGTTTATTGCAGTGGAAAATCTACAGGAATGAGGCGGCATTACAAGAATACGAAGCCGCCCTCATTTCTGAGACTATGGAGGCGGTCAACGCTGGTGACCGGGCAAACGAGCTAGAGGCTGGTTGTAACACCCCGCCTACTCAGACCACAATATTGTCCGCTTTGCCCACAGGCTCACGGCTTTGTTTTTGTCGCGTCATATAAAGACTTCCCGGCAGGTCACCCAAGCCAGTACTACTCTCACATGAGTACGCTTAACTGCCAGTTCCTAAGAACTCCACCCGCAGTAGACCACAAAACGCGTTGTGTCATTGTAAGGCGAATGTTATCTTATGATCCCAGCTTCTCTCCAGGCCACAGCCAATGTGGGATTTGCCTAGGGTGTTACAATCACCCCCCCTAGGGACTCATCGTCCTCGATGAGGTTTGCCCCACCATCCCGAACGGCTCAGGAGCGGCTTTGATACCACTTGTAACACCCCGCCTACTCAGACCACAATATTGTCCGCTTTGCCCACAGGCTCACGGCTTTGTTTTTGTGGCGTCATATAAAGACTTCCCGGAAGGTCACTCAAGCCTGTACTACTCTCACATGAGCACGCTTAACTGCCAGTTCCTAAGAACTCCACCCGCAATAGACCACAAAACGCGTTGTGTCATTGTAAGGCGAATGTTATCTTATGAGCCCATCTTCTCTCCAGGCCACAGCCAATGTGGGATTTGCCTAGGGTGTTACACTGGTCACCAAGCAGCCTTGGCTGATCTTCTTGTTGAGAAGGAGAAAGTTTGCCGTCTTAGGAACTTTTGTGTCTTGTTTTGGATGGTCATCTTCTTGGTTTTTCTATGGTTCTTCTATAGGGTTTAGAAAGGTACTGGTTTTGTGTTTTGAATCGGTGGTAGATGGTCTCCAATGTTGATAGTTGTGTTTAAGAAGTTTTAGTGTAGGTTGACTAATAATAGTCTTTTGGTTTATAATGTTTGGTCCTTGTACAGTGGTAATATATTTCTTTTATGCTTTAGTCCTTATACTGTGCTGCCTTTACTAATAGGTCCTTTGCCCCAAAAATTCATATATCACTTGCCACACAAATACTAGTAAAATGATCCAACTCATAACATAGATACAACTATCAAAGATGGATGAATGATCAGAGATGGATGAACACACACCACTTTTGAGTATCAACATAAACTTGATATGGTGTTGTTCATCCATTTTTTATTCTTCTTTCCTGTTTGTGATAATAGAATAACAGTAAGAAAAACAGATCCAAGAATCATAGACGTATAAAGTCTCAAGGATGGGTGAACAGACACCACTTTTGAGTATCAACATAAACTTGATATGTGTTGTTCATCCATTTTTGATCATTCATTTTTGTTTGTGATAATAGAATAACAATATCCAACTCAAAACGCAGATCCAAGAAAAACAGATCCAAGAATCATAGACGTATGAAGTCTCAAGGATGGGTGAACAGTAATTGACTTTGTAAAAGTCAACAGTTACTATGCGTATGAACTAGTAACAATACGTAAAAATACACGGTAAAATGGCAAATCAATACAATAAAAACACAATTTAACCCATAGAATAACATGACATGATTTCATACATAATGAAAATGGATATATTTCCAAATGCATAAAATTTTGTAGACTACAAATTCAGAAACAGACATTGTTTAAAGACAGCAAATAATGTTTAGGGGAATACATATTCGATGGACAACATTGGCTTTCATATGCTTAACCAATATTTTTTTGTGGTGAAGACAACTTTACTGCTATAATCTTGGTCTTAGTCCAAAATTATTTTGGAGACCCACCAGAAGCAGCATCAACTTGAATTCCAGATTGAGACTGGACCACACTTGGTTGAAAATCACCTTCAGATTGAGCATCAGTTTGGCACTGAGGTTTTTCATTTCCTTCAAAGTTGTGACCTGTAACCTTTGCCTTCTTCTTTGCTTTAACTTTTGGCTGGGATGAACCTGTTTTTTGAGACTGCTGTGTACTGCCTTGACTTCCTGTTACACCTCCTTGCCCAAGACATGTTTTCTTGTTGTGTCCAGCATTGCCACATATACCACAAACCACACTCTTACTAGACTGTGACAAGTTACTGGTTTTGTCACTATTATCATTTTCAGTAAAATCCCTAGTTCTTTTCTTTCGTGGCCTACCTAATGGTTTATGATGTTTAGGTGAAAGAATGGTTGTAGGTACTTGTGACTTATTCCAACGTTGATAACCATTTATTGGCTGGATGTGGTGTTTGTAAGTTTCTTCCCAAGTCTTAAGCAAGTAACATGGATGAACCCATGATTCAACAGATCCTACTTGCATTCCATTGAACCTCATACACCGGTGGGTAGCAACAACATGTTTACATGGCATACCTGTAAGCTCCCATCTTCTACATGTACAATCCCTAGCTTCAACATTCACAAAACACTTATCTCCCCATCCACTGACCTCATACTTATCTCCTTCAACCCCGTAAAATAGTGTACTTATAAGCCTCTTTCTTTATCAAGTCTAACATGAGTGTTGCCTTTGGTGTTAATGGTCCAGCACACTTATTCACAATATTCACTATTCTTTTCATACAGTATTATCTAATGTATTCCAAAGCAGTAATGATGGGTTGTTGCATACCTCCTAATATTTTCCCATTGAACACCTCACACATGTTATTAAGTAAGACATCAGAATGAGCCCTCCCTATACATTTATACAACATGTTTGATTTATACAAACAACAGTGTTGAACAATTTTGTAGAACAAAAGATGTACACGTAGACATAGATTTGGTTAGTTACCTGAAAAAAATGCGGCCTTGACCAATGGGTTGGTGGTATCTTACTTAACCAAGTATGGGCAGGTTCACTAAATCTCTTGAATGCCAGCATGGCTGCCTCAAGTTGTTGGACGGTTGTTGCTGCTGCACATCTCCACAAATGTTCCTTGTATGCTTTAGCATTCCATTGCAATTTCATATTATCATGGATGTTCTTCGAACAATATTTGTGTTCAGCACTAGGGAATACTGCTGCTAATGCTGGAATGATACCCTACACAAATAAATATCAATTCATTACTAATAAAACTTGCATTTATCGAAAATACAAGTGAATCTAATCAACTAAATGGTAACATCACCTTTTGCCTGTCGCTGATAAAAGTGTAGTTTGAGTTTGCTTGCAAGTCAAGATCATCTCTTAGATATTCAAGAAACCAAATCCATGAGTCTTTGCTTTCAGCTTCTGCAACCGCGTAGGCTAAAGGGTATATTCCATTGTTGCTGTCTATAATCGACTGCTGTAAGAAGCTGGCCAGGAAAAGGACCCCTTATAAAAGCACCATCTAACCCCAACAACTCTCTTTGACAAGCTTTATATCCTTCCTTCAAAGCACCTAAGCATACATACATTCTCTTGAAAACTCTGGTTGGACTTGTTGCATCTGTTGCAGTTTGTACACTTATCCTAACTGTTGTATTTGGGTTTGTTTTCTGCAACTCTTCAACATAGTCTCTTAAAAGGGTGTATTGCTGCTTATGATCACCTATAATCTCATTTTCTGCCTTGTTTTTTGCCCTTAATGCCTTTTGCATAAACACCTGAACTTCAAATTGTTTACTGAGCTAATCTTGAACAACCTTGATTGGAATATCTGGATTGACTTGAACTTGGTCAATCACTTGCTTCGAAAGAAACTTGTAGTCACAAGCTTTAATCTCTCTTGATTACAAACATTTGTGTTCATCCCTGAAAGTTCGAACAATCCATACATCTTTAGCTGTATTTTTGGCTACATACAACAACCATG
Organism: Chrysanthemum seticuspe; assembly: GCA_019973895.1. NCBI lineage: Eukaryota > Viridiplantae > Streptophyta > Magnoliopsida > Asterales > Asteraceae > Chrysanthemum > Chrysanthemum seticuspe. Next base: position 22,521,157 of record BPTQ01000009.1, on the reverse strand, counting down.
GGCAATTTGTTGCTTGCTCCTTGAGTGATCGCAAATATACATCCCTTCCAAGGCCTCTAGTTATCGGACCAGTTTTCCTCTTTGGGGCTTTTCCTAGCCCAACACCTTCGGTTATTCTACAAACAGGTATTTTTCCAAGACACCTAACCCTGAGTATGATGACTATGACTTCGACGACTATGCGAAACAGGTCCGTGATCTTCCGGGGAATTTGGATACCTTTAATGCCATGTATGGCACAAAGCTTCAAGGTCCTAGGAAGTAATTTTATTTTGTTATGTCATATGTTAGTATTTGAGTAGTGGTTTATTTTCTTGTTTAGAGAATTGGAAGTGTCTTGTTATGTAAGCTTTATGCCTATGTAACGGGCTGAGATATGGGACTTCACTCATATCCATTGTACTTAAACGTTTATTTGGTTAATTTATTTACCAGGGTGCAGGATTACTCCCCTTTACCCAAAAAAAAAAATCTTTATTTTTCATTCTTAAGGAGTTGTGATGAGTGTCTAAATACTCATCATTTTTGTACCATTTAAAATGCCAAAAACATCTGAAAACACTCAGAAATGCATCAAAATGATGAAAATATCACAAATAAGTGTTTTATGTGTTTTAAATGCAAAAATACCAAAATCAGGTGAAAAACGTATCAAGTTTGCATAATTGGCAGTTTTAGTCTCCCAAGTTTCAAAAGTTGTCAAATTTAGTCCCTGGTAAATCAAAATAAAGTAAAATATCATTTAAGGTCCATGGGATTCAAAAGTTGTTAAAACAAACCCTTCAAAGTTTAAAAATTGCAAAATTACAACTTTGGTCCCTCAAGTTTGAAAAATGTCAAAAATAGTCTTTGGATTTATAAAAATGGGATTTTATGCAATATTGGTCCTTGTACTATTAAAGATTGGCAAGTTTGGTCCTTGTGATAACTTTGGAAAAGTGGCAGTTTTGGTCCCTTAACTTTGCAGAAATTACAACAATGGTCCTTGTGTTATTAAGATACCAAACGGACCCTTTTGTATTTTGATCCCCAGCCAAAACAAAAAAACCCCCTGCCAAATAATCCTTGACCCAGTTAATAACCCACATGAACCCCCACTTATTATAAGCCTCGGTCAAATAAAGTCAAACCCGCCAAAACCACAAACACTGTTCATCTCCTCCCTCACACCTGTTAAACCAAAACCAGGTGGTTTTTCCACCTTTCCACTTGCTTCTTCCACCTTTCCAGCTGTATAACAACTCCCCTCCACCTTCACAATATCCCAAACTTCTTTAAATGCAAAAACCTGCTCATGACTTTTTTGGCGCCAAAATTACACTTGGACGATTATGATGAATTCAATGCATCCAATGGCTGGAAATAGGTGGGAAAGTCTCAGAGGTCGACACAAAGATCAATGAGATCATTATAAAGAAGAATGGTGCAATGTAGATATCTATCTAGTTTTTTTTAGTTAATGCATGTCGTTTTAATAAGTTTTCAATTTCCAGTGTAATTTTCAACTTTCAAGTCTTTGTTTAATCATTTTCAGTGTAATCTAAAACCTTTTTCAGTTTCAATTTCAGTTAAGTTCCAAGTTTTCAGGTTATGCAATTTTCCATGTTCAAAAAAATCTCATGTTAAGATCAAATGTTGTTTGTAGCTGTTGTTAAGGACTGATAAGCCCACATAAGCTCCTAGATAGCTTATTAAAGCTATTAGAAACATTTAAAAGTCAGTTTAGTATAAAAAAAAGAAAAAATACCAAAAATACAAAAAAATTAGCTAAAAATAAAAAATCAATGGAGAAATGATAAAGAAGCTGAAGCAGGATTGACTTTGGATTGCTTTTTGGTTTAGAGCTTTTTGGGAAGCTATAGGGTGTGATCTCAGGCCTTGGTTCTCTATTTTATGCTTGAACTCATCTTGTAAGTCATTTCTTAAAAATTTGTAATTTTAAGTATAAGTGTTATAATCTAGTTAATTTTAGCTTAAATCTGTTTAAATATAATTAATATCAGTTAATCAATAGGTTACTTGATCTAAAAATCTGTTTTAGTTCTCAAAATTTCAAAACAGCCTCTTAAAGGACAGTTTGGATTTGCTTAGTTATCTGAGATAGAGGCTTGTTGTGTTGTTATTTGTTGTTGTTCTAAGTCACATTAGGACTTAATAGCTTAGTTCTACCAATAAAACAAGTCCTTATTTGTTTAAAAGTCAAAATCATCTTTAATTTTACCTTAAGTGTTAACTGTTAAGATTTTAGATTGCAATTCTCATCAAAGTTGTTTAAAACTTGATACTTTAGCATAAATTCATCTTATTATAGCTTATTATAACATACTCAGTTAATAGAATCAATTATAAGTTCATAAAAGTCAAATTCTTAGTGTAATTCAAAAAGTCAAAATTTCACTTGGTCAGTTTTTGAATAAACTAAAGAATTTTAGTGTGTGTTTAATACTAAGATTTAGCTCATAATCTTTTGGAATATTAAAGTTTAGCTGCTCATCTTAATTAGAAAAATATTAGTTTATCTCTGCTTAGCTTATAAAGTGCTTATTTCTCAGCTTGTTTTAGACACTTTTTCATAATCATGCCCTGTGCACAGTTTCATGAGCTCATTTCACAAGCTTATAACTTGCTTATTAGAAAAGCTTAGCTTATGCAACTTGTTGATTCTAGAAGCCCATCTGGCTAGCTTGAAGTTCCAGTGTTTAGTTTTTAATTTTTAGCTTATTTGATTAGCCTGCTTATAGCTTTTTAGTTGTCCCATTTTGTGTGAACACTGAAAACTCAGTGGTTTACCAGCTTTTTCTCAAGCTCACCATAAGCTCTCTAGTGGATCCCACAGTGAGAGTTTTAGCTTTTTGGATAGCTTAATTGGTATACTTGTTAGTCCCAGTGCTTATTTTCATTTCCAAGCTTATTGCATAAGCATAAATTAGCCTCCAAAGTTGTCCCAAAACCTGTTTGGGTATTCAATATAACTGGATTGCTTATTTGGTTTATGTGGCTTATTTTGTGCTTATTTTTAGGTCATTATGCTTTCTCAGTTGTTATACTAGCTTATTAACAGTTACTTAGCTTATTTTCAGTTATCTTTGTGCTTATTTATTAGCTTCTTAGCTATTTGGCTTAAATCTTGTGCTTATTCAATTTCTTGTCCACTGTTGAAAAAAATAAGCTCAAACTGAGCTTATTAGTTGTTTTCATAAAAAGTTGTAGTTTTATAAATTGCTTATTTCATTGTGTTTAATCAGTTTGTAAAAAAAAAAATCCAAAAATAAAATATTTTGCAAAAAGGGAGTTGCTGGGATTCGAACCCTGGCCACCCAGCTCACCACACACACACACTACCATCTGCCCTTGGGTCTTTGACTGGTAGTTCTTTGCAAAGTTTAATATATAACCCCTTGTTTTCTTTTTAGCTTATACGAACTCTTTAGCTTATTTATAGCTTATTACAATAAGTTGTTACACCTTTTGTAATTTTCTTAGCTTTGTATTAGTATAAAGTATTTTATAAAAAAGTTTCAGATTTTTCTTAATAGTTTTAGTATTTTTAATCATTTATTTAGTTTAAAATAGTATTTAATTCATAATAAAAAATATAAAAGTCAAAAAAATATAAATCTTTTTTCTAAAATTTTCTTTTGTCATATAGTAGGTAAGAAAATTGTTTTTACACTCGTAGGACTTTTATTTCACAAATTTTACGTTTTTACTTGCGCACTCGCGTAATTTTTACATATAACGCACGTTTTCATTCTAGGTCACATTTTTAGATAATTTAGGTTTACATTTTAATTAAAATAGTTTATTTAAGTTATTTTGTTTTATAAATCAAGAAAAACATCATTTTAAAAATAGTGATAGCATTTATTTAATATAATTTAGCTTTTTAATTTTCTTTAATTTGCATTTAAGCCCCTGTAATTTACCAAACTTTTTCTTTAGGTATAAATATTCCAAAATCCTTACTGATCACTATCCTTAGTAATTATTCGACATCTGAACGTGTTAAACACCATTCATCCTCCGTGGGACTTAACGACCTGTGGAAACACTATACTCTCCAAATCTTAATTGCATTTGTTTCTGAGCTGTTTGAATTTTATTACGGTTGACCATTCACAAGTGGTTAGCTTGTGTGATAAACTTGACTGTTTGGGAGCCAATCAAATTTTGGCGCCGCTGCCGGGGAGGCTGTAAGCGTGTCCTAAGCATTTTTAGATCCATTCTTGCACATATACCACCTTTTGTAAACAGTTTTTTGTAAAGTTAATCAAAATCAAAAAGTTCATTAACACTTTTCCTAAAATGTTAACAACACCAAAAAAATATATAACAACAAAACAATCGTAACGTTTTCTAGCTTGTGTTTTCTTTAAGGTGATTCTTAAAGAGATACGATTTGGTTAAACGAGACGATACCAAAAATATTGTCCAAAAGTTTTTAAACCCTTAGCACATATCCATACCTACGTCTTTTCAGTGGTACTTAATAAATACATAAAAATCAACCACCGCAAATCAAGGCAGTACACCTACCAACTGGGGGTGTGAACATTAATAAGTTCCCGAACAAAAGATCAAAACTTGCCTTTGTGTCCTTGTGATTTGGTGTACCTTTTTCAAAGAAGCCATTTCATTTGTGATTATTGGTTTAAGTTCACTTGTCGTTTTGCCTCGCATTTGTTTTAAAAAACTGATTTTTATACTTAGTGCATGCGCACTCGTTATTCCAGTTCTACAAGTCCACTTTCTGAGCTTGCAAATATTCCTCGTAGACGTAGAGGACGTTCTGCTCCTTCAGCCGTGACTGAGGAACGTCTAGCACAACCACCCCCTGTCGTAATGGCAGAAGACAAACCGATGAATGAGCTTCTCCAAGCACCCATCGAGGGTTACGGAGATGCCATTATTATCCCAGCCATCGTGGCTGATACCTTCGAGCTCAAAACCGGGTTGCTTAATCTGGTAACCCAAAGCCAATTTTATGGTTTTGAGCGGGATGATCCTCATGCACATATTCGATGGTTTAACAAGATTGCATCTACCATCAAATACAAGAATGTCCCACATGAAGCAATTAAGCTTCTTCTGTTCCCATTCTCTCTAGAGGGACAAGCCCGGAATTGGCTTGAGAAACAACCCCCTCGTTCCATTGAGACATGGGAAGATCTAGTCACTAAGTTTGTTAACGAATTTTATCCTCCATCCCGAACTACAAGTCTTAAGAATGAGATAATGAAATTTTCTCAAAGATTTGATGAATCATTCGGTGAGGTATGGGATCGTTACAAAGAGTTGCTCCGCAAGTGTCCGCATCATGGTTTTACCGAGTTAATGCAAATGGATACTTTCTACAATGGTATGAGACAAGCTGACCAAGACTCTTTAAATGCCTCCGCGGGAGGTAATTTCTTGAGCAAGACTACAAAAGAAGCCTTGAAAATCATTGAAAACAAGTCCCAGGTCCGCCCTTTCCGAACGAAGACATATCAGTCTCAGTCTAATGCTGGACCTTCTACTTCATCTTCCGTGAGTACATCTAGCACCGATGCTAAGATTGACAAACTCACAGATATTGTTCAGGCTTTGGTTCTTGCTAACCAAAAGAAAGTCACTTTCACACAGACACCATCACATGGTGAAGTGAAGAAAGTCGAGGTCTGTGTTACTTGTGGTGGCCCTCATGCATACTACAACTGTACTGCCACCGATGGTAGTCCGTTTGAAGCCAATGCTATAGCCGGTACTTCACATCAGGGAGGTAATCAATACCGTCCTCAAAATGAACCAAACTACCGTGCTAATACTCAGGCACCACCTGGTTTTAACCAGAATCATAACATACAAAACCGGAATCAGAACCAACCTAGAATGAACCAAGGTTATCAAAACCAAGGTAATTTCTATCCCGGACCAAATCAAGGTTTTCAACATCAAGGAAACCTTAATCAAAACAATTTCAATCGAGGGAATCAATTTCAGGGAAATGTGAATCCTAACCAAGGGAATTTTCAACAACAAGGTCACAATCAAAACATCCGACCTCAAAATTTCCCTCCACATCCTCCAGTACCATCATCTGATGAGTTATTGAAGCAATTCATGAAATCCCAAGATGAAATGAACAGGTTGCTGGTCAGTCAGATCGCTGATCTTAAGAAGTCTTTAAATGATCAACCCTCGGGCTCAGGAAAACTTCCGAGCAACACGATCGCTAACCCGAGGGGCGATGCAAAGGCGATCACAACCAGAAGTGGTGTTTCATATAATGGACCCGCTATTCCTACTACCTCTTCTTCTTCTCTCCCGAAGGTAGTGGAAAGTGAACCTGAGGCAACAAAGGACAAGGAACTTCCTACTAATAACGGAGGTACCAACAATGTCCATCCTCAAGTTGTCCCGAAACCCAAATTCAATCCAGGAGTTGTTTTTGAACCTCCAGTAGCTCCTGTTGAAAATCCCAAATCCAAATCTTCTATTCCTTACCCATCACGTTTGAATGAGCAAAAGCTCCGCGAAAAAGCCAGTTATCAAATGGACAAATTTTTTCAAATTTTCCAAGAACTACATTTTGACATAAGCTTTGCGGATGCTATCATGCTGATGCCCAAGTTTGCATCAACTCTCAAACACATGTTAAGCAACAAGGAAAAGCTGTTTGAAATGGCTAAAACTCCTCTGAACGAGAACTGCTCTGCAGTTATCTTGAAGAAGCTTCCCGAAAAGCTTGGAGATCCTGGAAAATTTCTCTTACCTTGTGTTTTTCCATGAATGGTTGAATGTTTTGCCTTAGCCGATCTTGGTGCAAGCATCAATCTGATGCCTTATTCAGTATGGAAGAAACTTTCTCTTCCGGAACTTACTCCTACATGCATGACTCTCGAGCTTGCAGATCGTACAATATCCCGTCCACTTGGCATTGCCGAGGACGTATTTGTGAAAGTAGGAAAGTTCCATTTTCCAGCTGACTTTGTGGTTGTTGACTTCGATGCCGATCATCGGGTTCCTCTCATTGTTGGACGAGGATTCCTGAGAACGGGTCGTGCTCTCATTGATGTATTTGAGCAAGAAATCACATTACGTGTAGGTAATGAAGCTGTCACCTTTAACCTTGATCAAACTTCGAGGTACTCCGCAAACTATGATTCTGAGTCGGTTAACCGAATAGATATCATTGATGTTGCTTCTGAAGAGTACTCTCAAGAAGTTCTTGGTTATGATCATAATTCTTCGAGTGATAATTTCACTCATTCATCTCAACCCATCATTGCCAATTCTACTCCTTCTCTCACTCCGTTTGAGGAAAGTGACTTCATCTTGGAAGAGATTGAAGCATACTTGTCTAGTGATTCAGTTCCATGGGAAATTGATCACGCTCCCATCGACATTGAGGGGGATATTCTTCCCATTGAGAAGTTGCTTAATGATGATACATCATCACTCCCTCCCGTCAAGCTTCATAACAAGGAAGTCAAGTCAGTTGAGAAAACTGGAGAATTTCCTGAGGTAGAACTTAAGGACTTGCCACCTCATCTCGAGTATGCATTTCTTGAGGGTGATGATAAATTACCAGTCATTATTGCTCGAGATTTGAATAAAGATGAAAAAGCTGCTCTCATAAAGGTCTTACAGTCACACAAGCAAGCAATTGCTTGGAAACTCTCCGACATTAAGGGTATCAACCCTGAATTTTGTACTCACAAAATCTTGATGGAGGATGACTTCAAACCAGCAGTTCAACATCAGAGAAGGGTGAATCCTAAGATCCATGATGTTATCAAACAGGAGGTTATCAAAATTCTTGATGCAGGATTAATTTACCCAATCTCAGATAGTCCTTGGGTTAGCCCAATTCACTGTGTTCCTAAAAAGGGTGGCATAACTGTTGTCACAAATGAAGATAACGAGTTAATTCCAACTCGATTGGTTACGGGATGGCGTGTGTGTATTGACTATCGTAAGTTGAACGACGCCACCCGAAAAGACCATTTTCCTTTACCCTTCATGGACCAAATACTTGAGAGATTAGCAGGGAATGAATACTATTGTTTCCTTGATGGTTTCTCGGGTTATTTTCAGATTCCCATTGATCCACAGGATCAAGAGAAGACCACATTCACTTGCCCATACGGAACTTTTGCCTACAGACGTATACCTTTTGGCTTATGTAACGCTCCTGGCACGTTTCAACGATATATGATGGCCATTTTCCATGACATGATCGGGGAAACAATGGAGGTGTTTATGGATGACTTCTCGGTTATTGGGGAATCATTTCAAGCATGTCTCTCCCATTTAGATAAAATGCTACAACGGTGTGAAGACACCAATCTTTGTCTAAATTGGGAGAAGAGCCACTTTATTGTCAAAGAAGGCATGGTCCTTGGCCATAAGATTTCCAAAAATGGGATTGAGGTTGATAGAGCAAAAGTCGATGTTATTGCTAAATTGCCTCATCCTACTACCGTCAAAGGTATTAGGAGTTTTTTAGGTCATGCCGGTTTTTATCGTAGATTCATACAAGATTTTTCTAAAATCGCCCGGCCAATGACCCATCTTCTTGAAAAAGATGCTCCTTTTATCTTCTCACCCGAGTGCATCAAAGCTTTTGAAACATTAAAGAAAAATCTTACTGAAGCACCTATTCTCGTTGCTCCCGACTGGGACTTGCCTTTTGAGCTCATGTGCGATGCAAGTGATTTTGCTATCGGTGCAGTCTTAGGGCAACGTAGATCCAAGCATTTTCAGCCTATCCACTACGCAAGTAAGACTATGACTGAAGCTCAAACCCATTACACCACCACAGAAAAAGAGCTACTAGCCGTGGTGTATGCATTTGAGAAGTTTCGGCCGTACTTAATCTTGACCAAATGTGTGGTGTATACGGATCATTCGGCTCTCAAATATCTCTTTGCAAAACAAGATGCAAAGCCGAGATTGCTCCGTTGGGTTCTCCTCCTCCAGGAATTTGATATCATTATACGTGATAAAAAAGGAGCTGAGAACCTGGCTGCTGATCATCTGTCCCGATTAGAAAACCCTCACCAAGATGTTTTCGAGAAAAAGGAAATAAATGAAACATTTCCTCTCGAGACACTCAATGCGGTTTCTTTTCGTGGAAACTCTTCTACCCCATGGTTTGCTGACTTCGCAAATTACCATGCGGGTAACTTCATAGTGAAAGGGATGTCGACCCAACAGAAGAACAAATTCTTCAAGGATGTTAAACATTACTTCTGGGACGACCCCTACTTATTCAAAATCTGTGCGGATCAAGTCATCCGACGGTGTGTTTATGGACAAGAAGCTATGGACATTCTCAAAGCTTGCCATGCTGGACCCACCGGGGGACATCATAGTCCAAACTACACTGCCAAAAAGGTGTTTGATTCCGGATTTTATTGGCCCACAATTTACAAGGATGCCCACGAATTTGTCAAAACCTGTGACGCTTGTCAACGTCACGGAAATATCTCTCAAAGAAATGAAATGCCGCAAAACGCCATTCAAGTGTGTGAGATATTTGACATCTGGGGCATTGACTTTATGGGGCCATTTCCATCATCTCGAGGAAACAAATACATACTTGTGGCTGTTGACTATTTGTCAAAATGGGTTGAAGCGAAAGCTTTACCCACCAATGATGCCCGAGTAGTTGTGAAATTCTTAAAATCTCTTTTTGCTAGGTTTGGAACTCCACGAGCTATAATCAGTGATCGTGGTACACATTTCTGCAATGATCAATTTGATCGTGTCATGCAAAAGTATGGTGTAACCCACCGTCTCTCTACTGCATACCACCCACAAACAAGTGGGCAAGTGGAAGTTTCCAACCGTGGTATTAAAAGAATTTTGGAAAGGACAGTAGGCGAAAATCGTGCATCCTGGTCGGATAAACTGGATGACGCACTCTGGGCCTTCTGTACAGCTTATAAAACACCCATTGGGTGTACTCCATACAAGCTTGTGTACGGAAAGGCATGTCATCTGCCGATTGAGCTTGAGCACAAAGCATACTGGGCCTTAAAACATGCCAATTTCGATATTCAGACAGCTGGTGATCACAGAAAAGTTCAAATGAATGAATTAAATGAACTCCGTGATCAAGCATACGAGAACTCTTTGATCTACAAACAAAAGACAAAGAAGATTCATGACTCTAAAATCAAGAACCGCGTTTTCAACGTCGGTGATCGAGTCCTTCTTTTCAATTCAAGATTGAAGATATTCTCGGGAAAGCTCAAGTCCCGTTGGTCTGGTCCATTAACTATTGCTAAGGTTTATCCTTATGGTACCATTGAGTTATCTCAGCCTGATGGTCCAAATTTTAAAGTGAATGGTCATCGATTAAAGCATTATTTTGGAGAGGACATTCCACCCGTGGTTGTCCCGGATCTACAAACATTCCCCATGAACCAATGAATGCGGGGATCGAGTCAAGCTAGCGACTCGATAATCAAAAATAGTAGCACACCACATGGGTTTTCACCCATGAGTATCACCCTAGTGTGGGGGAGTTGCCCCCCGCTATTGTATATAAGTTCTCTAAAAAAAATAAATAAATAAAAAAAAATGTGTATATATCAAAAATAAAATAATGGCCGTAGTATTTCCCTTTTACGTTCTATGTTTCGGCATAACCGCCGGTACTTTGAATATTGAGGGCAATAATCATTTCTAAGTGTGGGGGGGAATTCTCACGAATTTTATCATGTAATTATACCACCCAATTCCCCCATTTTTGGCCAAATTTTTTTTTTGAGTAAGTGTTTTTCACTTACTCAGCAAATGGTAATCAGTCCGCCATGTCTAACCCACATAAGGATTGGCTAATCCAGGAGCAAACGGCTCTTGGTAAAGATATCTCAAATCCGTTTATGGCTTGCAATTTGCCCAAAATTGTATGGTGTTCAACTCACCATATCTTTAATTAGTGAAAGTTGGCTAGCCCGCAAGTTTATGGCTTGTGGTAAAGGCAGTTGGAAAGCCATAATTGGTAATCGGCTCACCAAAGATAATATTGATAATTTATCTAAGAGTTGGCTAGTCCAGAAGCAAACGGCTTCTGGTAAAGACAAATCAAAACCGTTGAAAGCTGGTGATTTGCTCAAAATCATTTGGTTATCATTGTACCAAGGTTCTTACTTGAACTGAAACAATTGGCTACTCCAGAAGTAATGGCTTTTGGTAAAGAGATGAAATCCATTAATTTTTCTCAAAATATTGCTAGGGACTAGCAATATCTTAGTGTGGGGGATTGATGAGTGTCTAAATACTCATTATTTTTGTACCATTTAAAATGCCAAAAACATCTGAAAACACTCAGAAATGCATCAAAATGATGAAAATATCACAAATAAGTGTTTTATGTGTTTTAAATGCAAAAATACCAAAATCAGGTGAAAAACGTATCAAGTTTGCATAATTGGCAGTTTTAGTCCCCCAAGTTTCAAAAGTTGTCAAATTTAGTCCCTGGTAAATCAAAATAAAGTAAAATATCATTTAAGGTCCATGGGATTCAAAAGTTGTTAAAACAAACCCTTTAAAGTTTAAAAATTGCAAAATTACAACTTTGGTCCCTCAAGTTTGAAAAATGTCAAAAATAGTCCTTGGATTTATAAAAATGGGATTTTATGCAATATTGGTCCTTGTACTATTAAAGATTGGCAAGTTTGGTCCTTGTGATAACTTTGGAAAAGTGGCAGTTTTGGTCCCTTAACTTTGCAGAAATTACAACAATGGTCCTTGTGTTATTAAGATACCAAACGGACCCTTTTGTATTTTGATCCCCAGCCAAAACAAAAAGAACCCCCTGCCAAATAATCCTTGACCCAGTTAATAACCCACATGAACCCCCACTTATTATAAGCCTCGGTCAAATAAAGTCAAACCCGCCAAAACCACAAACACTGTTCATCTCCTCCCTCACACCTGTTAAACCAAAACCAGGTGGTTTTTCCACCTTTCCACTTGCTTCTTCCACCTTTCCAGCTGTATAACAACTCCCCTCCACCTTCACAATATCCCAAACTTCTTTAAATGCAAAAACCTGCTCATGACTTTTTTGGCGCCAAAATTACACTTGGACGATTATGATGAATTCAATGCATCCAATGGCTGGAAATAGGTGGGAAAGTCTCAGAGGTCGACACAAAGATCAATGAGATCATTATAAAGAAGAATGGTGCAATGTAGATATCTATCTAGTTTTTTTTAGTTAATGCATGTCGTTTTAATAAGTTTTCAATTTCCAGTGTAATTTTCAACTTTCAAGTCTTTGTTTAATCATTTTCAGTGTAATCTAAAACCTTTTTCAGTTTCAATTTCAGTTAAGTTCCAAGTTTTCAGGTTATGCAATTTTCCATGTTCAAAAAAATCTCATGTTAAGATCAAATGTTGTTTGTAGCTGTTGTTAAGGACTGATAAGCCCACATAAGCTCCTAGATAGCTTATTAAAGCTATTAGAAACATTTAAAAGTCAGTTTAGTATAAAAAAAAGAAAAAATACCAAAAATACAAAAAAATTAGCTAAAAATAAAAAATCAATGGAGAAATGATAAAGAAGCTGAAGCAGGATTGACTTTGGATTGCTTTTTGGTTTAGAGCTTTTTGGGAAGCTATAGGGTGTGATCTCAGGCCTTGGTTCTCTATTTTATGCTTGAACTCATCTTGTAAGTCATTTCTTAAAAATTTGTAATTTTAAGTATAAGTGTTATAATCTAGTTAATTTTAGCTTAAATCTGTTTAAATATAATTAATATCAGTTAATCAATAGGTTACTTGATCTAAAAATCTGTTTTAGTTCTCAAAATTTCAAAACAGCCTCTTAAAGGACAGTTTGGATTTGCTTAGTTATCTGAGATAGAGGCTTGTTGTGTTGTTATTTGTTGTTGTTCTAAGTCACATTAGGACTTAATAGCTTAGTTCTACCAATAAAACAAGTCCTTATTTGTTTAAAAGTCAAAATCATCTTTAATTTTACCTTAAGTGTTAACTGTTAAGATTTTAGATTGCAATTCTCATCAAAGTTGTTTAAAACTTGATACTTTAGCATAAATTCATCTTATTATAGCTTATTATAACATACTCAGTTAATAGAATCAATTATAAGTTCATAAAAGTCAAATTCTTAGTGTAATTCAAAAAGTCAAAATTTCACTTGGTCAGTTTTTGAATAAACTAAAGAATTTTAGTGTGTGTTTAATACTAAGATTTAGCTCATAATCTTTTGGAATATTAAAGTTTAGCTGCTCATCTTAATTAGAAAAATATTAGTTTATCTCTGCTTAGCTTATAAAGTGCTTATTTCTCAGCTTGTTTTAGACACTTTTTCATAATCATGCCCTGTGCACAGTTTCATGAGCTCATTTCACAAGCTTATAACTTGCTTATTAGAAAAGCTTAGCTTATGCAACTTGTTGATTCTAGAAGCCCATCTGGCTAGCTTGAAGTTCCAGTGTTTAGTTTTTAATTTTTAGCTTATTTGATTAGCCTGCTTATAGCTTTTTAGTTGTCCCATTTTGTGTGAACACTGAAAACTCAGTGGTTTACCAGCTTTTTCTCAAGCTCACCATAAGCTCTCTAGTGGATCCCACAGTGAGAGTTTTAGCTTTTTGGATAGCTTAATTGGTATACTTGTTAGTCCCAGTGCTTATTTTCATTTCCAAGCTTATTGCATAAGCATAAATTAGCCTCCAAAGTTGTCCCAAAACCTGTTTGGGTATTCAATATAACTGGATTGCTTATTTGGTTTATGTGGCTTATTTTGTGCTTATTTTTAGGTCATTATGCTTTCTCAGTTGTTATACTAGCTTATTAACAGTTACTTAGCTTATTTTCAGTTATCTTTGTGCTTATTTATTAGCTTCTTAGCTATTTGGCTTAAATCTTGTGCTTATTCAATTTCTTGTCCACTGTTGAAAAAAATAAGCTCAAACTGAGCTTATTAGTTGTTTTCATAAAAAGTTGTAGTTTTATAAATTGCTTATTTCATTGTGTTTAATCAGTTTGTAAAAAAAAAAATCCAAAAATAAAATATTTTGCAAAAAGGGAGTTTATTACAATAAGTTGTTACACCTTTTGTAATTTTCTTAGCTTTGTATTAGTATAAAGTATTTTATAAAAAAGTTTCAGATTTTTCTTAATAGTTTTAGTATTTTTAATCATTTATTTAGTTTAAAATAGTATTTAATTCATAATAAAAAATATAAAAGTCAAAAAAATATAAATCTTTTTTCTAAAATTTTCTTTTGTCATATAGTAGGTAAGAAAATTGTTTTTACACTCGTAGGACTTTTATTTCACAAATTTTACGTTTTTACTTGCGCACTCGCGTAATTTTTACATATAACGCACGTTTTCATTCTATGTCACGTTTTTAGATAATTTAGGTTTACATTTTAATTAAAATAGTTTATTTAAGTTATTTTGTTTTATAAATCAAGAAAAACATCATTTTAAAAATAGTGATAGCGTTTATTTAATATAACTTAGCTTTTTAATTTTCTTTAATTTGCATTTAAGCCCCTGTAATTTACCAAACTTTTTCTTTAGGTATAAATATTCCAAAATCCTTACTGATCACTATCCTTAGTGATTATTCGACATCTGAACGTGTTAATCACCATTCATCCTCCGTGGGACTTAACGACCTGTGGAAACACTATATTCTCCAGATCTTAATTGCATTTGTTTCTGAGCTGTTTGAATTTTATTACGGTTGACCATTCACAAGTGGTTAGCTTGTGTGATAAACTTGACTGTTTGGGAGCCAATCAAGTTGCAATTTCCTCCTAGTCTTTATTGAAAGCAGGTAGATCCTATCTTTCACTTCTTTTGCAGTTACAAAAGTTTGACCACAGAAAAAATATATTTCGTCCTCTATTTGTGCTGCCTCACTTAACTTTTGTTTCTTGTATGCCCACATTTTTTTCTTCCTAATAACATACTAATCCTCATTCTCAGAACCACTTGCAAAATCATTATCATCTAACAGATCCAACTCACTTTTCTTAAAAAAAATCATCTGGTATCTGGCTGGAGGTACCTATATATGGTAACTTTGTAGCCTCAGTCACTTTGAACAGATTAACATCAAAATCAGGCTCCTCAAAAGTATTAGCCTCATCAACAACTGTGTTTCCATCACGATTGTTCTCAATATCATCATCATCACTCATATAACTATTTGTGTCACTCACAGTGTCATCACTTAAAGCTTCATCGATTTCACATACCTGTACAGTTTTACCTTTTTGGGTATGCTCCACAGGATTACATATTTCCTCCTCTTGATGTCCTAACTCTTGATCATTTTGACATACCTCTTCAGGACTATCTATTTGGATATGCTCAACATATTTATCTATATGCTGGTTGACATCACCTACAACATCTTTAGTCTGACAGACCTCTACAGATGAAAACAAGGGTTCTGTTTCTGGCATCTGACTAGATTGTACCAAAGTATTGACTTCCAAAGGTTGATGTATAACCTGACATATATCCTCTACCACAGATTTATTAACAATGTTTCTAAGAACAATTTGTTTGAGTAATATGGAACAATAGCAAGAGCTGCCTTTTTTCTTTGTTGCATCCACATTAGCAATAATTGTCCTAATTGACTTTGGTGACATTTGATCAACATCCAATGTTGTCTTACCATTTTCAACATAAACCTCTATCATCTTATGGTCATCAATAAGATCTTTCAATATTTCTAAATTAGCACTCTCACTTAAGCTATACAAACCATCTTCTAAATTACTACCAGGCTTAACAAAGTAATAGTAATTTTTTGAACCAAGCTCATAACCCAATTCATACATAAGAACATCCAACTCTTCGAGTGACACACTATCAACATCAACCAAATCAACTAAATTTTCCATACCTCCAACGTAGATTCTACCAGGATAGTATTTAAAGAAACCGTTGTGATGAACCCTCAAGCTAAACATATTAGATCTACCACCTGAAAACATGTCAATATATGTTTAGGGCATTCTAAAAACTTAATTGGCAAACAATAAATACCCCAATTAAAAATTTCAATGACTATAATTAAAAAAAAAAAACAGTACCGTATTTCTTCTTAGCAGAGTCGTACATGACGGTATCATCAACTGGATAACCTGGATGTCTTCTTACTTTCCATAGAGTAAAGTCCATGTTTCGGTTTTATGATTGATAAACAGGGGTTTTGTGACATGCAATTAGGGTTTGTGAATTATGATAATTCTTGTAACGAAAGTTTTGGGACGAAGAATAATACAGACTATGTGTTTATGGGGCGGGAAGAGGGTTACATTACATGTGGCAATAATTAAGAAATTTTTAATTGAAATAAGGAAATGACAATTGTGCCCTTGGACTAAAGACAAATCAAACAGCAACTGACGTCCTTGACTAACGGAAATATGGTCAAAGGACCAGTTAAGAGTATGAAACTTGGAAAAGGGACTCTGGACGATGAAAAACCCCAAGTTTGTCCCATCGCGATGCGCAGCAACAAGTTTAGGGACCAACGGTATATTTTAGTCTTTGTATTATGGTGGTTTTAAGGTTCTTAGAGAAACACATCTCGTTTATTTGATATATATTGTTTACACGTTGTTTGGAAAAATCTCGGTTTCATTCATTTGTATTTCTTAGGGTGGGTTTGGTATCCCTCAATCTGAATGGATCTATGGATTTCATTCTGACTCAAGGTGTTTGTTTAGTGGGTCCGAAAATCAAATAGGTATATCATAGTTATAGATTCATTACACACCAATTTGATGTCTATGAAATTCATTCCCGTAAGTCCATCTCTTTTCTACTACAAAACTCAAATATCTATACATTTTTTCTAAAGTCGCCCCAAAACTTCTGATCTAAAAAAATTTATAACGTTAGACAACTGATCTACTCTCAAAAAATTCTCGTATAATTATCCTGTCACACTTTTCAATGCCTCCCACTTTGTTCTTCTTTCTCTAAAAACACATGCATATTTTTTAGTCAAATTGACATTAGTGTCCTGACCTACCAAACGTATCAATGCATTACACATGTTCTTAAGAATACTTTTTAGAGGAATGAAGAAAGGTGCTAACTTGAGAACCCAAAATAAAAGTTAGCAAAGAGGGTGAAAGAGTATCTCAGCCAGATTGTAATTCTAAACATTTGCTATAGAAAGTTAAAAACCATTTATATAAGAGCAAATTGCATAAAAAGTTACTCATTTTAGGTCTAATTTTAATTAAGAGTACCTTTTTTTTCTTCTTAATTTAATTTAAGGTATCCGACTTTTTTTTTGTGGCCGATTTAAGTTTTTTTTCTAACTTTCGTTAACAATTTCGTTATTAAATTACATGTTTGGTCATTGAGTTTGTATAGACATTTCATGTTTGGTCCATTTTTGTCACGTTTGCATATGTTTTCTTCCGTTTTTACATGTTTTCGTCCGTTTTGCACGTTTTCGTCCGTTTTGCACGTTTTCGTCCGTTTTTACTCGTTTCCTTATGTTTTTGAACGTTTCCGTCTGTTTTAACACGTTTTCATCCGTTTTTGCACGTTTCAGTCCATTTTTGCACGTTTTCATCTGTTTTTACACATTTCTATCCATTTTTACACGTTTTCGTCTGTTTTTACACGTTTTTGTCTGTTTTCGATGTTTCGTCCGTTTTTGCACGTTTGCATCCGTTTTTCCACGATTTAGTCTATTTTTACACGTTTTCGTCTGTTTTTTACGTTTCGTCCATTTTTACACGTTTTCGTCTATTTTCGACATTTCGTTTGTTTTTGCACGTTTCGACCCGTTTTTAAACGTTTTCGTCCGTTTTTGCACGAGTTTGTCCGTTTTTGCACGTTTCCATCATTTTTCCACGTTTCTGCCTGTGTTTTGCACGTTTCATTTGTTTTTACACATTTTCGTCTGTTTTTACACTTTTTTATACTCGTGTATAAAAACGTGTATAAACATGTAAAAACAGACGAAACATCGAAAACAGACAAAACACAGACGAAAACGTGTAAAAACGAGCCGAAACGTGTAAAGACGGACCGAAACGTGTAAAAACGGACGAAAACATGTAACAACAGACGAAAACGTGCAAAAAAGACGGAAACGTGTAAAAATGGATGGAAACGTGTAAAACGGATGAAAACGTGCAAAAACGGACAAAACCGTGTAAAAATGGGCTGAAACGTGCAAAAACGGACGAAAATGTGTAAAATGGACGAAAACGTGTAAAAACAGACGAACACGTGCAAAAATGGACATAACGTAAAAAACAGACGAAAATGTGTAAAAACGGACAAAAACATGTAAAATCAGACGAAAACATGTAAAACAGACAGAAACGTGTAAAAGCGAATGAAAACGTGTAAAAACAGACGGAAACGTGCAAAAACAGACGGAAACGTGCAAAAACAGACGGAAACGTGCAAAAACGGACGAAAACGTGTTAAAAAGACGGAACGTGTAAAAACAGACGAAAAAATGCAAAAACATACGAAAACGTGCAAAAACGGACGAAAACGTATGAAAACGGACGAAAATAGACCAAACATGAAATGCCTATCCAAACTCAATGACCAAACATGTAATTTACTAACAAGACGGTTAACGGAAGTTAGAAAAAAAACCTAAATCGGCCAAATAAAAGAAGTCGGGTACCTTAATTTGAGGAAAAAAAGAGTAGTACCTTTATTGAAATTGGACATAAAATGAGTACCTTTTTATGCAATTTGCCCTTTACATAATTCACATCTACTCTCTCTAACTTAAATATTACACATATAGCTGGGTCTTGGCCGGATCTATATGGGTATTGGCCGGATATAACCGGTTCTAGCCTGGTCTTGGCCGGATATGTCCGGGTCCTAGCCGAAGTATCCGGGTCTTGCCGGGTCGTGGCCAGATGTGTCCAGATGTAGCCGGGTCTTGGCCGGATATAACCGGGTCTAACCAGATATATTTGGGTCTTGGCTAGATTTAACCGGGACTTGGCCGGGTCTATCCGGGGCTTGGACGGTGATTTACTTAAATGAAGAACATGACATATCATTTTCTCAAAACGTGACATATTTCTAACAGTAAATCTTTTAGAAGTAAGCTACTTTCTTAAATAAAGACCGAGGATTTCATGTCTCCCATTCACGAAGATTTTACACTTAAATGTCAAATTTCAAAAATACAAGCACTAGATTCAAGACTGTTAAAAAAGCTTTTATAACCTCACAAAAAAATGTCACATTATAAAAACTCAAATCATCTAATTTTTACAGTGACAACTGACAAGTATTGAAGTAACTCATACTTTGTAACTACAGGTTTTTGAACGATGAAACATACGGTTCCGAAGTGCAAGTCAAGAATTACCAGGCAAAGATGCCGACCACTATTAAGTCATAAGCTTCACAATGGAATTTAATTTTACATGTTCCAAGAATGTTAAACGAAAATCTAGTCTTGAACCTACCGCCACTGTATTACGTCAAAGAACACACACGCTATTGCTAGCTGTTAGTTAGTTGTATGTGTCATTAGTTCTTTATAACAGTTGTGTGTTTCTTTTATCTACACGAGTAGTTTGGGGGTTAAAGGTGACTACTCAGAACTATGGTCCCGTAAGAAGAAAGAGCAAACTCATCACAACATCCGATATCAAAGTCATATTGCTACTTAATTCCTTTACGGGCAAGGAAACGCTCACGAGCAGCTTGGATTCTACTTTTGGCGTCATCAACGGGCTCGGCAGTTTTTACATCTTTGTTGGGTACGTCTGAGTTGTCTGTTGTCTTCTCCTCCGGCTGGTTAGATCCACCACTGTTTTAAAGATATAGTATTAGGATCATCACATAATAATATACACATAAATTAGAGGTGGCAATGTGGGCAGGAACACGCAACATTTTAGTATGGGTGAAAACGAGCCAACTCGGGTTTTGTTGATCTGCAAACTTTTTTTCACCTTTCTGAAAATCTTTATAGATAACTTGAGTTGATCAGATATGCAAAAACATCATTTATCATGATACTATGATAGTAATCTAAATATCGACATTGGACAACTTTCACCCGTTCGGCACATTTGAGACATTTCCCTTTTAGCTACAAGTGTATATTTGACCCATTTCACAACCCAAATCAACCCATCCATAAGTAAAAGTGAAGTAGCACCTCTAGTATAAATGGGTTTCTAAACGTACATGCATGTATAAAGACAGTAAAAGGTTCGGTCTTAAATTCTCCAACACCCAACATATAGTGTACGTGCGAAACAGGCTTCTTCTTAAAATGCTAACTAATTCTTGTAGGATATTATGCACACACATGTACGTAAGCATAGATGTAGCTCTAACGTCTAAACAAGATATTTAAAAAATTTATGTACCTGAGTATCTTGACGTTTAGCTTCTCGAGCTTCTGTAATATCGGGGTTACCCATTCCATCTCCACTTCACAAACATTGCGCATGTATGGGTGTGAGGTAGAGATAAGTTCATGATACACGACATAATTTGGATAAACTCCTTCATCATCTGTTCTCAGCACAGAAGATGGATGCACCTGAAAAAAAAAACAATCAATAACAGTAACAAAAGCGAGTAGTCATAAAGGAAAAGTAAAATCCAATAAAAATTGGAAAAAGAAAAAAAGAAGAAAAAAAATTGACGATTTCAGGTGGTTTGGGAAATTTAGATATTTGGTAAATTCCTTTAGGAAGTATACCATCATTTTGGAACCAATTTTAAAAAAGGAACAGACTCTGTAATAAATCCCACTAAGAATAGTCAGATTTGTCCCGTAAGAGCATTGTAAAACCGGAGAATACATGTAAATAGTTTCTTAAAGTATAATCAAATGAAAAGCTATTTCTTGTTTCTTACCTGGACAAGCTGAGATTTAAAGCCAACGGTTCGGTAACCATTATGACGGATCATCCGCTCAGCAAGCTGGCTTGCGTAGCCGACACACAAAGACTTTCTTAAATTCTTATAATCGTTTTGTCTATCTCTCCGTCTTTCCTTTCTCCTAACATCTAAGCTCCCTGTTTCCACAAATAATCATCACTTTGCCCATCAGATACAATTGATTTTCTTTGTGTTGTTGGGGTACTCTAAATATTTGACCAATAGAAAAAATTATTGTTGCAATTAAACTATGTGCCAGGTCTGGCGTTACAGTCTTCTTTGAACTAGAAAATACTAAATTTGACATCTTATATTTTGAAGAACTGAATATAGATGAAAGCAGAAAACAGAATATATTTTCATGGCTAACCTTTTGCAAACTTCTGCATTATTTGACACAGTTGTTTCCTCACATTTTTTACAAAAAGCATCCCTCGTACCTGGATATACAATTTCAACAGAACATATCATAAGTCCAAACACGAAATGTCTGAGCAAAAAACACATTATGTTAGGCCATTTATGATTTAACAGACGTTACATAACAAGATAATTATACCTTAACAAAATATTGTGCATTTTTAAGAAAAAGATTACCTGTAGGTTGTTATCTTTGACCCAGTCAGTACTATAGTCAGTTTGATCCCAGAGCTCGTAGATCTGAAGTAACTGGATATGGTCACCCCACCCGGAACCATCAGGAAGTTCTGAAGGAGGTTGCTTTCTCTTCTTGTCTGTGTGTTTGCTGCAAATCAAGGTGTGGTCAGCTAAGATTTACAATTTGCTTAGGAAATATCTTTTTTCAATGCTAATGAATTCAAGCAACATGTTCAGAAGTATACCTTCTTCCAGGAAGCAATGTCCCTTCCACCGATAACATAGCAGCTACAGTCAATGCTTGAGGTAAACAATCATATTTATTTGCCTCGATTAAAGTCCTCGCAAGTGAAGGCTCCAAAGGAAGCTCTGTCAGATATAAAAAAAGCTGTCAAATTCCAGCACATGAGACCATTATGTGGAAGGCTGAGACCATCCACCTGTCAAACTAGAGGTGACAATGACCTAGTTCCTTATAAATAGGTAAATTGGGATTATGTTTTATCTCTAAAGAGACGAACAAGTAAACAATAGCTTAAAAGCAAACATGCCCAAAGCGTAGCCTCCTAAATCAATATCTATCATTGAAAGTTTGACCTTATAATGACACTTTGTAATCCTTGTTTTACAACACTGCATGTTAATGACGCGTCAGTTGAGAGAAATAGAAATACCTGCCATTGTTTTCCCTATAGCGGTAATGGTGCCATTTTCATCTATAGCATCAATCAGAAACAACTGTTTGAGAGCATCTTGTAAAGATTCAGCTGCGGTAAAGCCACAAAAATGTCGACCTGTTAGTTGCTGGAAGAAGATGGCATAATCAATAAAGCATTAACAGAGAGATAAGGACTTACAAGAAGGTGCATCAAGAAAATCAAATTTCAGGATATCAATATCAGGAAGGTCCAATGATTTTAAATACAGAACACTGCCAGCTAGAGAAGATCGTTGTATTTCAGGAACAGTAGCTTCCAGTAAATTGTCCTGGTAAACAGCCAATGGATATAGCCGGTAGCACTTCCCAGGCCGTGTTCTCCCGGCTCGTCCTGCTCGTTGGTTGGCTTGCACCCTAAATATAAATAAAATTTTATAATCTCGTTCTATTTTTATTTTATTTTTAAAGTTCAGAGATGTAAACCAATTATAGGGTTGTCACATAAGGAATACTTTTCAGTGAAATAAGTTTTTTAAGAAACGACATATACCTGCTAATCTCAACAACATCAAGGGAATACATTCCGGTTGATGGATTATACTGCCGCTGCTTCACATAACCAGAGTCGATAACATACCTATAATTGTCATTCGAATGGGAGAACATTAATTAGATTAACAAAAAAAGAGAAAAAGCAACAATCAACACCCAGTTGTGAAACGCATAGTCATAGACAGTGAAAAATCTTAATACATGTAAATGGTAAACACAAATTTTGGTAAATTTGTCTGGATAAGTTGACTGTAGGGTAGTCTTATAGGGCCGTATCTTTGACCCGAATAATACACGTAACCAATAATTTACAAGGAAAAATCAAGAAGTATCATAATATACCAGATACTTGTTAGGTAAGAACAATACCAACTATAGAGCAACATTTTAATAATCAAAACCTTATTAACTTGCTGCATGCATAAAGAATAGCCTACAAAGTCAAGTCGCTTACACAACACCGTCAACCGTCAAAGATGTTTCTGCAATGTTTGTAGCCACAATGATACGCCTACAATCTTTAGGTGGAGGACTAAACACTCGAATCTGCAAATCATATTAACAATGAGGTATCCATTAGTTATAATGAGAAAGGTAGGAAAGATTATAACTAACTTTAAAATTTGAGTGGTAACACAAATGGCGAATAAGTAATACTAGATGTGACAATATTAAACCATTTACTAAAAAATATGTTTATTAGGGAGAGGGTTCGTCTCTAACAGGCCAGGTAGAACTAGTAACCAGGTACACAGATCAAAAGTCGCCCAAAGTGTAACTTTAGTAAATCAACCATATAAAACATTTCAACTTAGAAAAATATCTAGATTACTTATATAAAAAGCTGACGATAACTTATTCATTAATATGGTAATTAGTAAGTGAACTCCATAATAGACGAAGATGACAGCTTGCCTGCATTTCAGGTGGCAAAGAACCATGAAGTGGGAGGACAACTGCATCCATACACGAGCCAGCCTCAAGGCTTTGAATTTTCTCCTCCAATCTCGATACCAACTTCTCTATGTCATCCTAAAAAAAACTCATCAGTTCTAAATGCAAATTGCGTAGCACAACAATGAGTATATCAACTGTTACAGCAGAATGGATATTGCAATATATGAATTTAGATTTACCTGTCCCGTCATAAATATCAAAATGTCCCCTTCTGGCTCATTAACGTGTATATCTACAGAAAAGTTTATAGCCATAAGAGTCCAGAAGTAACAAATAAAGTACTTAAGTATAGAATGAACCAAATAACCACGGTGATTGTGGCATTAATTGTAGAATTGGATGTTTTGCACTTACCAATAGCTTTTCTCAATGAAGATTCAATATAACTTTTGGGTTGCTCTGCGCTATATAATATCTCTACAGGAAATAATTTCCCGGGAACATTCAAAATGGGGCATTCGGAGAAAAAATCCGACACTTTTTCGCCATCAAGAGTAGCGGAAGTGATCAAAACTTTCAAGTTGGAGGCGCGTAGTTTAATTAACCGCTTCATCAACCCCATCAATATATCCCTGTAAACAGATATTATAAGACTTAGAAATGTTAACAGGTTCTTATTATGGATTTTCCAGGATCTTCAATGATCAAACAACTTCATGCAACATCATACAAGAATCAAGAACAAGAAACAAAAAATGGGTTGAACCCTATAACTGATATATTGATAATGAAAAGGGTTAACATATGATTACAGAAATCCTATTGTCTATATAATATATGAAACGTTATAAGTATGCCGTTTCAATAAAGGTAAACGTCATAATCGTTCTAAACCTAAATAACCATAAAACGGTTTCTTTTCCTAACTTGCAGGCTAATGGGTTTGATAGCACTTGGCCCAAACCAGAAAATATATGCAGGCTTTTATTCTTTGACCCATCTTGTTCTCTTTGGCATGTTAGACATTAGAAGCGTCCAACAAGAAAGATCAAGGCAATCCTTATAAGTCAGCATACTACATATAACAAAAGGTTATATATTAAAAGTTCCAATGAAGATAATTAATACTGAGTGATAATGCAGAGTAAAAGAATGCAGAAAGCTACATAAATGCATGCATTATCTTTATATTTTAGGTTAAGTTGCGGATAAAGTATAAGGCCTTACGTGTTTAGACTCCTTTCATGAGCTTCATCCAATATGATTACTGAATATTGTTTCAACTCAGGGTCAGAAAGACTTTCACGAAGTAGTACTCCGTCAGTAAGATACCTGACCATATATAAAGATTAGAAATCTGCATAAGTTGTCGGGTATAAATGTGGATGATGCAATAAAATTGAAATGTGTGAGTTTACTTAATACGAGTTCTCTCTGAAGTCCTATCCTCGAATCTAATGGCATAACCAACTTCATCGCCCAATCGGACATCAAGCTCCTGTGCAACTCTTCTGCAAATGTCAAGAAACAAACAAAAACCGTGTCACACTCAACCACGTAAAAACCATGATCAGAATATAAACTCTAACAACACATTCTACTCTCTTTTCTTGCTTCTTTCAGCTAGAGATAAAACCAAGACTGACTGACGCTTTCAGAACATTAAATGATCAGGTATTGCATTTAACCATACTTAGGTATTTCCTCTTTAGGTATACTAATGATTAATCTAACTACTAGTTGAAAGTTCGTTTTATGGTGAAACTAAGCATGTGAAGTTCTTCTTGATATATGTAAAAACTATGCCCAACAACATAACTCGTTTGAAGTATATATACAAGTTATAACAAAAATTGACCATAAGTCAAAATCACTTTCAGAAAAGCCTAACAATAACATCAATTGCAGATTCAACTGTACACAGATACTTATAAATACACCTACATTCTATATTATATATTTCAAGCTCGTTTTTATACACGACAAAAACTCGTTTGCAGCATTAGCTCTGACTATTAAAGCATAACACCTGCCATCCGAATTGTTAACCGGTAACAATTTGAACAACCTCAAAATAACCGAATAGTAAGACATAAGGTTTATAGAATCACATTAACAAATAACAATGTGGTAAAGCATAAGGTTTACAGAATAACACAATTCGTGTAACCGTAACATACATATATCTATATATACATCTACATTCTATATAATGCTCTATAACACCTCAACTCATCTCATTATATATTTCGAGCTCGTTTTCATGCTCGATAACATCTCATTCGCGTGATTACCCTGTTTGTGAAACTTAACAGTATTAGCTCCAACTCAGCTCATTATATACTTACATACACCCACATTCTACATAAGGCTATATAACACCTCGATCTCAGCTCATTACATACTTCAAGCTCGTTTTAAGCTCGGAAAAATCTCATTCGCACAATAAGCACCAACTAATTTGCGAAACTTCATAGTATTAGCTCAAACTCAGCTCATTATACACATATATCTATGTATATACACCTGCATTGGCTATGTTTGGCAAATCTAGTAGTACTTGTTTGTTTTATAAAAGCATTTGCTAGCATAGTTGTATCTGTAGTTTATAGAGTGTATACGACCTAAAGCCGTACGTCAAACACTTCTTTTACTAGTGTTTCAAATATAAGCATCTAAACAAAATCCAAAAGCTAAACACTCCGTTGTCCAACAAGCATTATATCATTACACAAAAACACTCATAAATGCTTGTTTCATAAAAGCATCTGGTAACATAGCTGTGTAACTCCAATTAGGTTAGCAGTATTTTATAAAAGCGTTTGGTAACATATTTGTATCAGTAACAACAAAGTGCAAAATGACAGTAGAAGCTAAACTCGTCATCTTTCAGTGTATCAAATAGGACCGGTTAAACAAAAAAATCTAGAAGGTAAACGTGTCTAGTTTCCAAACAAACATTATTGGCAACGAGACGCATTTAGCTTTCGAAATTCGTTCAAACGCTTCTATTTGAAACACGTTCATAACAGACACGTTTTAGCTTTTACGTTATTTTACACTTTATAATTACCAAACACTTTTATAAAACAAACAACTACCGCGTCAGCGATAGCTGTTTGTTTTATAAAAAACATTTCACAAATTATCTGTAATTGTAAAGTGTAAAATGGCGTAAAAGGTAAACGCGTCTTTGATTAGCGTGTTTTAAATAGGAGCGTGTTTGAACAAATATCAAAAGGTAAACGCGTCTAGTTGCCAAACAATAACCATTATACTCTAGACACTAAACACTCTATGTTTGGCAAAAACTAGCTAGGTGTCAGCAGTAGTTATGTATATGTAATTACAAAGTGTAAAATGACGTAAAAGCTAAACACGTCTTTGATTAGCGTCTTTCAAATAGGAGAATGTTTAAACAAATTTTGAAAGGTAAACACGTCTAGTTGCCAAACAATAAGCTGAATATCTCTAA
This sequence comes from Chrysanthemum seticuspe, assembly GCA_019973895.1. Lineage (NCBI taxonomy): Eukaryota > Viridiplantae > Streptophyta > Magnoliopsida > Asterales > Asteraceae > Chrysanthemum > Chrysanthemum seticuspe. The sequence goes on along the minus strand of BPTQ01000009.1, from coordinate 22,494,074 downwards.
ACACTAACACGTAAAAGCTAAATGCGCCTTTTATTAGCCTGTTTTAAATAGGAGTGTGTTAAACAAATTTCGAAAGGTAAACACATCTCGTTGCCAAAGAATAAGCATTAAAATACTCTAAACACCTTCTAAATGCTATGTAACCTATTTGTAGGTATAAAATACCGCTCACTTGTTTTGTATTTGTTTGTATTATTACTTATAATGCTAATTAAAGACGCATATAGGTTTTACGTTATTTTACACTTTATAGTTGTCGTCGTAACTACAAAGTGTAAAATGAAAGTAGAAGCTAAACGTGCCTTTTATTAGCATCTTAAATAGAAGCATTTATACAAAATCCAGAAGGTAAACGCGTCTAATTGCCAAACAATAAGTATTATTATAAAAGTGTGTTGTATCTGTTATTATAAAGTGTAACTATATGAACAAATTAAGAATATTAATGCTTATTGTTTGGCAACTAGACGCGTTTACCTTTTCAAATTTGTTCAAACACACTCCTATTTGAAACACGCTAATCAAAGACGCGTTTAGCTTTTACATCATTTTACACTTTACAGTTACAAATACAGCTATATTACCAAACACTTTCATACGCGGTAGCTGTTTGTTTTATTAAAGCATTTCACATTTTATTTGTATATGTAATTACAAAGTGTAAAATGACATAAAAGGTAAACGCGTCATTTATTAGCGTGTTTCAAATAGGAGCGTGTTTAAACAAATATCGAAAGGTAAACGCGCCTAGTTGTCAAACAATAAGTATTATTATATTCTAAACACTAAACACTTTCTAACCGCTCTATGTTTGGCAAAACTAGCTAGCAGTTAGTTAGTTAGTTAGTTAGTTAGATAGTTAGTTAGGAGTAGCTATTTGTTTTATAAAAGCATCTAGTAACATAGTTGTGTAACTCTAATTAGGTTAGCAGTATTTTATAAACGCGTTTGGTAACATATTTGTATCAGTTGCCAAACGATAAGCATTATTATATTCTAGACACTAAACGCTCTATGTTCAGCAAAACTAGCTATGTGTTAGCAGTAGCTGTTTGTTTTATATAGCGTTTGGTAACATATTTGTATCAGTTGCCAAACGATAAGCATTATTATATTCTAGACACTAAACGCTCTATGTTCAGCAAAACTAGCTATGTGTTAGCAGTAGCTGTTTGTTTTATATAGCGTTTGGTAACATATTTGTATCAGTTGCCAAACGATAAGCATTATTATATTCTAGACACTAAACGGAGATGTTCAGCAAAACTAGCTATGTGTTAGCAGTAGCTGTTTGTTTTATATAGCGTTTGGTAACACAGTTGCGTATCTATAATTATAAAGTTTAAAATGACGTAAAAGCTAAATGCGTCTTTTATTAGCATCTTAAATAGAAGCACCTAAACAAAATCCAAAAGGTAAACACGTCTAGTTGCCAAACAATAAGCATTATTACATTCTAAACACTAATTAGGCTATAGCCTATAATAGCAGCATTCAGATTTTATATAAGTCTATCGTATCCATAATTAAAAAGTGTAAAATGACGTAAAACCTAACGCGTATCTTATAAGTAACAATATGAATAAGTAATCGGTTATATTTATACCTGGAGACCGAAACGGCAGCGACGCGGCGAGGCTGAGTGACGGCGATGATTCCGGAATCGGTGTAACCGTTTCGGAGAAGGATTTGGGAGAGCTGAGTGCTTTTACCGGAGCCAGTTTCGCCGATTATGACGACGACTGGATTTTCGTCAACTGTTGCTAAGATTTTGTCTTCGAATTGAAGGATTGGTAAGTGACTACTCATTTTTAATTTTTGAGTTTGAAATTGGGATTTGGGTTTTGGGTTTTAGAACCCCAAATTGTGTGTTTTTGTAGAAGTGTACTTTTCCATTTTGACATTATCACCCCTCGTAACCTTGGATATTTTTAAAGAGTATCCGTGCATAGCAGCTGTGTATAGTTGCGTTAATTTGTGTGTGCAGTTATGTGTGTAGTGGCGTTAATATGGGTGTAAAGTAAGTATTGAATTAAGGGTCCGTTTGGTTTGTAGATTGGTTTAGGATTTGGATTTGGATTTAAATTTGAATTTGGATTTAGATTTGGATTTGGAATTAGTATAGGTTTTGATTAAATGAAGAGAGAGAAAATAAATTATTGATAAGTTTATTTTATATATATATGTTTGAAATAAAAATATAAAAGTAAGAATAAAAATAAATAACATGTGGCTAGAAAATAGCTTTAAATAAAAAAGAATGCATTTCATTAATCAAACTTTTAAAAACCCACCCTAGTGGTCCGGATTAGGATTTTGTACTCAAAACCGTCAGAATGATTCTTCGTCAACTCAAAGAATCTACAAAGTTAAAGACTTAAAGAACTTCATCAGTACTGAATTTCAACGTCAAATAGCGTGTGAGCATGTTGAAGAATGACGTAGAGACATTGTAGTGGCGAAGCAGACCTGAGGCAGACTTGATGCAGACAACAACATACTATCACTTTCATCACAAAGAACAATGATCAAAGAACAAAGTTAAAGATGACGTCAAAGCATAACTGTTCAAAGAAAACTATCTCTCTACACTGGGGAGATTGTTCGAATCAAGACATTCCTTCTCATAAGAAAGAAGAATGTCAGAAGACGTCAAAGCTACTATTACATCAACGCCTTCACCGTTTTTCATCACCAACACTTGAGGGGGAGATTGTTGGAATCACTCCTAAACCTTAATTCAAGTGTTAGTTACTCATATGTAATAGGTGGCTCATTATGGCCTTTATGTTTGTTATTAGCCTTAAGCTTATGCAGAAGGCCCATGAGCTTAGGCCCAAGCCCATAGGAGAAAGGAAGGGAACTAGGAGTGTTGTCATAGCTTCCCTCCTATAAATACTCTTGTAAACCTTCATTTGAAGGTTGGTTGTTCAAGTTTTCTCTTTCACTTCATACTCTACGCATAACTGTCTTAGTATAACATGTGTGTGTGTTTGGTTTACTTGTTCAATCGCCTTTATCTCCTTCTAGTAAGCTTGTGTTGTAAAACTAGTGACCTAACAGAATATTTGTACTTTAATAATAAATAACACACCTCTTGCATATAACTACTCAACCCTAATATACAACTACTTTTGCATTTTTTTTTAACTTCGTACAAATGACAAAACCTTATTAGAAAACTACTTTAGTTTTTTAAAGATAATCGTTTTAGGGGAAAAAAAAGAGTCTTGATTGGGAGGACTACATATTATGCCTAATTGTAGGCCTAATAATATGGTAGAGACATTTGTCATCATTTTATAAGCTCATTTCATCTTTGCTGTAATTCCTACTTTGCCCTTATATTAATTTTCTAATTAATTATTGTTCATTCATCACTCTCATTTTTATACAATATGTTGTCTTCATTTTTTTATTTTGCATCTCTTTTAGCGTACTGCACATTTGTGATAGCATATGATTTTTATTACTCAATAACAATAGAATCGAACAAGTCATATTCATTAAATAATCCATCCATACTGTTTCAATACAACAACTTACATATAGATTCAACAAAAAATTGAGTTATGCTTTTAATTTTGGATGAACAGTAACATAACAAAAGAAGACTATGCCAAGTTGACAAAACCTACACCATACTTGCATCAAAATCCCTCAACAGCAACAATGTTACCAGCACTTAAACGTATAAACCTTCTAGCATGCATTTTCTTTTCTCTTGTTCGTGCCATTGTTCTTGCTCTTGTTCTTCTTTTTCATAACCATGTCAACTTTGGGTTCCTTTCTCTTGAATGGTGGGCGACCTCGGCCACGTACTTTTAAAGGTGATAACAACCTTACAGTTGAGTCCGAATCTTGATCAACACTACTACTAACTCCCCAACTCGAATCATCATTTAACTTTTCTTTTGACATAGTTATGCATTCCATCAAATACTCATACTTTTCTCGAGAATTAGCAAAATGAGCAGCTTCATAAAAGTTTGTACACAAGTGGTCAAATTGTTTAGTTTGCTCCCCACTCCTCAAGTCGTCGTAGCAATTAATCACATAGGAATGTCGATGCTTCACATCTTTTCTCTATCGAGTCAAAATATAACGTGAAGGTATTTATTTAACATCCTTCTCAATCAAGATTTTCACCATATGCCTGCAAACAATTCCACGAAACTCAAACAAATGACAAGAGCATTTGATATCACATCCATCCTCATTGTAACTAACGGTGTATATAACTCTCTTTTTGAAATTCCCATGTGTTCACTTGCACAATATCCGTCACATGATATATGGATAGTGTACCACTTGTTTCGAGCAATGAATAGTTACAAAATATCATACCACGCAACTCGTCTTGAAACAACTTGAACATTGCATTGGTGTAAGACTCATGAAATTGTCTTTCGAAGTGAAATTGTGTTATGAGGTTATATGAAGAATTGAGTGAATCAAAATCGGCCCTGTTTTCTTTTTCAATCTTGCTCTTCAATGCATTGTCATATTGTTCAACAAACTGTCGTAAGGATGTTTTTGAATGAACATACCCATCAAAAAAAGAATTCATGCTTTCGCTCCTTTGTGTTGTCGACATTCCTGCCCAAAATAGTACTTTTACATACACCGGAACCCAACGCATTCGATCATCAAACAAGGAGCATAACCATTCGTTCTTTTCAAGACAATAATCTTCGATCATTTTAGACCAACCGTCTTCAAAGTCTTGAGGATATATAGACTCGTAAACAAGGGTTTTTAAGGTTTTTTTATAGCCTTATATTGACTAAATCCACCAAAATTTTGAGGGATCTTTTTCATTATATGCCAAAGACAAAGACGATGATAAGATTCAGGAAATACCGTTGCCACTGCTGCCCGCATTGCTTGACATTGGTCTGTTATTATAGCTTTCGGAGAACGTCCGCCCATACACGTTAGCCATGACCTAAATAACCACTCATATGTATGAGTATCTTCATGTGATATAAACCACATCCTAACAATATAGATTGTCCATGATGATTCACAACAACAAATGGAGCAAAAGGCATGCTATATTCATTAGTTAAATATGTGCTGTCAAAAGTTATAACATCACCAAATGATTCGTAAGCTGCCTGAGACCTCGCATCTGCCCAAAACACATTTTTCAAGCGACCATCATCATCAATATCAAGCACGTAAAAAAAAGTTGGGACTTCGTCTTTACATACGTACAAAATAGTCACGAAGTGCTTCGGCATCCCCAACTCCAAGTCTTAATTGTCTTACTTTTGCAATGTAGTTTCTACAATCTCTTTCATCAAAGGACATGTTCTCGTATCCTTTAGCTTCAACTACTAACGAATGAAAATTTTTATTTAATGGAATCCCGGCGCAATCATTTAGCTCAAGTCTTCGCTTAGAGTATGAATCCATTTTCTTATACGATCGATGATATCGTGATTTTTTTGGACTTAAAACATGATTATGCTCTAAAGAAACACGCGAGATAATACATTTTCCATTTCTACTAACAATCACATTAACTTTTGCCATACATTTTGTTTTGGTTGATAATCTTGTCAAGCTAGATTGAGTCTTAGGTACGTATAAACCACCTTTTGAACATCCCAGCGCATAGTATGTTTTATCACCGTTTTTTCTTATGCTTGATTTTCGAGTCCCAAATCCAGTTTCGAACGCATATTTTTTATAAAAATCATAAAGTTCCTCTTCTGTATCAAACTTCATACCGGCTTTTGGAGTCTCTTGAAAAATATTGATTACATTATGGTCCTCAAAAAATTATGCACCTTGAGGGTTGAGACTTGTACCATCTTGTTCTATCTCTGGAGACTCCATACACAATTCCGACATCCTAAAAATAAGAAAACAACGTATTAAATAAACTATCACAAATTATTACTATTCTAATACAACTGATAAAAATATGCTCAAAACAATTAGATATAAAGAAACATGATTCTATCAGTAAACTCTTTTATATTGCCACACATGACCAAATTGTTAGTCATTAAACAACAATGTCAGGGCAATATGAATAACATTGGATATTTCAAGAGAGTCTAAACATTGGATATTTTCAGATAGTCTAGTAACTAATTAAATGTCTCATAAGGTTATTTCAAAATATAGAATGATACCTCACAAATGAAATGAGAAGCCGGTACGCATCAATGAAGAAGCTTTGTGAAAAAAAGATCAATGAAGGTGGACAAATATTAACCAAGCAAATGAAATCAGGATAAGAAGAAAAGATATGATAGAAACAAAAGTATTAAAATATTTGTTAAGGGTATATTTGGAATATCAATAAATAATTGCTGGACTCACAAGATAAGGGCAAGTGTCATCATCATAGTGTTAGGCCAAAATTTAGGCATGCCATTTAGTCCTCTATCATCACACCACATATTTCATTTTTTCTAATTTTTTTTCTCACTCTCTCTTTTACCTAACCTCCTGCCACCATGACAACACAAGATCTAGCCAAGACCATCGTCAAAGATCCGGCTAGATCCGACCAACACCCTCGTCAAAGATCCGGCCAGATCTGAGATCGATATCGATATGTGAAAGATCTGAAAAAGCCAGATCTTATCCCTTACATTCCACCATGAAGATCTGAAAAATCCAGATCTGAGATCGATATGTGAAAGATCCGGCAAGCTAATTAGCAACATGGTGATGGATTTGGTGCTCTTTTTGTTGGGTTTCAGCAGCAGATCGAGAGAGACAGAAGGATACATTTTATTTTTTTAATAAAGACTTAGCCTAAGATTTTAGATGGGAGAGTAGATATGTGAAACAGCCAAATACAACATATACAACATATTTTTTTTTAGATTTGTGATGTGTTCTTTATTTTATTTTATTTTAATAAAAGTGTGGTTAATTAAGACTAGTCAACATTTCACATACCGGATTTGTAAATTAAGGGTTTGGTTACTGGTTTATTATGTGTATAATATGGGTGTTTGTTTTTTGAGTGATGAAATAAAGTTATGTTAGAGATGAATTTATTGAATGTGTGGATCAAGTGATGAAATAAGTAATTTTGTGTGTCAGTTTTGATCAACAACAACAACAACAAACCCAATTCCGCCTAGGCAGGGTATGTGGTGTGTCAGTTTTGATCAATATAGATAATTTTTGTGGTTGAGCAGTGGTGGTCGAGCAGATGAGCAGCGGTGGTGGTGGTGGTTATGGACTGGTAAGGTGGTGAGGTAGGTGGATTGAGTTAGGTGAGAGTTGGTGAGATATAAAATAAAAGAAAGATAATAAAAGGTAAATTTGTCATTTAAGTTAAAAGCAAAAAAATATCTTCATCTAACACTTGTACTTGTAAGAACACATGTCATAAAAATAATGGAGTCAAGCAGTTGAGCATGACCAAAATGAGAAAAAGATGCTAAAAGTGACTAAATAATGGACCAACGTTAGATTTTTTTGCCCCTTTTGATAATTTTCTCCTATAAAAAATTAGCTCAATAACATGTTTTCCCTTGCCACAAATATTAATTACTTCGTTATTTATCAACCCAATTTTCGTCACTTTGTGGATGAGATTTTACTACCAAGCAAAACATATTTGTTTTCAAGATATATATTTAGTAAATGAAAATACTCACAAGCATTAACTTTTTACAAACAAAAGTATTTTAGTCTAACAATATTAGTCATTTTTTAAGTTTTAAGAAAATGCATGATCTCTGTTAAAAGAAAATTTCGAAATGTAGTCATAAGCGGCTACGAATAATACATTAAGACATGCACTGAATGTTTGTACTTTAATAATAAATAATACACCTCTTGCATATAGCTACTCTCAACCGATCTAATATACAACTATTTTTGCATTTTTTATTTTAACTTTAAACGTACAAATGACAAAACCTTATTAGGAAACTACTTTAGTTTTTTAAAGATAACCGTTTTAGGAAAAGAAAATGTACTCTCTTACTGGTTTTTCTTTCTTTTTTTACTTTACGTAAGATAACAATTTTATCTCTAACTAGTTAATTAGCTAAACTCGTTTCTTATAAACTTGTAATAATAAATTCAAATAAAGTATTAATTTTCAATTATTAACAGTCTAACATTGCTTAAATAAAAAGTTGAACAAATAATTTATGACAACTTTTGAAAACTAGCTCTTATAATCTCAAATTACTGTCTCGCTTTGATCTTACTCGTAACCAACACGCAGTGACGGCGAAGAGGGTGTGCAAGTGGTGCGGTCGCATAAGGCCCCACAATCAAAGGGGCCTCACTTTGTGTACTTATGTTATATATCCGACTGCCTTTTTCTTGTAAATCTCATTAGTTAAATACAATCCATCTTACCGCAATAAATAAAATGGCATTAAAATTCAAACTATATCAAACAAGAAAGAAGCGTGACTAGTAGTAAACGGCTTGTGTTTATTACAATCCGAGTTCTCAAGTTCAATTTTTATTAAGGGGGCGTTTGGTTGGGGCAATTTGGAGGATATTGGGGGCGTTTGGTTGGGGCAATTTGGAGGATATTGGGGCCATTTGTATTTTAATTTCCTTCGAATGTCCTGTTTGGTAACTCAAATAGAGGCATTTGAAGTAATTTACAATTCCTCGAATTGCCAAAATGGAGAGAATCATAATCTCTCCAAAAAGTGATAGAATTTTAATTTACTTGAAAAAAAAAATTATAAACTTTTTTTCTTATTGTTTTTTATAAACTTTTAAATAGAATATTTATGATTTTTTTTTTTTTATAAACTTTTTTTATAAATTTTTTATAAACGTTTTTTATAAATTTTTTATAATTTTTTTTTTTATAAATTTTTTTATAAATTTCTATAAATTTTTTATAAACTTTTTTAATAAACTTTTTTAATAAATTTTTTATAAACTTTTTTTTTATAATTTTTTTTTTAATTTCTTAAAAAAATTTTATAAACTTTTTTCATAAATTTATAAACTTCTTTTATAAATTTTTTATAAACTTTTTTTATAAAAAATTTTTATAATTTTTTTTATAAACTTTTAAATAGAATATTTATAAAATTTATATTAAAAAAATAAAAAAATATTTATAAATTTATGTCAACCAAAATGCAAGGTATTTTAAATTCTGGAATTTTAAATTTTCAAGAATTTAAATTGGGGGCGTTTGGTTGGGGTAATTTGAAATTCCGGCATTTTAAATTCTAGAAAATTTAAATTCTTGAGAATTTAAAATTCTGGAATTTAAAATACCTTCGCATGTTTGGTTGACAGAAATTTATAAATATATTTTTTTATTTTTTTCAATATAAATTTCATAAATATTCTACTTAAAAGTTTATAAAAAAAAGTTTATAAAAAATTTATAAAAAAATTGATAAAAAAAAGTTTATAAATAATTTATGAAAAAAGTTTATAAAAATTTATAAAAAAAGTTTATAAAAATTTTATAAGAAATTTATAAAAAAAAATTATAAAAAAAAAGTTTATAAAAATTTATAAAAAAATTATAAAAAAAAAAGTTTATAAAAAATTTATAAAAAAAGTGTTTATAAAAAAAATTCATAAGTATTTTATTTAAAAGTTTATAAAAAAAAACAATAAGCAAAAAAGTTTATAATTTTTTTTTTCAAGTAAATTAAAATTTCTCACTTTTTGGAGGCATTTTGATTCTCTCCATTTTGGCAATTCGGGAAATTGTAAATTACTTCAAATGCCTACATTTAAGTTACCAAACGGGACATTTGAAGGGAATTAAAATGCAAATGCCTCCAATATCCTCTAAATTGCCCCAACCAAACGCCCCCTTATAGAATTTAAAATTCCGGAATTTCAAATTACCCCAAACAAACGCCCCTAAGTGCAAACAACTATGATATGACCACACGAACCTTTCCACTTACCTAGTTTGTGTCTATGCGGTGATGACTACAAACATGATAGAATTATTTAGTTAAAATATCAAAAATTAAAGTTAAGTAAAAAACGCAAGTATGATTAGATTCTAGCCTATAGACCACATCTAGTCATTTCAAATCAAACTCTAATCATTTTGTGACATAGCACTTATCAGTTTGACACAGTGTCTTGATTTGATTATTAAAGTACATAACTAGTCAATAAAACCATGCAAAAGCAGAATAATACATAACCAGAAATTGACCTTCATGGTCAAAATCAGAAAAATCTATGAACATAAAACCATAGGTACATACAAACAATCTATGTTATGATAATTTCATAACATCTTTGTAAGTTTTCTTCCAATAAGTATTGTACAAAGTAGTCTACAACATCCAAGTACAAAACTAGTTCAAGTGTAAAAAATAAGTACTTGATTTAGCATTTCCATTTGTCTAATCATACAGTCAAAATAATACGAAATCCGCGAGAATGGTACTGTATTTTGTAATTCACAAACCAAACTTTTTTGGTCTCAAATAAGTCGAACCTTGCTTCAAACCAGGCATAGCTACTGATTGTTGTTGTTTCGCCCTTTTTGCTTTCTCCTTCGCCTTATTTCTAATCTCATCTTCCGCTTGTTGTTTCCTCAAATTCTCCATTTCTTCTTCCATAGCCGATTTCTCTTCTTTCTGCTTCTTCTTATGCTCCAACATTGACGTATCTGAATCCTTTACAGAAAAGAACATGGGACCCATTTCCGCCAACCACTGTGGCTCAACTGAAGTCGCACACTGCATGTATTCTTTAGTAGTCAATATCAGCTCGTGATAGACCACATAATCAGGCGTATAACCCAACCCATATAAAGCCGAACTCGGGTGAAGATGACACGGCATCCCGTTTCTACAATTAACATATTCCCCAACACCTTTAAGTCTTGCAGCATTGTGAAAATAAGCTGAACATATGGCTTTTCTAACAATGTCCGTATCGGGCCCACTTGATGTCAGTGGGATTTTGAGTGTTTTTAATATGTCCAATAACTGAGATCTTACTTCACGTGCTTTTTTCAATCCTTTCACTTGTAAGAAATGATCGTTACACCAGTCTCCACGGTATTGGTTAGCTTTCCATTGTTGGTAGACATTGAGTAAGGTTAGATGATCAGATTCTGGCACGAAGAATTTTTCTCGGGCAGCATCACTTTCTTCAGCACGGTCTTTCGGTCTAAAGAATACAGATGGGACTGAGAGCATTGATACGATTGTTAATACTTCGTTCATGCATTCCAACTGTTCACCCATTAATAGCATTTTCGCTAAAGGTGGGTCTAATGGGAATTCCACCATTTTCCATCCAAGAGGCGTTAGACCTCCGACATTGTTTAATGCACCCAAAACCCATAACTGATACATCGAGTTAAGGATGTTATCTTGAGGTGGTGGGTCCATGAAATCAAAATCCAGCAAATTTTCAACTTTTAATGATTTAAGAAGCAAGACTACGTTACCGAGATTGGTCCGCTGAATTTCCGGTACAGGTTGCGGAAGCATCTCATTTTGGTACGCGGTTTCCGTAAAAAGACGGTAGCAAGTACCAGGCCCTGTTCGACCTGCTCGACCTGCACGTTGGTCAGCTGCAGCACGACTGACTGGGAACACCTGAAGAGCATCCATACCCATTCTAGGGTTATACACCTTCATTTTACCGTACCCTGTATCAATCACATAATAAATACCGTCAACTGTTAGGGATGTTTCTGCTATATTTGTAGCCACGATGCATTTGCGGGCACCATCCTCAGGTTTTTGGAAGATTTTGGCTTGTAAGTCGGCTGGAAGTTGGGAGTAAATCGGGAGAATTAATAAGTTGGAAACTGTCTGTCTTGTGGAAGCAAGGAGCTGTTCCATACGTTCGGCTAAAGCATAGCAGGTGGCTTCAATTTCATCTTGACCCGTCATAAAAATAAGTATGTCACCGGGTGCACTTGTGATGTGGATTGTCATTGCTTGTTTTACAGCTGCTTCAACATAATCTTCACATGGGGTTTTACTGTACAGGATTTGTACCGGGAATGTTCTTCCAGGAATGTTAAAAATGGGGACACTGCAAAAATACAACTTAAGTTTAGATATTACACATTTATACCACAAATGATAAATGATACGAACGCCACAGTGACATGAAATTAGAGGTGGCATTTTGGACTACTTTACTTATGAACGAGGTGAAAAGAAGTTTCAAAAGTAAAGAAATGGGTCAAACGGGGGTAAAAAGCATCCCACAGTGTATTTTTAATATGCATAGAAGCGTCAAAATCACTATACTAAAAAATAGAATTAAAAAACATGAACTCTGTAATTATATTCGACACACTAATTATTTATCAAAAAAAATCAAAATAAGGAAGAAAAAAAAGTGTTTCAGGCCAACCGACCACATATGTAGTAAAAAAATACCTGTTTTGAGTTAAACCGTTTTGACCCATAAACCAACCCGCCCATTTTGCCACCTCTGCATGATATGTTTGATATAACTAAGACTGTAAGAAGAAATTACCTCCCAAAGAAGTTTGAAAACTTTTGTGCATTGAGTGTGGCGGATGTGACGATAAGCTTGAAGTCTCGACGTCTGGCAACAACTTTTTTAAGGATCCCAAAGAGTACGTCTGTGTTTAATGATCTCTCATGGGCTTCGTCCATCACAACGACACTGCAATATTTCATAATAATTTAGATACAACTAAGTAATTATATATATCACATACCACTGAATCAGTTATAATAATAGAATTACCGGTATTTGTCAAGATCTGCATCTTTCAATGTTTCTCGCAGAAGAACACCATCGGTCATGTACTGCGAACAGGAAAAAAAAAACACATTTTTTCATATTTTCTTGATAGAGCTTAATGATAATATATTATGCAAGTAAAGCTAAAATCTGAAGTTCACTTACCTTTATAACAGTCTTGGGTCCAGTCACGTCTTCAAAACGAATAGCATAACCGACCTTATCTCCAAGCTCAGTTTCCATCTCTTCACTGACTCTTTTTGCCACACTCATTGCTGCCACACGTCTTGGTTGAGTGCAACCAATTACGCCATTAGTTGTATACCCATCTTCATGTAGATACTGCAAAATTTGAAAAAAGATCCAAATGTAAATATCAAAAAAATAGATGCATCATTGTAGGTATAAGTATAACAAGACTACAGCATGCAAATTTGATATCATACCTGAGTCAATTGTGTTGTCTTTCCGGAACCAGTTTCTCCTACAACCACCACTACTTGATTTTCTCGTATTACCTATTCCACATAACAATCAAAAATATAATGAGAAGGGTACATCAAAGATTAAAAAATAATAATTTAATCAAATAATATTATTACGAAAACTCATACCTGCAACAATTCATCTCTTATAGAAAATATTGGGAGGTACTGACGTTGTTGTGATAGTGATTTTGACATTGCAAAATCACTCACTGCTTCACCTTTTGATAGATGTTGTTGAAACTTTGCCTCTCCTTTGAAATCAACTTCACCATCTTCACCAACTACTGCCGTATCAGCATCAATCTGAAAATAAAAATAAAAGTTATATATATTAAGATTTTTAAGATATAATTGAAAACTTGTATTAAAAAGATATAAAACTAATACAAAATATCCATACCTGTTCTGCAGTCTTTTCAACACCAAGAATATTACCAAGCTTTGAACCAGCAAGTTCCCAAAACCGTTGACGTGATTTATTCATACTCTGTTTTTCATGAACTTCACGAACAAGGTTTGAACCTTTTCTTGAAATTATAGCCATGTCTGATGTGGGGTCCTTTAAGGGCATTATGGGTTCTGCTTGCTTTGTAAACACAATCCTCCCGTCCAAAAATGGAGGCTTTGTATCTGAATAAAATATCTACCTTTCAGCAACTACATCTAAAATAACTAATACCTAATAAATGGATTTGAAAATCTGGCCCGTTATGTACTACTTTTATAAGTTTATACCGAAATAACCCAAATTTAACTTGCTTTTCCCACTATTTCCGCATAGTTTCGCAAATTTTCAAAGGTATTTTACAATATATATTTTCACAGAATACAAGTACAAGTCGCAAAATGTATACAGATTATAATAGACAAAATATACTTTTTCAGAAAAGATGTGGCATTGCCAAATTTTGATTTTTTGCAAAGAAACATTAGTGGAGTATAAGGTTATCTCGGTATAGCTTAGAAGAAGTGGGACATTTGGTAATGGGTCGCACTCCAAATCATAGATCTACAATTTTTTCTAAGAAAAAAGCTACTGGTTAGTTATGATCAATACCATGAACAAGAAGAATGACCCTGCGTTCTTCCTCGTCATCAAATTCTGTCTGTACTTCTGTACCTCGTACAGCTCCAGATCTCATAAGCTGGCGATCTTCCCACTGAGCATTATCAGCTGAAAGTTGAGAAAACTTTTTGCTTTGAGCAAGTGTCATTGGTGTTCCATCTTTACGAACCTATCATTCAAAAAAGATACTGAATTAGACCTTTGCATTGGTAACTTCTGTACTAAACTCTTTTTCTTGTACTACTCATTTAATATGTATACTCTAAGTTAGATAGATTGCGAACTGAAGAGTTAATCAGTAACATGATGACATCATCTATTTTGAGAAGGTGCTAACTGACTGAAAACTCATCACTAATAATATCATCATAATTAATTAGAACTCAAAAAGTTTTGCTTGAAAGTAAAACAATGGGACTATCAACGATCATTTACATAAATGGGCTATGTGTCATGCTAAGATTAGACGTACCAGTCTTTTTGCCACCTCTGCTTCTTTCTTCTTAACAGAAGCCTCGTCTGCAAGAAAAAAGGCATCACCATCAAACGCAGTGCTTCCTTCTTCTGCGTCATACCTATGAAAACAGCCAGGTTAATGTTAAGCATTGATAGAAGCTTGCACAATCAAAAGGGTATCCACTAATCTAACACTTTTTAAGTGAGGTATATATAACAAAAATGGTCTTATTTTTATAAAAACATATACAAATTACTTACGTAACTGCGAAAGTATTTTGCAAATTCACAAACTAGCAAAAATTCTCTCAAACACAACGTTTGCATAAATATTTCGATACTCTGCAAATTATTTAGATACAATGCATTTTTTGCAAAATTATGGGGAAACTTTTCTAAAATTTAAGGAATCCACAAAATCATTTTTGTGAAGTATGTGGTTATTTTCTATATATTGCTAGTTGAACATTTTGGTATACACCCCACTCATGAAGGGTTAGACTAGTAACTTCCCACCATAATATCATAAGTAATGACTGATTTACAGGTTTAAACCTCAGTAAGCATAAAAAGCTAGAAGATGTTTATCAATATCCATGTTCATTCGTATCGCATATATATGTGAAAACTTTATAAACTGTTAGGAAATATCTTATAAAATACAGTTTAAGAAATATATAGACTTACCATGCTCGATCAGCATCGTATTCCATCTCTAACCGCATACTCTCAGTTATCTCTGGATTAATAAACTTTTCCTTGTCGGCTTCTTCATCCTGTATACACAGCATTAGAATAGGTATATAAGTGATGAGATGCTTCATCATTGGGACTGAAAAACAAGAAATATAAACATAAATGTGAACTTACCTCTGTTAGTTGCGAATTTTCTGCATTAAGTGATCGCTGAGACCTTCCACCAGTTCTTGAACTTGCAGATCTAACTGAACCAGAAGCTCTTATTGGAACAGGTGAAGGGGCCACATTGTCCCATGGTGAAGCTGCATACCCTGTTAGGTTACTTAAGTAGTCAGTACAAGCAACCAACAGTAGAAAGTAGGTTACGTAAGTCTGTTAAAGAGATAGCTTAAAAAGACATGTCGACAGTTGCCAAAAGTCAATTTTTAATATGTCAAACCCTCACCCCTAATCATTTTATTTAATAGATA
Organism: Chrysanthemum seticuspe; assembly: GCA_019973895.1. Lineage (NCBI taxonomy): Eukaryota > Viridiplantae > Streptophyta > Magnoliopsida > Asterales > Asteraceae > Chrysanthemum > Chrysanthemum seticuspe. Next base: position 22,478,208 of record BPTQ01000009.1, on the reverse strand, counting down.
TAAACTTGATGCATCCTTTTTTTGTAAAAGATGGAGTGAAAAAGTGTTAAAGGGTCAACCTGAACCACCCATACGGAAATCATCATGTTTTTTACCCTAACCAATTTGAGCCCATTACCTAAATCGTCCAACAGGTGCATTCTGACAAATCTAGAATAAATCTTAACTTAAAAGAAATTGAGATCCAAAAGAATTTATAAACATACCAGACTGAGGAGTATTGCCCCCAAGCCAAGGGGACACTAATCGTGCATCAGGAGAAGCACCAAGTAGCATTGGTGATGGTGAAGGTTGATAATGCCTACTACTCGAACGGCTATCACGACGCGGTGATTCTTCCCATTCCCAATTTCCATCATCCCAATCAGATCTGCCTGCAATAGCCACAAATATTAATAATGAGATAAAACTAGCATTATATACCCATAAAAAAAAGAAAAAAAGAAAGATATGGTCTTTAATGAAATTTTGAGCTATACCAGGAGTTCTCCTTGAGCTTTCATATCTGCTTCTTTTATTATCATAATCTCTGTAGTCTCTTCCATGACGAGGTGACGGTTCTGAGCGGTCTCGATAATCCCTATAATCACTAGATCTCCTTGAGACCACCCTACCTTCACGCCTATCATATTCTGGTGAGTCACGCCTAGAACGCCGATGATCATTACTTCTGGAACTTCTAGATGAAGGAGTATCACGCTGCAAACATCCGAGTACAAACTCAGTATTAGGTATGGGTGCAAATCTGATATAACATTCATACCAAAATACAACTTTGATTGCCAGTTGCAGATACAAAAGTTTGATCATGTTAACAAGATTAAAAAAACTACCTCTGAATGTGAGGTAGAAGCATATCTAGCAGCAGATCGTTCTTCTTCAGTGATACTTTCTGCAACATTATCTCACAATTAGATCAAACTGTACACGTTACATTACATTAAAACGATGACTAGATGTAACTAACTCTTACCTGAATCAAACGTTTTGCTTCCACTTGAATCACGATACTTTCTGCTTTTATTTTGTCCATTGCTGGATACACCACTTCCATCGTCATCTTGATCAGCTAGTGAGGATTTTTCCACATCTTCGTCCATAGATGCCATCATAGAAGGAACTTTTGGTCTAGGAACTTTAAATGATCCTTCAACTCGTTTTGCACTTGCAAGAACATCTAATCCTGGAACGTAGTAAACTTTGTGTTATTAAAGTAACTGAAAATGAATAACTCTTCAAAATGTTAACACTCAAACAAGATACATGAGCCTGTTTACAAATATGTAGAGTGTAAAACCAGAGAAATTAATCCTTATAGCTTTTGTTTACAAATATGGTGCGGAACAAAGATAACGCCTTTAGATATGTGGTTCTTATCTTGAGGCAGAACAAGGCAGCATACAGTACTTTGGCTTTTATCATGACCAAAAGATACTGTATTTGGATAACCTTATGCTTATCTTATGCATTTATTCATAATCGAAAACCCCCCTATACCCCAAATAACATAAGCACTTTGGCATAAGCTTACCCAACCTATAATTCTTTATATAAGCTTAACCAAACACCCCCTAAATCCCCTCTTCCCATGACAGGTACTCCGTATCTCTCTAACAAAATCACACTGCTCTACACATAATAATTCGGAAAATGCAGATACGTACCAATGTATAACGCCTTAAGATATGTGGTTCTTATCTCGAGGCAGAATTAGGCAACATAAATAATTTATACCAAGGGGGTTAGGATAAGCTTATGCATAACTTATGCAGTTATTCACTATAGGAAAACCCCTCATTCCTCCCCCAAATAATTAATAAGCACTTTGACATAAGCGAACTTTATAGCTATTTTTTACCCAATAACCTATTATCCTCTTTAAATAAGCCTACCCAGTGTTGTAAAGCTCGGACTACAAAGTAATCGGCGATTACAAGCTAAAAAGTCAGTGAGCAGGGCGAGTGAGCAGAATCGGCCAAAAGATTCAACTTGGTCAAAACATGGTCAGCTCGGTGCTAATTCGTACAAAACTCGGTTTGAAGTGTTTTAACAATGGTGTTAATGATGCCAAACATACTTTTTGGTTCTATGAACAATGCTATGGTCCTATAAACATGTCATACATATAATTTCAAAACTTGAACATAAAAAATCCAATCCGAGTACCCCCACGTAGTCCCCTCTGAACCCCATATGATCAGACTACTATAACACATAATTATTCCAAAAAAAGGCGAATACATCATCCTAATGTAATAAACATAAGTCCTCACCTAACAACGATTTCCTCTCAGACGGTCTGAAGACGACTCGATCTTTCCCCGGCAACTGCAATCCGCCAACACCAGTCTCCTCCGGCTCCAACGTGTCCGTCATCTTATTAATATCCATCGGATCCTGTTATCACCAAAATTAAACACGTTAAAACCTAACAACAAACAAAAACCTTTACACTTGGGCTATGTTTGGCAAAACTAGCAGCAAGTAGTTGTTTGTTTTATAAAAGCGCTTGGTAACACAGTTGAATTCGTAACAGCAAAGTTTAAAACAACGTAAAAGCTAAACGCGTCTTTATTAGCATTTTAAATAGAAGCGTTTAAACAAATACCAAAAGTTAAACGCAACAATAAACATTCTATTCTAGACACTAAACGCTCTATGTTTGGCAAAACTAGCTAGTTGTGTATCTGTAACTATAAAGTGTAAAAGCACAGTAAAAGGTAAACACGTCCTTTAGTAGCGTTTCAAATAGGTGTGTGTTTGAACAAATTCCGAAAGGTAACGCGTCTAGTTGACAAACAAACATTATACATTAGCAGTAGTTGTTTGGCAACTAGACGCATTTAGCTTTCGAAATTCGTTCAAACGCTTCAATTTAAAACACGTTAATGAAAGACGTGTTTACCTTTTACGTCATTTTACACTTTATAATTACCAAACACTTTTATAAAACAAACAGCTACCTCGTCAGCGGTAGCTGTTTGTTTTATAGAAGCATTTCACAAATTATTTATAATCATAAAGTGTAAAATGACGTAAAAGGTAAACGCGTCTTTTATTAGCGTGTTTCAAATAGGAGCGTGTTTGAACAAATTCCGAAAGGTAAACGCGTCTAGTTGCCAAACAATAAGCATTATTATATTCTAAACACTAACCGCTCTATATTTGGCAAAACTAGCTAGGTGTTAGGCGTGTTTCAAAAGCGTTTGGTAACACAGATTGTTGTGTATCTGTAATTATAAAGTGTAACCATAACACGTCCTATATTAGCGTGTCTCAAATAGAATCATTCAAACAAAATCCAAACGCTAACCGCTCATTGCGAACCAAAACTCGAGTTCAAATTATAAACTAATAACAGTAGCTGCTATTCTACAAAGCGTCTAGTAACATAGTTGTATCTATAACTATAAATCCTAAAACGTCACACGTCTTTTATAAGCTCGCTTAAACAAAATCCTAACACTAATCGCTCGTCGCCAAACACCGCCTTAATTAAAACAGCACAACACTTGAGTTCAGATTATATACTAATAGCAGTTCGCAATAGCTGTTTATTCTACAAAGCGTCTAGTAACAACATAGCTGTATCTATAACTATAAACCGTAAAACGCCGCACGCCTTTTAAATAAACGCACTTAAACAAAATCCTAACACTAATCGCTCGTCGCCAAACACAGCCTTAATTAGAAAAATTAATACTAACCGCCATAATCTTCGCTATTCGATATAACAAAACCTAACAATAAACAATTCAAAAAAACCTAATTGGATAAAGTTAGGGTTTCAAAATGAATCAGTTATAACGATAATAACTAACTAACGGAATCATACCTGTAAATGTATCGGAGTAACAGATTGTTATTGTTAAGTGAATAATAAAAATATAAACCCTAGGAATTGGGATTTATCAAGGTGGATTGATTGGGTATAGTCGGTGTTTTTAATTATAGATCCTATTTAAATTGGGCTGTTTTTGTTAGTTTTGTATAAATTTAAGGGGTGAAAGTGTTAAATTTGGATAAGATGAAGGGGTGAGAGTGTAAATATGATATGAGATGAGGGATTAAAAAAAAAGATGAGTGATGTTGCTGGCTATGGGGTTCGAACCCATGCGCACTTATGTGCAGAAGATCTTAAGTCTTCCCCCTTAACCTCTCGGGCAAACCAGCTTTTTGTTTTTGATATTTCTCATTATATCTATCTTTTGTCACTTTGTTAGACTAATGCTAGTGATAACCACTTTTTCACCCAAACAACTCCGTCACGTAGAGGTAGCAAAATGGGCGGGCACGGGCTAAACGAGCACATGTTATACAAATCGTTTAATAAAAGACCTAAAACGATAAAATAAATTCTTTAAACGTAATATCTTATTTATATTAAAATACTTAAATATATTATATAAAAAAATATTTCTTTAAAACGTTCGTAATGTTCTACAATTAAGATAGTCTTCAATGGGCCCGTTAGTGTCTATTTAAGTTTTCAATGGGCTATATGTGCCCATTTCAAAAAAAGGATGGGGCTAAATGTGCCCAAAACCTTTTAAAAATTTGCCCTTTTAGCAAATCTTTTTGCTTTTGGGCATATTTTGTCACCTCGTCACGTCAGCGCTATATCAGCTTTCTCTCTCCACAACTCCACTCCAACCATAACTAGCTAATAGTGACCACAAAAGCGACCACAAGTTTTTTTTTTTTTTTTTTTTTTTTTTTTTTTTTTTTTTTTTTCTCTAAATCTTAAATTTCATTCAATAATTAAATAAATATTTCAGATAAATAGAAATACACGAGTGTGGAACCCCGCGCGATGCAGCGGGATTGGCTTAAAAGGACTTACTTTGTAGCGACACGTAAACCTTAAGGACTAATTTTGCCAGGTTGCTATAGTTAGCAATTAATGCTACAGGACTTGCCTTGCAACGTCGCTTAAACCTTAGGGACTATTTTTGCCAGATTGCTATAGATTGCAATTAATGATGCAGGACTTATTTTGCAACGCCACTTGAACCTCGAGGACTATTTTTGCCAACTTGCAAAAGTTAGCAATTAATGTTTCGCAAATCAGTTTTTGACAAATGGCATGTGAAGGAATCATGTCCTGCCTTTTAGTTAATATATATAATGGCATGTGAAGGAATCATGTCCTGCCTTTTAGTTAATATATATAATTAAGATAAAAAATAATAATAATAAATAAATAAATAAATAAATAAATAAATAAATAAAATAAAAAATAAAAAACATTAAGATAGTCTAAATTGTAACGTGTCTTGATATGTTTCTTCATGGCCAAACATATCTCTAGTGTTTTCCCGACCAAATGAAGAGATTGTTCGTTACTCGTATGGTTCCTTCAATTGATAGACATTTTTTTTTTCACTGCAAACGGTCACATTTGACCAGCAACGTTCAAAAATTAAATCCATTTACTCCCCGACGTTTGAAAATTAAAGGCTTAATCATTCAAATGTTTCGGTTGGTGATGCAACCGAGTTTCGGAAAAAATCATATGGCAACACGTTGCTTTTGGGAGAGCTAGGGGAGAGGCGCGTTGCATTGTGGGGTTGTGGTTGCCAAGCAACGCCCACTAGCATCAGTCTTATTGGGGTGTGTTGCAACAAATGTTAAGGAACGTTTTGAAGCAACTAGTAACTGTTATTTAGCATTTTGTATAGAATGTTTGTTTGGCAACAAATAATTAGCATTAGAGCTGGCAATTTCGACACGAAACACGAAAACACGACACGACACGACACGAAGTTAACAGGTTTCGTGTTTGGGCTTATCGTGTTTCGTGTCGTGTTCGTGTTCGTGTAAGATGACACGATAAGATAACGTGTCGTGTTCGTGTCAAGACCTGTTAAGACACGATAAGACCTGTTAAGACCTGTTAAGACCCGTTCAGACCTGTTAAGACCTGTTAAAGACCTGTTAAGACCTGTTAAGATTTCGTGTTTTAGCGTGTCAAGAGCTGTTAAGACCTTTTATCGTGTCTTATCGTGTTCGTGTTCTTGTAACCTGTTAATTTTCGTGTTCGTGTTCGTGTTTTAAGATCTGACACGATTAGCTTATCGTGTCGTGTTCGTGTTAGGTCTTAACAGCTCCGTGTCTTATCGTGTTCGTGTCGTGTCGTGTCGTGTCGGACCTGTTATGCCAGCTCTAATTAGCATTCTTGATTTTTCTAAATGTCTCTTAATAAATAGAGGGCATACCACACGAAAAAGAGGGATCATTCTCTCTACACTTTTACACACATTGTTTTCATATAGTAAACACACACATACAACTTTTTTTAGTGTTACCCAAATTCTTGATTCTTAATCATACCTTTGGTTCCTTATCGTTCTACACGAGGAACCGAACAACACAACCATTTCAACCCACTCTTAATCACATTTAACATACCTTACGTAAAATAGTTAATCTAACACATAAAATATGCTTATATAAGTTAAAATGGATGGTGTTTATAGGGCAGAGTTAAAATTAAAAGATAAATAATAGTAGAAGCGTGATTAAAAGTAATAAAAAGCTCTTAGGAATATCTAAAAGTTTTCATAAAGATAAGGGACGTTGATGGAAAAAATTGCTTCGGTTAACATAAAGGTTAATTTCGTTATCTGATTTTTCGGTTTTTGATATTTTGAACTATGATGAGCCCAGACAAGAGATCCAAAAACAAATAAGCCTCAACCAACAAAAAATTAGGATTTTTCTAAAAATATTTGTAAAGCATGAAGAAAAGGTTAAAAACCTAATAAATTTACAAAACATAAACATAGTCCCAAAACTGTCAACTATTATTAAAATGTCATTTAAAATCTCAAAAATTAAGGAGAAACTAGTATTCATTAAGGTTGGCAATCAAGTCGTGTTCGGGTTGACCTATTCTGATTCGCGGGTTGGCAGATTAGTATAACCTCTACTCAAAGACGACCCATTTATTAATCGTGTCAATAAACGTAACCCTAACCTCGACCTGCATATAAGGGTGTTAATCAGGTCGGGTTCGGGTCAAAAGGGTAGGGTCCAAGTCGGGTCGAGGCTAAACATAATATATTTGAACCTGGTCCTATTTGAGGTCAGGTTAATCGGGTTCGGGTCAAATCAGGTCGGGTCAAGTTGGGTTCAGGTCTGTGCCATTTACAAAATCACATAATTTGATTTTTTTTAAAAAGTCGGTAGTTAACATGTATACGAGATACGCCAACTAGCCTGCCTACAACTAATTGTAGAGCATATTGTTGTTTTCCTGACTACTATATAACAAAGATTTGCAATGATTTTTGTCAAATCAATAAAGAGTTCCAAAATATTAAAACCATAAAACTAGTCAATTTCTGATTGACTGACACATTTTAGACTACATAATGTCAAATATTTGATGCTACTATATGAACATATAAAGAGAAAAATTAACATATGGTCATAAAACTAACCATTGTTGGACACACATACAAATTCAACTCACTATCAAATTTGGTAAGCAAACTTATATAACCATTACTACTATAATGCTTAGTTTGAGTGAACGTGTGTGCAAGTTTACTATATCTCTAACATCAACAATTGGAAGAAAATGGGCCAACTTTACTAAATGGACGATCGAGTAACTTGGGCCTTCAAACTAGATTAAAAAATAAATAAAAAAAATATATCAGGTTAATCGGCTTAACTTGAACCCGAATAGGCAAAGTAATTTGAACCCGATACCCGATCCTAATTCATATCGGGTTAATCGGGTTGACCCGATTGACCCGAGTTAGATTTTGGACCCGAGTATCCTTATTCGGGTCCGGGTCCGGTCGGGTTTTATGACACCTCTACGTGCATATCACTTGTAATTCGTCTGTGACCCGTTTAACCAGTTTAAGTAAATAGGTCAAATGGTGAAGAAGGTTGGTGATTTGTCGATTCAACAAGTTTAAATCCAAAAATGATATAAATAACATACAAATAACGATACACAATGATCCTTCAACTCGTTTTGCACTTGCAAGAACATCTAATCCTGGAACGTAGTAAACTTTGTGTTATTAAAGGAACTAAAAATGAATAACTCTTCAAAATGTTAACACTCAAACAAGATACATGAGCCTGTTTACAACTATGTAGAGTGTAAAACCAGAGAAATTAATCCATATAGCTTTTGTTTACAAATATGGTGCGGAACAAAGATAACGCCTTTAGATATGTGGTTCTTATCTCGAGGCAGAACAAGGCAGCATACAGTACTTTGGCTTTAATCATGACCAAAAGATACTGTATTTGGATAACCTTATGCTTATCTTATGCATTTATTCATAACCGAAAACCCCCGTATACCCCAAATAACATAAGCACTTTGGCATAAACTTACCCAACCTATAATTCTTTATATAAGCTTAACCAAACACCCCCTAAATCCCCTCTTCCCATGACAGGTACTTCGTATCTCTCTAACAAAATCACACTGCACTAGACATAATAATTCGGAAAATGCATATACGTACCAATGTATAACGCCTTAAGATATGTGGTTCTTATCTCGAGGCAGAATTAGGCAACATAAATAATTTATACTAAGGGGGTTAGGATAAGCTTATGCATAACTTATGCAGTTATTCACTATCGAAAAACCCCTCATTCCTCCCCAAAATAACTAATAAGCACTTTGACATAAGCGAACTTTATAGCTTTTTTTTTTTACCCAATAACCTATTATCCTCTTCAAATAAGCCTAACCAGTGTTGTAAAGCTCGGACTACAAAGTAATCGGCGATTACAAGCTACAAAGTCAGTGAGTAGGGGAGTTGAGCAGAATCGGCCAAAAGATTCAACTTGGTCAAAACATGGCAGCTCGGTGCTAATTCGTACAAAAATCGGTTTGAAGTGTTTTAACAATGGTGTTAATGATGCCAAACATACTTTTTGGTTCTACTAGAAGGGTATCCGCGCAATGCGGCGGCGGGTACCCGATGACTATTTTGTAGCGAACAAATGTTTTTCATTTTTACGTCTAATTCAAGTAAGTTTCTCTCTTTTCAACTCCGCTTCTTCCCGACTACTAAAGAATAACCAGCCGAATGTTTATATACCAATTGTAGCGCACTCAAATAAATCAGCCAGCCCCTTAGCAAATTAGCAAGCCCAACCCCTCATAAACCGGATAGACACTCTACTGCCCAATAATACATCTTAATCCCATATTCACATTACTTAATCCCATAAACCGGATAGACACTCTAGCAGGGTACCCGTGCATTGCGGCGACGGGTACCCAACAATTGTAATTTTCGGCGAAACATTTTAAATACTTTTTTATCCTTAGCCTTCGATAATTTCATTTTGCAATTCTATCTATTTATTTAACAAGTTCATATGTTATATAGTTGTTGTGAGATTACACATATGCATATGAAGTTGATAAAAAGCCCATTGTTCATATTAGAAAATTTAAAATAGATACACGTATATAGCATGACCCATTAAACATTAGGGGGGTGGCAATGCTTTTGAGCCATACCTCACCATACCTCACAACCCACCAATAATTTTATTCCACCTAATCTCATACCTCACCATACCTCACCATAGTTTTTTAGTGGTAATGGTCATTCCATACCTCACTCATTTTTTTTTTTTTTATTTTATTTTATTTTTTTTAAATTCATAATTAAATCAAACAATTAAATAAAAACATAATATTTCATTAATAATAAAAAAAAATTTACATAATACTTAAAAAAAATTTACATAATATTAAAAAAAAAAAATACGCGTCTAAAATTTACAAATGGAGTAAAGGTTGTTTTGGTTAAAGTTTCAAAAATACCAAGTATCAAATAGCTATAAACAAAGGGTTTAAAGTGCACATAAGTGAAAGTAGTCTTCTTCTTCTTTGTTGTATGATGCCCATAAACCTCTGTATGTACTAACTTTCAAAAATACTTAATAGAGGGGAATTTTTTTTTTTTTTTTGGACAAATTAGCCAAACGGCTAGAACTTTGAAAATGAAACACACGCTCCTCCTTTCAATTCCTTCCATGCCGCTGCGGCAAAAGATGCCGCACTCCATACCTCGCCGCATGATGCCGCTAGGGTGGCAATGGGATGCCGCTCGATGCCTCATCAAACCGAATCCATACCGTGTGTGTTGCCACCCCCCTTAGGGTTTACTATGCACAATGTTTTTTCCTTCAGCAAAACTATGCACAATGTTTTTTCCTTACTATGCAGTTTCATTCCAATGTTAAATTGATTCATTTTTTTTATTTCCTTCTTTTTTGCATCTTTAAAAATCTCATCACCTTCATTTTCTTTTTACACTACTGTAAGCGTGCACTTTCCATTCACACAGGGTTACATATACATGTAATTTATCAAGATAAAAAACATCACCCACAATCACGTCAAAAAACAAATCCAAGCAAACATCACACACACCTTAGTTCACCAACAAAACATCCATCGAAACCACAAGATCTATTAAAATGGTGATGGGCCATCGAAACCACACGATCCATTTTAATCAGTCGTTTGGTTTCAGTTTTGTCATCGAAACCACCTGTACAACCACATCTATTCCAACCATAGGTTTCTACCACTCATACCACAAGATCTATTACCACAAAAATCAGATCTACAACTCAAACCACCGAATCAGCTATACAAACCACAAGATCTATCACCCAAACCAGACACAACTGAAACCAAACGATTGATTAAAATGGTGGCGGTGACAGAAGTAGTGGTGGCGGTGGAACTGGTGGAATTGTGGTATTCACAATTATTGTTTGTAATTTAAAAAAAATGGATTAGAGATGTTGTCTTTTTAGAGATATTACACAGGTTGTGTGTGTGATGAGATGGTGGTGACAGCGGCGGTGGTGGCGCATGGGTGGCGCTGTGGTGGGAGCCGATGGCTCAAAATCTCCAGAAATGATGTAGGTTAACCGATCTATCGAATCGGCAAGAAAAAGATTTCGCCGGAAAATTTGCCGGCACTGGTGGTGGCCGGACGACGGCGGTGGTTGCCGGAGAAGAGGGTGGCCGTCGAGGGTGGCCGACGAGGGTAGAGAGAAGAGAGAGGGAGTGTGTATTTTTATGTGTAGAAATATCTTTCCATAATAAGTAACTTTAAAAATCTGAATTTTAAGCCTTCTAATTTTAGAATGTCTAAATGCATTATAAAGTAGTATAGATGAACAATACTATGGTCCTATAAACATGTCATACGTATAGTTTCAAAACTTGAACATGAAAAATCCAATCCGAGTACCCCTACATAGTCCCCTCTGAATCCCATATGATCTAACTACTATAACACATAATTATTCCAAAAAAAGGCGAATACATCATCCCAATGTAATAAACATAAGTCCTCACCTAACAACGATTTCCTCTCAGACGGTCTGAAGACGACTCGATCTTTCCCCGACAACTGCAATCCGCCAACACCAGTCTCCTCCGGCTCCAACGTGTCCGTCATCTTATTAATATCCATTGGATCCTGTTATCAACAAAATAAAACACGTTAACACCTAACAACAAACAAAAACCTTTACACTTAGGCTATATTTGGCAAAACTAGCAGTAAGTAGTTGTTTGTTTTATAAAAGCCTTTGGTAACACAGCTGAATCCGTAACTATAAAGTGTAAAATAGCGTAAAAGCTAAACACGTCTTTACTAGCATTTTAAATAGAATGCGTTAAAACAAATACCAAAAGGTAAATGTAACAATAAGCATTCTATTCTAGACACTAAACGCTCTATGTTTGGTAAAACTAGCTAGTTGTGTATATGTAATTATAAAGTGTAAAATGACAGTAAAAGGTAGACGCGTCTTTAATTAGCGTTTTAAATAGAAGTGTGTTTGAACAAATTCCGAAAGGTAACGCGTCTAGTTGCCAAACAAACATTATACATTAGCAGTAGTTATTTGGCAACGAGACACATTTAGCTTTCGAAATTCGTTCAAACGCTTCTATTTAAAACACGTTAATAAAAGACGTGTTTACCTTTTACGTCATTTTACACTTTATAATTACCAAACACTTTTATAAAACAAACGCGGTAGCTGATTATTTTATAAAAGCATTTCACAAATTATTTATAATAATAAAGTGTAAAATAACGTAAAAGGTAAACGCGTCTTTTATTAGCGAGTTTCAAATAGTAACATTTAAGCAAAATCCGAAAGGTAAACAAGTCTAGTTGCCAAACAATAAGCATTATATTCTAAACACTAACCGCTCTATATTTTGCAAAACTAGCTAGGTGTTAGTACTTTTATAAAGCGTTTGGTAAGTATCTGTAATTATAAAGTGTAACCATAACGCGTCCTATATTAGCGTGTTTCAAATAGAATCATTCAAACAAAATCCAAACGCTAACCGCTCGTTGCCAAACACAAGATGAGTTCAGATTATAAACTAATAACAGTAGCTGTTTATTCTAGAAAGCTTCTAGTAACATAGCTGTATCTATAACTATAAACCATAAAACGCCGCACGCCTTATTAGCATGTTTCAAATAAACACGCTTAAACAAAATCCTAACACTAATCGCTCGTCGCCAAACACAGCCTTAATTAAAACAATCAACACTAACCGCTATAATCTTCGCTATTCGATATAACAAAACCTAACAATAAACAATTCAAATAAACCTAATTGGATAAAGTTAGGGTTTCAGAATTAATCAGTTATAACGATAATAACTAACAGCTAAACGGAATCATACCTGTAAATGTATCGAAATAACAGATTATTGTTAAGTGAATAATAAAAATATAAACCCTAGGAATTGGGATTTATCAAGGTGGATTGATCATTGATTGGTATAGTCGGTGTTTTTAATTATAGATCGTATTTAAATTGGGGTGTTTTTGTTAGTTTTGTATAAGTTTAAGGGGTGAAAGTGTGAAATTTGGATAAGATGAAGGAGAAAAAGGTAAAAGTGTTATTGGGGGTTTTGTTTTTTATATAGAAGATGAAGGGGTGAAAGTGTATTTATGAGATGAGATGAGGGATTTTAAAAAAAGATGAGTGATGTGCTGGCTATGGGGTTCGAACCCATGCGCACTTATGTGCAGAAGATCTTAAGTCTTCCCCCTTAACCTCTCCGGCAAACCAGCTTTTTCGTTTAGAAATTTCTTACGCATTATATCTATCTTTTCTCACTTTGTTAGACTAATGCTAGTGATGACCAATTTTTCACTCAAACAACTTCGTCACGTAGAGATGGCGGGCAAGGGCCAAACGGGCACATGTTATATAAATCGCTTAATAAAAGACCTAAACCGACGAAATAAATTTCTTTAACGTAATATCTTATTTATATTAAAAAACTTAAATATATTATAAAAAAATATTTTTTTAAAACGATCGTAATATTTTACAACTGACAAAAAATAATGTATCCGTTAGTGCCCATTTAAGTTTTCAATTGGCTAAATGTGACCATTTCAAAAAAAGTACAGGGCTAAATGTGCCCAAACCTTTTAAAAATTTGTCAATTTAGCTAATCTTTTTGCTTTTAAGCACATTTTGCCACCTTTGGCATCACGTGAGCGCCACATCAGTGCACAACTCCACTCCAACCATAACTAGCTAATGGTGACCACAAAAGCGACCGTAGATTTTTTTATTTTTTTATTTTTTTTCTAAATTAAAATTTTATTTAATAATTAAATAAACATTCCAATAAATATTTCAGATAAATAGAAATACATTTAGATAAAAAAAAAAAAAAAACTAAAACACACTAAAAAAGTCTAAACTATAACGTGCCTTGATTTGTTTCTTCATGGCCAAACACATCTCTAGTGTTTTCCCGACCAAATGAAGAGATTGTTACTCGTATGGTTCCTTCAATTCATAGACAATTTTTTTTCACTGCAAACGGTCACATTTGACCAGCAACGTTCGAAAATTAAATCCATTTACTCCCCGACGTTCGAAAATTAAAGGCTTAATCATTCAATTGTTTCGGTTGGTGAAGCAACCGAGTTTTGGAAAAAATCATATGGCGACGCGTTGCTTTTGGGAGAGCTAGGGGAGAGGCGCATTGCATTATGGGGTTGTGGTTGTCAAGCAACACCCACTAGCATCAGTCTTATTGGGGTATGTTGCAACAAATGTTAAGGAACGTTTTGAAACAACTAGTAACTACTATTTAGCATTTTGTACAGAATGTTTGTTTCGCAACAAACAATTAGCATTCTTGATTTTTCTAAATGTCTCTTAATAAATAAAGTGCATACACACTAAAAAGAGGGATCATTCTCTCTACACTTTTACACACATTGTTTTCACATAGTAAGCACACGCCTACATTTTTTTTAGTGTTACCCACATTATTGATTTTTAATCATACCTTTGGGTCCTTACCGTTCTACACAAGTAACTGAACAACACAACCATTTCCAACCACTCTTAATCACATTTGACATGCCTTACGTAAAATAGTTAATCTAACACATAATATATGCTTATATAAGTTAAAATGGAGGGTGTTTACATGGCGGAGTTAAAATTAAAAGATAAATAATAGTAGAAGAGGGATTAAAAGTAATAAAAAGCTCTTAAAAATCTTTAAAAATTTCCATAAGTTAGGGGACGTTGATGGAAAAAATTGCTTCGGTTAACATAAAAGTCTGTTTCGTTGATGGAAAAAATTAAAACGCCATTTAAAATCTCACAAATTAAGGAAAAATTAGTATTCATTATGGTGGCAATCGAGTCGTGTTCGGGATGACTTATTCGGGTTTGCGGGTTGGCATGTTAGTATAACCTCTACCCAAACACAACCCATTTACTAATCGTGTCAAGAAACCTAACCCTAGCCTGGACCTGCATATACAGGTGTTAATCAGGTTGGGTTGGTCGGGTTCGGGTCAAACGGGTCGGGTCCAAGTCGGATCGAGACTAAAAATAATATACCCGAACCCGATCCTATTTAAGATCAGGTTAGTCGGGTTCGGGTCAAATTGGGTCTGGGTCAAATCGGATCGGGTCAAGTGGGGTTCGGGTCTGTGCCATTTACAAAATCACATAATTTGATTTTTTTAAAAGGACTCGATAGTTAAAATGCATATGAGATAAGCCAACTAGCCTGCCTACAACTAATTGTAGAGCATATTCTTGTTTTCTTGACTAGAGTATAACAAAGATTTGCAATGATTTTTGTCAAATCAATTAAGAGTTCCAAAATTATTAAAACCAGTAAACTAGTCAATTTCTGATTGAATGATACATTTTAGACTACGTAATACCAAATATTTGATGGTACTATATGAACATATAAAAAGAAAAGTTAACATGTCATAAAACTAAGCATTGTTGGACACACATACAAATTCAACTCACAATCAAATTTGGTAAGCAAACTTATATAACCATTACTACTAGAATGCTTAATTCCAATTAAAGAACGTGCAAGTTTACTATATCTCTAACATAAACAATTGGAAGAAAATGGGCCAACTTTACTACATGAACGATGGAGTAACTTGGGCCTTCAAACTAGATTAAAAAAAAAAGAAAAAAAATCGGTTAGTCGGGTTGATCTGAACCCGAATAGGCATATTAATTTAAACTCGATACCCGACCCTAGTTCGTACTCGGGTTAATCAGGTTGACCCGATTGATCCGAGTTAGACTTTGGACCCGAGTAACCCAACCTGAGTATCCTTATTTGGGTCCGGGTCGGGTTAATTAGGTTGACCCGATTGATCCGAGTTATATTTTGGACCCGAGTAACCCAACTTGAGTATCCTTACTTGGGTTCGGGTCGGGTTTTATGACACCCTTACCTGCATATCACGTGTAACCCATTTGTGACATGTTTAAGTAAATAGGTCAAATGGTGAAGAAAGTTGGTGATTTGTCGATTCATCGAGTTTAAATCCAAAAATGATATAAATAACGTACAAATAACTATACAACAATTACAATGGTATCCGAGTTATAATCGTAATTCATTGTCATATTAAGTATATAATACAATGCATTTAATCCAAATCCAACATAAAACCAGAGTTATATATTTTATTTTTAATACGCTTATATTGTTAAACGAGTTCACGGGTCAACATGTTTAATATTTGCTCAACCTAAACACGACCCACTTATTAAACGGGTTAGATGGTTGACATGTTTTTTACACAAACCTGTTTATCCTCAACCCAAACATGTTTAACTTCATGTCGGGTTCGTTTCATTTAGCGTGTCATGTCGAGAATTGACACCCCTAGTATTCATGCACAAAATTGAGTATCCAAATATTATATTGAGAACTTTTAACTAAACGGGTGCATTTGTCATTTTCTCACAATAAAATTAGTAATACTTTACTTCAGTTGGGATTAAATGAAAATAAAAAGTAAAAATAACTTTAATCTCATATTTTAGACGCATTAACAAATATAAATGCATATCTCAATATTTTTATACTCATTTAAATTATGAATAATAATTCTTCCATCTTTTTTTTAATTTTACCCAAAAACAAATGATGTCAACAAAAATACTTTAGACTAGAAGTAATGGTCACATCGACTCACCTTTCACATCAACGCCACCTAAGTTTTTCTCTCTTTCACACTCGTCACCTTTCACCCGTAATGGTCACCACTCATCACTACCCTCACCTTTAATTAAAATAACAAATAAATACAAACACACCTTACAAAATATCTCTCTCACACTCACAAATCAAATTAAAAATAATACAAACCCGTCATTTGGCACAATGCTAAGAGGTGACCATAATCACCATTATTATCAGGGTTGAGCACAACTCACGCGTGAGGTTGTATTTTGGGAGATGACGCGTGAAAATTGATGTGATTTATGAGCTCTCACCCATCATTACCTCTAGTCTTAGACTGCTCGTAGTGGTCACCGGTGAGCCTCTAACTCATGCACCATCTCCATTACGAATATCCTCACTCACGCATGAGGTACAAGAAAAAAGTCTCACAATGGTGACTAAGTCACCGCTCGGTATTTGTGCAAAACTTAAGTGTTTTATTATAAAACTAGACGAGTACCCGTGCCTAGCGGCAACGGTGTCTAGTTTTCTGTAAAATTCCGACGAATTATAAGTTTTTTTCAACAAACTGTATTTGTAGCGTCAGAAAATCATTTTCTAATAACTATAATTCTGATGCGTGGTTGCATAGCAGCAGAAATATACAGTTTTTAAGAAAATTATGTGGAGTCGATCTAAGTGTGGGAGTGTATTTCTAATAGGATTGTTTTAACTTTTAAGTTGTTAAGATTTTAGTAATAATAGATTCAAGCATTACAAAAAGAAACGGTATTATGTAGTTGGCAATATTATATTATAGTTTAGAGGTATAGCCAACGTGTGTGACCGTCTTTTCTTGTTTTGTCAGTAATTTAGGCAGTGATAACTTTTTTTTTACATGTGTAGCGTTTATTATTTTGTGTGTGACTTTTAAACTTGTAACCTTACAAATTTAATATCACCATAATAAGATTACCTTGTACTATCAATTTGTATAGATATTTAAGCATTGTTCAAAGTTATTTGTTGGGGTATAGATAATTATCGCTAAATATAACAATACTATTTAATTTTTGTGATTCTAATAAACTTATGTAACATTATTGATATACCGGACAAAGGGTTATACAATATCTATTAACTTTTAAAAAACGATTCATATATGCTAGTCCCTTAAGTGGTGCAAGACCAACATTTTTCAAAATAACATTATACAAATGACAACGTATATGTGTCAAAGCAAAATAAACAACAAAAAACAACAATTACTTGGTCTATCATTTTTTCAAATTTGTCACGGGTTCCACAACTACTTCATCATTTCTTATATAATTTTGTCAAATTTGAAACCTGGTTCGACCCGGGTGGTTCAACCGGTTGAACCGTTGCGGTTAAAAAAACAGGTCGATTTAGACCGAGTCAACCCGACAGGTTGGGTCGAAAACAAGTCAAATTAACTCGGGTCAACCCGCCGGGTTTGAAGCGTCTCGGGTCAACCCGGTTTTGGATGTGTATTAATAGTTTCTTTTTGAAATATATGTCTTCAACATTTCCACTTTTAGTTTCAACTTTTTACTTTTTACTTTTTGGTTTTTCCTTTATATATAGTATATAGCAGGGTACTCGCGCGTTTTGACGGCGGGTACCCTGTTACGATTAACCGCAGAAATAGATCTCGATGAGACCTGATTCACCGGTTTGTATCGGTTTCAACGGGTCATCTCTTGTTCGTTTTCGGATGGCTTTAATTGGTTAGCCGAATAGGTGGCAACACTGGTTCAGTCCGGTTTTCAAAACTATATGTAACATCAACTTGTTAGCTTGTATGAAATTTTGTATGTTTTATTAATTTGTATAATGTGTATAATAATATGTACTTTTCATTTTAGGGTGTTTTAAAAATATTATTAATTAGTGTGTTTAAGTATTTTATATTTTGGACTATGTTATAGCTTCTTTAAATTGTACGTTATGAAAATTTTATTGTACATTTTAATAAGAGGTGTTTTAATTGGTTGTTTTTAATTTGGTAGTTGTGCTTTTAATTGGTTATATAATGTGAATAAATTATTATACTTTTAAGTAATGGGGTGTTTTAATAAGAATATTAATTACACTATGCATTTCTCTCTCATTTGACCAATTTCAACAATTCAGCTTTTCAACTTTGACCGTTTTTCTATTATATGTAGTATAGATATTTGGTTTGTGAGTGTGTGTGAGGTATTTTATGGGATATATTTGTATAAAGTGAGTATTTAATTGAAAGATGAGGATAGTGTGACTAATGTGAGTGAAAAGTGAGAGGGAGTGAATGGAGGTAAATAGTGAAGTGACGCTAAAGTGGAAGATGAGTGAGGGTGTTTTTCGATGAGTGACAAGGGTAGCAGTGGGGAAACAAATGAAAATATATTTGGAAAATTATTAAACCTACACGTATAACCAAAATCAGGACAAGAAATAAAATGGAAATTTTTGATACGCCACATTAGGGGTGAGCATCGGTCTAAGACCGGATCGGACCAGACCGACTAAGACCGAGACTGAAATAGCCTAAAAACTAGACCGAGGACCGGATCGAATGTGACCGGATCGAATGTGGTCGGTCCGGTTCGGTTCGGTCCATCGGTCGGTCCGGTCTTAGAAGGCAAAATGGTCGGTTTGCACGCCGAACCTGACCGAACCGAGACCGAATTCGCCCAAAAACCTAAACCGAAGAGCATATCAAATGTGGTCGGTCCGGTCCGTTCAGTTGGTTATGCCATATAAGTTTGTACAATACTCTATAAAACTTGTACAATTCTGTAACCAGCCTTCCAATTTTTTACCATATTCAACCTCATTTCAAAACCTTTCCAGTTCATTTCCATACCACTTTCAGTAAACCCCTCCTTAAACCCCTCAAATAAAACAATGGGTTTCTTGACTTGACAGCTGACAATTCTACATAAGAAACAAAAGATACCCTTTTCATTTTATATAAAAACTATCAAAACCCATTTCTTAAAAACACATTTTATGTTAAGATGGAAAAAGGGTCTTCGTTTCATGAAGATGATGAGTTTACAAAGCTCGTTCTTTCATGGTCTCTTGATGATATTCTTAATCAGGATCTCTACAAGCACAAGGTCTTTTTTTTTTTTTTTTTTTTTTTTTTTTTTTTTTTTTTTTTCTTTTAATATGAATATCTTCATTTTTATTAATTTATTTAGTTCTTGTTGTTATGTCATTATGTTATTAGTATTCTGTAAACCCTAACATTTTTATCAAGATTTATAGTGTTATTTAGTTTAAGCTTATATGTGGGCTTATGAGCTTATTTGATTTCGACTTATATTTCAGGGATGTTTGTTTAAGCTTATATGCGGCTCATGAGCTTATTTGTGTTTCGGCTTATATTTCATAAGCCTCAAGTCCTCAACTTTCCAGCTTATTTCGAGACTTATATAAGCCCATAAGTCTCAAAATAAGCCGGAAAAATGGGGCTTATGAGATATAAGCCGAAATCAAATAAGCTCATAAGCCCACATATAAGCTTAAACAAACACCCCCTTCATAAGCCCCAATTTTCTGGCTTATTTCGAGGTATGGGCTTATATGAGTTTATCATATCATAATAAAGTTATATAAGCCCACGAGTCTCAAAATAAGCCGGCTTATGAAATATAAGCCGGAAAACAAATAAGCAATTTTTTAAAACCCGGGTCGACTCGTCCGGTTGAACCGGGAACCGGATCGGTGGATGTGACCGGTTTTTTGCTTGTTTAAGAACCGGTTGGTTTTTCTTGACCCGGGTTGACCCGGTTTGATAAATCCGGCCGGGTCATGCCTTTGTTTTGAAATACAGTATGATAACAAGCTTCTATACTTCTAAGTTTTGTATTCAAAGTGATTTGCTATGAATAGCTTGAATTCAAGAACTAAAACGCCCACAAAAGTGGTATAACTACAAAATATGTGAATGAGCCATGTATGCATTTAAATTGATGCCTATGGCTACAATAAAGTAGATAGCTAACTAAAGATATAATGGACACAGTTACTAGTGCCTCAAAAGAATACCGGCAATTCTATAACCAAGACAAAGCTGTTATCAGTGTTAGATTTTTCATGTTTAATATGTGTTTGGCATTTACTTTTACATGTTTTATATATGTTTGGCAAGTTTAAAAGTTATAAATTCTAATTTATAGAAACCGGTTTGACCCGATGAACGGGCCACTCAATCCTGTCAACTAAAAAACCGGGTTTTTAAACATTGCATATAAGCTCATAAGCCACATATATAAGCTTAAACAAACACCTTCTTAGTTTGTAACACCTTTTTAAAATAAGAAATCCTAAAAATACAAAGTTTTGTTAGTCAACTTTTCCATCATTTACTTTGGGGGTTTTTGTTTAAGCTCATTTGACAAGATTTCGAGCTTATTGAACTTTTGGAAAGCTCGAAAGCTCAATATATTTATTCATTTTTGGCTTATATAAGTTTATAAGCTCAAGTTGATAAGGGCAAAAAAAAAATGAGCTTATGAGCTTTTCAAAAATTCAATACTCGCTTTAAACCTGAAGGTATTATGGTTTTTTTTTTCGCTAGTTAGGGACATGTAGATTGTTTATTATGTATGTTACTTTTAAGAAACATAAACATGAACCAGACAAGACTCTGTCCGTCATTCAACAAAATTGTTTCATAATTATTATTCTTTTAAGATAATTACTTGGACTGATTCTTTTTGTTGTGTAATCCAAGTGGTCGGTCTTTTCGGTTTGTTGATTTTACTTGCTGATGAATTAGTGCTTTATTTGTAGGTGGAGAATATACCACTTACGTTTGAATCTGAAGATCACTATTTTGGTTCTTTTGTTTATCCTTTGCTAGAGGAAACACGTTGTGAGCTGGCTTCCTCTATGGAGATCATGTATAGAGCTCCATTTGCTGATATTATTGCTTTTAACAAGTCCAAAAGTGGTGAAAACATGCTTTATGATATTACCGTTGGTCCTTGGAGGAATCAGTTTAGCGAATGTGGCAAAGATGCTTACCATACGTTAGCTGGGGATCTGCTTATTTTAGTAGATGGAAAACCCGAATCCGTTTCTGATTTACAGCGTTTGGGAAGAACATGGGCTTTTTCGCTGGTTAAAAATGATGAAGATGATAGTACATCTATAAAAGTGAAGGCATCAAAACCAATAGATTTTCAAGACGGGATGTTTGTTGTTTTTGTGATGAATCTAACAACTCAAAAAAGAATATGGAAATCATTGCACAAGCATAGAAATCTTAATATCATCAAAAAGATTCTTTGCTCCGATTCTATGGTATAAAATTGATTAATAGATTTTCCCTTTGGTCACTGATAAATGATAATTTTGTTACTGTTAATAATTTTGGTTATTTTGTTTACAGGTGAACGGGAATTGCAATATCTGTACTTTTGGTTATGATATAATTTTATCTCAAAAACATTTGCTGAATCTGAATGAATCTCAGAGGGCAGTAATTATGGCGGCGCTGTGTAAAACGCAATGTTGCCATATTTCATCTGTGGAACAGATATGGGGACCACCTGGAACGGGGAAAACAATGACAGTTAGTGTTTTGCTTTTCATCCTTTTGCAAATGAAGCAAAGGACTCTTACGTGTGCTCCAACGAATGTGGCTATAGTACAGTTAGCCTCACGTGTGCTAAGCTTGGTAAAAGAATCATACGAGACTACAACTGCAAGTGGTGATTGTTTCTATTCAGTGGGAGACGTGGTCTTGTTTGGCAACATGGAGAGGTTGAAATTTAGTAGTGACATTGAAGAAATATATCTGGACCACCGGGTTAAGAGGCTTGCAGAATGTCTAGGGCCAGTGACTGGTTTGAAGGATTGCATAAGATCTTTGGCTGGTTTACTGGAAAATTGTGTGTCGGAATATTATGATTTTATAGAAAATGAACTCTTGAAAGAAACACAACTTAGAAAAGAGAATGAAGGTGAAAGAACAGTATTGAACCTTAAATCATTCGTTGAGTTTGTGCAAGAGCGATTTAATTCTTTTGCACCGCCACTCAGAAGGTGCATTGTTACATTTTGTACTCATATCCCGAGAAGTTTCACGGGGGAATATAATTTCTTGAATATGATTTCTCTTTTGGAAAGTTTGAGTTCCTTGGAATATTTGTTGTTTCAAAAGAATCTCGTTTCGGAAGACCTTGAAGACCTTTTCAATTCTAAACCATTGCAGGATTATTCTGTCAAGTCATGTCTGTCTTTGCTAAAAACTCTGCAAATATCTCTTGAAGGACTCGCTCTTCCATGCTTTTCAAACAAATACGCTATAAAACAATTTTGTTTTAAAAGAGCTTCTGTTATATTTTGCACAACGTCAAGTTCGTACAAGTTGAATGCTGTCAATATGGAGCCTTTGAATATCGTGGTCATAGATGAAGCTGCTCAATTGACAGAGGCAGAGTCCACCATCCCCCTTCAACTTTCGGGAATGAAACATGCTATTCTTGTTGGAGATGAGCGCCAATTACCTGCAATGGTTAATAGCAACGTAAGTCTATACTTATCTCTTTCTACCTTTCATGTTATTGTTTAATTTTCAGTTTTAATGGCCTCCGTGTTTGTGGACAGGTTTGTATTGAATCTGGCTTTGGAAGAAGCTTATTTGACCGATTAAGCTCTTTGGGTCATTCTAAGCATCTCCTCAATGTTCAATATAGAATGCATCCTTCCATCAGTTTCTTCCCAAATTTGAAGTTCTATCAAAATCAGATCGTGGATGCACAAAATGTGTTATCTGAAAGTTATGAAAAGAGGTATCTTTCAGGACCAATGTTCGGTTCCTATTCATTTATAAATGTCGTTGGTGGAAGAGAAGAAAAAGATGATGATGGAAGAAGCCGAAGAAATATGGTTGAGGTGGCTATTGTGATTAAGATTGTCAAAAAACTTTATAGAGGTGTGCATATTCGTCATATCTTCTCTATATGTATTTTACTATTTTTGGACGAAAATCTGTTTACCTTAGTTTGATCTCTACTTTCACATTTACAGCTTGGCAGGACTCAAATAAGAAGATTATCATTGGTGTTATATCTCCTTATGCTGCTCAAGTTGTTTCGATTCAAGAAAAACTTGGTCACAAGTATGAGAAACTTGATGGATTTTCAGTAAAGGTGAAATCAATTGACGGGTTTCAGGGAGGAGAAGAAGATATTATTATTTTGTCGACAGTAAGGTCCAATAGCCATGGATCTGTTGGCTTCATGTCAAGTCGTCAAAGGACCAATGTTTCCTTGACAAGAGCACGGTGTGTAATCCTCTCGCCTTCTGATCGATTGATCTTTATAGATACTTTCTTTTTGTCAAAAAATATAATATTGTCTTCCATTTGTGTGTAGACACTGTCTTTGGATACTAGGAAATGAAAGTACCCTTACTAATAGCGAGTCCATATGGAAGGAATTAGTCTCTGATGCAAGGAATCGCCATTGTTTGTTTGACGCTGATGCTGATGAAGACTTGAAAATGACCATTATAGAAGCAAAGAAAGAGTTACAACAACTTGATGACCTGGTTAATGGGAATAGTGTACTTTTTAAACAGGCAAAATGGAAGGTATGTGATTGATATCTTACCAAGTTACACATCTTGATCCTCTTGCATCGCTTCTATAGGTAATGCTTACAATTAGGGGCACGGGTCAAAGAAAAACTTGTTAAAAAGTATCTTGAGAAGTGCATTCTATAGTTATCCAACCCATCTGACCCGCCCATGTGGTTCCATTACATTTTCATGATGCAAGTAGTCACATACGATAATGTGAAAGAACTAGACTCACATATGATACAATCATTAACAGTTATTATTTCATAGCTAACAAAAATGTCATGCACTTGATAAATCTATAACTATTTTCACATTTTAGTTTGTTCTGTATATCCTACTTTTTTTTTTCTGCATGCTTAATTCATTCAACTTTATGCCATCAGGTTCTCTTCAGTGACGAGTTCAGAAGATCGTTTGGAAAGCTGACAGGTTTTCGCTTGAAGAAGCAGGTTTTAAACCTATTGTTGAAACTTTCTAGTGGCTGGCGACCCAAGAACAGAAGCGTAGACTTGTGCTGTGAAAAGTCTTCACAAATTTTGAAGCAGTTTAAGGTCGAAGGGTTCTACGTGGTTTGTACTATTGACGTCATCAAGGAAGTCAAGTATATGCAAGTGTTGAAGGTTTGGGATGTATTATCCTTAGACGAGATTCCGAAACTCACAAAACGACTTGAGAGCATATTTTCTGCATACACAGATGCTTATATTAATCGGTGCACTGAAAAATGTTTCGAGGGGTATGTTCAATAAATTTCTAGTGAATTATAATACTTAAACTAGTGATTTTATTAAATATGCTTAATTACATGTTCTTTTTATACTGTTTAGGAACTTTGAAGTTCCTAGGAGTTGGCCCACATCCGAAAAAGTTATCAGATTTCGTTACTTAAGTGATTGTGAAGACAAAAGTGAAGTGAGTGTGAATCCCGGTGATGCTAGAAGTTATGTTGAAAACTCAAAAGTGAGCGAAAGCTTATTGCTTATGAAGTTCTACTCATTATCACGTGGGGTCGTGAGTCATTTACTCTCTGGTAAAGAAGGTGATCTACCAATGCAAGTCACCGATGAACAGATGGACATAATTTTATCTGGAAAAAGTTCATTTTTAATTGGGCGATCAGGAACCGGGAAAACCACTGTATTGACTATGAAGTTGTTCCAAAACGAACAAAAATTCCGCATTGCTTCTGAGGGGTGTTATGAAGGGGAGTGCAGCCAATTTAGGGGTACTGAAGTTGTCGATGATAATCAAGATAGCAAAAAGAGCGTTCTTCGCCAGCTTTTTGTGACTGTCAGCCCAAAATTAAGTTTTGCTGTGAAACAAAATGTTTCCCAACTTACAAGGTACCCAAAATACTCGTATTTTATCCCTTTTTCTTCCATCTTTTATTTTCTTATTCTGATTTCGAGAACTGATGTATTTGACAGTGTTTCAAGTAATGGGAATTTATCAGCAGAGACGAGTCTTGATGATATGGATGTTATTACATGTGATTTCAGTGATATTCCAGACACATTTGTTAATATCCCGGTGAAAAGTTATCCGCTTGTAATAACATTTCAAAAGTTTCTGATGATGTTGGATGGTACATTGGGGAATTCGCTCTTTGAAAGATTTCACGAGGCAAGAGAAAGTTCTCACGGTAACTGTATAAGTTCAAGATCTATTGCATTGCAAACTTTTATAAGATTAAGGGAGGTCACATTTGATAGGTTCTGTTCATTTTACTGGCCACACTTTAATTCAAAACTAACCAAAAAGCTTGATCCTTCGAGAGTGTTCACTGAAATTATATCTCATATAAAAGGAGGGCTGCAAGAAGGGAAATGCAGTGACGGAAGATTAAGCTATGCGGGTTACTTGTTATTGGCTGAAAATCGTTCTTCCACTTTAACAAAAGAGAAAAGAGAGAATGTTTACAGACTCTTTCAAGCCTATGAAAAGATGAAAAGTGAGCGTGGAGAGTTTGATTTGGGAGATTTTGTCAATGACATTCGTCATAGGCTTAGTAATGGGAACTTTGAAGGCGACCAAATGGATTTTGTTTATATTGATGAAGTACAAGATCTGAGTATGAGGCAGATTTCTCTTTTTAAATATGTTTGCCCAAATGTTGATGAGGGATTTCTTTTTGCGGGTGATACTGCTCAGACGATTGCTAGAGGGATAGATTTTAGGTTTCAAGATATACGAGCTTTATTCTTTAACGAATTCTTAGGCACCCAAAACACTGGAAAACAAGAAAAAGTTCTTGTTTCCGAGATAAAACAGTTAAAACAGAATTTCAGGACGCATGTTGGTGTGCTCGATTTAGCTCAGAGTGTCGTTGACCTTTTATACCATTACTTTGCTCACTCAATTGATAGTTTAGAGCCTGAAACTAGTCTTGTATTGGGGGAAGCTCCTGTACTACTGGAGTCTGGTGATGATGAGAATGCAATTGCGACAATCTTTGGTGGCGGTGGAAGTGGTGTAGAAATAGTGGGGTTTGGTGCTGAACAAGTTATTTTAGTACGTGATGAACAAACGAAAGCTGAAATTTGTGAATACGTTGGAAGACAAGCACTTGTTCTTACTATAGTGGAGTGTAAAGGTCTTGAGTTTCAGGTGTGTGCTTTAATCGTTCTCATGAACTTTTGTCATTCAAAGATTAATACTGATTTTTTATTTTTATTTTAGGATGTGTTGCTGTACAAATTTTTTGGGACATCCCCTTTGAAAGGCCAGTGGAGAGTTTTATATGAATACATGAAAAAACATAACTGGGTTGATGAAAAACTTCCTCAGTCTTTCCCGACATTCAGTGAGGAAAGACACAGTGTTTTGTGTTCTGAGTTGAAACAATTGTATGTGGCCATAACTCGAACGAGGCAAAGGCTATGGATTTGTGAGAACAAAGAGGAACTCTCCAAGCCAATCTTCGGCTACTGGAAACTGAGGGGACTAGTTCAGATGAGAAAGTTGGACGATTCAATGGCACGAACTATGAGGGTCGCAAGCAGCCCTCGTGAGTGGCGGGAGCGCGGAAAAAAGGTTACTTTTTTGATCTACTACTGGTTCAAAGTTATTATATGTTGTTATTTTATTTGCCTTATTTGACATGATTATTATATGGTGTTCAGTTTTTTTATGAGAAGAATTTTGCAATGGCAACACTATGTTTTGAGAGAGCTGGAGACACAATGTGGGTAAAAATGGCCAAAGCATCTGAACTCCGAGCATCTGCTGATCAAATGCGGGGAACAAATCATGAAGCTTTTCTAGGTTATGTTAGAGAAGCAGCAGAAATGTTCGAGTCTATTGGGAAGCTCGAGTATGCTGCATCATGCTATTGTGATTTGGGGGAGTATGAAAGAGCTGGTAACTTTTTTTTATAACATAAATCGTTGTCTTTAGATTAAGTGCTTCAGTGGTTGCATTAGTTTAATCATCATTTATAATGTAGAATAAAAAAGAAATTAAATAAAAGAGGAACACGTCAATGGGTCAAACTGTTTGGATGCATTGTAATAATACGGCTTTTTATCATTACCTAACTCACCCATCACTAACTTATGAATGATTTGACTTGGGTTGTGTTGTGTTGTGTTTGAACTTAAATGGGTCAAATGTATTAAATAAAAGATTATCTAAAACGGGAACGGGTCAATGGATGCATTGCCCAACCCGCCCATCTTGTTAGTCCTAATTTGAAATCTTGTGTGTTTAGGGAAAATATATTTGTACACACCTGGAAAGATTGATGCAGCAGCAGAGTGTTTCAGTCTAGCAGGGTGTCATAGTGAAGCTGCGGAAGCTTACGCCAAGGGAGATCAGTTTTCCAATTGTCTGTCGCATTGTAGAAAAGGGAAACTTTTTGATAGAGGGTTGGAGTATATAAAATACTGGAAGGAAAGTGTTAATTTTCAAAGTAAAGAATTTCGACAAATTGTGCAAGAGTTCTTAGAAAGTTGTGCCTTTGAATACCATGGGCATGATGATCCTAAATCCATGATGAAATTTGTCCAGGCGTTTTATTGTGTGGAATCTAAACGTGTGTTCTTGAGGTCCTTAGGCTGCCTTGATGACCTTTTATTGTTGGAAGAAGAATCGGGTAAGTTTCTTGAAGCTGCTGAGCTGGCAAGGTCATTGGGTGATGTTTTAAAAGAGGCTGATCTTTTGGAGAAGGTTGGACATTTTAAGGAGGCAGCGGTTTTGTTACTTTGGTATGTATATTTTAGCTCGTTATGGGAAAATGGAAACAGCGGCTGGCCATTGAAGCAGTTTCCTCAGAAGGAAGTACATTGTGAAAAAGCCAAGTTGCTTGCCAAAATGGAGTCTGATGTTTTCTATGATTTTGTTAGTAGTGAGCTTAAAGTACTCTGTGATCACTACAACAGCTTGCCTGAGATACAGACCGGTTTGGACATTACTCAGAAAAACAGGAGTCTAAAGGGAGAAATCTTGTTGATTCGGAAAATCTTAGATAAGCATATTCATATGAATGTCTCAAAGTATGAGTGGGAGGACGAGTTACCAGTCGAGATGAATAAGCATTGTGAAGACAAGATGTTTCAGAACCAGGTTTCTGTTAGAACTCTGGTTTTCTATTGGAATTTATGGAAGGAGAATGTTGTGAATATCTTCGAGAGTCTTGGAAGTTTCCATAATGAAGAACCAGATAGAGACGAGCTTTATTTTGATTTCAGTTTGACCTATTTTGGGGTGAGGAAACATGATGTAAATGGTAACGTGGTTTACTTGTTAGTTAACAAGGATGCTGATTGGGTAAGAAAGTGGGGTCAAAAGGGTCTTCATATGGACGGGAATTGTCTAACTATTGATGGCAGGGAGTTGGTGTTTGCTATTCGGTCTTATTGGCAGTCGGAATTACTCACTGTGGGTACAAAGGTACTTGAAACTCTTGAAGCCCTTCGTAAGTCAAAGTCAAACGGTCCTTCATTCCACCACAGCACATCTCTCCTTCACATTTTTGAGGTCTCCAAATTTCTTCTTGGATGCCAATATCTTAATCTCACAAATCCTTATATAAAGAAGCTGCAATGTTATATTGGAATTTCTTTGACCTACTTTGATCTTGTGTTTCCGTTAGACTGGCGGAAATCAATCTCTAAGGACTTAATTTCTTTAAGAGAAACTGATCTTTCAGTAAATTTGCTTGATGAAATAATTCTTCATTATGTTGACATGAAGGGTGACTTCACCTATCGGACAATAGGGAGGGTGATGACTATATGTCTTGGTTCAAAAACCTCGGCAGCTCTTTACGTGCATATCATTAATAAGCTTGAGGGGAATCCTACATGGAAGTCCATTGTTCAGAGTATTAGGGACAATGAATTGGAAGAGTTTGATGTTATTCTTTTACATCGTACTTTTGAAGCCAACTGGAAGCTTGCAGGCTTCATTTCACCGGACAGTTTTGTGCATCTTTTGGACCGTCTTCTTTTCGTAACATATGAAACCTTCTACACTACTCGGTCTTCTTTTGTTGGATGGTTTACATATCTTCACTCTCCTGCTACTCCAGCTAAACTGTTTCCAGACAAGAGACATGAACTTACACCCTATTTCGTACTCTTTTATATTGATGTGGTCAACAAAATTCTATACGGTGGAAAAGATACTATATCATGGTTCCAGAGATCAAATATTAAGGATACTTATCTTCCAATCTTAGCAATGAAGTTAATTATGATGTTGTGTTTACTTTTTCTAGACGTGACAGAATGTTCAAAAGTTTTAATGAATATGCTTTCGGATCATAGAAAGTGGTTTCCAAATAAGTTTCTGTCCAATCTTCAGAGAGGAAGGAAGGGTCAAGAATTGAGCCTGACTCCGGAAATGGTTGCACAAGCATTTAGTTGCGTAGAGGATCCTCTCGTGATTGTGTATTCTGGAGATGTGAGACCTGATATCCATGCCCCTGGTGCTATATTTGTCGACCTTAGGAATTCCAGAGAAGAGATCATGAGCCTATTATTCCAAGCTGTTCCAAATCCTTCGAACGATGATGTTTGTGGGTCGATTCCTGAGATGACATGTGCTAACACATCAGCAGATGCAAATCTAATTGTGAATCCGGTGGGTGGATGCAGAGGGGAACTAAAAATGAAATGTAAAGATCTGAAAAAAATATATAAACGTTTTAAGGGGCGGGAGATGCCTGCTGTTTTAAACGTAAGTGCATTGTGGTTCTTTATAGTTTATCGTGTTTGTTTCAGACTATGTTGCCTGCTAATTATATTTTTTGTTTTCAGATTGAAAATTATGTAGACGCATTAGGCACTGCTCTTGAAGATGATAAATTCCGTACAGGAGAACATATAACAATTGTTCATAATTTATTTAGTGAACTGATGGCACTTTTAAATGCATTGGGTCCAAGGTTAGATTTGCAATCTTATGGGTGTTTATTTATATGAATTTACAAACTTTTATGAATTTGGAGACTTATCTAGGTCTTGGGTCTTTTTCAGTCCAACGACTTCAGTTTTCAGGAAGAATCTTGAAAATCTTACGGAGTGGCCAGAAAGAAGTAAGCCAAAGTTAGATGATTTCTTGAAGCGTTATGGCAAGAGTCAGGATCCAAAGTCTGGGCAAATGGCCGTGTCAGAGTGCAGCAGCAGCACAACTGAGGTTGAACAAAAAGGTGATGAAACCAAGAAAGCGGAGAGGAACAAGGGGAAGAAGGGTAAAAAAGGAAAAGGTAAGAAATGACGCTATAATTTTTTTCATGCAAAATAGGCGTTTTCTAGTGGGTTTAAGAGTCATAGTGACAATGTAACTTTTTTGGTTTACGTTTCAAGGACGGTTATGATTTAGTCAACTCTAACTGATTGTGCACGTTGAATTGATTAGTGTTGGAACTTTATGATGAGGTTTGCAAGGTTGAGGCAAAATGTGCAACTAGTCTATTTGGTGACTTATAGTACAACTTATGGAGCTTGTGATATAAGCTTATGAAGCAGAAACTACCCTAGTGTATTTAAGCTTATAAAGGTGTTTGATTAGACTCATGTTAACTTCCTTATGGGGTATGACTTATATAAATATGAACCAGCTCGCTACACTTATGGATTGCAACACCTTTATCAGTAGGTTGGAAGAAACATTGACAAAAGGTGGTGGAATAGAGGTTGCTGAACAAATGTAGATACAAGTTGCTCATAAAAGTGCTGTTGATAAGTGTTGCAATCAGCTTGTTGTTGACCATTCAATTGCTGACCATCAAGAGTTAAGAAAAGGGTTTGACGCCCCATAAAAACTGTCTACGTGAGACTGTTCCTTGTCCCTTGGCCCGTACGTCCTGACACTGTTTTTGGGGTGTTAGTATTAAATTATATAATGTATATACAATCTAGTGACATACTTACTTGTCATGCCCACATAAACTGGCATAATGATTACCATGTGATGGCGTTTGCCCTTATAGGATCAACATGGTTCTATGATCCTTAACTGATACACTCGAGTCTTTTAAACAGTCGATGTACCCAAAAAAAGAAACTATCAAATCATTTTCTACAACCAATAGAAACAGTCTTTTGATACACTTGGCCATACTGTTGAGGCGTCTCATTAGTCCCTATGAAGTTAGCCACCTTGTCCTCGAGATGGAATTCTTGAAATTGTTGTTGAATGGTATGAAACGGCTCCCAAGTCAATTCATAGTATGGTAAAATCTTCCAACAAATGAGCACCTCGCGATCATGGCTCAAGCCTGATGGTCCTAGATGTATTCCTTCCACTTTGTCTGGTTTCAACAACACCTCTATTTCCCCAGTAAGCATCACGGGCAAGGTTTCTAATGCAGGTTGTTTACCAATCACTTAATTCGTTCATCCCATGTTGGGCTGCTAATAAGTCGGTTTTCATTTCATCCAAAACACGGTCACGCTCTTGTGGATAATTATCTTCATCTTGCACATATGGCACCGCGGTTATCTTCTTCTTGTAAACATGTTGCCATATTTTTCTTAGTTCCACTATTCGAATTGACTTGATAAGAAAATCACAAGCCCCGAGTTGGAGGCTTCTCATAACTCTGCTTGTTTCTCCGAAAACAGACATCACTACATACAAAATATATACCTAGTAATTCATTTACATGTAAGTACCACAGAATGAATATTAGAAGCATTAAAACTTACTATGACAGGAAGATCAATCTCAAGTCCAACATGCTTGAGAAGCTTGAAACCATCCATGTCCGGCATGTTAACATCACTAGTTACTATGTCAAACCCGTCTTATCTTTCACGAAGCTTATTAAGAACCTCAATAGCTAGTCCGCATGCAGTAACTGATAAAAACAAAAAATTTCAATCATGAAATTACAGTGTCAACCATGAACTAGAATTCTATGAACATCTTATGATTACGACAAACCTTTCAATTTAATATATTTTTTCCAAGTAACAGCTAACAATCAGTTAACTTTTATTTACACAACTACTATCTCACGTATGTCTCTATCGAGAATTGAATTTACAACCTCTAGCTTGATGAACAACTCACATAAATGGACGGAACTATGACAAAAATTGACCATGTACATTTATAAACAAAAATTCACACCTCTTGATAGTCGACTTGAAAATGCCCCAAATCAAAATACTAGTAGTATTAAGATCTTTTAGTTCTAATGGTTTTCAAATGTCTTATTTTGTGTATGTTATAAACAAAAGAAATACAGTCATGGGTCAAATGGAGCGTTTGGGTTAACACCTACATTTTGTATAACAATGCTTTCGCAAGTCATGAAATGATAAACTTGTTGTAAATGTCTTTTTTATGGTGAATGAAGGTTATTTTCAGGTTTAAAAGTATTTCGGCAAGTGGTAGTAATGAAATGATAAACTCTTGTAGTCTCTACGACGTAGAAGCCTTTACGGCGAAAATACATCTTAGTCTCTACGGCGTAGAGGTTACGTTTAAAAATAAAAAATAAAAAATTTAGGTAAGTGTTCATCAAAGAAAACTCAGTTTCAAGTTCAGCACAAAATTACCACATGGCTAAGTAGGATTTGTGGTGTTTGGTTGTGAAGAAAACAAGTTTAAATGCGTTGTTTGAGGATATAAGTATTGTGATTTTGGTTTTTTTTTGTGAGTTGTTGTCTTTAGTAGGTCAACCAACTTGATAGAGCACATGGTATCATAACACCGGGCCGGGCGTTATGCACACATAGCACGGCATTATGATACCAGCTTCCACCATTTGGCAACGGAGTTGAGGCTGAAGTTATCCCAGCAGCGTAAAAAAAAAAAAGAAAAAAGAAAAAAAAAACTGCTATAACGGCCACTTACAATTAAAAAAAAAACCCTATACACTACCATATAAATACCCTCTTTCCCATATATTTTTTACACACATCCTCAACTCAAACACAACTTTTATATACTTCCGATCTCCAAAAAAAAATGTCGGGATTTCCTAACGATAGGTTTTTGAACCTACTCGGTATGACGAAACCCAACGCGTCTTCTTCGTCAAACCCTTCGACATCCTATCCGGTTTTCCTAAGCCCCTCGGCATGACTCTCGAGCAGCTTTTACAACAATAACAAGCCTTTCTAATGTTGCAACAACAACAACATCAACAAAAAATGCTAAACGCCAATTTTCAATATCTACAACAAAACCTACCATAACACGATCAACAATCACAACCACAAACCCAATCCAAACAATCCCAATCACAACCGGCTACGGACTCCCAACCCAAAAGGCAAAATAAAAGCGCCGCAAACAAATCTAAATACCCCGAACCCTTTTCCGAAAAAAAATCCCGACGTGACAGGGGTTTCTTTACATTGGCAACCAAGCAAGGAAACGTTACTTGCCTTGTGTTACGTTGCCGTTTCCGAGGATCCCAATGTCGAAAATTCACAAAAGAGAGACACGTTTTGGTATAAGGTTTTGCGCGAGTTCAATAGGCAAAATTTCCAACAACCCTACAAGGACATGTTGACAAGCAAGTGGCATACGTTGAACGGGATTTGCCAAAAGTTCAATGCGGTTTTCAAATGAGCTAAGCGTTTGGGAAAAAGTGGGGAAAACGATTTGGATGTTATGAAATGGTCTAGAATGATTTATCGTGACGAGCATAAAGGAACCTCATTTAGTCAAGAAGACGCGTGGGAAATTTTGAAAACCCATGCAAAATGGGATGCCTCGAAACTGGTTGAGCCGTTGATTTAACTGGAGGCGTCGATGTCCCCAGGGAAGGCCAAGCGGAGCTATTCGGTGAAGATGCAAGACCACGTCCTGCTAGCAACCAACGTCCTGGCAAAAAAGCCAAATCCAAGACCACGACGAGCACGAGAGGGAAGTAACTCGTCAAGCGAATTTGGGGAGTTATGACAAACGAGCTTCCTCTCAAACGGAAAGCCACCCAATCGGCATACGAGGTCACTATA
The DNA here is from genome assembly GCA_019973895.1 of Chrysanthemum seticuspe. Taxonomy (NCBI): domain Eukaryota; kingdom Viridiplantae; phylum Streptophyta; class Magnoliopsida; order Asterales; family Asteraceae; genus Chrysanthemum; species Chrysanthemum seticuspe. Next base: position 22,443,656 of record BPTQ01000009.1, on the reverse strand, counting down.
GAGAAAGACCGTACGGTAATGTGTTTGGAAGATATGAAATTTCTCGCTATTAGCATAAAGGATTTGTCGAAGGACGATGCGTATTGGATCAACATGGAAAAACAAAAAATCAAAGACATATAATTTGCGCCGCGATTAGTTGTTTTTTTATTTTCGTATTGTATTTTTATTTCGTATATATTTTCTTTTTTTTTATTATAAGTTTATTAATGAAATATTAATTTGTTTAAATAAATGGAAAAGAAAAAAAAAAAGGTGGGTCCCAAAAGGGCGGTGTTATGATAAGGGGTTATTATGGTGTGTTGGTGATGAAATGTTAAAGATGAGGTGATGGTGACATAACTACACTTTTTTGGTGTTATGGTATTACGACACCTTGTGCTCTTAGGTTCATTAAAAGAATGTTTGTTGTGTTTGTATCAATGTATGTTCATTGATACAAAATGTTTATAATTTTGTATGTCTATTAATCTATGTTCATCTGTTGATCGTTTTTTTAATCTTTATCAATCTAAGTTCCCCATAAGTTCATTAATCATGGTTTGAATGTTTATCAAAAAAACGTTCATCAATCATGGTTAGCATATTCATCAATAATGGTCCGGATGTTCATCAATCGTCATTTGAATGTTCATCAATAAAAGTTCATCATATCTTGATATTCATCATATTTGGATGTTAATCATACCCGATGGATCGTGGGTTGGAGGTAAAGAGAGGGGAAAGGAAGAGAGAATGAAGAGACACGTGTCAAGAGGGGAGACCTTTTCTAGACTTTTTAGAGGGAGCAAACTTTTTATTTGATCCCTTATCTGGCTGGTGATGGTGTTGGTTGAGCTCATCTAAACCCCAACACATGTATGTATCACAATATCGCATCATCTACTTATTATATATGTTGTTGCTCATCATGCGGTGATGTTTAGAAGTAATTTCCAACTGTTTGATTTCCACCTTATTCAGCATTCTCTCTACTTGTTACTACTTTGTGAAACTATATAATGTTTCTAACATCTAATAATTGCACTTAGGAAACTTAATAAGAAACAGTGTTTGGCAAACGTTTTTGAAAAATAGTGTTTAGCAACGAGGGTTTAGCTTTTAAATTTTGTTTAAACGCTCCTATTTGAAACACACTAGTAAAAAATATGTTTAGGTTTTACGTCATTCTACATTTTATAATTACTCTTGCAACTATGATATATGCAATATATGTGTAGTCTTCCATATTCCAGTCTTTTTAGAAGTCTCATGTGATCAATTATACATGGAAAATAGTTATTATCAATCAAATTGTCTTGGCCGAGCTGGGAAGGAATATGTTGATAATAAACCATAGGTTGCATAATTAGCATTAAAACCCTATCCTAAGTCTTCGTAAAAGTCTTCGGTGATTATAGACCATAGGTGATGCTAGTCGTGCAACTTGAGTTGTATGATTAACGTCACAATGAAATTTAAATGTCTTTTTCCTGATCCAAAGTATTCTTTAAAGTCTTCTCTAAGTATACATACAAACTAGTTATTATCAATCCAATATTGCTTTGCTCAAGCTGATAAGGAATTTGTGGATGGCATGCATTTCTCTTCACAATTTGCGTGTCGTGAACGTTAAACATTAAATCTAGAAAATATCAGTCTCTTTGAGTTTGAAGCTTGTACTAGTTATGTGTCTCAACAACAAAGTATTATATAAAGGAATTTAGACGTTTTCATACGTTTTCATCTGCTTTTACCCGTTTTTAGACATTTTCATCCGTTTTTGTATACATTTTTGTCGTTTTATACGTTTTTGTATGTTTTATTACGTTTTCATATGTTTTCATCCATTTTTATACAATTTCATCAGTTTTATGCGTTTTCATCATTTTCATATGTTTTCATCTATTTTTCTTACGTTTTCATACGTTTTTATCCGTTGTTATACGTTTTCATCATTTTCATCGGTTTTTATACGTTTTTGTTCGTTTTTATACGTTTTCTTGCGTTATCATACGTTTTTATATGTTTTCGTCCATTTTTATAAGTTTTCTCAAGTTTTCATATGTATTTATCTGGTTTTATAATTACAAATACATACAAAAATGTAATGAAACATACAAAATTGGTCAAAAATGAATTAAAACAAATAAAACGTCTAAAAACAAATGAAAACATACAAACGGACAAAAACCTATAAAAACGGGTAAAAACACATGAAAACGTATAAAAATGGACGAAAACGTATAAAAACATAAAAACGGACGAAAACATATACAAAAAGTTGAAAACTTATAAAAACGGACGGACCGTATGAAAAACGAACGAAAACGTATAAAAACGGATGAAAACGTATAAAAATGGACGAAAACGTATAAAAACGGATGAAAACGTAAGAAAAAGTATCAAAACGTATACAACGGGTAAAAATGTAAGAAAACATGTAAAAACCTACGAAAATGTATAAAAACAGATGAAAACATATAAAATCGTACAAAAACAGACAAAAACGCATAAAAACGGATGAAAACGAATAGATACGTATGAAAACGTAAGAAAAACAAACGAAAACGTGTAAAAACGGATGAAAACGTATAAAAACGGACGAAAACGTATAAGATAGATAAAAAACGTATAAAAATGGATGAAAACGTATAAAAACAAATGAAAATGCATAAAAACGGATGAAAACGGATAAAAACGTAAGAAAACGTATAAAAACGGATGAAAACGTATAAAAACAGGACAAAAACGTATAGAAATGGATAAAAACGTATGAAAACTTATAAAAACGTATAAATACAAACGAAAACGTATAAAGCCGAATGAAAACGTATAAAAAGGACAAAAACTTATGAAAAGGTAAGAAAACGTATTCAAAATTCTATCAAAAAATGTTCAATTTAAAAAAAAAATATATATATTTTGAATATTTTTTAATTAAAAAAATAATACTAATATTAATAGTTAAATAAATAAATATATAAAAATAGAGACAATTCGTGAAACCCCACAAATCACAGGGAGCATACTATTAAATATAAGAGGGTATTTATGTCATTTCAACTATCTAAACATTCCTTTACAGTCAAACTAGCATAATTAGTGGTTAAGGTATCAAACCCGTAACGGGTCAAAACCATAGAGAGAAGATCCGAAAAAGAAGTCTAGGGACTAAGTCCGTGAAACTCGGCAAACCACAAGGACCATTTATGTAATTAACTCTATAATATATGCTATTGTCATTCACATTCGTTCGTTGATTATGTTTCTACTAATTGTTTATTGTCACTTGCTACTACTCTTTGAAACTATATATCCATGTTTCGGACATTTGATAATGGCACTTAGGAAACTCAATAAGAAACGGTGTTTGGCGAACGTTTTTGGAAAATAGTGTTTAGTAACGAGGTTTTAGTTTTTGAACTTTGTTTAAACGCTCCTATTTGAAACACATTAATAAAAAATGTGTTTAGTTTTTATGTCATTCTGAAATTTATAAATATACTTGCACTTACGGTATATGCGGTATAAATGTAGTCTTCCATATCCTAAGTCTTCTTAAAAGTCTCATGTGATTATACATGGAAAATAGTTATTAACAGTCAAATTGTCTTGGTCATGATAAGAAGGAACGTGTGGACCATAGGTGATTATGGACCATAGGTGATGCTAGTCGTGCTATTTGGGTTGCATGATTAATGTTATATGTCTTCCCTATCTATCCCAAGTCTTCGTAAAAGTCTTCTGTGATATCAATCAAATTTTAGTCTTGCTCAAACTGATAAGGAATTTGTGGATGACATTCTCCTCACAATTTACGTGTCACTTACGTTAGACATTAAAATTAGAAAAAACAGCATCTTGAGTTCGAAGTTTGTACTAGCTGTCTGTCTCAACATTAATATAATCAAGGAATTAAAGATAATCTTAGTTATATATTGATCGCTTGAAATTATGTATATTGTTGGTTGGTAAAGAGATTGATTCGATACGTTGCCTAATATTAATATTGTCACAAGAATAAACTATGATCATAATATGGATGAAAGCTTGGTAGTTCTGGCTCGCATTAAAATGAAAGACATTCTTGCATGGATGGATGGTTTGGAAACACTGCACGTTTCGGGTATATGGAGGTATGAGTTTGCGAGTGTCATGGGTCTTATTAGGCGTTCTTTGGTTTTCAAGTTCAATTTTAGCTATGCATCTAGGTGATGTTATGATCTATGTTTCTTGGTCGTTATTGCGTTTGAGTGTCATTTTAGGTTGTTGCGTAGGAATCCACCCTTCCTGTTTGGCTTTTCTTTATCTTCTATTTAGATTTTAATGTATATAGAAAAGTTTCTTGTCATTCATGTCACAAGATTTGTTGCGGATCAAGTTGTCTTCACAAGTAGCACATGCAATATATAGTTTAACAGAAGTTTGTAACACACATCTATTTATTATATATTGTTGCCATTCACATTCGTTCACTGATTTTGTTGTTGTTTGTTGTTACGTTTTACTACTTTATGAAACTATCTATCCATGCTTCAAACATCTGACAAATGCGCTTAAGAAATTCAGTAAGAAACGGTGTTTAGCAACAAGGGTTTAGCTTTTAAATTTTGTTTTAATGCTCCTGTTTGAAACACACTAGTAAAAAAATATGTTTAGCTTTTACATCATTTAACATTCTATAATTATATTTGCAACTACGATATATGCATTATATGTGTAGTCTTCCATATCCCAAGTCTTTTTAGAAGTCTCCTGTGATCGATTATATATGGAAAATAGTTATTATCAATCAAATTGTCTTGGCCAAGTTGGGAAGGAGTATGTGAATAATAGACCATAGGTTGCATAATGAGCGTTAAAACCTTATCCCAAGTCTTCTTAAAAGTCTTCGGTGATTATAGACCATAGATGCTAAACGCGCAACTTGGGTTGCATGATTAATGCTACAATGAAATCTAAATGCTTTCTTCCCGATCCTAAGTCTTCTTTGAGTAAATGAAGAAATTTTTTTATTATCAATCGAATTTTTTTTTGCCCAAGCTGATAAGGAATTTGTGGATGGCATTCTCTCTACAATTTGCGTGTCGCGAACGTTAAACATTAAATTTAGAAAATATCATATAGTCTCTTTGAGTTCGAAGCTTGTACTAGATATCGGTCTCAACAACATAATATATAGTTAAGAAATTTATGATAATCTTAACGATTGTTTATACTAGATTTTTTGTTATTATAATGTATTCATTTTATTTGTTAATATTTGTTCGTCTTATCTTATACATAAATGATTGTAGACGTATATTATTCGTCAATTATTGGAATAAAACTTTCATGATTAGCTGGCATATACTCAATGAAAAGTCTTGGTCAAGATGATAACTAATTTGTGGAAGCAATTCATTTCACCACTTGCATGTCACGTACGTTAACATGCAAAACTAAGTATAAAAAGCCAATACTTGTTCTTATAATTTTAAGTAATTTCACAAAAATGAAGTCACCACAAGCAAGAATCCACTTATCATCTTCCTCTCGTATTTCTTTTCTCTTTTATGGTCTCGCGATGATATGTCTTACTTCCGCCACTGTTTCCGCTTCCTATGGCGGTAATGAGACTGATTATCACGCGTTGTTGTCATTTAAGTTAAAGATCACCCATGATCCATACAAAGTTCTAAACTCGTGGAACCATTCCGTTCATTTCTGTGAATGGAGTGGTATTTCATGTGGAAAGCGGCACAAACGAGTGATTGCTTTAATACTAGAATCACAAAGCTTAGAAGGCTCGTTGTCTCCTCATGTAGGAAACCTCAGCTTCCTCCGTAGCTTTGATCTATATAACAACAGCTTTCAAGGAACCATTCCTCATGAACTTGGTCGTCTATCTAGGCTACGTCGTCTTTATCTTGATGAAAACAAGTTCAGTGGAGTCATTCCACCAAACTTGTCTGGTTGTTCTAACCTCGAAGACCTTTGGCTTGCTTTTAATAAACTAGCTGGAAGCATACCCAAGGAGGTGAGTTTACTCTCGAAACTTGCTAGACTTGAAATTGATAACAACAATTTAACAGGTGGAATCCCACCTTTCTTGGGAAATATCACATCAATGGAATTGTTCTCTGCTAAAGAGAACCCGCTTGGTGGGAGTATTCCAGATACACTGGGTCTTTGGAAAAGCTTGACAGCATTTTACTCTGGTGGCTGCAACTTATATGGAAGCATCCCTCATTCCATTTTCAACCTCTCTTTCCTAGTTAATATTTCGTTAGCTGATAATCACCTCAGTGGTAGTCTTCCTTCAGCAATTGGTAATCAGCTCCCAACTCTTGAGCTCCTTCAGTTATGGGGTAACCAACTGACGGGAGTTCTTCCACCTTCTTTTTCTAATTGTTCTAAATTAAGATATCTTGAAATGAGTCACAACAATTTTAGTGGGAAGTTGACAATGGATTTTTCAAAACTAAAAGATATTTATATAATTGAGTTACAGTATAACAACTTCCATGGACGCGGAGAAGCTGATGACATGAGGTTTATTGATACTTTGAAAAACTGCACCAGATTAGTAGAATTGAATCTTTTGAATTGCAACCTTAAAGGAATGCTTCCGACATCAATAGGTAATCTTTCTGATCAACTCAGCATTCTAAATTTAGAATACAATCAATTATTCGGAAGCCTCCCATCAAGTATAGGTAGTCTAGGTGGCTTGACCGCTTTATATTTACAACGTAACCGATTAAAAGGAAATATCCCCTCTACCGTAGGAAAACTTAAAAAGCTACAATATCTTGGTCTATCTAGAAATCAATTTTCAGGGCCTATCCCTGATGCCATCGGGAACTTATCATTGCTGACTCGACTTTACTTATATTCCAACAATTTAGAAGGCCATATTCCATCAAGCCTTGGGAATTGTAAACAACTTAATGGGTTAAACCTTGAAGACAATAGACTTAGTGGTATAATACCCAAGCAACTTCTTCAACTTCCATCGCTAACTTATTTTTTAGATCTTTCTCAAAACCTCCTGTCTGGATCAATTCCATCAGCGATTAATGATCTCAAGATGTTGAGCGAGCTCGATTTATCGTATAATAACTTGTCAGGCACCATTACAAGTAGCCTTGGTGAGTGCATTAGCCTTACAATGTTAAACCTAGGAGGCAACCTATTTCAAGGCATAATACCATCTTCATTCAGTTCCTTGAGAGGATTGAAGGTACTCGACATTTCTCAAAATAATTTCTCAGGCAAAATTCCTCAATTCTTGGAAAAATGGAATTCCATAGAATTTTTGAACCTATCCTTTAATGATTTTGAGGGTGAAGTACCAATTGTAGGAGTGTTTCGAAATGCAAGTTTATTTTCGGTTTTGGGGAACAATAGACTTTGTGGTGGTGTGGTTACACTTAAGTTACCCAAATGCAAGGAGACGGGTAGAAAGAAAAAAAGGTTTCCTTTCTTCATATTAGTCATTGTGATTGCACCGACATTGCTCGTCGTATTATGTTGTGTGTATCTTTTGTGGAAGAAGAAACAAAAGAGTCAACCGTCTCAATCTTCAGGGAATGAAAGGTTCTTAAAAGTTTCATACAATCAGCTTCTCAAGGCTACTGATGGGTTCTCTACAGCAAATTTGATTGGCGAGGGTGGGCACAGCTCTGTTTATAAGGGAATCCTCGATTCTAATGATGATAAATCTGTTGCAGTTAAAGTTCTACATCTTCAAAGTCGAGGAGCACACAAAAGCTTTATAGCAGAATGTGAAGCGTGGCGTAATATTAGACACCGTAATTTGTTGAAGATAATAACTTCATGTTCAAGTGTTGATTTTAAAGGCAATGATTTTAAAGCTTTGGTTTATGAGTTTATGCCCAATGGGAGTGTGCACCATTGGCTTCATTCAAGGTCAAATACATCGAAACTCGGTCTTCTTCAAAGAATAAATATTCTTAGAGATGTTGCAACAGCACTTGATTACCTTCACAATCGCTGCCAAACAACGATTGTTCACGGTGATTTAAAGCCTAGCAACATTCTACTAGATGACGATATGGTGGCTCATGTTGGAGACTTTGGTTTAGCTCGACTACTTGGTGTAGACTTAAACCAAAACAGCTCATCTGGGGTTAAAGGAACAATTGGTTATGCACCTCCAGGTAATATATGATTCTTGTATTCCATGATGTTTATATATATATATTTGCAGATTACAGTTTCGTAAGCTAACTGGTCATTTTAATTTGTAGAGTATGGTATCGGGAGTGAGATGACTAGTAGTGGGGACATCTACAGTTTTGGAATACTATTACTAGAGGTGATGACTGGGAAAAAGCCGACAGACGACATGTTTAGCAATGGTCTTAGCCTTCATAAATTTGCTCACATGGCATTACCAGATCATGTAGTCGATGTTATTGACGATGATGCGATTGTGTTGCAAAGTACGGAAGCTAATGCAAAGAAAGTGGAAGAATGTTTGGCTGCAACTATTAAGATTGGAGTATCATGCTCTGTGGATTCCCCGCTGCAACGAATGAAAATAGAAATTGTTGTCAATGAGTTGCAGCGTATTCTCGTTGTGCTTCAAAATATATAAGGTACTCTGTTCTCTCTTGTGTAGAATCTGATTTTACATGAGTTTGTCAATAAATCATCACTAAAATGGTTTTATTTTGAACTCTTTCAGGTTAAATACCAAGCTTGCATGGTGAAGAAGTTAAAAGTGACTGCAACAAGGAGCAGTGCATAGAGTAGTTGAATAAACATGTTTGTAGACGTGGTTTAATTTTTTTTGGCATAAGTACCGTAAGAGAGTTAAGAGTATATTTACTTTCCTGGTGATGTATCATATGTGTCAAATAATTTTAATGATTAAGTGTGGTTTAGTTTTCCTATATCCAATTTTTGGTATTGAATTCTACTTAAGTTTAACTTGCCACAACATTGTCTCAATCATACTGTTCAATTTCTTAATAAATACACTAATGTTATTTCTTTTCTTGAATCTTTGAAGCTAGAAAAGGTTTTGAGCAGTGTATAATTCAGTTTCATCAAAAGTTAAATGGTTTCTTTAGTTGTAGAAACTTTCCTTTAACTTTCTCCTCAATATATTTGAACCACCTAAGAGCTAAGGTACTGCATAAGAATACCACTAAGACTACAAAAAAGGTACTGCATAAACCATGACCTCGCTGACAACAGTGGACCCAAAATTCGATGCAAGATGTTATGATCCATTTTGTTATATTTGATATCCACAAATAAGTAAGAAACTGTAGAACGTCACACACTGTTTTAAGATTAGAAACCTTTTTCTCATACAATCTCTTGTATGTTACGGAATCTCCACACTAAATACATGCAACATCGACCAATACACAGCTTGCCATATCTTCCTTTATTTTGAGTTAAAACTATTATGACCACTGATATTTATGATGTCCATTAACGATCCACTTTTAAAATCTTCCATCCTTCACCATTAAAATACTTATTTCCATCAGACCAACATTCGAGGGCAAACAAAGAATTGAGTTAAGGTCCATACCTATATGATGAAGCCACAAGAGAAGTGGCAGTCTTCTTTGTTGGAGACGCCATATGATGATCAAATTTCCCTTGTATTTTTCTTATTCTATTTTGTCTTGTAGTCGTTGAGTTTAGGGTCACTTTGTCAATCTTTTCTCTAAGTCCTTTGACCGAGAACATGAAAGGTTTATGGATATAATTTAATATGCGTATGACTGGATTCGAACTCGAGACTTCGGGATTGCAAACATTACGTATGAGAGTTGATGTTAAAATAATTAATATATATAAACGTTATTATTATTAATTATTTGTCACGAAATAAAACTTAATGATAGTTAATATTTAACGAGGTTAGACTAACGGTCGTTAAATGTAAACTCCGAGGACTAGAGATGAAATTAGTGGACAAGAAAATTCTAGAACCCCTCCTTGGGTTGCATGGCCGGTCGTGGCTCCCTAAAGCCCAAGGGGCGAGTTTTCTTGGTCACCAAGTTTTGAGAAACTATAAATACAAACCCCTTGTATTCATAATTCTTAACCTTGGATCACTTAGAAACCTAATTTCTTCTCCTCTCCTCTTCTCTTGTTGTTTGGCCGATCGTACACTCCCTTTCCCAAGGGATTCGATTTTTCCAACTTCAAGATACAAGTGTTTGGCTTTATTTGTAATTCAAGAACCTAGCTTTTCACATCAAATCGATATTAGTACGTGTGTACAAGAACGAAGAACAAATACAATTGTGTTTGTGGAGATTTGTGGGTGTCGACTTTTTGCAGGTCGAATATATATAAACCCTAAGTTAGGGTTTAGGTTTTTGTTCCTCGTTCACGTTATCGTGTGTTTCTTGAATTGCTAAAAGGTACGCATATTCTATATTCGGTTAATTCAATTACAAGTTTTATTCCTATTACTTCCGCTGCATGCTTTGATGATGTTTGCTTGTTTCTAATAATTGTTATGATTAGTAAAACCCAACAGTGGCATCACGAGCCGTTAATATGTTGTACTTAATTACCGAAACACATAAAAATTTGAGATTATTTAAAAAAAAAAATTGTTAATACCGTCAATTCCATAAGTTTACCTTAGCCTATCCGTCTTGGACTTCTCTCCCAATTCCAGTCACCATTTCTCCATACTCTTTTCTCCCCCACCGTTAGTTCTGTAAACATTTCTAACCTATAAATTTTAGGCAGGTTTCGACAGGTTGGACCTCCATTTTGAGCTTTTTTTATATCTTTTTCTAAATAACCTGAACCGACCCATTTTATACATACACAGGTCGAAATATCCAGATAAACAGTTCCAACGAGCTTGTTACAGCTGAGTAAAATAAATAAATAAATACATATATAAATTTTTGGTACTCTCCATTTTTTCACTGAAAGAATACTTTGTTGATTTTATAGAGGAATAATCGTCGATCTCCTTTGAAACCTTGTAAAACTTTATATAAATAGTCAGCCTGTTAATTATGAGTTCAAAAAAATTGAATATATCTGATATCATTAAAATTATTTGATTTAGGAGGTTCTATGTACTGGGCACCATTATTTATTTATTTATTTTTTCTCCAAGTTACTTTTTTATTTACCACTCATAAGTAACAATGGGTCGAAATAGCCATCTGTAGTAATGTTGGTTAGTTTCTGTACTAACTGCTTTTGGAACTTGTTAAAACTAACAGATGATTCTCGCTGGCTCAATCCAGCCCCTTAACCACCCAAAATATATCCATCTGGACCAGTTAGAACTTCAAGGTCAACATCTACTGTGGAAGATGGTGACATGACGCGGATAGACATGGACCAGCCATGTTGCTGCGAGGATATGCTTTCAGCTTTCAAGTTGGAAGATTTCTTTTATTTCCTTCCTATTTTATGTCGTAATTAAATAATGACCAAATTGTGTTTGGTTAGGAGTTGATTTCCTTTCCTTATTTTGTGGAGTTTAAAACTTTATTTATATTGTTTTGTTTGGGAGTTAAAGGGCAGTTTTTAGTTTTGAATAAAAGAAGAAACCGAGAAGGTTTGAAAGCTTTTGTGAATCCCGCTCTCTTGAGCCATTTGATTGTGAAACTGCATCATTTGGTTTCAGAGCTTTGGTTGATTCAAATGGCTCTGCGTGATGAGAACTACCTTTTTACTCGCCGAATCGCCGACCGAGGCAGCGATAAAACCGTGTTCGATTCGCAAGATCGCACGATCCAGGAAACTGACCTAAAGGATGTCATCTGGGATGAGATCTTTGGGAAAGAGGAGCATCCTGAAGAAGGCGATGGTTGCAAGTTTCAGGAAACCGACTCAGAGGCTTTCATCCGGGATGAGAACTATGAGAAGGAGGAGTATCCTGGGAGTTGTAGCACCCTATATTCATCACATCCTTGTTTCGATTGGTATGGAGACAAAGAGGTCAGTAACGAAGATTATTGGTGGGTTACGCGAGCCTTGAACGTGGTTGTTGTTCAAGAGGGGGGTACCGTTCAAGAAGAGATTACCGGAGGCAGTCTCGAGGGTGCGCAGGTATCCGTTAGTATTTTGAATGATTTTGTGATGGGTGAAAAGACCGAGATCGGTGGTGTTAATGATCTAGTTCCGTTGGTTGCAAATGGTGATACGGTGACTTTCGGTAGTGCGCCGGTGGTTAAGATCTGTGATCGGGTGGCTAAATCGACGGCTAAAGATGTGGTATTTCTTTATGTTGAGCCGCATATCATGGATGAGTTAAGTGTTGGTTCGGTAAAAGAGGAAATCAAAGAGGTGGTATCTCAATCTTTTAGTTCTAAAATTCAAAATATCATTGTTAATGAGGCTGGTCATAATGTGGTTAAATATACTGGAAAAATAGAGTTTTTTTCTCAAAAGGCTGTAATAGGCCTCATTGCTGGCAATTGCATGGATGTGAAAGTTGCATGTGGATGTGGTAGGCATGGTTTATTTCAATTGACTTGTGGTGGATCCGTAGCAAAACAAAGAGAGCCTGTGGAGCCGAATACAGAGACTTGCATGAAGACCGAACTTGACGATGCCACTACTAAGTTTGATGGCCAAATCAGAGGGATAGACTATGTGTTCGATCCGGGTGGCTGGTTTTTGAAGTTAACAAAACTCGAGGACGAGTTTTTTTCGAAGAGGAGGAGAATGACGCGGATAGACATGGACCAGCCATGTTGCTGCGAGGATATGCTTTCAGCTTTCAAGTTGGAAGATTTCTTTTATTTCCTTCCTATTTTATGTCGTAATTAAATAATGACCAAATTGTGTTTGGTTAGGAGTTGATTTCCTTTCCTTATTTTGTGGAGTTTAAAACTTTATTTATATTGTTTTGTTTGGGAGTTAAAGGGCAGTTTTTAGTTTTGAATAAAAGAAGAAACCGAGAAGGTTTGAAAGCTTTTGTGAATCCCGCTCTCTTGAGCCATTTGATTGTGAAACTGTATCATGACACAGTGTTCGATGCAGAAGAAAGAACAACAAGTGAAAAAAAGACTGGTACGTGTAATGTGCACAAAACATTATGGTTCTATCATAGTTATATGTTTTTCTGATTTGTGGATCATCATCAATTCATCATCACAGGTAGAGAGAAAGGCAAGTGTTTGGCCATTTTGGGTGGTTTGCTAAATATAGGTTCATTTTTATATGAACTTTTAAAAATGGGTACATTTTTAATAGGTTCCATATCACACGGGTCAAATTGGTAATTTTCCCTTTTTTGGTTTTTATGATTTAAAAGATGATTGTGTTTACAAAACAAGCATAACCCATAATGCTTTTAAAAGATGATTCGTCCGATATGGCTAAGATTTCAAGAATTTTTCCAACCTTTCATGAAGTTCATGAAAAACAAAGTATGAGTAAATCACGTCAGTGTTTTTGGTGCTTATTCGGCAGTAGTTGGTGAAGATGGCGAAGTTGATTTCAAAGGAGATGCAAAATTTGGCCAACACATGAAAACGGGTGAAGCAGTTGCCAATTTTGCAAAGTCAAAATTACTATCATAACAACGTCCATAAGTAATACGACTGTTTTGTGAAATAGTTAATACGAGAGAATCAAGTGGTTGTGGTTGTAGGCGAGCCTAGTTCTGAAAAGACAACACAACTGACTCAGGTAACATTCCGACCACGAATACATTATAGTTTCAGTATTTGCACGAAGATGATGAAAATTGGGATGGTTAGTTGTACTCAACCAAGACGTGTGGCAGCAGTGAGTGTTGCCGAAAAGAGTCGCTGAAGAGATGGAGACTTGGAGATATGGTCATTTATGCTATTCGTTTTGAAGATGTCACTAGACATAATACTAAGTCAGACTTAAAAACGCTAAGTTTATATTTGCAGAATACTACTATCTGTTTAAAGGTCTTAAAGTATATGACAGATGGTGTCCTTCTGCATGAAACATTGAAAGATGCAAATCTTGACAGCTATGGGTAAGTTTTTCTTTAATGCTTCTAACCAATGTGCATGTCGTACGACTGGCCCGGTACATGTTACCATCTTTTTACAGAAGACGCGTACATGCTTCAACAACCCGTGCAGAAATCTAGGGGCTAATCTCAGGAACGTACTTTTTCTTCTAAAGTCGTCAAAAATCGACAATTTTCTTGATTTTGAGTTCATGGACCCTCCACCTAAAGATAACATTCTTAACTCCATGTATCAGCTATGGATATCCGGGGCATTGAACAACATAGGGAATGTGACTGATACTGGGCTAAAAAATGAGCCAGTTCCTGTTGTATCTATGTTTTCAGTCATGTCTGTATTCTTTAGTCCAAAAGACCGGGCAGAAGAAAGTGATGCTGCACGTGCAAAGTTTTTCGTGCCTGAATCTGATCATTTGACCTTACTCGGCATCTACAAACAATGCAAAGCTAACAAATACTCTTGAGAGTGGTGTAACACTCATTACTTACAAGTGAAAGCTCTACGACATCTACTGACCGGTTACTAATTTCTTCATAAGAGGGAACAAACAATATTCTTATTCAAATACTTATCCACAATCATTCTATCTTTTAACAAATTAAGCTCCTGCTTTGACCCATTCTACCCCTTCTTCCTGTTTTGACAATTAGTGCCGCTTTGATTCCCCACATTCTTACCTAGATTATCCCCCCACCCCTTCTCTTCAGAAGTACCACCTATTTTACCAGTATTGTTCACTCCTTTAGGCTGATACCGCATATTATTAGCACCCCCTTTATTCTTATTCTTCTTATTATTAACTTCCAGAAATCCTTCATATCCACTATCAACATTGTTATTCATGTCACAAAATATATGATGAAGCTTTGATTAAAGGAAAAAAAGATGAATCCTTCAAATCAAACACAACCTCATATTCTAAACCCTAGATCTGAAAAAATTGAAAATATCAAACCACAAAAACCATTTATGTAATTAACTCTATAATTGATATGTAGTGGGGTCCAATAAATCCCAAATCCTAAATTCTAAAGTGATGCTCATGTAACAAACGCACCTTTAAGATTGAGTAGATGCAACTTTTAAATCTTCTTGCTTTTATTATTTTAAAAAGTCATGCAACTTTTCTTTAGAATCATATCATATATAAATAGCAAGACGCTAAATTAATATGAGCTAGTCGCATTCTATTTATTAGTGAGAATTTGATGATTTATTGGTTTTATCTATAAAATTATAAGTGGTCCTAATCGTACAATTTTATTCTTTTTCCAACTTGGAGTCACGTTGGATTTTGCTAATTTGAATTGACAGAATTAGGTAAAAACGTAATGTTCATTGACATGAATGTTCAAACTTCAAGTCATGCAACAAACAAAATTTATGATAAATATGTTTGATAAACTTGTCATTCGTCATGATCCATAGACACACACATGTCTATTTTAACAAATAAAATTCTTAGAGTAAACTGCAACGATCATCCACGTGGTTTGTTAAATTTGGCATTAATCATCACTCGCTATCCAAGTGGTTTGTTAAATTTGGCATTAATCATCACTCGTTGTTACTATTGGCAATATCCATGCCCCTGGTGCTATATTTGTCGACCTTAGGAATTCCAGAGAAGAGATCATGAGCCTATTATTCCAAACTGTTCCAAATCCTTCAAACGATGATGTTTGTGGGTCGATTCCTGAGATGACATGTGCTAACACATCAGCAGATGCAAATCTAATTGTGAATCCGGTGGGTGGATGCAGAGGGGAACTAAAAATGAAATGTAAAGATCTGAAAAAAATATATAAACGTTTAAAGGGGCAGGAGATGCCTGCTGTTTTAAACATAAGTGCATTTGTGGTTCTTTATAGTTTATCGTGTTTGTTTCAAACTATGTTGCCTGCTAATTATAGTTTTTGTTTTCAGATTGAAAATTATGTAGACGCATTAGGCACTGCTCTTGAAGATGGGAAATTCCGTACAGGAGAACATATAACACTTGTTCATGATTTATTTAGTGAACTGAAGGCACTTATAGATGCATTTGGTCCAAGGTTAGATTTGCAATCTTATGAATGCTTATTTATATGAATTTACAAACTTTTATGAATTTGAAGACTTATCTGGGTCTTGGGTCTTTTTCAGTGCAACGACTTCAGTTTTCAGGAAGAATCTTGAAAATCTTACGGAGTGGCCAGAAAGAAGTAAGCCAAAGTTAGATGATTTCTTGAAGCATTATGGCAAGAGTCAGGATCCGAAGTCTGGGCAAATGGTCGTGTCAGAGTGCAGCAGCAGCACAACTGAGGTTGAACAAAAAGGTGATGAAACCAAGAAAGCGGAGAGGAACAAGGGGAAGAAGGGTAAAAAAGGAAAAGGTAAGAAATGACGCTATAATTTTTTTTTCATGCAAAATAGGCGTTTTCTAGTGGGTCTAAGAGTCATAGTGACAATGTAACTTTTTTGGTTTACGTTTCAAGGACGGTTATGATTTAGTCAACTCTAACTGATTGTGCACGTTGAATTGATTAGTGTTGGAACTTTATGATGAGGTTTGCAAGGTTGAGGCAAAATGTGCAACTAGTCTATTTGGTGACTTATAGTACAACTTATGGAGCTTGTGATATAAGCTTATGAAGCAGAAACTACCCTAGTGTATTTTGTTGTCCCAACTTTCTCTTGATCGATATATTAATGTATAAGTTGCAAAGTATTGAATAAGTAAATATGTCTATATTGATTAACCTTGTAAATGATCTAATACATATGTTTATATAGGTTCTGAATCGGTACCAATTTAACCGACGCAACCCTTCATGATTTCTAACCGAAATAACCGCCAAAGTTAGTTAATAACTTTGGTGTTGACATAACTAGTCCCTAACGTTTTAAACTAAGCATAATAAGCAAAAGATAAAGATTATCGGGTCACATTCTCTTCCTTAATCTTGATCGTTGCTTCTTGTTAAATCTTGAACTCCGAGCATTTGTCGCATCGTCGTGAACTTTAGTCTTGGTAGAGCCTTTGTTAGTATATCCGCTCTTTCTAGTTCTCCGCTGACGTGCTCCACATTTATATGCGCATTCTCTACACATTCTCGAATGAAATGGTAGCGAATGTCGATGTGTTTACTTCTTCCATGAAAAACTGGGTTCTTGACTAGTGCTATTGCTAAAATGTTATCTACCCTCAGCGTTATCTTCTTTTATTCATTTCCAGTTAATTCACTAAGTAATCTCTTCAACCATAAGGCTTGACATGCTGCTGCAGTAGCCGCCATGAATTCTGATTCACATGATGATAGCGCCACTGTTGGTTGCTTCTGAGTACACCAAGTAATGGGTGACTCTCCAAAGTAAAATACAATTCCAGTAGTTCCTTTTCCTTGATCAGTGTTCCATAACTACTGTCGCTGTAACCTGTAATCTTGCAGCCGCCTTCTTTCTTGTAAATTATGCCATGCTCCTGTGTTCCTTTGATATATCGGATTACTTGCTTTACTGCCTTTAGGTGATGATCCTTCGGGTCTTGCATAAATCTGCTGAGTAGTCCGACTGAATAACTAAGATCTGGTCTTGTATGTAGTAAGTACCTGAGACTTCCAATTAAACTTCTGTAGTAAGTTGCGTCAACTGAGTTTCCATCTTCTGCCTTGACCAACTTAGTACCCGGATCCATTGGTATCTTCGTATCATTACTATCCGTCATACTTGTCTCCTTTATGATCTTGTTAATATAGCCTGTTTGCTTGATTGTAATCTCTCCTCCTGTCTGTGTAACTTCTATCCCAAGGTAATAAGCTAACAATCCTAAGTCGCTCATTTCAAATTTTTCTTCCATTTGGGATTTCAAAGCTTCCAATTCCTTTCTTGGAGTGCCCGTGATAATTAAGTCATCTACATAAACTCCAACAATAAGTGTAGAGTTCTTATTTCGTTTTGTGTAGACTGCTTGTTCGAGATTGCATTTCTTAAAGTCTAAGGACTTTAATGTTTGATCAAGCTTCACATTCCAAGCTCCCGGTGCTTGCCTTAAGCCATATAAAGCTTTAGTAAGCTTATAGACTTTTCCAGAGTTTCCTTGTTGTATAAATCCTTCAGGTTGTGTAACGTAAACTTCTTCTTTTAAATCTCCATGCAGAAATGCTGATTTTACATCCAAATGATGTACTTGCCATCCATGATACGCTGCTAATGCTAATATCAACCGAACTGTCTCTATCCGAGCAACCGGTGCAAATACTTCATCGAAGTCTATCCCTTGTTCTTGTACATAACCTTTTGCTACTAAGCGTGCTTTGTATTTGATGATGTTCCCTTTTGCATCTCTCTTGGTCTTGTAAACCCATTTGAGTCCTATTTCCTTCTGATTGTCTGGCAATGTTGTAAGAGTCCATGTATTATTCTTGTTAATTGAATCCAATTCAATCTTCATGGCCTCAATCCATTTCTCGTCTGCTGATGCTTCCTTGTAGTTACGGGGTTCTTCTTCCGTAAATAACAAGCTTTGTGGTTCAACTCTATGTGCATGCCTATATATGTCTGACATGTTTTTGTATTCACGTACTGGTGTATCATCAAATTTGTCTCTTGAGTTCTCCATAGAACTATTAGTAGCTTCTGCTTCCTCTTCTGAGTGTGGGTCGTAATGGTATGCTTCTGGTGTGATTGGTGAACCTGGATCAGGAATCTGATCTTGTTCATGATACGTGTTGTCATCGTTTTTGTGACAATTCGTATTTTCAGGTCATTCTCAAAACATTATTCATGCTTCATCATTTATCGTTTATCGTAAACTAGGTTTACGAGTATCAAATTCACGTAACCGTAATGGTTTAGCTGTGAATTCATGATCATATCATCGAGGTCATTTCATATAGACTAAGTTTAGTCTACATTTCATTAACATCATTGTCATCATTTCATATCAATATTATGCATGGTTTTGCATTTTTCGTTAAACGTTTAATTTTATATTAAATAAACGTTATCGCGTAAGTAATTATTTTGAACAATTGATCCATTAATTCCAAAAATTATCCCGATATATTTTTATACTCATATTAAGTTATAAAAATAATATTATGAGTTTACCCAGTGTTTTAAATTTATTTTGTATATAAACTGTTATATTTATATAATTACGACGGTTTTCTTAAATTCTAAACGATTATTATTATTTCACTCAAATTTTGCAAGAAATGTATTTTTATAATTTTTATGACCTAAATATATTTTATCTTGACCCGTGAAAAGTTATTTTTATCCAACGCTACCCCGAATATTCAAAAGTAACTACAACTTATCATTTAACCTCATTTAACCTCACAAATCTTACACTTATACATAATAAAAAAAAAGAAAAAAAAAAACAATAAAGTGTATGTATATCCTCCCTTGTCGACAAGGGAGGGATGAGTCACCAATAATATTTGCAAATATCTCTAGTAATTGGTATAATATTACTAAACACAATTTCACTTCATTTTCACCAATACTAGATCAAACTATTTCTTTCTCTTCCTCTCTAAAATTCGGCAGCCAAGGACCAAGGTGGAGGATCATCTCAAGTTTTCAAGACAAGGTTTATTAAACTCTAGTATCATTTGTTTCATAGGTTTTGCAATACAAACCTCAAGTGATTAGGAAAAACCCTTTGTCCTTAAACCTCATCATATTTCTTTTAAGCATTCATATTCATGTTTTTATTTCACATTCATTGTTATGGTCATATCATTTTATTTGAGAAACATGCAAGTTATGTGATGTTTATACCACTTTTTAAGGTTTTTAAGTGTTAAATATATATAATCCATCCTATAATTACTCCTTGTTATATATATAATTTTTGGTGATGTCTAGGAACCCATGACACCCTAAGAAGGTGTATGGTAGGATTAGAATAGCTTCAGAGTTGTTTTGAATGGGTTAGAATAGGTTTGGCGCGAGAAAAACTCATTTCGACAAGTTTGGAAAAGGGTCTGTCCTTATTTTGAAAATCTGGAAAATCTGACAGTAAGCAAAATATTTTGGGCTAGATATTTGGAAAATATACTTTAAAACGAAAACGTGGCCGCTTGAACGGATTAAAACGGAGCTATAACGAAGAAGTTATGAATTTTTCAAGTTGGCGACGAAAACTATAAATTTCTGGAAATTTCAGCAAACAATATCTATTTTGTACGAGTCAAAAATGAAGCTTGGACGTTGTAAATTATGTCGACTTATCAAAAATATGTTAGTATACTTTGATACAAAGCTAAGGACCTTTAAAACGTAGGAAACGGATTTGTAACGATTAAATTATACACGTTTACAAAAGTTGCCGTAACTTTATTATATAAGAAAACTAAATATTATTTCTAATAGGCAAGTTTTACGGCAAAAACTAGTTACCAAGTTAAAGGTTGTTTTTAACATTGAATTAGAACTTTTTTATAAAAAGATGTCTTCTAGTAAAAGTGAAATCGCCAAGTATACTTTCCAAAATGTCCGATCGTTTGTTTAGCGGAGTTGTAATGAATTAATTACGGTCACTTAAACTTTGCCGAAAAACCATCCTTAAACTATATTTTGGACTAAAAGTACCATATTTAACCTCTATTTTATTTATGTTCGAGACCTCTAGGATGGAAACTCATGTACTAAAACTTTGAGATAATCATACAAGCATCCCAAAACCGTTGAGTTTGTTTCCTAACGCTCGACGTGCACCATTTTACGACTAGCTTTTAGAGGCCGTTTTAGTCACTTTCATGAAATTTTCAATGATATTATTTTACGACGAAAAGTTATAATTTCACAATAAATCACTAAACGACTATCGTAGGAGGTTGTTTCAATGTAAATACTTGTAAAGTATTTTATAAAATGACGATATGTTCTAAACATATATTTCGACGATAAACATTATCTTCAAAAATTCACAAGTGGTATAAATATCATCCGAATTGCATGCATAACATTACATCATAACTTATTATGTATCATATCATTCATAATAGGTCAAGTTTAGTGATTCACGCTACATTTCGGTGTACTCACTTTTGCCATCGCATCATTGTCCAAGTGAGTTTTCATAGCCCCACTTTCAATTGTTTGGTACTATTTTGGGGGAGATACATGCTTAATTATTTTTCACAAGTACTTTAGATTTTAAGGATAATTTCTATCATGATCACCATTGTTTCAAAACTGAATGTTGTACTATATTAATTGTTCTTGTTTGTTTGGTATAGTTCTACGTCGTATAATGTTCAAAATCAGTTGACTACTGATATATTGAGTCATGTACTATTGATTATGTGCTATAGTTCTACGTCGTATAATGTTCTAAATCAGATGACTACTGATAAATTAAGTCATGTGCTATTGATTATGTGTTATTTGTCCTATGTCGAGTTAGGTACTATTGTGAATTCATTTGACATCTTGTGATTTAGCATAAACTATACATATTTTGGCAGTGGATTGTGAACACACAGGTTGCAAGTTTTGTATGGGCGGAACTTGGAACTGAGTGGATTTACAATGCCTTTGCTGCATAAACGATTTTGAAAGGCTTTACATTTCAACGCAAACTCTATGAACTCACACAACCTTTGTGTTGACACTTTTTAGCATGTTTTATCTCAGGTATCTAAGGCATTCACTTCATGGCATGCATGTGGACATATCATAGAGTCGCGGTGACGACGCGTCTCACTTGGGTTTTATGAACTTTAAAAACATCGTTTGACTTATAACAAACTTATTTTCCGCACATAGTAACTTTCATTTGGGACCTATCTTTGTAACTCTGAATGTTTTTATTAATTCAAGCGATGTATTTTCCAAACGACACTTTAGGTCGTTCAATATAACTGTGATTGTGATGCTATGACAGTCAATCCCCAGGAATTCCATTCCGCTGCAAAACAGGTAATTTGGGGGTGTGACAGATTGGCATCAGAGCTTCAGTTATAGAGAACTAGGTTGCATCATTGACCCTAGACTATAACTACATCATCATAGCATCTCATTATTTCATCATAAGTGCATGTTCACTTTACATGCGGTTTATACGTACATTTTTCGAGTTATTTACTTTCATTCCAAATCGATTTTCACATGGATGCCTTTAAATACCTATCCCATTATCCTTTCTTCATACTCCAATGTGGAGAATGCTTTGTTATTCTCTATCACAATTTTAATATCAGCTGATTCATCACCGATAACGTCGAATGCCGAGATAAACCTTTAAGTAGGGCGAAGTCACTTTCACTCCTTTGTTTCACCACTAACATGTCGAGTTACACGTTATTCACACATTAAGTCATTAAACCATCATACATTTGAAGCACTTACAACATCTCATAACCCATTTCTTAGGAAACCGTCGATCATTTTGAAAAATAACCTCAAATTTATTATCTCATATCATCTCTTTGGAGCGTTTATTATTAACATCAGACTTTGCTACGTCTCACCTTTCTTATTATTTTGAAGAAGTTATGGCGCCGAAGAAAGCCACACCTGAATTGACTCAAGCTGCTATGCAGAAATATGTGAATGATAGCATAGCCGATGCACTAAGGACCGAGAGGGCATCGGTGGCGGCTGCTGCTGAGGCTGCGGCAACTGCCGAGGCCGCTAGACTTGCTGCTGCTGCAGGTAATGCAGGAGGGTCCGGAGTTAGAAGTTGTACGTATAAGGATTTCAAAAGTGGAGATCCCACTAAGTTCAAGGGTACTGAAGGGGCAACTGCCATGGTTAGATGGTTCGAGAAAATGGAGTCCATGTTTTTGTTATGTAATTGCCCGGAGGATAGCAAGGTTAAGTTTGCTACGAGTACACTACTGGATGGGGCGATGTCGTAGTGGAATTCGTATGCTCAGCCAATGGGAATGGAAAATGCTTTCAAGCTTACTTGGGAGCAATTCAAAGGGTTGTTAACGAAGAAATATTGTCCGCGTACGGAGGTGAAAAAGTTAGAAACCGAATTCTATGAACTGGTCACTATTGGGTATGACATTGATGCTTACATTCGAAGGTTTCAAGAATTGGCCGTGTTATGCCCATCTATGGTTTCGGATAATGAGAAGCTACTGGAGGCTTTCATTGGAGGACTTCCCGAGATTATTCAAGGTGATGTGATTTCCTATGATCCGCAAACAATTGAAGAATCTGTTCGAGTATCCCAAAAGCTCATGGCCCAAGTAGTAAAGAGAGGAAACATTACCCACATCAACCGTAACAACAATAACCAAAACAACAAAAACAACGACGATAACCAAATCAACAACAACAAAAGGAAATGGGAAGATGACCAAGGAGGTTATAATAACGACAACCAAAACCGTAACACTAACCATCACCAACAACTGAATAGAAGACAAGAAGTCGCCAGGGTCTATGTTGCTGCACCAATAAAGGGAAGAGCTTATACTGGAAACTTACCACGATGCCACCAATGCACGCTACATCATAATGGTCCATGTGGTATATGCTTTAGCTGTCACAAAGTGGGACACCTTGCTAAGGACTGCAAGGGCAAGGCCATAGTCACATGCTTCGGATGTGGAGAGCAAGGACACTATCGGAACCAATGTCCCCAAAACCAAGGTCAACAAGGTGAAGGTGCTCTTGGGAAAGCATACATGTTAGAAGGAGGTGAAGCTCGTCAGGATTTCAACAACGCGGAAGACAGAAGAAGTTCGGAAACTAACAGTCTTAAATTTTCCTTATGTACTATGTTGTACTAAGTTTATGTCTTCCATCGTATTCGGATCTTATGACTTAAGATGTACTACTTTTTGATAAACCTCTCGTTGTAAAATATTCTCATCTATCGTACTTTATTTTCTTTTCAATTTGTTATAACTTACGAGAATTTTACTTCCTTTTTCTTTAACGACCAGTTTAGCGACACGGTTTAAATCTATGTAAACATTGAGAGTTATAACAACTAAACCGAACGTCACATTATCGTTCCCTAATTATACATAGCCTAGCTAACTATGTCTAATTCTGGAGGGGTCATGTTATGTTGGGAGCAGTTATTTATAAATCTTAGTGAAAGCAGAATGTTCACATATTCCAAAGTCAAAGTGTTACTCATGAGAGATTCATCCAATATTTTCTCTACTATGATGTTTTGTACACTCTCAATCATCAATAACCATAACGACACCTCTTCATATCTTCTCTCCTCGTTATTCATCACAAACTCACAAATTCGATAGACTAACACGAACTGAATTCAGGGACTGAATTCCTTTTTGGTTGGGCGAATGTGACAATTCGTATTTTCAGGTCATTCTCAAAACATTATTCATGCTTCATCATTTATCGTTTATCGTAAACTAGGTTTACGAGTATCAAATTCACGTAACCGTAATGGTTTAGCTGTGAATTCATGATCATATCATCGAGGTCATTTCATATAGACTAAGTTTAGTCTACATTTCATTAACATCATTGTCATCATTTCATATCAATATTATGCATGGTTTTGCATTTTTCGTTAAACGTTTAATTTTATATTAAATAAACGTTATCGCGTAAGTAATTATTTTGAACAATTGATCCATTAATTCCAAAAATTATCCCGATATATTTTTATACTCATATTAAGTTATAAAAATAATATTATGAGTTTACCCAGTGTTTTAAATTTATTTTGTATATAAACTGTTATATTTATATAATTACGACGGTTTTCTTAAATTCTAAACGATTATTATTATTTCACTCAAATTTTGCAAGAAATGTATTTTTATAATTTTTATGACCTAAATATATTTTATCTTGACCCGTGAAAAGTTATTTTTATCCAACGCTACCCCGAATATTCAAAAGTAACTACAACTTATCATTTAACCTCATTTAACCTCACAAATCTTACACTTATACATAATAAAAAAAAAAAGAAAAAAAAAACAATAAAGTGTATGTATATCCTCCCTTGTCGACACGGGAGGGATGAGTCACCAATAATATTTGCAAATATCTCTAGTAATTGGTATAATATTACTAAACACAATTTCACTTCATTTTCACCAATACTAGATCAAACTATTTCTTTCTCTTCCTCTCTAAAATTCGGCAGCCAAGGACCAAGGTGGAGGATCATCTCAAGTTTTCAAGACAAGGTTTATTAAACTCTAGTATCATTTGTTTCATAGGTTTTGCAATACAAACCTCAAGTGATTAGGAAAAACCCTTTGTCCTTAAACCTCATCATATTTCTTTTAAGCATTCATATTCATGTTTTTATTTCACATTCATTGTTATGGTCATATCATTTTATTTGAGAAACATGCAAGTTATGTGATGTTTATACCACTTTTTAAGGTTTTTAAGTGTTAAATATATATAATCCATCCTATAATTACTCCTTGTTATATATATAATTTTTGGTGATGTCTAGGAACCCATGACACCCTAAGAAGGTGTATGGTAGGATTAGAATAGCTTCGGAGTTGTTTTGAATGGGTTAGAATAGGTTTGGCGTGAGAAAAACTCATTTCGACAAGTTTGGAAAAGGGTCTGTCCTTATTTTGAAAATCTGGAAAATCCAACAGTAATTGGGCTAGATATTTGGAAAATATACTTTAAAACAAAAACGTGGCCGCTTGAACGGATTAAAACGGAGCTATAATTATGAATTTTTCAAGTTGGCGACGAAAACTATAAATTTCTGGAAATTTCAGCAAACAATATCTATTTTGTACGAGTCAAAAATGAAGCTTGGACGTTGTAAATTATGTCGACTTATCAAAAATATGTTAGTATACTTTGATACAAAGCTAAGGACCTTTAAAACGTAGGAAACGGTTTTGTAACGATTAAATTATACACGTTTACAAAAGTTGCCGTAACTTTATTATATAAGAAAACTAAATATTATTTCTAATAGGCAAGTTTTACGGCAAAAACTAGTTACCAAGTTAAAGGTTGTTTTTAACATTGAATTAGAACTTTTTATAAAAAGATGTCTTCTAGTAAAAGTGAAATCGCCAAGTATACTTTCCAAAATGTCCGATCGTTTGTTTAGCGGAGTTGTAATGAATTAATTACGGTCGCTTAAACTTTGCCGAAAAACCATCCTTAAACTATATTTTGGACTAAAAGTACCATATTTAACCTCTATTTTATTTATGTTCGAGACCTCTAGGATGGAAACTCATGTACTAAAACTTTGAGATAATCATACAAGCTTCCCAAAACCGTTGAGTTTGTTTCCTAACGCTCGACGTGCACCATTTTACGACTAGCTTTTAGAGGCCGTTTTAGTCACTTTCATGAAATTTTCAATGATATTATTTTACGACGAAAAGTTATAATTTCACAATAAATCACTAAACGACTATCGTAGGAGGTTGTTTCAATGTAAATACTTGTAAAGTATTTTATAAAATGACGATATGTTCTAAACATATATTTCGACGATAAACATTATCTTCAAAAATTCACAAGTGGTATAAATATCATCCGAATTGCATGCATAACATTACATCATAACTTATTATGTATCATATCATTCATAATAGGTCAAGTTTAGTGATTCACGCTACATTTTGGTGTACTCACTTTTGCCATCGCATCATTGTCCAAGTGAGTTTTCATAGCCCCACTTTCAATTGTTTGGTACTATTTTGGGGGAGATACATGCTTAATTATTTTTCACAAGTACTTTAGATTTTAAGGATAATTTCTATCATGATCACCATTGTTTCAAAACTGAATGTTGTACTATATTAATTGTTCTTGTTTTTTTGGTATAGTTCTACGTCGTATAATGTTCTAAATCAGTTGACTACTGATATATTGAGTCAAGTACTATTGATTATGTGCTATAGTTCTACGTCGTATAATGTTCTAAATCAGATGACTACTGATAAATTAAGTCATGTGCTATTGATTATGTGTTATTTGTCCTATGTCGAGTTAGGTACTATTGTGAATTCATTTGACATCTTGTGATTTAGCATAAACTATACATATTTTGGCAGTGGATTGTGAACACACAGGTTGCAAGTTTTGTATGGGCGGAACTTGGAACTGAGTGGATTTACAATGCCTTTGCTGCATAAACGATTTTGAAAGGCTTTACATTTCAACGCAAACTCTATGAACTCACACAACCTTTGTGTTGACACTTTTTAGCATGTTTTATCTCAGGTATCTAAGGCATTCACTTCATGGCATGCATGTGGACATATCATAGAGTCGCGGTGACGACGCGTCTCACTTGGGTTTTATGAACTTTAAAAACATCGTTTGACTTATAACAAACTTATTTTCCGCACATAGTAACTTTCATTTGGGACCTATCTTTGTAACTCTGAATGTTTTTATTAATTCAAGTGATGTATTTTCCAAACGACACTTTAGGTCGTTCAATATAACTGTGATTGTGATGCTATGACAGTCAATCCCCAGGAATTCCATTCCGCTGCAAAACAGGTAATTTGGGGGTGTGACAGTTTTCTGTGTTAACTGGTGTAAGGTTTTCATTGTCAACTCCGTCTACTACAAAACTAGCCCAAAAGGTGTCTTGTGTGTTCGTATCTTCTTCATTTTCGTTCCAATCCCATGGTTTCGTTTCCATAAATTTTACGTCCCTACTAACATGTTTCTTCTTGGCTATAGGGTCATATAGCCTACATGCTTTTGATCCTTCCTCTACTCCTAAGTAAACCAATGGTATGCTTCTGTCGTCCAGCTTCTTTAAGTGAGGTATTGTTATCTTTGCATAAGCTGTGCATCCGAATATTTTTAGGTTCTCTAAGTTTGGTTTTCTATTGTAGAGTGCCTCATATGGAGTTTTATCTATCAGGGCCCTCGTAGGTACCCTATTGAGTATGTAAAGGGCATGCTTAACTGCTTCCGCCCAAAAAGTTAATGGTAACTTCATTGCTTTCATCATACTCCTTTTAGTTGATAACATTGTCCTATTCCTCCTCTCCACTACTCCATTCTGCTGTGGGGAGTATGGTGCTGTCAACTGTCGTCCTATTCCGTTTTCCTTACAGTACCTTGTGAATTCATTTGATGTGAATTCACCACCTCTATCCGTTCTCAGCATTCTAATTTTCAACTTCATTTCCATTTCTATTTTCTGCCTAAATTCCTTGAATGTACTAAATGCCTCAACCTTCGATGTAAGGAAGTATGCCCACATAAAACGTGTACAATCATCTACTAACAAGAAAATGAGTTTCTTGCCTGAGTGTGTTGCTGGACTAATGGGACCGCAAAGGTCTCCATATACTAAGTCCAATGGGTTCTTTGATCTGAATTTGGCTTGGTTTGGAAATGGTGTTCTACTGTGTTTTTCCTAATAAAAATGCATCACAAATCTGTCCTGCATGGTTTATCCTAGGAATTCCATCTACTAGACCTTTTCTAGTCATCTTGTTTATATCATCAAAGTTTAGATGACCTAATCTAGCATGCCATAACCATGCTTGGTTATCTATGTTTGCTAAGAGACATACAGGTGCCTCTATTTGTAACTGGATCTTGTAGAGTCGATTCTTAGATCGTTCTACCTTCATCAACAATTTCTTGTTTATATCATACAAAGTTAGCTTGTTTCCGTCCATAATGACCTTACAACCTATTTCAGTAAGTTGTCCTAGACTAAGTATGTTGCTCTTGAGGTTTGGTATGTAGTATACTTCAGATACTACTTTCTGTTCCTGGTTCTTACAACCCAACAGTATAGACCCTCTACCCATTATCTGTACATACGATCCATCTCCAAAACGTACTCGTCCTGTTATGCTTTCATCAATATCTCTAAAATGACTCTTTATACCAGTCATGTGGTTACTTGCACCATTATCTAAATACCATATGCTTGCATATGCTGTAGCATATTTCTTTGGTTGAATTTGTTCTTCATTCAACAACACTTCCTTGTGTTCGGTTTCGTGCATAGTCATTAATAGTGATGGTTCATCGTCTTCTAAGATAAGGTTTGATTGTTCCTGGTTTGTTGATGTTGCTCTACATTTACTCATATAGTGTCCAAGTTTATTGCACTTGAAACATCTTATGTTACTCAAATCCTTCCTTCTTGAATTATCTGGGTTTTCTTTATGATTTGAGTTTCCCTTTTGTGAGTTGTTTCTGTTGTTATTATTCCGCCAGTTTCCTCGTGAGTAATTTGATCTACCTCCACATTTGTTAAAAAATTTTCCTTTATCTGAGTGTTCACCGTGTGTAAATAGTAGATTCTCCTGGCTTTCAACTTGACCTCCCTTCCGGAGTTTTATTCTTTCCTCAAATGCTTTGAGTTTTCCAGTGATCTCATCTAGGATAATGTCGTCTAGATCACTTGTTTCTTCTATGGATGCTACTATCTGAATGAATCTATCGGGTGTGGAGTCTAATAGTTTTCTAACTACAAGTGATTCATCTAATTCTTTCCCTAGTTCTTTTGCCTTCGTGACATATCCATTTAACTTGTCTGCAAATGCATCCACCGTCTCATCTTCCTTCATCTGAAGTGAGTTAAATCCAATCATTAATGATTGTAAACGTGCTTGCTGCACTTTATCTTGTCCAACGTGTCTTTTCTTTAGCGAATCCCATAAATCCTTTGCCGTCTTACAACCCGCTACTTGTAAGATCATGTCTTCCGTCAACGCTTGATATAGGAAGGCGATTGTTGCACTAGAACAAAAAGTGGATTTGGCTACACCGAATATGTGTGACGATATACATATAGTCACACATGTTTTTTCGGCCATGTGTGACTAAAGGTCGCGCGACCATAGGTACCCTATGGTCACGTGTTTGACTTTTTTTTAGTCTCTATTGCAAAAGAGTAACCAAAACCGTAACATGTGTGACTAATTAGGTACAAATTTTGTTGGATTAATCCGTATTAGTGACCATAAAGGATATAGTTCGCAACTGCCTTCTGTACTAGAATGTTCATCGCCCAACATTCTGCCGTTTCCTAAATACCCTAAGCGATTTCTTTTCTGTGCAACCTGTTCTATTTCACGTCGTTCGTGCAAATGTTAGTAATTACTAACCTAAATTGAGTGAAGTCTACTTCCTTCTACTCTGCCACCTACGTAAACGTCTGTTCAATTTACCTATACAGTGCTTCCGTTTTCTTGATCCCTTTCTTAATCTACTTAGTGAACATCAATCTTTTGATAATCTGAGGTGTGGGCTATCTAAGTAAGTCTATCATCGTAGGTATCTTCTTTGTTCACTAGATCTGCTGTAATAGGATCTACTCTAGTGACCTTTTGAGTTTCGTAAACTCCTTTCTTATTTTGAGGCCTTCCCTCCAGTTCAACTTT